>JAYDZK010000056.1:10430664-10450332 GCA_034509185.1 Euphonia xanthogaster | reverse complement strand
GAGCAGGAATGTGGAGGAGTGAGTGCAGTGTCTGAAAACAAACTGCGCGCTTCTTCTCTCCCCCTTCACTCTCTGGACAAGTCTTAAAGGTACAGAACTTATTATTCAGCATCAACCGAACAAGACAATTGGGGATAAAAGCATCATACAGTCAACCCAGGACACAGATAAGGAAGGCAACCTGCAATGATGCAAGCAGGATAGCATAGACAGGTTAGAGTTAGAATAACCAGGGAGTGGCGCTCACCATGCTCAAAAAAATTTAAAATGAATGGATTTCTGAGTAAACAGCACTGACAGCAAACCACTCCATTTTCCTTATCTCTAATGGTGTGTCCAGTTACAGTCCCAGAAAAGGAAAGGCTGGATATTTTGGCAAATGGAGCTGTCTAGCCCACTCCGTATACACTGTGGACCAGCATGTGTCTACTCTTCTTACATCACTTACCACCATTTTTGCCTTTTCACCCTCCCAGGTGCCTGCTCCTCATTGCTGGCCTCACCAGGCATGTCCACAGCAATCCTTCCTGCAGGATTTTGCATGTAGGATTGCTGTGGACATGCCTGGTGAGGCATGTTCACAGTAAGGTGCTCCTTACCCCACAGCCTCTGATTTTATTCTCTCTCTAGACATCTGAAGATGACTGAGGTCACTGAGGACATGCATTCTCTGAAGTTTGCTATCCTGGCAGGCAATTAAGGGTAAGGTAATTAGCTGGACTGAAGCCCATGGCAAAGTCACTCCAGGTTCCTTCCTTTTAGCAAGTATTTTAGGCTGAAGAGATTCTTCCCTGACACTTTACATCCTATATTTGTTAGTATCTTTTTTTTTAATTTCAGGTGGCTTTTTTCTTCTCTCCAGTACTGCTTTTGCCTGTAACTGTCATGGCTGGTTTGCAGCAGAGATTTGGATATTGATTCATTGTCAGTGCCTACACACCATGTCCCTGGCATGAGCTGCAGGCAAGAGGAATAATTAAAGAGTGCTTGGGACTGCTCCAGAGTGCACTTAGATCTGCGTGTATAGCTATGGGGAGCACTTGCAGCAGCCCAGAGACACCAGGATGAATGTGAGTATCCCTCACTGCCCACCCAGACTGCTCGGTCTGGCTGAGAGTTGGCATGCAGGCTGCTGGTGAGGGACCTGGTTGGTTTGTGACACCAGGCAGAGTGGTGGCTGCTGCAGAAATATGTCTGGCAAAGCTGGGCTCTGACAGTGAACTGGTATATTCATAGAATCATGGAATGGTTTGGGTTGGAAGGGAACTTCAATATCATCTATTTCCAAACCTCCTGCCATGAGCAGGGACACCTGTAAGAGATTGAAATATTAATGGTTAATGACTGAAAACAATTGCCCATTTGTGGAGGGGCAGGGTGCTGTGCTGAGGCCAGGTTTGCACCCCTCTGAGCGGGAGGAGGTGAGGTTTTGGTGTAAAGGCAAGAATCTGGTCTATGTAAGACAGGGGGTGAACAATCACCACCACAGGCTGCAAGGTCTTTAAGGGTAGTAAGAGGCAGACCCTGCAAGGTGGGATGGTGCTCTTTATCATGCCAACAGCTCTCCCCTACACAACTCACTCAGTTGTAAAACTCCCTCTGTCCCTGTGAAGGTCCTGAGGATGTTCATCCCTTCAGATGGGACATAACTGGCTCAACTGCGCTGATGTGAGAGCCAGCTGTTCTGTTTTTAAAGGTGTCATAAAGCATCAAAGACCCCCCAAAGCACCCCAGACTCATTTCTGAGACCTTCCACCAGAGGACTGAAAGCTTCCCCTGCTCAGGGGAAGTACCTGGGTGTTCCCACCTGAACCTCAGTTACTGAGGTTAGTCTGACTTTGTGCTTTGCAGGCTTTTTCCCCAATCTGATGCATCAAGATTGTGACCATCACTTCAACAACCATCACTTTGACAAATGGACACCCAAACTGCAACAATCAAGTCTGGTTGTGAGATCCATGGGTGGTGATATATTTTTACTTTTATCCTTTCTTTCTTCCTTCTTTCTTCCTTTTCCCTTAGAGACTTGCTTAAGTGATATTTCCATGCTTTCATACTGCTATAATACAACAGATAATAACCAAAATTACTACATACCTGCTTTCCATTGCAACCAAATTGCTCTGAAGCAACCCCTACACACCTATATTTAGAAGCACTGATTGTTCAGTGTTGTTTCACTCTAATCCCCCCTGCCCCAAGGGATCTATTACCAAGAAATTGTGTTACCCTTGCCTTTAGGGGAGGGTTGTAACAACACCTCCCAGTGGACCTACATGGTCCAAGGCCCATCCAATCTAGCCTTGAACTCTTTCCCATTTTCCACATAGAAACTTCCCTGCTTTGAACCTGAGTCTGTCATGTGCTGAGCGAGCAGGTTCAGTTGCTCTTGTGCAGATTTGAGGTCTCTGCCTGGACTCATTTGTCTGGCTAATTTGTGTGTTTTCATCTGTTGGTTCCTTGTTATTCAGATTTGTTTGTTAGTGGTGAGGATTTGTGTATCAGTCAGATAATTGCAGTAGAAGAGGAGCTCTCTAGTGGAGCACAGCAGCTGTTTAACAGTTTGTATCAGCAGTACCCAAACTGCAGCAATGCAGGGCAAAGAACAATGCTCTGCTAAAAATCTTGGAGAACAGAATGAAAGCCACTTCTCCAGGCTATAGAAATCTCAGCTTTCTGAAAACTGTTGTAGAAACTCTAAAGGTCCCTTGATGAGTCATGATTTTGCAGACAGTGGTAGTGCCTCTTGGAAACCTGTGCCAGAACTGAGCTCCTGTCACAGCATGGTGTATGAGGCACAAAGCCACAGATAACAAAAATAAAATTAATGATGTTTTTCTCTTGAGGGCCCTCATTTGAGAAAAGCAGGATTTTTCTTTGTTTGTGGATAACTGTCCAGATTGGAGTTTGCACTGGCTTGGTTTGATTTCCTCTGCACACAGTATAATCACTGAAATAAGAAAGCTGGCTGCAATTATTGGCCATGCAATTTCATGCATCTGTGAAAATTTATTGAAGTACAAATCCTTGCATTTGCTCTAATTTGTGCTAATGAAAGGCCTTGGCATGTTTGCTGGTGAGTCTTATAAAGAAGACGATTCGGAGGGAATTCAAAGGGAATCTCTGTAATGATTTCAAATTAGAGTAATAAATTTGACTTTATCACATTAAAATTAATAAAACTGTTGTTAGTGATTTGATTTTCCACTACTGTGCACCTAGTATGGAATATAAAGATGGATCATTTTTTCAAGAAGTTTCTGGCCAGCCACAGTTGAAACTTTTGATCAAAGCAGAGCTATAGATTCACATCTCAGCATATTTCTCATTAAGAAATTTATTTCTGAAGGAATTATTAGAAACCTTATGAAAGAGTGGGCTACAAAAACACACAGGCTATCCAGCTGCAGAATGAGAACAAAGTTTAATGAATATTTAGTTTAGAATTTACTTCTGAGCTCATTAATGATACAAAGTTATATTTTTTCCTCCAGATGACAGTATAATCAGAAAAGTGATGTGCAGTAGCAATATGGATGTGACATCTTTATTTTTCATACCTCAACACTGTTTGCCTGAAGAGCAAACATATTGTTCCTGTGCTGGTTGAGGCTGCTCTGCAGTGAACATACACATTATGCTCAGCCATGGAAATTCATCTCTTTGTCCATCATGTTGTACTTCTCTGCAGTGAAAGCAAAAGCTTTCTAATGTGCTTTTTCCTTCTGTGTTCACTCAAATAATAAATTTCCACATGAATAAAGATGAAGTTGAGAAAAAAAAAAGGCAACAAAACCATTCAGCTGCCTGTTGAAATTCAGCTGCACTGTATCCTCTTGGAGGAGAACATCCTGACTTGTACCCCCAAGGAGGGAATCACCAGCCTGTGCCCTGCCAGAAGGGTGCTGAGGGCTCTGCTCTGGGCTCTCTCTCTCTCACTGGGGCTGCTGACTCTGCTGTGAAGTTATAAACAGTGCCAGTAATGAAATAGTGCACAGATAGCAGTGCAAAATTCATTTTGATTTCAATCACAAGGCAAATGGAGAGTCTTCCTCTGGTACAAGCTGGGAAGGTGGAGGGCGATGCGAGGCTATAGGATTGTGTTTAGGAACAGGCTGAAGAGGATGGAAAGAGGAGAAGTACTATTTCTGCTACCGATCCTGTTTTCTCATCTTCTCTCTTCTTATTCTTAGCCTCCGAATTCTCCCTTCCTGCACCTTTTTTCCATCTAATCTTAGATCCCCCTTCATCTTGTCACCTCGAAGTCTTTTCTCTGTCTGGCCAGATGAGTTACTGAGGATCCACCTTGTTGTACCTGTGCTGTCCCAGGAGTACAGTGACAGCAATCTGAAAGCACTGGCCCGATACTCTTTGTGCCAATAAATTACTATTTGAAGAGCAAGGCCCACCCTCTGGTCCCAAGGCCTTTTCCAGAGCCTGGCCCCTGACCCTATTCAGCTGCTAGCACAGCTGGTGCCAACACCACCTTGGGGAGGAGTTTTTTTGGCACAGGGGTATCATATGTAAGAAAAACCACACAATCCCAGCCCTCTTCCTAGGAAAAACTGGACACAGGAAAATTCTATATCATCACAATCTTCAGCCAGTTCTTGATGCAGAAAACCAGTCCTTGGCATTGGATAGCCAGGCTCATGTCAGGATTCCTGGAATAAAGGACTGCCTAGGTGTCTTTAATGGCTATTTATGTTCAGGTGGAGTATGCAACGGCAATAAACTATTTACAGTGAAAGCTATCCTACAGTCAAGTCCTCCTCCTGTGAGAGAGTGATTTGAACACCCAGCTGCTCTCTGCTTTGTAGGAGCATCATGGTAACACACATTACACATGTGTAGGGAAACAAACCTCATGGCTATGCTTCTCATGGTACTGCAGACAGCTGTGAAGCTGCTCAAGCAGCTAAGTCCCTCTCTTTATTTTGTTTTCATTGGAGAATGGCTGTTATCATGTGATCTCCAAAGCAATCACATTAAAAAAGCAGCACCCTGTCATTACTTCCCTCATCAGTAGAAGTTGGAATTAAATTTTTTTTTTTAAGATTTTTACCTGCTTGGCTTTACCCTAAACTAAACAGCATGAATGTCATAAAATGATCATGGGTGGGTAGTGATTAAGTGCTATAGCTGTGGAAATTAAAGTCCTCAGCCTGAGTTCTGTAAAAATTTCCTTTACATACAGCCTAAGCTGTCCACTTCTTTTATTAACTATACATTAGAGACACAGGTTTCAGTGAGGAAAAACAAGCAGGGAAAAATGTTTTCAGGAAAACAGAATTACTCCTGGGTTTTGGAGTTATTTATGAGAAGGCTCTCTTTGCAGGGTTTTAGAGTTGTTTTTTCTCCCAGAAGCCAATGTAGAACTGCTGTCCAATAACTATCACAAATTGATTCATTGTTCAGTTTTTCACTCCAAGATCCTGACAGTCTTGATCAAGCAGCTAAGTAGCAATTAACAACATTTATGGATGGCTGATGCAAAATAGAGATTGACTACAAGGTGATCCCTCTGCTCTGCTTAGCTCTTGGATTTGTTTGCAGGCATAAGGCAGATGGAAGAGGCAATGAGTAGCTTTATATAGACAACAGGATGTACAGGGAGAACACCATCTTCTGACAATGTTCTGACAATTTAAGAATCAATAGCCTAGTGCTGATAGTTATTTTCTAATTTTTTTCATTTTAAACATTTGGTTTTATTTTAAACATAAACTCTCTCATATTACAAATCCAATAAATAAGAATGTCCTTTGAGATACAGCAGTTCAGCAGTTGAAAGGGACAGATATGAAAGTTAAGCTCTCTGAATGGATGTAATGGCACTTTTCTGAACATTGTAAACCAGAAGAATTTCTGTCTAGAACTTGCCTTTATTTATTTTATTTTTTTTTAATTTTTGGCTTCCTGTTTATGGAGCAAAAGAAGTTGTAATCATGCCCTGTCATTTTTCATGCAACACACTCATCTAGGGGAAGGTATAATGATAGTAGGTGTTGTTTATCATGCACCAGAAATTTAGAACAAGTACTCTAGTAATGTTTTGGGGTTTCTGAAAGAGCTGTTTGGAACAGGTAATTTCTAACTCTTCTCTTACAAAGCTATATGCCTCCCTCACCAGAAACTCAACAGCAGAAAGGAGTGAAAGCCAGCTAATGAGAACCCAGAGAAGCTTTAAGGTGTCAGAGCTTAAATAGATGTTTTATCAAGGCATTCTGGGTCTCAAAGTGAGAAACTGAAAAATCCATGTTCCTACTTGCAGGCTTTCAGGGCAACAAAACAATATCTCTGTGGCTGGGAATTTGTAACTTCAAATGTCAGATTAGGCTGGTCCACATTCATGTGCTTTAGTTTCGAATAAATTTGGGCAGAAGATCTTATGTTTGCAGGAGACAAGGATTTATACTTATCTGCCTTGCATACCACTTACCTATCTGCTTGGTGGATTAAAATTAGACTGACCCTCCTGGGGGAGAATGATTAGTGAGCAGAGAAGAAGGAAGTGGCTAAGGTACTTTATAAATAAATTTATCACCTAACTGCACTTTATGACTTACATATTCTCTGCTAGCAGCAACTAGAGTGCTGCAATTTACTTTGTAACTAAAGAAATAAATATCCATGTCTGTCCACATCAATCTATCTCCTGCTTCATATTCTTTAAGGCAGGGATACTGCTTAAAATAATACATACAGTCTGATTGCAAAATAAGGTTGAAACTTGTTTTAATTGAAACTTGGTTTTAATTGTTTGATGGATCTGTTTCAAGAAACTGGGTTGTGAACTCTTTTTCTGCATCTCAAAAACCCATTACAACAAAATTCATATATTGCCTTTAGCTCACACTGAACTTTGAAAAAATGTGTTCTATCCTGTATTACAGTTCCATATTGGTCATAATGGCCATGTTAAAATATGTGCTTCTTCTTGCTATGGTTTACTCCTAATAAAGGAGAAAGAGGGAGCAGGGAAGGAATTATTCCCACCCAGCAGTCCTCTTGGGGTACCCCCCATACAGCTTATGCCATAACCTGGTTTTGCCCTCCTGCCAGGAGGGTGTGATGAAGCAACAGAAGGTGTTTGTCCCACTTCCACCCTCCACAGTTCAGCAGCACAAGGGTCCCAGATCAGCATTGCATTGGTGTCCATTGAAGAGAAGAGTTTGCAACCAATTTTGTGGATGTGTAAGGTGAACTCCAACAGAAAATGCAGACTTTCTCAGCTCCAGCTCTCCAGGAGGTCCAGTCCTAATGATGTTGTTGCTGTAATTATCATGCCCCATTTGATGTTTGCAAGAAGACTGAGCAATGATCACTTACAACATCAACAAGCAAATGTGTTTATAAAGATCAAACTGATGTGTGACTTAGAGACATCCAATTTCACATATTTCATTTGCAAATTGTTCCCTGAAGATTTTTTTTACTTTTTAATAAAATCCTTCAGCTTTACAGAAAATCAATTCTCTGCCATCTAAATGTTGTCTTATAGCTCAGCATGCCCCCAATTTATTTTTGTATTGCTCCCTATTAATGGGACTGTATATTAGAAATAGCTGTGAAATATATGCTGTGCTTTTTTGCTGGGGACAATTTTAAAGAAGTTTCATTAAATTATATTTAAAGTGAGTGCTCTAAATTTTAGATTTGTATAATTTATATGTCCAGGGTGACAGATCAATCATAGGTGCCTGTATAACTTAAAATTCAAAATAAACAAAAATTAAGTTATTGGAATTGTCATGTACACAATAAATTAGTTTGAGTAATAAAAGAAGATTTTAAGCCAACTTTTTCTTTTCAATGCTCCCAGCCTTAAGTTAATGGAATAAATGGACTATTGTTTACCATAGGGAGTTATGTGTTTCAGAAGGGACTGATGTAGACAAAAAATAATGATGGCTGTCAGCTTTGCATGAAGAATCCATAAACATCACCTGCAACAGAGAAGAGCTATTTTGTGGACTTTAAACTAATGGCCTGTGCTTGTATAAACATTGGTGAAAAATCAGAGTGACACTGAGAGTCTACAAAGGCCATGTTAAACAACAGCATTGAAACGTGATAGGAAAATTTGGGGTTGGGTGGAAGTCATTGCTATTGAAAATCAGTTATTAAAACAAACATTTATTTTTTGATCACTGCAGTTGATCTGACAAGCTATAATCTTCAATTGCTACTGGTTTCCTTCTCTTTATCCCAAACTACTAAAATCAGAGTCTTTTGCTGCACTCTCCAATTACAATTTCTCATCAGCACTAGCAACTCCAACACCACAGAAGAGTGGAAGAGAGGCATTGAGTGAAGGAGATGATGGTCAGTCTGGAATTGACAACCAATATTTTTGGGGGAAGCAATACAAGAAATGAGGGTGAAATAAATAGACAAGAGTATGTCCACTTAACTCAGAGGAGAGAAGGAGTACTGGAAAAATCACATCTGTGAACTTTGCCCATTAAAACTGAAACTAGCTAAATGAAATTATAAAAGACACTACCATTATAAAAATCACTATATTGTATCATATTATTTTAATAAATAAGATAATCTTGGGAATTTAAAACATTTACTACAAGTAAATCTTGAATTTAAAATAATACTGTACATAAAATCAGGAGTAGAACCTGAATATTGCTTTTATTTTTAAGAATAAAATTAGTATCTAAACTTGGCTCTTGCAGATAAGTGAAAGGAATAACAGGACAAACCAACCCTCCCCTCACCTATTTATCCCCAAGTAAATGTGTAAATGTATAAAAGAAATGTGCAAGTACTAGTCAAAACATAATGGTGTATTAAAACTCCACCTCAATATGTCTAGCTGTGACAGGGAAGTCTTCTGCAAACGGAAAATTTCACTCCACAAAATGCAAATTATGAAATGACAATGAAGATAGAAATTGAACAAGGCAAGAAGTATGTTATTCATAGTGATAACAAAAGCTCTCTTAAGTCTGGTAGACCTTGACCATCTTGTGAACATACCAGGAGTATCTGTGTAAGATCCTAGCAATGGTCCTAAAGTATTTTCAGTCCAAATGATTCTTATTCAAAAACTGCGCTCATATCTCCATAGGAAAAGTACAAAATAAGTATATTGCCAACCTGTGCAAAATGGCTGACTAATGATCAAATCTTAAAATTTGAAGCAATGTTATGATGGATCAATCATGGCCATGAAGTATGAAGGAGGTCAGATGGGAATACTCTGACAGCCCATAATAAATCAACTAAGAGCAACATGCAGAGCTAGTAAATAAGCTCAGAACCAAATATAGAGCATATGAATCAGGCAGAGAGCTAGAACAGCAAATAATATAAATAAATATGGAAACTGTAAGAAAGATGTATTGAGTTGCTGCAAATGCAGAAATACATAGATAAGAGGAAAAACAAATGAAAAATAAAACCTAAGCACTATTGGCACTTTAAGAAAGGCAAAAATATTTCCAAGTGTTTTATCTGTAAAACAATACTGACAGCAAATTGAATGGGGAGGTATTTATATCAGTGTTTGGCTGCTGGAAGAAGGGATGAACATTCTGCAAGGCAGGCCTTGACTGGAGCAGTAAAACAGCCTAAAAATAACCCAGAGCCCAGGTGGGAGACAGCAGCATCAGGCTGGGACCACAGACTCTTCAAACAGGTAGTCAGCATATCTAGATCTGGATAAATATGAAATGTTGATTATTTATGGAAATATTGGGATACAGACCCTGGAAAGGAGAAATCATTGCAAACCCTAAGCGAACATAATAAATCAATTCAGAAACACTGTAACCAATCTCCAAACCTCAAAATATCTCTCATAAATCACAGTTATTTGCAAAATCTGAGGCACTGATTGACATGAGAATGCAACAACTATGGTTTCTTCTTGGTACATTTGTCCCATATGTCAGAGAACTAGTGACCTATTCTAGAAAACTTATGATAAACGAAAAGATAAAGACAAGAGTGACAGGGCAAGAGTTGAAGCACGTTCCTATGAAAGGGACAGCCTTAACTTCTTCTCATTGACACTATCATGAATGGATAGATGCAGACAAAAATTTGAAAGAAATGTCTTGCAGTGATGTTTGTGCATGAAAGGTTCACCCAGCTCTTTCAGGAGCAGGAAGCCATTCAAGTAGAAGATGGCCATAAATCCCTGGAGGGCAGGGATTAAAAGCAGGCTGCTTCAGAGAGCTTTCAGCACACGCTCCAAGGGAACAGCACTATTCTTTTACACATATGCTGCAAGAAATGGACTGCAATTACTGACAACTTATCCAGGCAGTAATTGTGACATTTAATGAAAGACAAGTAAATACGAATACAAAATTTCAACCCTACTCAGAAATATAAAAGACAGGAGAACACTGAGACCATTGGACAATAAATTTTCATGTCCCTTTTAAGAAAAGGGCTGGAGAGAATTGTATGAAATACCTATGACAAACATTTACCACTATTCATAACATTTTCCCTTCCATCTGTCTGATAAACAGAAAGAAATCTCAATTCTACTGAAGCGTGCTAGAAAGACTGACATGAGACAAATATCCAAGAATGCATAAAATATACTCTGCAGTCAAACTGCAGTGTCCAGACTACTGAGAATGTAATTTCTCCATTCCAGAATACAGGCTTGTACCAGAAAGCTTAGGCATCCTGTGTATCAGCAAACAGCCCTGAAGATCTCTGAGATCTCATAAGATTTGATAGGAGAAGTAGAAGATGTAGGAGAAGTCCAGGCAAGCCACAAAAGAAAAAAAAAATACAGTCTTAGAGCAAAAGAAAAATAGATCAGTTGAACACAAAGCACTCAAGACAGTGGCCTGGCTCCTTGACTGCCTCAGTGACACAGGAAGCAATGTGTCTGTTAAGTACACTTGTTATCACAAAGTATTATTTGAGAGAAGGGCAATAAATGAAAACAGGACCCATTCAGGGTCAGATGGAATGTTCATCTAGGAAGAGGAAATATTTTGTGTTGTGTAAGAACAGGTTGAGCACAGAGATAGTTCTGCAAGACATCCCTTCACTTTAGTATGGCCTGGGACTTCCTAAACCAAAAGTGCTGGGTTTGTTTATTAGCCTCCAAGGAATCTTTCTATCCATGTAATTTTCTTTATAGCCAAAGTATTCGATCCTTTCAGCACCCTTCAGTGTGCAGTATGCCTGTGTGCAACTGAAGTGTACTATCATCCCATTTCTTCACCTTTACTCCTAAAAGCTCTCTCTAAAAGCACTTCAGTGTTTTCTCTGGTAACCGCTGTTGATCTCATGTGAGCTTTCTCATGTGTTCTCAAACATTTTTAAGTACCATGACTCATACCAATATCTCTTTTCACATGAGGCTTTGCTAACGTGGCATAGAGCAGAAAATTAACTCAGTAAGTTTTACAGGTGAAACATGCATTTCTTAGAAGCCTGGAATAGCATAGAGGCAGAACAGCTGGAGTTTTATTGGCTATAATGTTGTTTCTGTGACAACAAAAGCACATTTTCTTTTGTGCCAAAGTACTGCTGGGATGCTATCCAGAGCAGGGCTGATTTCTCTGGAGGTTACACCTTTGCTGTCTTTTATCAGCTTACAGTGAAGAAGAGAGCTCATGCATAGTGCAAGGTATGAGCAGCATTGTAGAGTCACTCCCTACTCATCTGCATGACTGTTCCAAGCTGTTACATAAGGATGAACACTGAAGAGTCAGTGCCTAGGTGTCGACATAATAGATAAGAAATATCTTGTATGAAGGGAAAGATTTTGTACATCAGTGAAGAACAATGAGCTAATGAGTCATGGATGTCCTGCATGAAATCTCTTAAGCCTATTTGAAGGCTTATCCCATTCTACCCCCAAATTATCTCACTAGGTCTGACTAGGAAAGGGGGAGATGTTTGCATATTCATCTTACAAGAATTTTCCATCTATGTGATGCTTAAGTGGGTTTGCTGGGAAAAGAGAATTAAAAGAAATCATCTAATTTGGAGCTGTAGCATTCAAGGATGCAATTAATTTTCTCAGCACACTGCTGGTTTCTCCTGCAGCAGAAAGCACACACAACATCCTCCTGCAAGGCTGTTCAGACTCCCTGGGACCCCTCAGCACTTACCTGTCAGCTGCAAAGGAGCAGCAAAACAACAGCAGCAAGTGGAGGAGCTGCTGGTGGCATCTTCCAGACCTTCACCAGGTCATGGCCTACACTCAGGTGATGATCCAGCCATAGATGACGGGGATTTGCAGCCCAAAACCTTCCCCAGGTCCTGCAGATATCTCTGCTGCACACTGAGCTGGCTTGGGGAATGATAGAAATGAAATTTCTGCAGGGCAGGAGGAAAACTGTTCAATTTTGAAGTTCCTCAGGAGAAGCACCTGAAGCACTTTCAGTGTCTCAACAACTTCATACTAGGTTCTTAAGAGTTGAGTACTGCAGAAACATGAATCCTTTTATCACTTTTGCCATGTTTGTGGTTCTTATGAAGGCTTTACTATCCCTTAGCAGTTAAAGTGAATTGTTTCTGAAGCATTTTTTTTATTTTGACTCTACTTATTTTTTTCAGACTAAGATAACTTTATTTGTGCATCTTCCCTGAAAATTCAGATTTTCTTAATACATTATAGGCATATACATGTACAATTAACACAAGAAAAATCCCCCAAAAACTGGAATTAATGCTCTGTAGTAAGAACCATGGTGCTTTGATACTTCCACGTGTCTCTCTTGATATCTTCAACAAACCTCATTTAAAATCTATATTAAGAGTATATAAGGTCCAAGGTTGCTATCAATGACAAGCACATATCCATTGCAACATCAGTCACAGGTTTCAGAGCTCCATTGCCCTCTCTCTGACTGGGTTGGCAAGTGAGAGGAGCTACAGCTCCCTGTCCTGGACATATTCTTAACTGAAGCATGGGCAGTGAAGATCTTAGTTACCATGATGAATGAATCCCTGTCACTGTCTGTATAATTTAGAAAGTACAGCTGACCCTTCGTTCTCTCCTTACTCATTAGGTATAATTGCCTAATGACTGAAATCAGAAACAAAATTTTACATTTATCAGCATGTAATATACATATACATATATATATATGTATCTATATGAACTCATCTACAGTCAAAAGTTCTCCATCTTTTATCCTATGTATTGCTTTCTGATAATTTCTTGCCATTCTTAAAATATATAGTGGGCTCAATAAATAATCTTCACTTCTCTCTTTACTTGTAGGGAGTGGTCTCTGAAGAGCAGCAACACTCAAGCAATATTTCCATCCTGTATTAAAGTCACCCACAAGGCATCTGAAAAGGGAGTCTGATTTCTTGAGCCAATCTTGAAAATACTGAAGTTCAAAAAATTGTACAAAAAAAAAAAAATTAACTATACAAGGAAGGCAGAAAATCTGGGTCTCGAATTCAGGCTGAATACAGCTGAAGAAATTCCTAAGAATATACAGTAGCCCACAGAAAAACTGCTACCAGGAACATCCTCCCTCCTCCCCACGCCACCCCCAAAACCCCACTGCTGTCAAGGACACTGGATTTCTATTTAATTCACCCTCCTTGCTTTCTTCCATAGCTAATGCAGCCAGGCAAGCATTTCTGAAGCCAAATATCTGATGCGACTGTCATGAGAAAGAATAACACTTGAGCTGTGTGAAGCTCAAGAGCCAGGAAAGAATCTGCACCCTAAGGAAAGTTTGTTATTGCTGCTTGCACACAGCTGGAAAACCCCATCCCTTTGGTAGCTAAAACAATTTAATTAGCCCAACTTGAGCAGCTCTGTTATTACACTGGTCCTTGATGAAAACATTTCACAGCTTTTCCCCTCAGTGCTTTCTTTAGCACATCACTGCTAGGAGGGGTATTTTTAAAGCATTTGGGGTCAGCTGCCTTTTCCTCCTCTCCAGCCCATGAGGAGTGCTGAGTAAGTTGTTCTTACCTGCTAAACTAATATTATTGCCTCCGGGTTACAGCAGTTAGTGGGTAAACTAACAGCTCCCACTTTGGCAACTCAGGCTCATATTTTACACATGGCCATCAGATCTAATGAGGGATCAAAAAAATCTGCCAGAGTGTAATTTTAATTAAAAAATCTGTCTGCCATCAGAAGGTAAACTGAGGAAACTGATCTAGGGAAGAACCATGAAGATTTTCAACTCCAGGTCATTCTTGTACCATCATCCAGCTGCTCCCTGGCAGTATCAGCTCAACAGTCCCTGCAAATACACGGCCAGGCCAAAATCAGTAGAAAAGCAGCTAATGGATGGCCTCAGCATGCAGGTTAAAGAATTAACCTCTCCTCCAAAGTATTCAGCCCACCAGGATAGAGTTCAAATTGATTGGGAAGGAGTTGAGAACTGGATAAAATTTTTCTGTGGCTGTAGAGGTTTATTTTCCAAATATTGTTAATTTAGCTCCTTTTACTTAGTGTCTTTCTACTTTCATTAGCACCAACTCAGAAATATTTATGATACCAATTTGTACTGTGATGTAGCACTGGACATAGTCAAGTCCCAACACTGCTTTGACCTTTATCATCTTGCTTTAAAAAAAAAAACTTGAAAAAACATAATTGCTCAGAAGTGACCCCCTCCAATGCTATTTTTTTTTTTTTTTTGGAGTAAGGGGAGAGTAACAGATGAAATCCACTAAAAAATATTGTTTTGGTAAAAGTTATATGAGCCTCTGAGGTTCATAAAATGCATTTAGAAATTGTTCCACTCCCAGCTCAGCCATATGGAAGCAGAATGATTCTGTAGGTCCCTCCTGTAGCTTTATTAAAGCTTTTGTAAAGTCAGAAGACTTTGCAGAGACTGTACAAGAATTTGGACACTTTTCCAGGCTCTTTGCCTTGGGTATGTAAAAGATGTGTTAAAATCAGTGCTTGAAATATTGCACTTTGGATTGTCCCTCTTCTAATCTTCTTTAAATGATAACCAAAGCCATGAACAAAAATAAAGGCAGAGGAAAAGGCAGAGCTCTCTCCCCTGCTGTTCCTGGGGGTGCAGGAGTGTGCTGTGCTGTGCTGCTTCATCTCTGATCACATCTTTTCACAAATAGTGACTGTGGACACCTCCTTGAAAACCTTTACCTTGGTAAATATTTCTCTTTCTGGATTTCTGGCTCAAACTAGCCTTTGCTGCACGGAGTATCACAAAAAAAGCAGAGGAGAGTCTCTTTCCTGGTGTAGCTGCTGCTTTATTCCTTCCTGTTCTTCCCAGTGGGAAGGAGCTTCTATGGCCACTTCCACAGTCCAAATTCTACTCGACTTTGAGACACTTCACTACTTTGATTCTTCACCCAGTGCTCAGCCCACACCATGCAGGGCATGGCTCAAACTGGTTTTGTGTTGGCTGCAGGGTACAGACAAGTGGCAGCCAGAGCCTGATTCCCCAGGAAATCTCATGGGAATTTGATGAATCATCAAGATGAGTTTCTTCTAGCTTACTGCCTGAGACCATGTAGCTGAGGTGATTCTGAAACAGTCTGAGAGTAAATTTGGCATCTCATATGGAAAAATGGTCACTCAGTCAAATGCACTGCACCTAGAGGTTCCCTTAACAAGGGGAACAAGGCAGTGAATGCCCTGCTTTGTTCAGTGTAGCTGTCTGTAAAGTACCTTGGGATTTTGAGAGGAAAAGCAATGCCTTGGCCCTAAGATCATATGTGTTCTCTAAATTAGCAAAGGACATCACTTTCAGCAGTTAGAGTTCTACATTATATGAAGTGGTACCTTTATTTTTAAAAGTAAGGCTTAAAGATGAGATGGGCTATTAATAAGGTTATAGCTCTAGATGGCCTGAGTTTCAGTGTCAAGCCAAAACACAGCCACCCACAGTAATTTATTTGTGGGGCAGCTGGTGTTACCTAAACTTGGACCTTTGATACCAACTTCAATACACACTTAATCTTTTTATAGCATTCAGCTACTGATATACTCAATTCCATCTTTCCAATACAAGAATGGACAGATTTCTTCCTCCTTTATATTTACTCAGAATCCCAGGAATATAGTCACAGTGTGACGTTTTCAATAGGCTTTTTTTCAAAGATAAGATAAGGGAGCGTGACGTAGATCATCACTCTTTCTCCCTGTAGCCTGGGCAAGGAGGTAGTCAAGAAATCAATAATTCAAATATTAACATCTTTCAGACAGAGCCTGGAAACTACAGTGAAGGCTGGAAACAGTCCTGAGCCATCAATCTTTGAATGCATAGTGTCCAAGGACTCTACTCTCCAGGCTGTTTACATTCTTCACCCATCTAGGCTCCATCTTTTTATTAACCTGCTAGTTAAAACTTCCTTCCTGATGAATGTTAGCAGATATTGCTAGATACAACAACACAAGAACGCTGTGTTGATTTTTGATAAAATGTTTTATATAGAGGGTATATATGCTACAAAACGGAGATGAATTTTTGTCTTTTCTGCATAGCAGGGGAAAAGAAGCAAGAGTTATTAAGATCATTTATCTCAAAAGGCCTGCAATGGAAAATGAAACTGCTCAGTGCCATATTTCAGAAACCTTGATGGGTCTTATTCTTCTGAAATTCCACTTTGAAGCATAATTGTTCACCACCATTATTACTTTATTGCATCTTGTAAGACAGCTATTTCTGCCACAGGGCTCAGTCTGGCAGCTGTTCACTGCTTGGTACCTGCAACCTGCTGTCTTGGGGATTGAAATTATGATGATGATGCTGCTTTGTTGGTAGGGCATATAGTCAATACTGAAGCCCAGAAAAACACCAGCTATAAGCCATGTTTTGGCAGCTTGTCAATAATCCTGGTGTTATGACCAAAAGGGCTGTAGTAGGACTTATACCCTGTGTCAGGTGAACAGAGAGATTGACCTTATTGAGAGTAAGGTGAAAAAAAAAAACAAACCAGTTCATTTTATTGCTAGGAAATAAGCCAAAAAACAGCAGATTGCTTGGCAAAAACACAGATAGATCTTCTGAACTGTACAGTGAATTGGTTATCAATGGGAGAAATAATCATTCATTAGATAATTGTGTTTTCCCACTTGATCGCTTCCAAAGAAAAGAGAAAATAAAATCCTCAGAGTTTTTTAAAGTATTTGATTTTAACTATTCTGTCTTGTCTTTTAACACTATCATATCCCACAAGTCTTTAAGGAATACACACAGCAAAGCTTTATTAAAAAATGATCCATATTTTGTACTTTTATATTAAAAGTTAAGCCAATTTCAGTCAGCACTGAAGAAATATCAGCCCAAGTGGACAGGATACCATGAATTAGAAACAAGAGGATTCATGGAAGCAAGGTACAGGAATAATTGAAATGTTTTACTATCCACATTATTTTATATTATATTTGAAGCTCATAAGCCCTTATGTACCTCTGGGTGGAAAACACTTCTTTAATTTTCACAAAAGATGAACTTGGTGCTAGTTTGGAGCCAGTGCTGTTCCATGGTGGGCACCAGGGAGAGGATTTGAATTTTGCCTTCTCGAGGCACCTGCATGCCTAACTGAGCCTCTCAAAAGTGCTTGTTTGTTTTCATTGCCTTCACAGAGCACAGCCTTTCAAATCACACTCCTGTGGTCTTTTAAATCACAGTTTAATTTAGATGCCTAAGTAGCCTGAGTAGCCTGTACCAATGTTACCTTATACCTCATAATTCCTTGGAATATTACAGCAATTTAATTACAGTTCACCACATCCTTCTTAAACCTGGCTAAAAATAATTTTATTTCATTAATAAGAGAATGCACATGAAGTTTGTGTTTGGTTAAGGTTTGGGGGTTTTTTGGTGGTGAATATGTGTGATACTTAAGGTTTCAGTGTATGCCAGCAAAGTGCTTGGAAGGCAGAGTAATTAGTCAAGCAGAAATCACACAAAAGGAAATTAAACAAGACATAAAGAGAACAGGTATCACATGGCAGCATTATTAAGGAGAGTTTCACATGAGAAGAAGGATGAGTAAGAGGAAAATGCAAACCTAGGCTGGATCAAACAAGGTGATTTCAGTGAAGACAAGGAAGCACTGATGACAATATCCATAAGAGTAAGAAAATCTTATTTGAAACACTGTCTAACACTTTGATCAGATTGACCGAAGGGAAAAAAAACATTCCACAAATAATGGAAAAAGATGCAGTAAAATGCTGCTAGGGAGCTCAGAATATGTCTTGCAAGAGTAAAGGCAATTCCTTGTTACGCTTAAGAAAAAGTCTTAGGACAGCAGGATTTTGCTCTGTAAATATTCTAACACAAACAGAAAAAGGGAAGAAGTGGAATTAAAGCTCTAAACCAAAGCCGATTCTCTTGGAAGATCAATGAAGTTGGGGTCTGGTACTCCACGTTGTGTCCTTTAGCTGACAAAAACTAAACAGCCCAAATATTTCTGACAGCAGCAGTGCCTAATCCTTCTGCATTGAACTTTGCATGTTATCAACTGACCTCTGAAAACCACATAAATATATTCACACACAGGACTACAACTCATGAGCCTAGGAGAGACAGTACATATGAATCTTTACAAGGAAAAAAATCACCAAGAAAACTAAAGTAATTTAAGTATGGCTCTGAATATTCTGGGATAGGAATGCACTAAGAACAATGTTCCATGAAATAAACCATTTATGTGAAAGCACAATCTTTGATCTCGCTTATGCTGGAGTTTCTGGAAAATGGAAATTCAGGAAACCTTGCAATTGAACAAATATTTGAGATTGATGGGATATTCCAGATGAAGAGGAAATCAATAATTTAATCATTCCATCATCCTTGGCTGAATTTCCTCTCTACCTCTAATAGCTCTAATGCTGATCCACCAAATGCAAGCAGCAGCAGAACAGACTTTGTGAGAAGAAGGACTATGCAACCCCATCCCGGGAGATAAGCCTGTCTGAATTTTCATTCCTTAACCTGGCAGTTCTACACAGGAATAAAGCCAGATCAGCCTTATACCTAAGTCTTCAAGGAATGGATTTCCAACATTTGCTGTAGCAAATGCAATTTCATTATCTATATCCAGGGTTGAATTGCTCAATGTCAATACAGCTGCTGAGAGAAGACTTTAAGATGTGGATCTTTAGGACTTCTGAAAATGTAAAACCATAAACTATACTAAATTCCTGTCCTAGGAATTGTTCTTGTACATGAAAAATTACTTAGGATATATAGGTACATTGGTATGTTCATCCTCCATAATATAATTGAAAAAAATTAAATTTCACTGAATCAATTTGAATTTTATAATTTGTCTGAAGGCAGTAAACTGAGATAATCTTATTTTACTCCATTCTTATTGGTCTCTCACTCCTTACAGGAAGTTAAAGAGCATTTGCAGGGGATGCATTGCAACTGATGATACAGGCAACAAACAGCAAGAGGAAGCTTAGGCACTGAAGGACAAAGTGGATCATGCAGCTGAATTGGAAATAGGGATAGGGAAGGAACACAGTTTTCTTTGTTCTTATTCTAGCATCTTTCTTGATAGAAAAACTTAAAACTCTTCTACTGGAGTGGTCATCCCTGAAAGCAGTGAATGGATTAGAGAGAAATGTTTAAGCCCTCTGTTATTTAAGTCTAAAATATATCTATAAAATGTTTTTGGGGTTTTTTTGGTTATTTTGTTTTTTGGTTGGGATTTTGTTTTTGGTTGGGATTTTGTTTTGATTTTTTTTTTTGGTTCTTT
>JAYDZK010000056.1:10401035-10421662 GCA_034509185.1 Euphonia xanthogaster | reverse complement strand
CGACGCTCTTCCGATCTAAGGAAGGAAGGAAGGAAGGAAGGAAGGAAGGAAGGAAGGAAGGGAAAAGTAATGTATACAAGTCTGAAGTCTGTAAATTACTTTGAAGAAATAAAGGCATAGGTTTTAAGCCTAAAAATGAAAATTATCTCATTTTTGTGTGTGATTTTTGATTTCAATATTCTGATGTTTTCCAGCTTCTACTTGTTTGGATATCAGCTAATTGCAGTTGCATTAAGTTATTCATACCATGGTCAGATTTGGTTGTTTGTTGAGTAGTCTATTAAATAACTGGAGAAAGTTCATATGATGCAGGTTAATTTTACTATCACTATCCAGTCAGAGGATTCACCTGGAAGAAAAGAGCATGAGGAAATATAAAGCATAACTTCCAATTCCTTTCCAATCTCCCTGCCCTGTTTCCCACCTGGGTTCACAGATCACAGCCTGATGTACCCATCTGTTTCCAACTAAGTGTTTCATGCTCTGTCATTTATAGAGGCTTTCTGCTACAAGCCCAGAAACATCCTAAAGCTCTGACTCAAACCAGACTTGTGCTGCTCTCCCATGAAAATACAAATTCCAAACAGAGAAGGAAATTTCATTTGCCTCTTTCAGAGCTGGCTGGTGTTCAGAGATACCCAGACACCACTAACAACACATTAAATTTGTCTGTATTAGCAAATACTGCTCCACTGACCTTGATATCACCCATGAGCAGAGGCCATGCAGCCACTACATTTTACATGTGAATCTGAGAGCTGCAAAAGGTGGTATTAAAGGCAGGCAGGAGGTGAACACTCCTCATTCCTTCTGAAAACAAGCTGCTGCCACAGTGGCCAGAGGCCCAGCACACTCATTTCAGCTGGGCTCAGGCAGAAACACACAGAGACATCAGTTCTCATTAGCTCCGCCACAAACAGGGCAATGGAGGCTTCTGGGAAAACTGAGTCAAGGAGATGGATGAAAACAACCATAAACTATATAATTCTTCTAATGTCTTCCAAATCTCATTAATATATTTCAAATGGCATGGAGTGGTTGGAGTTTATATATGATTCGATTTCTTATGATCAGTGACAACATAAGCAATCCCCAAACTGCATTGGCTGAGATTTCTCCTGGAATTACAAACTCACATTTTTCTAGAAGTGTCTTTTCAGCAATTCCAGCTGCATGGTTAACATAGTTACATAAAGTCTATATAGTCATTGTTTTTTACTGACTTGTTTAATTGTTTATAACTAGAATGCAGTTTCAAACTGAATTTATTGGGCTGACTGGAAGCTGCACAGCTTTCAAGTGTGCATGGAGCCTTCCCAGTTTCCATTTTACCATTTTCATTGCCAGAGGCCACTTTGCTGCCTATTTAGCTTGGTGCCTTTATAAAATAATGCCATCAATATATTCAGACTAGAATGAGAAGGCACACATTGACCTTCTTTTTGCCAGTACCTCTGGGCTGTTGCTATTATGTTAAAGATCTATAGGTCAATAAAAAAGCTTATTAAGGTGAGGTTACTAAATGAAAACAAGACAGACTGTGGGGTCAGTTGCCATGTGCAGCTCAAAGCAATATAAATATAGGCTTCTCTCCTTACTTCCCTTTTTTTTAGAAGTGACTTTGGTGCTCTTTATTTCAGCCGCAGTTAAATGGATTCTGTGAAATATACTCAACTAATTTCAGGTGTACAGAATCAAAATAGCTCAATCTTACTAAATAGATCCTCTGCTGCTAGAAATTATTGATTCTGCTAATACAATAAAGTATGAATTCTCAGAAATTATTGTGAAATATCTTACTTTTTACTTTTTCCTAATTCTTTTGTCTTTGAAGGTAGGTGCGGATCTATAGTATTTCCCTATCAAAAACCCTTCAACAAAACAACCCCTCAAAACCACCAGAAGAACAGAAGGAAAAAACCCTCTGAAATAATCAAAATCCTTGAAAAATGGAAGCTGCCATCATTGACATGATTTTCATTCATTTTGGCCAGCTCTAGTTAAAGCACACTGTAGCACAGTGTTGCATTCTGAGCTGAAATAAATGACCTGCCTGAAGTTCACATTTCTCTGTTCATTTCAATGCAATTTAAGCAGACCATCTGACCTAGACAAAGTATATAGGGTCATTGCATAACATAGGTGTGATGAAAGAACAGGTTCCTGAGAATATTTTTCATTATTACATCAAGAGAGTAAAGTGGTCGGGACTAAGAAAAATAATGTTCCAAAGAGCACAGAAAAAGAGCAAACAGGGAGAAAAGAGCTAATCAAGTAGATGGCAACAGGTCACATATTAAAACTTCAAAAGAGCTGGTCACAAGGGAAATTAAGAGAAACATTTCACAGAGCATATGATTAAGATGTGTATAGAAGTGCTGCAGTCAGCATTGGAAGCTGTGCTCTTGCTTCTCCTTTGACTTACATCACCCTCATTCCAACAGCTAGGGTGTCATCAGACAAAAAATGAAAATGTGACTGCAGTGGGCTACTCTTATTCTGGAATTACCAGAAATTAAGGAGCCTGGACTCAAAGCTCCCATTTGTATTTCACAGTGACTTAACCAACATTACTGTTTGAAATATTGATTTAAAGTGCTATTGGTGATTCCTCTGTTTCTCTGCTCAAGGGAAAAATTTCCATCCATAGTAGCGACTGTAAGTTCAGGTACTTCCTCCAGCTGATCCCATAAATGATTGTGGGGTGGGAGAATTTAACATTTATATAGTCAATGGCAAATAAGACCTGAAGAAAATCCCTGGAGGAGAATAAACAACTTTCCCCAAAAGAATCCTTGGAAAACTCAGGGCAACAGAAGAAAAGGCTGCAGATCTGCCCTTGCAGGATGCAATTTATCCCAGGAAGGACAATATCAGTGGCAGCACTAGTTCTTTTGCTCAGTCTCTCTCTAACACCTAAAAGTTTTCCACTGTATATTTTTTGACTGCTCTATTTTTAAAACAAATATATCCTTACATTATATCCAGTCAAACTTGAGGACTACTCATGCCCTGCAGGCTTATGTTTCCCTCGACAGCATCACTTTGGCCTACCAAAATTACACCTCAATGAACACAAAAATTCCCAAGTATTTATATTTACTCTCATATTCAGGTGTTTCAATCTATTCAACTACTTTGAACTCCTGAGGCACCAAAAAAAGGGAGACACCAAATAATAAACTCCATATTGTATTTTTTTCTCCAAAGTAATAGCAAAGGCAGTTTTACTCACTGCTCTGAATTGGCAGAGATTCCCATGAAGTTATCTTATTTTCTTCTCCTTTATCCTCTTTTCTTCCTCTCTCTCCCTCCCTGCAGCCAAGCCAATGATCTGGTTTCTGAGGTCCTCCTGGCAGAAGCTTACCCATCTGTTCAGCAATATCTCTTTGTAATGGTGCTGGCATTATTTTTTTCTGCACTTTGTTTTAGTGGTGTTCATCAGAAATGTGCAATCTTTGAATTGCAGCCGACTTCTCATCAGAGTGATAAGTTGTTTGAGTGAAGCTCTGGAAGGCAGAGACCTTTAATTTTACTTTAACAAGCATTACAGAGATGAGTAGAGATGGCAGTGGGAAAGCAGACCTGAGTCACCTCTTAGCTGACAGCTTTTTTTACTTCCATATGCATTAAACAAGAAAGGTTTACTTCAAAATACTTCTGAAAACAGAGAGAGTGAACTGCTGAAGTCAATTAAATCAGGTTATTCAACATGTTATAAAGGACTGACAGTGATTTTATTTAAGCAAAATGCTCTTTATCTCAGTGCTGATCAGAGCAATGCCTCTCTCAAAGGAACAGGGCATTAAATACAGCAGGTGAGTATAAAAACCTTGCTCTCCCTTCAACCTATGATAGGTACATTTTACTTTCTAAGAAGGCTCAGGAATTCATAGACTTGTGGGACATATTTTCCTCCCACTATAATAATATAAATCAGAGGAATTCCATTTTAACCAATTGATTTTCTGTGAGCCTGCAAAAATAGAACATCAAAAGGTCTGGACTTTTCTCATCTTTTCTATTTTAAAGCTCATAATTTTCATCAAAAATTAGTGACTACCAGCTAATAATACTTTATATATTTAGCATATGCTATTCTATAACTCTTCC
Organism: Euphonia xanthogaster; assembly: GCA_034509185.1. Taxonomy (NCBI): domain Eukaryota; kingdom Metazoa; phylum Chordata; class Aves; order Passeriformes; family Fringillidae; genus Euphonia; species Euphonia xanthogaster. The sequence goes on along the minus strand of JAYDZK010000056.1, from coordinate 10,417,549 downwards.
CACAAATCCTGCATCACCCTTGAGGAGAAATTTAAATGAATACTTAATAGATAAGGAGAGAGCTATAGGTTAGCTGGGTGAGAAATGTGTAAACTCAGAAGGCACGCACTGCTCTCTAGTGGCAAAAGCAGGAACTCTTAATACACTGCAGACCATAACCACACGTAGTCTAAAATATAGATTTTTTTTTATTTGTTGCTCCTTTTTTTAATAAAGAAAAACAAGGTCAGTGCCCTACCAGTGTTTCTGAGGTCAGCTCTCAACAGCCAGTGTTTGTAACTGGCAGTAGGGTCTGCATTTTAACCATATTTATGATTCTGTCAAAAGAGACTGCAGCATCTTAAATGCTAAAATGTTTTTATAAAATATAAAATATGTAAAACATTTCTATATTTAGAAATAAATACTCTTGATAGAAGCTAAACCAAAGCATCTAAACCAAGACACTACTTTACATCTTCTAAAAACTGGTTGAAGCAACTCCTGTCAAATCAACTCAGTCCAATTTTGTATGCTTATAGGTCAATTAAATATTTTCCCATTTCTGCAACGGTTTCTAATGATAAATTTTAAGAAGACTTAGGAGACTTACTTGTAAAAGGATAAATTAAGTTTGTTTTGGGGCACAAAATGTCTAAAGAAATTTTTCCTTTCCTAATTCAACCCATAGTCTAATAAACAGTGTTTATTTCCAGCTCTCCAGGACCCAGTGTGTTGATTCATCATCCTCTGGTTTATGAGGGGGAATTTTTGCCAGCAGGAACAGCAAAATGAACCCTGGGTTTGTATTGCAGCCTATTCATCCTGCTGCCTGTAATGAGAAGCCATATTACTTATCTGATGCTCATGGCTGCAGACATCAGTTGAAGGTGTTGTGAAGTTAATCTCCCCAATGTCTCTGAAAAAAGCTCTCAGGATCTGATAATGGTTGGTATTTGATTAGTAGCTTTGGCAGTTTGCAAAGTTCATTTTATTATATGGCTTATGAAAGATAAATCCTACATGGTGTGACCCAAGGACAGCAAGCCCTATGTTGAGAGCCAGTTTAAATGAACTTATATATGTCTTTTTACATATGGTTCTGAATAAAGCTGTGCCTGGAGGGAAGTTATTAAGGGAGGGTCACTGGATGGGAACTCCTATTTCACTTTTTAGTCAATGGAGAGAAATTTATGCTTCCCAGAAGGAAGGTAGAGGCAGAAATTTGTCTGACCTCCTTCGAATGAGTCCTCTGGGCTGAGATGAATAACAGCCAGAAATGTCAATTTCTTTGCACTGGTTATGGAGGGACCAGGAAAGCCAGCTTGGAGATTAGCTTGCCCAGAAGAAATTTGCTGAGGTCCTCAGGACTGAGCCAATTGACCAGTCATGGTTCAGACCTTGGACACTGAGCAAAGATCCTCACTCAGGTGGGATGTCCATCCAGCACAGCTGGCCATCCAAAGGCAGAATGCAAGCAGTGCTGCAAGAGAGATGCTGCTTAGGTGACAGGTCTGCTCTGGTGATTCGCTCTTCTGATTTGGTCATGAGAAAGTGCAATTCATGCTCCAGCTCACTGGGTATCATTTATGGGATGCACCTTCCCTCTGTGTGATGGAGCTGCATGTTACCCAAGGAATGAGGCAGTTTATTAAGTTTTATAAGCAGGAATCTCCATAAATGTAATACATTAGCTTAAAAGCAGCACAAAGATCTGTTTTAAATATACTTTAACTCTTTTTTGTCCTTGCAACAGCCATTCACCAAACAAATTATCAAGATTTCAAAGAAAAAAATGTAACACATTAACACAGAAAAATAGTCCTGTAGGGAGGTATATTTCAACTATTTCAAAAAATCTATAAATTAACTGCATATTCTGAATTTGTTCCCCATGATTTTTCTTCAGTCAGTGGGGAAGGACAGGCACTTTAAAGATGACCAGCATTAGCAGATAAATTTTGATAAGGAATCTTAAAACCTCTTTTTGGAGATGGCCTTCTCTCTCCTTTACCTACAAAGAGCCAACACAGGTAGCTATCCTTGTACTTCCATGAGCAAACAGCAAGAGATGCTCCAGCCTTTATCTTTGCCTCTTCACTTTCTTTCCTCTCTCCCCTCTAGCTCATGTTTTTGGGCCATATGAGAACCCTCTAGGGCCATAACTGTCAGGAAAAAAAAAGAGAAAAAAAAAAAGATAATTTTAACCTGAATCCTTTCTGTAAGCATTGCTGTGGCCAGTTCCTGCTAGCACCAGAGGGGGAAAGTGCCCAGGAGGGAAGGAGTAACCAATTCCAGGGGAACTGCTCAGCAGTTCTGGCAGCAAAGTGAAATCCCATGATGATCACATGGAATTTAACAGAAATCTTCAGAGATTCCTTATCACAAGCTGATCTGCACAAGTGTACTGTGTTATTGATGTCCACGTGTGATGTTTGTCTTTCACAGATTGGACTCCTGGCTGAGAAGCTCCAGTCACACTTGGCACATGTGAGCCTGACTGCTTGGGGTGCCATGGGGAGGGGGGTGGTTGTCACCCTGAAGGGCACAGCAGTGGGTCCAGAACAGTGCCTGCAACTGTGAAAAGAGACAATTATTGTATCTTTTGCAGTTTGGTTTCAACATATGCACAGTGGATTTATTCACTGTCAGCCTACATTCACAGCTTCATTCTACAGAAAAGTTTTCACCAGCTCATCCTAAATACACCTCTACCCTTCTGGAAAAAAACAACATTTTTCAGATGTTCAGAGGTAAGCATTATACATACCTTAGAAACCTCAAGTGATCGATCTTTAACTTAACAATTCTGGGTTTAAATATTTCATTTGGAGTTTACTGAGTTATAAATTTATCCTGGAGTGTATTTTCGCAAAAAAATACTCATTTAAACATCTGCCTTCTTATCTCGATTGTAACCAAAAAGGTTTTGGATCATTATTCTCTAAATATGCAAACAAGCTGATGGGTGGGATTTTGTCTGTTTACAACATGCCACTACAATCCTGCATTTGTGAGTCAGCTGTGACATTCTGCAATTGATCCTGGGGCAGAACTTTAAAAGGCCTGTTAGTGTTTGCACTGTTGGACAAATGTTCTAAGATACTTGAAATCCCCACATCTCATCTCTGCATTCCAGTGTAGTGCATACAGAACAATTGTGCCAACTGCTGTATCCCATGTGAATAGCAAGGAGACAGTTTTCATATAGCAGGGTAGAAATATGGGTCCCCAAAAATTAAAATTATCCCGAGATGTAGTACTGTGTTGAGGGCTCTAGGGCAGTGCCAGGATGCCACCAAGCCTGAGGACTTTGACATTTGCAGGTTTTCAGTGCCACAGAGGTGTGCAGAGCCCAAGGGCCTGGTCAATCTGCCCCTTTCCTTGAGAGTTCAGAAACCCAGATCTGAGATATGGGAAAATGACAAGATGGAGACAAGTGAGAGGACAAAGCTGGCCTCCAAACACATCACATTGCAGAAAGTTTCAATTCAAACACTCAGACTGCTCTAAGGAAGCTGCTTTAGTGCTCTGGAGCAGCTGTCTTGTATTTTATTGGACATAAACTCTTTTTGCAAATATGGGGAAATGCTCTCTTCTGACATCTGTCTTGGTTTGAGAGAGATTATCAACAATAGCTGGTGAGAGCTGCCTGCAGCTGAGGACAGAAGGCAAAAAGGTGTCTTTTGCCATCTTTCAAGAGTATTTTGCAATGATCCAGACAATTTGAAACTGAGATACATTGGCCTCTTTCCTCTCTTACTCTGAGTGAGGGGTCCCCAGTTTCTGTTTTCCTTTTACTCTGCAGTTTCAGAGAGATACCTATATTTATATGCCTCTCCAAGTAAACATTCACAGCTGCCACTAAAGGACTACAGGAGAGAAAAATATCCTGCTTTCAAGTAGAACTATGGCTAAACTAAAAACATGAGAAAGAGCCCCAAAAGACTGATACTTTATGGCTCAGTCATGAAGTAAATCTCATAAAATACAAAGGGTGTTGAAAGCTTATGGGATATTTCCTGTCTCAGTATGGTTGTCTCTTGAGATAACTCTTCCAAAAGCATCTACTTTATGCATGAAATAGAAAAATTTATTTACACCTATTTCTGCACTCACTTTTAAGCAGAGGTTTTTTTATGAGATTTTCTTCAGTCTAATAAACCTCAAACTTCCAAACAACCATGTAATTTATAAAATCAGTATTTTGAAGTGAGGTTGAGGTGTGTGTGTTTGTGCTCTGTTCGGTAAATGCAAAAAGGAAGCAGTTTTATTTATGTATTGTACTAAAGGGAAGGGAGAATTCTGAGTGATGAAAGTCCTTCAGTTCACATCTCTGAAACTGTTGTATGAGATTTACCACAAAGAGTTGTAATATACATACTATATGTATACATGGCAAATAAACAGTTCATCATTTACAGTAACATCTCTACCCTGCAATTAGGGAGGAATTCAGTTGGACTTTCAGATTTCCCTTTTGTTTCTATCCATCTCACCAAAATAACTTAATCCAACTGAATAACTGAATTTTATATGTTGTTTCTCTTTCCTGTGACCAGAGGGTTTGGGGCTTTTATGACTTGTTTTGTTTCAGTTTTTTGTTTGTTTGTTTTTTAAAAGCAAATAAAAACCACACACAAAGATTGTAAAGTATTTCTTAAATTACCAACTTGCCTGCTTGGATAATTTTGTCCCCCATAACACAACACATCTTCAAAATATTATTCTTGTTTTGCTTTGAAATCTTGTGAGATTTCAAAGCTATAGGGACTGAACAGGCAAGGAAAGTAATGAGCTGACAGTTCTGCATGCAGACACAAACACTGAAGATAAACTTTAGTACATACACATCCCTGAGATAGCGTTTCTATCAAATTTTCTATTTGTTTATTGAGAGGCTGGATTTACATCTAAGTATCATGGAGAGTTTTATACATCTGTATAACAATCCTGGTTTATTTCATCTTCTCTGTAGCTGTCGTTTGGCAAAGACAGAGTTCAGAGGCACTGTAAACATCCCTCTGCAGGGCACAGCTCTCTCCTCTCTGATATGAGCAAGCAGAAGACAGTGTGAGGTTTTAAAGACACGTACCTACTACAGGTACCTCCTTCATGAGAGATAAGAGATTTGGGTTTTCTTTCATCCTGCTGGGAGGCAGGAGCTGCTAAATCCCAAACATTTCCTGCTTTGCTGCTTATAACAAGCCAGTGCTGCCTCTAGTAGCTGCAGAGTGATTGGGGAACTGCAGATGTGATGTTTGGAAAAAAGTGGTGCAGAGGATGAGCAAACAGGCCAAATGATGTTTAACCTTGTCACAGCTTAAGACGTTCCATGCTCAAATAAATCTTTGGTCTTCCAACTTCCTTATGTGGCATAATCCTGCCTTAGTGTTCTCAGCTGCTCAGCATTTTAAGTTGGTTTCCATAAAGCCTGCATTTTAAGCATTCATAGGCAATTTTTCTCATAGAAAATTATTGCTTTTAAAGCAGAGGGCAAAGGCAACATTTTCCAAGGCTGCTGGCTGCTAGAAAGATGGCCATTAAAATAAAGCATTTCTACTGCAAAACTGCTTTTAAAATTAAAACCAATTCTTTCAAACTACTTCTCTTGCCAGAATTGGGAGTTTGATGACTGAGGCCTAAAACAATAAAAAAGAAGGATAATCAGAGCTTAAGAAGTCCGGTGACGACATATAGCAAAGACAGAGGGTGATTGATGAAAGGAAAAAGCTAACAAGCAAGCCTAAGTGTCTTTTTTATCTTCCTATTTTACTAGTAGTGAAGACATCCCCATTAATCAGATCCCCAAGCCATAAAGCTGAGAGAGCTGAGACATGGGAAGTGTAAGCAGGAGCTGTGTTTCCATGAGCATCCCAACATGGTGCAGTAGTTAGTGGCTGCAGACTCCAGGAAGCCTGGGAGAGGCTGGGCATGGAGAGGGAGTGAGGGCAGGCAGCTGAGCCCCAGGACTCAATACCTGAATTCAGTGCACCCCTGAGGAAAGCTAGAGCTTATCACCAACTGCCCTTACGAGTCCCTCACATGAAAGAAGAGGACATTGGTACTGCTGAACTCTGGGGATATACAAAAATCATCTAAATCTAAATTTTATTCACACTGCTAAAAAAATGGAACTGCTACTGCAATCCTGCTAGCAGAAGATGAGGTAAAATTGCTCCTGAAGCAAGCACAGTCTTTTCTGCCCTGAAAAGAAAACAAACTATTCCTGCTTGCTTGTATAGGATTCTCTAAATCTCCTTCCCATCAGGCCACGTTGTTTCTCCCAAGATCCCTTCTCTGTCTGCACAAGAATTTCTCATCTCCAGCCAGACAGTTCTGAGACAGGTCCAGCTGGTTACTGCTCTTCTGGAAACCAAGGAGTACCAATTTTGTTTCATTTTAGATCAACAAGTGATCTATGTGCAAGAAAAAGTGACTGGACCTGAATTTTGTTCCCCCATCTCTGCACTCATTTTGTGTGCTTGCAGAGGGGGCAGGAAGATGCACACATCTTCCATTACATTTATAGGTGTCACACACACAGAGTTGAACCTAAACTTAACTCCTTTCTGGGCAGAAAGCCTCATTCTGTGCAATTTAAACTATTTAAATTATTTCTTAATCATTAATACAATGATTTATTAGTTGTGAAATCTGTTTCCAGCCTTACACAGGCAGAGATTTGCCAGTCAAAAAAACCCCTGGAACTTTATTCATTTGTTATTGCTAGCTGGATCTATATGTGCTTTTGCATGAAGTTGTAGAGGTGGTAGAAGAAAAACACACTTTTTTATTCCTTGTAGCCACTCTTTCATATCTCCCACATATATTATTATGAAATTAACATTTTACAGGAGAATGTGCAGTTTTCTCCATGCTAGACTCCCTTGTTGCTTTGCTAACTTTTTGTCATATGGTTTTCTGAACTTAAAACCTACAAAGATTAATGTTCATTTTATAACTTGGAATTCATATTAAATATTTGGTATGAATACTAAACAAAACCAACAAAAACAAGCTGTTCTGCATGTTTTGGAACAATGTAAAAAAATGTAATAATGCAAAATAAGAAGTATAGTCTTTTATTCAAGGCTGTAAAATCAACAGGCATTTTGTAGCTGAGATTTTGTTCCGTTTGTGGAACAATGTGGACAACAAATGTTTGTGAACAACAAATGTTGTGGACAACAAATGTTTGTGAATTTTCACCTAGACTTGACATTGTGACCATTTTAACATGAGAAGTAATTAGAGAAAAGAGGTAAAATACTGTGAACAAATGCTGTTGTAAAAAACCCACTCACTACTGAAGTTAATGAGAAGCCAAGATGCTACTAAACGGCACTGCAGAGGTGTTTTAAAATCATGGAATTAATTTGTTAGCAAATTATTATCACTGGAAACTGTATTTTAAGACTGAAAACATAAAGTGTTATGTCAGGAGGATTTCTTTGAGAAGTGTTTTGCAAGACACAATAGAAGAAGTGAGTTCCAATGGAAACATTTAATTTTCCTGTTGGGTATTCTCAACAACAACAGACATTTTTTCCTAGATTCTTGCAGGAACAAATATTTCAGCAGCAGGAGATAATTCCTTATGAAGAGATTTCTCTACTTTGCAGAAAGACAAAATTCTACAAACAAATCACTGGGAAAGCCTATAGGTATAGAGAGATATATGGACTTTTTCCAGTCTGTAGTCTACGGGGATAGCTGAAATACTATCCCTAACATCTAAAAGAAAAATAAATTTATCAAGAAATACTAGTGATAGAGATTAATGTCTTGATGGAAATTCAAAGGATTTCTATGATTGTAGCTACTTCTAAGCAATTGATTTTCCAAGATTCAATGCTTGATGAGACAGAAAAATATTTAATATAATGAAATTAAAATTATTGTGTGTTTAAGAGAATCTATACTCAGTATATTTCAGGTACAAACACCTCATTTCAGCCATGAAAATTGCTTCTATTGTTGGCAGGTGGTCAGAAGTGACTACCTGGCTGCAGGTGGGGGTGAAGGGCAGGGCACAGGTGATGCCTCCTCAGTCTCACCAGTGAAGGAGAAACACATGCGAAGGAGCAGATGGTCCTGCAATCAATACCCAGTTGTGCAACTGGTGTCATCAAAAGGGGTTTGGCTTTTAAAAACACAGGATCTTCTGTGAGGATTGAGGACTGTTAGGGAGAGATGGGGTCCAGCTGACAAAGCCAGACAAGAGGGTGTTTGCTTACATGATGACCTCACCTGGTGAGGTGTGCTTTAACCTAGAAATTGTGATGATTGGAAATAACGACCTGTGGGAGACAGCACTGAATGGGGTGGAAAGGGGGGAGGGTGGCAGGGACAAGAGGTGCCTCAGAATCAATTGGAAAGGTAAAGAGACATCAACTTTAGGAGTATATAAAGACTTGCAACCTGTGGAGGAGGCAGAGCTCTGCATGGAGTCACTAAAATTATGGGATAACTGAGATAGGGTGGAACAGCTTGCAGAGCTGGAGGGAGCAACAAGATGGAGCAAGCTCTTCAGAAAAGGTGGGCAGGGAAGACAAGGAGAAGGGGCTGCCCACTGTGTGAAGGTGCAGCTTGGATTTATGGAGCTCTTCTAAGGGCTGAATGGCCAGTTGGTGGAGAGCCTGTGGGTCAGGAACAGGGAAGAGGCTGGGAAGGCAGACACTGCGATGGGTTGTTGTTACAGACCCCATAGTTATGGTGAAGAAATGCACAAAGATTTCTTTAAACTTAGCAGTATTTCTGGTCACATCACCTAGTTCTCATGGGGAACTTGACCCAAGATCTGCTGGATGGGAGGCTGTGGAACACAACCAGCCAGTGGTTTCTGAGCATTCTCAGGGGTAGCTTCTCAATGCAGGTAGTGGATGGGGCTGACCAGGTCTCCCAGGCCTTGGTCAAAGTGTTCAGGGGAGACCATCAAACAGCAGCAGAACTTTCATTGAGAGGTTGATTTAATGTCCATTCTGGGAGGGTTCCAAGACCTGACTGGACTAAACCCTGAGCAGCCTGGTCAGACCCTACAGCTAACCCTGCCTGGAGTAGAAGGTTACACTAGAGACTTCCTGAGGTCTCTTCCCACCTGAATTGTCCTATGATCCTATAATTTGCTGAAAAACAACTTGCACAGATGGATCATTAAAGCCAGTTCACAAATATCTCAGTTCACTCAGCCAAACCAAATACTATCTGTTTACCAACGAGGTGAAGCTGACAGAAATAAGGGTCATAGTTTCAGGTTTCTACACCATGACAACCTGGGTCAAATGCACAGTAAAACAGTGAGTTATATCAGTCAATTGGCACATGATGACATACATACAAGGAAGAAACCATTGTTAAACAGTTTACAGATGTCATGTCATTAATTTGAATAAATTTAGAGTAAACACCCTTACTGTGGATGATGAAAAATCTGTATTAGTCTTACCAAGGTTAAAACATCAATGAAATAAGTCTTTTTGTATGAGGTCTGCTAGAAGTAAAATCAGGTGTGACATTGACTTTATTTATAAATGTAATTCTTTAATTTTTGGGAGAGAGGATATATAATAGAAGCTGAACAATAAATCCATTTAAGATTCATATTTGCCAGTAGGAGTTAAAATAATTTTCTGAGGATCTTTTTTGATATTTTACTTTGAAATGTATTGAGGAACTTGAAAAAATTTAGTTCTGCTTGTGCAAATTCACATCCAGTTCTGAACTTTGTCTTCTTCCCCTCTGAATTTTGTCTTAACCCTTTGAATAAAGCTTTTCCATTTTAGATGGATTTTTATGGGAATTCATAAGTAGTCATTTGCTTTCTCTTGGAAACCCTGGTCAATCTGTGTGTAAAGGAATATTCACAAGGATGCCCCAATGTGGATGAGCAATGAGGCAATCAGAAATGAGGGCTGAATGTTTGTGTGTAGTAGATAGTGGTTGCTCTCCTGATGGCTCTGGCACACTGAGTCCCCCTTTGCTGAGGGTGCCCTCAGCCCCTCGAGCCAATGCAATGCACAGGCTGAGACTGTCACAGTGCTACAACCTCTACACAATTCTGATTTCTCATCAGTTCATACAGTGGTGCCAATGACTGAGAAAATCTAGAAACAGGCCATTTTCTTGGGAAGAAGTGTACATAATTTCCTTAGCATTTTAGGTCTTGGATGATTTTCCTTTCTATAAGGTGCTTTGTTGTAGCCAACACCATACTGTTCTCATGAAGGTGTAATTTCACCAGCAATAATGAGCTAGCCCTCTCCAGTGAGACAAGAGCCTTTATATTAAAAAAAAAAAAAAAAAAAAAAAAGGTCACTGGACTTCTGGCATATATACAGAGGTTTAAATGAAAAAAAAATGTTTGGCAAAACATTCAGGAAGTGAGTTCCATGCAACCTCCCAAGAAGAAAACATCAAAATCAAACCATGTTAACTAACATAATGCACCATAATATAACTCCATTCCATTTCTCATTTCTGTTCTCTGGCTTATAGACAAACACAGCTGTTTCTGTGATGCTAAACAAAAGACAGCTTTGTTGTAACTAAATACATCCCAGATGGGAGTGTCTCCTTGCAGTAAATCACACAGTGCATGGTTTTGAAGAGACTTCTTTCAGAGATCCTGCTCATTCAGAAGGGTTTCCTCTCTAGGCTGTAGAGCACCAATCTGCCTCCCTCAAAATACCAGTGCACCTACAGCTTTGTTCCTGCAGCTCAAGTGTTAAAAAACTGTGTTTGGTAGGGAATGCTGCTCAGCTATATTACAGAGTGAAGTCCTCTATCTACTCTGAAAATCATAGCAGATAGAAACTTTGAAAAATTCCATTTAACTAAAACCTTGAACAGAGCTAAAAGAATAATTATTTTAATCTTTAACAAAGTAATGCAAATCTGGAACATAAAGAAACTTTTCATGCCAGGTAATACTTGAAATAAAGAAGTTGGCTAATTCATCCCAACAAACTTTCAGTTTCTACTGAACATGTAGTTACTTTTCAGCAAAATTACTGTGCGCATTCTTGCAAGAATTACCTGCCTGAACAATATACAGCTCACAGCATTGCAAAAAGATGCAAGTTGGAGAAGCAAAAGCATGTATAAGACATAAAGAGAGAAACCACCACTAGGTGGCAAAATGGTGTTTTCAAAGCAATAACATCGGGCTCCAGGTTCATTGATGTGGTTTTTAGAAACTTGTGCACAAACAGGGGTGATTAGATATAAATAGTGCATTGTAATGTCGCAGTGTGTTTCACTTTGCTGGAAAACAACCATGGGTTTGTAGCCTGACTTCACACTGCTGCTGGTAGGGTTTCTCCTACTGGGTAACCAGTCTCCGGCAGAAATCAGTAGTCAGTACCTGCTCCTATGCAAGCCTGACTTCCAGTTTCATTTCCATCTGACACACCAAGTTTGATAAGACAGATAATCACTCACAGCATAGCATTGCAGTCTGAAGGATTTTCTTACATTTCATCTTGTCTGGCACACAATAGGACAGGAGCCACTCTGACCTCGTTAGAATTGTGCAAGTATGAAACAGGTGAGCTGGAGAGAAGAGTCAGTTCCCATGTAAAGGTAAAGTCTAGGTAACATTTTAAATATGTTGTGAAATAAAATATAAAAAAGTTTTTGTGCTACCAGACAGATAAAACAGATTTCCCCTGCCAGCTGGGATGGGATATGGTACTGTGTGCTGCTGACCTGACCTCAGTGGGCTCTGAGCATCCATCAGCCCACGGAAACAGGCCTGTAATGTGCAAACAGTGCAAACACTGCACTGCAGGAAAGGGATAAAAACACTGCAGTTAATATCTAACCTGAAACACAAATGAAAATAGGCATTGTGGGACATCCTTGAATACACATCCTTGTGTAAGGCCACAGGACTCACCACAGACTCTTACTCTTTTCTCTTGGCTTTTAGTTGCCATGGTGATGGAACAACTTTTTCTCTGCAGTCTGTCGGCCAGCCAACACTAAATCTGTTCCCACCTCCTCCTTTACAGTGTGCCCTGTCCACTTCACACTTGTCTGTTCTCTTCTTCTCAGTCTGTATTAGTCTTGAGTCCTTTGTCTCTTCCACAAAATAAATTTGCCCTTATAAACCTGCCTTGGCTGCAGAGCACCTGGCTCCCCCCAAAAATACAGGATTTAACAGACCCCAAAGTGCAGAGTAACTGCAAAGGGAAAAGTCTACTACAACTGTTGCAGATCAAACAGAGGCTAAGCACAGCTTGCTTTGCCTCTGAGCCTTTTTTCATTCCCCAAGAAGTTAATATTTAAAGTAAACAGCCTGATTTGAGTGTGCTCCAGGATGGGACATTCCCTGGCTGTTGGTGAGCCAGCGATGTGCAGCAGCTGGGACCAACCCGGCCCAGTCTCAAAGGCAACTTCAGACTCAGACAGCAAAAACTCAACATCTTGTCTAAATTATTTCCATCCTGCTGTGCCCTGACAAATCAACACAGTGTGCTCAAGCGAGGAAATAAAATGAAGAGTGTGGTCCCCAAGGGCATCTCACACTAACACCCTCAGCTCTGCACTGCAGCCTTCACAGGGACTGCTGGTCAGCCTTGTGTACACTCATCCAGGGTCACATCCAACATGTAGTCTATGAAGTCATGAAATTAGATTATTAATGGATGAACAGATGTAAATGCAAAAAACCCCAGAAATATGAAATCAACATGAACTAGAAGGAAAATGGAAAAAAAAAAAATCAAACCTCTAAATAGTCCCTATATTCCTCACAAAGGTATCATAGTTATATGTTGGCTGACTTTTGTGCCTTTGATTTATACTATAATTATCTCACAATTAACTTTTTAATTAATATTTTATTTTATAATTATAGGCTTCAGAGGAAAATTCACTTTCCATTTACAACAGAAAATAAATGCTGTTTGGGTTTGGGAATGTCTGTTGGGCTGAGGCTATATGTTCTCTTAGTGACTAGCAGGTATGATATGTGATATTTGCCTGTCTTAATTTGAGCTAAAGCTTCATTCAGAGGCCATTTTCATAGAATCAGAATTTCAGTTACAATGGACCTTAAAGACCATCTAATTCCAAACCTACTGCCATGGGCAGGGACACCTTCCACTAGACCACGTTGCTCAGAGCTCCATCCAACCTGGCCTTGAACACTTCCAGGGATGGGGCAGCTGCAGCTTTTCTGGGCAAAACATTCTGAACAAAATATTAATGGATCTAAAAGTAACACACAACAACTTTTTTTCTGTTTTTTATTTTTCTTTTCTTATATTTCCTATATTTTGTAACTCCAAAGCTTAAATATACATTTGCACAGAGAGAAACAAGAGCCATGTTTGGTCTTTTGAAAAAAATGTCAGAGGACAGGACCCAGATGAGTAATATTCAGCTTCTGTCTTGATAAATTTCTGTCTTGATAAATGCACATTATTTCTGCAGAAATACAATAAATTATTATAGGGTTGACAGTTCAATATACATCCAAAAGCCTTTCCAATAAGATGAAGAGAGGTTCCATGATTGTGTAGGGTGGGTAAATTATTTTCATAAGATTTGCCACACTTGCCAGTATGTTCAGGCCAGTATGTTTCTGAGAAAACAGCCCAAACACCGATAAACCCAACAAGCCCCAGGCAGGTCTGTTCCCTTCCAGGAACAAAGGGACTGGTGTTATTTGCAGAGTACTCACATTACAGAAAATCAAGGGAATGAGAGTGCAATAAAGACTTGCACCGGCAGATGCAGAGCTAAATCAGTCAATATTATTGTACATAATTCAGCTAAAAAGTCCCATTTATAATCTACTGGAAAACCTTCTTAATTAGGACATGCTAATGGCAAGTCTGTTCTCTGTTGAGTGGGCATACTGAATAAAAACCGGTTTTCTAAAAATGCCTGGAATATAAAAATTTGAATGAAATAAAATACTGACCTTCCTAAAAAAATACTCACCACCTTACAATTTGGCCTAATATTTTTTTCATTCCTGTAATCCCAGTCAGGCCCAATCTTTACAAAGGCTGAAAATGCAGGTTTCATTAATCTGACCTGACATGGCCTGACATCTTGTTGCCAGAAGAACACATGTGTGTTATACTGAAATTATGTTAATAACAAAGAACAGTGTCTGTGGTGCATTCTGGGCACTTCAGTGTCTCATGTAATGCATCATGATTATCACTAGGTGACTTTAGAAATTGTCTGAGTTTTAGCCCTCTGTCAGAGCAGGTTTACAGGACCCAGGTCTGATTTAGCTGCCAGTGGTCACCAGAGCCTCAGAGGTGAAAAGGTTCCAACTCTTGCTGCCAAAACTGGAGCTGTCAGGATGAGAGCAACCACAGGTAGGTTTTGTGAAAAAACAGAGCTGGTCAAACAGAAAGAAAGAATCCTGAGATCACAAATCCAGTATGTGGTGGAACTGAAGCCAGAAATAACTAGCTAACTGCAGCTTAAAAGCTTCCCCTTTAGGCTGCGCTGCATTTTGTGTGTGCCACAATGCATCCTGCTTCAGCACAGTAATGGACAACTTGGTTGCCCTTCAAACAGCACATCAGTTAGTACAGACTTCCCGTGTGTCTGAGAGTGACTCAGTCTGAATTATCACAACAAATCATTTTAATAGATATACTTGTGTTAATAACTAAATGCATATAGCTAATGTAACATTGTATGTTACTTAAAATATTGCTCCTTAATGTTTTATTAAACAGTTGAATGCTTTAAAAAATTGGAAAGTCAGACTGCCTCATATTGCACATTTCACAGTTATTTTTAATTAAGCATGCTGACAGGAATGAGTATTTACTTATTTAAAATAAGTCAAATTTATACTTAGACATATCACAGGCTCCACATTTCTTACAAAACTGATGGGAAAGGCAAGCTCTGGCAGATGTTGGTCTGTCCAAGGTCATGAGCAGAACCTGTTGTTGATCCTGTCAGTTTACTGTAAACCCAACACACCTTCCAGGCCACACCTTGTTCACATGGTTTCTGTGAAGATGACTGGTCTGCAGCCTTTTTCAATGCAAAGTTTGAATTCCTTGTCCCTGTGACTGAAGGGGAATATTACCAAGAGAATCAATGTTAACTCTGATGAACTTGGGTTGAAAACCATCAGAAGAATTTGGTCTGTTCATATGCTTCTGTACTAATTAGAATTGCTTTGAGCAAATGTTGTTTTAATAGAGCTTGACAAACATGATTTGTTTGACAAAACTATTTAACATGTCACAGAATCACAGAATCACAGAAATAACTAGGTTGGAAAAGACTTTTGAGATCATCAAGTCCAACCTAACACCACCTTATCAACTATCAACTTATCACTGAGTGCCACATATAGTCTTTTTTTAAATACCTCCAGAGACAACAACTCCACCACCTCCCTGAGCAGCAGAGGAAGTCAGTGAGTTGTAAATGTAATACATGAAAGGGAAGTCCAGCAGTCCTTAATATTTCACTCTACTGTCAGTAGCATTTCAAACCAGGTGCCTCTCACACATTTGGTACAAACATATAAATGTGATTGCCATAGTTTTCTTTTGGAGTTATTACACCCTGAACTCACAGACCCACATGTTCACATGCCAAACCCCAGAGCCTGGTTCCTGGCCACCCTGCAGCTGCAGTCTGCACATTGCCACCGTGCTGGTGCAGACCCAGAGAGCTCACACAGCCTTACGTGGGGCTCTGGGGACTGGGTCATGCCTCCTGCTCTCAGCCCTGGCAGCTAATGCTGTTCTTAGAGATGAAAACACGGCACTGAGTCAGCCACTCCAGCTGTATGAACAGTTTTCATGCTATTCCAGATGAGCAGTGAGGTTCATCCAGCACTCCACTCATTTCTCTGAGATCTCCTTGTCCTCCCTGTAGGACCACGAGCTTGAAAAATGCACCTACAACGAAATAAACACTGTGTTCCTAATTTAAAAGATGTATCTATATGAGACCTAGTTCACAGAAAAAAACACATTTTTTAGGCTCTAAAGCTGAAACATTTCTTTGGGCATGCTGTCAAGATCATCTATTTGAAGTAGTGTCAGCCACTATTCAAAGCTACACAATATGCTGTTTGTTTACTGTGTGCTATAAATAAGAATGCAAAAAAGAAGAAAAGACACAATTGTGTTTCATCTTGGACAGTTAAATGGAGCAATTATTTCTGTTTTCAGATTTCCCTTTACACCTTCTAAATAATGGAAATTTTTTTTCAAAGCTTTCCATCAAAATAGTTTCAAAATCACAGTTGGCATAAATCAGTTCTGCTGTGCTTAGTGGAATTCTGTTTATTTGTAAAGTTGATCATTTGCTCACAGAGCTGTTGTGCCTAGACATATCCATAGCTCAATTCCATCAAAATATTGTCAAACATTACCCCTACATATAAAAAAAACAAAAATAATCTTTTAAAAAATTAGTTTCAAAAAATAAGGACTTATATATAGGTTAGCAGTAGATGTATGAAAGTTAATGTAGCGGTTAAGAGCACTGACTGCTCTTCCAGAGGTCCTGAGTTCAATTCCCAGCAACCA
>JAYDZK010000056.1:10389883-10400935 GCA_034509185.1 Euphonia xanthogaster | reverse complement strand
CCCCTACATATAAAAAAAACAAAAATACATTTACATATTGATTAATTAAAATATTAATGAACAACAATGATTAAAATATTGATAAATAATAATTAACAATAAAATTAATTAACTTGGAGGATCTTTTTTCAGTGGAAACATAAAAGTTTTAACATACCATGTGATGTCTCCACTTTTGGGGTATGTAGTATGGCATTTTGTAACAAAGCTTCATTGCACTACAAACTCATTTACAATACTCATTTACTACAATGATATGTGGATCTATTGTTTTAGTACTTCTATTGTTTTTCTTCTTACCATCTATGCTGCCCTATATTTCAGCTTCCTTCACTGAAATACTTCTTCAACCAATTTCCCTGCCATTCAGGTCAGGTGGAATTCCTGTGTTCAAGCTTTAACATCTGAAAAGTGTCACAACCTAGGTTAGTCACACAGGTTTCCTTTGTAATCACTGTAAAGGGTCTGATAAATCTGAGGAGTGACTCATCTAATCCCCAAATGATTGAACACAACAGGAGACAAAATGTCTTTCAGAAGTGTCTCTTCCACATTGCTTATATCCAGGCTTGGATTAGATACCTCATATCTAGACAGCTAAAATGAGAAGGAAAAAAAAGTCTTGACCCATTAGTCATGGGAGGGGAGTTTGGAGACACTTTTAACCACTATGGCAGCACAGATGTCAGCTTGCACTGAGAACCCACCTGAGCCAAAAAGAAGGTAAACCTGTGGCCAGCTCCAGGGTGCTCTCTGTGCTCCTACAGGTACCAAGCACAGGGCAAGTAACAGGCCATGTGCTGCTGCAATGTCTGTAGTGCCAGCCAAGTGCAGAGGTGAGAGAGATGGAAAGTGTAGGCTGAGATAGACAGGTCAGAGCACATTAGTAGGAGTACTACTGCACATCAGTGTTCACTGAACTGAGCACATCTAGCTTTCATTGTCCTGGAAGAATTTGAGGATTCTTTTTATTTCTCTGTGTAGAAAATTCTACAATGCATGTTCACATCCATTACATACCAGCACATTGTAAAAGACATTTTGAGTAATACAGCTCCTCCTGATACCTTTTGCATTAAAATGAAGATGTGCTAGCAGTATGAGTCCAGAGTCCCTCCTATTTCCTCCTTCAACCCCACACACCCACTTCCTCACTTCCACCAATTATGACAGCAAATGAAGCAAAGGGCTCACAACTTTCCCTGGTTAGTAGCACTTATTGGATGCAGTCATCTCAGCCTATTACTGCCCTCAGCAGTCAGTACACTTTCTTGGCAGCAGGTTATTGCATCTGCAATAGGAGGAGCAAAAGTCAATGTATATCAGCTTCTCAACTGCTACAGGTCACTGCCAGCCATGTTTGATTAGAAGGATACTGGGTGATGACAGGGAGAAAAATGAGCTGAACACAATCTTCTAACCATCGTTCTGCCAGATGTATTTGCAAATTATTAAGATTTGTATTATTTTACATAGGAGTAATGAGAAACTCAAATGAACTCTGAGAAATCAGTCTTTGTGCGAATAAAAAGCATAAAGCTAATTCCTTACAAATAACACCAAAAATTAACAAAGTTGTCATCCTGATTACTTACAGTTTGGGTGAATAACTAGAACAGAAGAGATGTGGAGAATTGGAGGCCATAGGAAAAAAACTTTAACAACTCTTCAACCTTTCCATCCTTCTCTTCCTGCCTATTAAAATGACCCTTCTCCTTTCCTGAGATGTGAGATGTGGCCAGTGAAAGAACCAGAACCAGGCTGTGGATCTGAGGAAAGTCAACATAAAACTGCAAATGATGATGATTAAAAAACATCTAATTGAAAGAGGGAAAAGTCACTGAAGGAAAAATATTTATGACCTGGCTGTGTAATGAAAGATGTGAAGCCAGACCAGGTACCTAGAAAGTCAACTGGAAGGTAATGACTGCAGTCAGAGTTTTCCTTTCCCACCATTAAATGTTTCTGTTGATCAACAGTAAATAATACACTGTGGGCAGGAACTCTACACAGGGCAGAAATACAGAAACAAAAAACAGATTAAGCTTTTGTTAGATTTAATTCTAATTGACAGAAGAACAATGACAGGCATTTCTCCAGTATTTCATAATTAATTGAGAAGCAGAGCTAATGAGGTTTTCTGGAATCAATAGTGGCAGTCAAAAGCACCAGCCCCTTTTGGGCATGTTTTTCACACTAACCATGGTAACAGTGTTAAGTGTTTCCATTAACGTGACTCTATGTCACCTGCCATACTATGCATTATTTATTGACCTTTCTCAGACATATAATTGCTTTATAAGATTAGCAGGTGATTTGTAAGATTGTTTGATTGTATCCCTTGGAGTCAGCTGTCATACCAGTCCAGCTTTATGCTGGTTTTAAGAGCACAGGAAGAAATGAACTGGCTAAATAGAGAGAGCAAGTGTTCACTCAATGCACAGACTGAAAACCCAAAGGGATTTCATAGTAATCTGATGTTCAGAGAATGTAATAATATAAATGACCCATTCAAAGGCATAGAAACAGCTGTAGAGTTTAGCAAAAGGTCCTATGATTCTCTGCTAGCTTCTCATTTTGAACACTGGATCAATCCCTGATGTTTTTCCCAGGTTGCTTCAATGGCTTTATCAGCTTTTAGTGACAGCATTTGATTTCTACATCTTTTTCAAATTTTCAATACAAAATCAGAAGCTTTTTGTCAGACTTGGTTGTCATCCCTCATTCCTTCTTTTCAGCTGTGACTGTTTATTTATTGAATTTATTCCACCTACCCTCCAGCTATTAGCTATATATTGTCTCCATAGCAATCCCTCTCTTCGCCTCAGCACAAAAGCAAAAGAAGAGGCCTGGTAATTGTGATTTGAGATGCAAGGTGTTATTTTAATGCTTTCAGCAGTGCAAACAGCAGGGAATATGGCACTTCTGATACTTTTGGACATCATCACTGTGTGCATTACTTTTTCCATATTCATATTTCATCAACCATTTGCAAATTCTCATTTATCTTGACTGACTTTAACATTGACTTTGCTCACATTTTATAATCAATATAAATTTAATGATACTGTGTTCTCATCAGGGTGCTTTCCTCATGCAATTTTACATTTACACTATATGTCTTCAGAGGCCTTTACAGATTTTCCTTCCCATGGTGTGGGGGGAAATCACTTGGTTAAATTCTCTACATAACAGGTGAATAAGGACTCTTTCTCCCACAAGCCTTTGCTATATATTTTCTAACTTTTTGTGTGTTTTTTTACAACAAACCACAATTGTGAATATCAAGAAAGTTTACTTTCTCTCCACAGCTGACAACAGTTAGTATATACCTATTTCCTTGAATCCTTCACAACTCATCCTATACTTGTGAGAAAAAAATACATTTTTGTATGGGTATGTTAAGAACATCATCCAAGGGAGTGGATGTACTGTTTCTGCTTCATCCAAGGTTCTGCTTCCACGTTGAAACAGTCGTTGTGTATTAACAGAAATGGCAACCTATATTTAGAGTCTACTACAAAGAACTGAGTATTGTACACATTTACCATTGATTGCAATGTTGCTAGACAGGAGCTGGAACAGAAAAATGACATCTCTGTCACCAGGAGTTTTGTATTTTGTGTTACTACTTATAGATAGAATTAAGTGTGGATGGTTCCTTGGAACACAGTGGTCTTTAGGCTCTGCCTTGGTTAGCTTCCTGTCTAGCATAAGCCTTGACTAAACTTTATGCAACAACACTACACTAGGGGTGGACAGTTTTACATATAATAATATGGAGTGGAGCAGCAAAGTCAAAAAGGGCTGGCAGGAAATGGATAAAAAAGTTAGCTACATTTAATATGGAAACATCAAGCTGAGCCCCCAAAGAGGTTAGTGAAGTATAACATTTTCAACTGTGAAGAACCACAGGGAAAATTTAATGGGGTTTAGTGACCCAAAGTGAGTTCAGGCAGCATTTTAATATCTGCTTTTGAGAAATACAGCAAAGGGTACTGTGTTATTAAACACTATACTGATACAGATTAATTCATCCAAGTGAAATGAAAAGGATTAAATATTTATAAGTCTGTACTTGACTTGAAGTAGATGACGGCCACTATTAAATACTCTGTGCAGCAAGAGCATTATCAGAAGTTCTCTGCAATTCTCCTACTTATAAGCTCATTGGGATCAAGATAAAAGTCTAAAAAAGATTTTCATATCCTTTCTGTTGTAAAGCACTATAGGGCCCTTAATCTCGTTTCCATGCCCTTCGTAAATATCTTTTGTAGGCTTTTTTGTAGCCCCCTTTAGCTACTGAAAGACTGCAAAAAGATCTCACCAGAGACCTCTCTTCTCCAGTCTGAATGACCCCAACTCTCTCAGCCTGCCTCCATAGGAAAGGTGCTCCAGCCCTCTGAATACCTTTGTGTCCTACTCCAGGCTTGCTCCAGCAGGTCCATGTCCTTTACATGTGGAGACCCCAGACCAGGACACAGAACTCCAGGTGGGGTCTTACAAGAACAGAGCAGAGGGGCAGAATCCCTCCCTGTCCCTGCTGCCCATGCTGCTTCAGATGCAGCCCAGGACACAACTGGCTTTCTGGGCTCCAAAAGCACATTGCTGGGTCATGTCAGGCATGTCATGACCTCATCAACACCTCCTCCTCAGAACTGCTCTCAATCTGTTTTTCACTCGGCCTGAATTTGTGCTTGTTATTGCCCAGACTCCACAGTGAAATGCAGAGGTGATGCACTGCTCCAAAACAAAAACAGCCTCAAGACACTCATTTGTATCAAATTCAAGACAATCATATTGGTAATAAGCACTGATTGACTCAAGCTACGAAGACATTTTGTATTAAACAAAACTTCAGTGTTCAGTGTTGTTTTGAAGCAAATTTAATTTTCACTCTCCTTACATTCAGTCTTTTGCATACTTGTTTCAGATTGACAGCACACATCTTGCCAAAAAGCAGTAGCAATCCAAACTAGCTAGCCTTGAAGCAGAAGACTGCATGACAAGGAGTAAAGGCCTTTTATTTATGACTTAACATAAAAACCCCCTTCTTGATAAAATTCACCCCTCTAATCCAGTTTATACATGTTAAAATCAGAAACCTAAAGGCAGATATGGAAATCTTGTTTTCACTGCAACTTATAATTCACTTCTTCACTACTATAAAGCAGTTTGTTGACTAAAAGGAGGTTTAAGGAAGGGGAAAATAGCCCAGAGTGAATAATAAAATAATAAAATCAAGATTCTAATACTTGCAGTACCAGTTTGTATAAACAAACCATTTAGTAGTCTCAGCTACAAAAAGGTTGCCACGTTGATGTGTTCTTACCTGATTGTTCATTACAGTATTTTGGAATACTTACTGGGCTATATTAAGAGCCAGCTATTCTTAAGGAAGGAATGCCATAAAAGTATAATTAATTCGAGATACTATTACAATTGCTGCAAGTTAGTAACTAACAGTATCATCCTGGAAGAGACAGAGAGAATGCAAAGGAAGACCATAAATTATCCTTCAGCATCAACAGATTTCTCTTCAAACTACAGCAAAAAAAATATTAGCAGAAATACCAAAGAAGCTTGTGCTATAATATCCCGATGAAAACTAATATATGTACACCTATGAGACTTTTTACTGCAGTTAGTTTTATTTATATATACATATATAAATAAATCTATATATATATATATCTATATATATAGATAGATAGATTTATTTATATATTTATATATCTATATATCTGTATCTGTATGTAAAGCCTTTGGCTTGCACAGTACAAATTGCATACACTGAAACACAATTCTATGTACTTTAAGACATTATTTTCTCCACTGGGAGAAAACTGACACTGCTGCCGTGGTGTTTACTGATGCAAGTGCAGTTTTTCAGATATTTTGTTGATTTTTTTTGTAAAATTACTGTTTTGGCATAAGAAAAAGCAAATAAGCATTAACTCAAAGTCCTAAGCATCATTTTTTAGTGGAGAAAGCAGGAAGAAAAGCAGGGGTGGCAAGAAGATTTAGCAGTGAGCTAAATTATTTGGATTAGTGAATTCTGGAATTCAGTTCTGTAACTAAATCACTCTATGGCTATTTTAGAGTCAGAGTAAAATCTCTCTAAATCAAGATATATGCGATTTATAGAGATCAATAGCAGATATGATCCCCCATCTGTAGCTTCACAAGCCATTTTCAATATTTTGCAGATGTTTTTGCAAACAGGTGTGTCAAAGGTTGAAGACTTCCCAGATTTTTTATTTTGAGCCTTTACCAGTTTTTCTACCAGTATTTAGATGTAAAACAACAAACAAATAAAATTTCAAAAGTTGGATTCAATGATCTTGGGGGTCTTTTCAGTCTTAATGACTCTATGATTCTAAATATTTCTAAATTTGGATATTATAAATTAGAAAATTGATCAACATACTGAAAATGAAAGGTTTTTTGTCCTTTGTTTTTTGCTTCAACTTCGTCAAATGTGATTCTCATTTTGCACAATGCTGAACATTTCTGAGTTGGCTGATCATGACCCATCTGCATTATGTAACTGTCAAAAGGCTGTCTTGGCTTTGGATAAGGTTGAAAGCAAGTATTGTACACAGGGTCACTCGCCATTTTTATGTAATTTTCCAGAGAATGTCCTAGTTCACATTTAAATGACTCTACGATACAAAATTTCTCCCAGCATTCAATCAGCCTTTTGTCTTGCTCTGAATAGATCCTATTAAAAAGCAGAAATGTATGAATAGAGATACCACACTGCCTGCTTCAACCCACTGGAACCTGTGACATGCTTGTGAATAAACAATATATACACATACATAAAGAGGAAGTTAAAATTTAAAAGTTTGGTGTGAAAAATAGCATTTATGTTTAGGTGGACTAGCTGCTGTGGCCAAGGCAGTACTGAAGAACGCCTATTCCTAAGAAAAAGGCCATGGTTCTATGATGCCTTTGTAGTTCCTCATCCCTGAAATCTGGCTTGTTTGCTGTCTTATGGCCTTAAATAGGGCACACCATGAGCATTCATCACTGTTTGTACTGTGGACACTAGCACAGGGTGTCCAGGTTACACAGACACTTTCAAACTGTGCTGAGGAGTCAGAGGGGCCAGGGACCCAGTTCTGCAGTGCAGCCAGGTATGGCAGCACTGCCTGGCTCTGAGAGCCCTCCTTGGAGAACAATACTGCAGTGTTTTCCTTTCACAGCCCCATTAGCTCAGAACTTGCTCTGCTCCTGCACTGCACAGTGTGGGGACTCCTGGGCAAAGCCAGCTCCCTGGCAGTGCTGGTGACAGTGCCATCTGTGCCTGTAATCACCACAGTCACATCACAGGTTGACCCTTGATGGCACAACTGGAAAGCACTCTCTCTTCTCTCCCCATTGTCACATGTATTCAGCTACGTACATTATCCTGTTTAGATATCAGATGAGAAACTGAGGAGTTGGACTACTCTGCACAATAACATCACTACCAAAGTGGGTTTTTTGTGCCAACACCAACTTCTTTTTCCTGCCACTCACCAAGATCTGAAACTAGTAAGTAAGAATCAAAACTCAGCAGCCAGATCCAGTAAATGGCTCAGTAAAGCTGGTGGGTAGCCCTATACTGCATTATTATTTGCCCAGATTTCCTTTTTTCCAGAGACTTGTACATTATTTTTAATCAGTAACATAAATCAGGCTTTGAACTATATCTGCAAAGCCCAGCAGCCATTTGGCTAGCAATGAGGTAAAAGGGAGTTCAAAGGAACATCAAAGTTGCAAGGTAGCTCAACCATGTTTCAGAATGAACTAAAAGGTTCCTTTTCTTCAAATTACAGAATTCTGTATCACAGCCCTCTGTGGCAAGTCACAAAACTCTATTTTAACTAGGGGACAATCATACCACCTTGGGAATCTGCTTCACTTGGAGGATCTTCCTTTTGCAAGATTGTATTGAAGCAATTTTTAATAGAGATTTGTTACAGTTTATTCCTAAATTATTTTACCTATTATTTATAGATACACTGACATTAAGTAAGTATAAAAATCAGATTATCTAGTTTAATATCCCATCTCTCACTGACCCTAAAATTGTGTACTTGACATTGAGAAAGAAAGTTTCAGTGGTCTCCTCAGTGCCCTGCCTGGCATGAGGCAGCCACTTCACATCCATCCCTGCCTGTTCCCTGGTACCACTTGGATGTGTGACACCTTCTGAGAGCTTGTCCAAGCTGCTGCCAGACACAGGGCAGCCAGTTCCTTCTGCTGCTGCTCACATTCCTCATCCTTTTTATTAGAGAATTCTCCCTGGGCATTTTAATGATGATTTATACTGTAGACTTTCAATTTCCTTTTTTTTGGTGCATCCACATTAGTTCTCCAAGTAGTACTTCAATATTGGTCTCATTAAAACCTCGAGGAGAGATAAAACTGCCTTTTCATACACTTACTCTTTGTTTAGCTATATAAACAAATTTTACCCCCCTTCCCAGGGCTCTGCAGAACAAGAATTTTAGGATACTGCAAATAACTGCTTTAGCCTCATCATTACTTAATGTTTTGTTTGCCTGTGTGGCATGTGCACATTTTATCAGATATGGTATAACTAATTTGAAATTATTGTACACTACATTGAACAGAACAGAAATGAGTCTTGCTTTCTCCAGAACCCTTCTACAAATTCCATCCATCCATGAAAATCTGGGTAAAACTATTTACATATATGTCACAGACAACAAAAATACATGCCTATATAAAGACACAAAATTTCATATACATTTTAAAAATCTGCCAGCTCACTTCTCTGCAATCCTTCTAAGGTCTGAATCATGGAAAAAGGCATTTTGCTACATTTGAAGTCTGAATGTCATGGAATATTTAGTCAAAACCTTAAACATTTTTATCACAAAAGTAAAAAGATTCATTTTTGGAAAACGAAATTCAGTAAAATATCGGTTGGAATTGATTTTGTTCCTACCTTTTACTTCATAAAGAAGTTAATTGTGTATCTGTTTTCTGTTATTTTTGGTCAGGCTGAGCAGCCTCCTGTAGCAGTGGATATCTTAGCAGCACTATTGCAATGTTTTTACCATATTAAAAAAAAGAAAAAATTCTATACATATAATCTCATTGCTGCTTTTCTATTTAATAATACAATAACATCAGATCTGGTTTTGTAGGAACAGATGCTTGTAGAGACCTATTCTTTATACATTAATTGAAAATACTTCAGAAATGGAATAGTACAGACTCATGCCAACTTTGCCTAGCAAAACTAAGAGTTGAGCTGGGACTTACTCTTATTTTGCTCCAATATACAAAGGATGCATAGATCAGTGAGTGAGAAGGCTTATTTAATATGAAGGAAACCTACCAAATAAGTCACTTTAGAACTTCTGAGAATGATTTGAGGGTTAGGGGGGAGATTGCAAGGCGGGGATTGAGGGTTGTTTGTGGTTTGATTTTTTGTTTGGTTGTTTTGGATATTTTTTTTTACAATGCAGTTTTATGGATTCCAAATTCTTTTGCTCACTTCCTACACAATTGATCTGCTTTCACTCTAAGACTGTTCTGGGGGAAAACTGCCCATGGCTTCCAGGTCTGCTGGGAAACCAGAGCTCTGCTCCAGCCCTTTGCTCCAGGAAGGACTGCTGTGAGCTTCGGGAGCTAAAACCTGAGAACTGCAGCTATTCATTGACAGAACCATCCTCATCCATCATCAGAGGAACCACTGAGACCTGCACAGTTTCAGAGCCCACAAGGGTTCAGCCAGGCAGTTTCAGAGCCCACAAGGGTTGAGTGGTCTTGTGAGCCCCTGGCCCAAGAAGTGCCTGTTTGTGGCCCACCTGTGACAGCCTCGGGCAGTGCAGCTCTGCACTCGCACCACAGAGCACCTGCCATGATGGCATTGAGCCCTCCTCCTTCTCTCCAAGGCTCTCTGTCCTGCAGATGACAAACCACTCTGAGTGCCAGCACTGTACCTGCTTGTATCTCCATTTGTGACCGGCTCTGGATTGCTCTCTCCTACTGGAACACTCAGCTCCAGCTGGAGCCCACTGCTAGTCTGGTTCCCTCAGTTTGCCTCTGACTTCTCTGACCTCAGCTGCAACACTGTGCTTTTTTAACATGCCCAAGATCTTTCTTCTGGTCATAATTTTTGTTTGAACCTTTGTCCTACTAATTTAGGGGATAGCTGGATGCCTGACTCCCTTGACTCTAATCCCATTTTAAGCTTTTTTAACCAGTGAAGCACCTTGTGAACAATTTTGCACTGCTGATCTGGACTGCCTATCCTTGGACAGAGTGTCTGTCAAAGCTCTCATAGTCAGGGCAATGGTCATTCCGCACACAGCATCAGCATTCTCCAGTAACAAACAGTACTCAGCCTTTCCTGTTTAAATTCCTGATAGCTCTTTCTCATCTAAAAACATTTCCTGTTTTTGTTCCCTTAGACAGTTTTATCAATACATAGTTTTCTTAATCTGGGTTCTCCAAATTCTTGCAGCAGAGGCCCACAACTCAGTTTTATAGTTCTGGTCAGCCAGGGAAATATCTGGATCTTCCAAATATCCCTCATGAGAGAAGTCTGAAAACGGCATCTATTTTCTTGGAAACAAATCCTAAATGTACTAGCCAGAACTCAACATGATGGAGTAAACTGTGTAGAGTAGTTTGCCAGATTATTCAATCAGGTGATCTTGTGACAGACAGGAAGAATTATTTTTGCACACTGTAGAGAAGAATCTATTTTGTTACACAGGGTTTTTATTTCTAGCTTCTTTTACCACTGTCTCCAACATAGTGTAATGCAAAGCTACAACCAAGTCTTACAGATATTGATGATAGTGGTCATCTTTCCTTACAGTAGGCCTGGGATTTAGTATTAATAATGTTGACAGTGTTTAGCTAATGCATTTTATTTTTATTTTTAATAATAATATTTTTAAGACAAAAAAAATCTGAACATATTTTCATGGTTTTTTACAAATAGATGTCATGACTGTTTCACCTTTGCATTTTTATAAAAAAAAAATCTGCTTGTGTTCTTATTTTATTTTGTTCAAA
>JAYDZK010000056.1:10299100-10381213 GCA_034509185.1 Euphonia xanthogaster | reverse complement strand
CGAGGCCTCGGTCCGCCCGTCCGCAGCCCCGCTGTCCCCGCTCCGCGCTCCCCCGGCCGAGCCTCCCCACACCCCTCCCGCTCGCTGCCTCCCCTCTTGGCCGTGAGCCGAGCTCGGCGCGCGGCACCTGCGAAGCCGCTGCGCCCAGGTGAGGGTGCGGGGGAAGGAGAGAGCGAGCGGGGAGCACTCGCTCCCCCTCCCTCTTCAGCGCCACCCCGCCGCTCCCTGCTTCACTTCTCGCGGCGGAGCCTAACAGCCCCTTCCCAAGATGGGCTGCACGCTGAGCGCCGAGGACAAGGCGGCGGTGGAAAGGAGCAAGATGATCGACAGGAACCTGCGAGAGGACGGCGAGAAGGCGGCCAGGGAAGTCAAGCTGCTTCTCTTAGGTAAGGGATGCCGTGAGGGGAGGCTCCTCTTGAGGCAGCCGCTCCCCGAAGCTCCCTCGCCTACCGAGGGGTATAGTTTTATTGGAGCCCTCCGGGCTGGGCGGGGGGCGCTGCTGCCCTCGGACGCCGGGGTACGTGCTCGGGGCCCCTCGGAAGTTCTGGGTTCGCGGGAGGCTCTGCCGCCTCTTGGAGCAGCTGGGCGCCTCGGCTGCTTGAAGGATTAGAGGCAGCGCCCCGGGAAAGCGGCACGGCGTGGGCTGTCCGGGCCCTGACTTCCATAGGAAAGGGATAGCGCCTGAAACTTTTGACCTGGATTCTCTGTTCCCCTTATGAAAGGAAGGAAACCTTACGTTGGAGGAATATTTACTCTTAATGTTTCTTGTATACCCGAACAACTCCTAAACTGTTGCTGCGAGAGTAAAGTATAGAAAAGTGTCAAAAGAACAAAAAGCAAAGCACCATTTAACTTTTGAGTGTTTTTTTTTTTTGTTTTTTTTTTGTTTTTTTTTTTTTTTTTTTTTTTTTTTGTTTTAATTTTGTGGAACTTGCTTGTGTTTCTGGGATCTTACAACGGGAAGTACCACCTTGACGGAGCTACTACATGTGTAATATAATGATTTGCTGCGTGCCATCCTGTGTTCTTCAGTTTTGCTCACAAGTACTTGACGCTTGCCTTTTTGTGTGTTTTAAGATATCTTTGTGTGTAAAGATAAGGTTATTTTTAAAATGACAGGAAAAAAGGAAGTGAGAATTTTAATTAGAGTACATTGTTCAGTAGTAAAACTACTGTAGTCTGGGGACAGTTGAATGCTGAAAGGTTTGCATTGAATTAATGTGGTAAGTTTCGCTGTATTTTCTGTGTAGCTAAACCAGACTGGGTCTAATAGCGAGTTAAAATAGTTGTTGGGTTGCAGCTTCCCTCTCAGACGTGACGTTTCAGGCAAACGTTTTAAATGATGCACAGTATCTCACTCCCCTCGACATTGATTTTGCTCTCCTGTAGTGCTCTATTCACTACAGACGACTGCTTAAATAACTTTCTGTTGCTAAATTTTAAGATGGCTCCAGAAGGGGATAAAAGACTGAACAAATTTTATTGTAGATGAAGAAATGAAAGAAACCTAGAATGGGAAAAACAAAGATCCTAAAATTATTTTCTAGATTTGAAATTTAACTTGTGAAATAAGCCAGAAACAAAAGCTGGAATTGTTCTCCAGGAAATAGAAGTGGAAGCCAATTGGTGGAAACCTAAATCTGTAGGTTTTGGGCTGGTACTGTGCCTAGTCCTGAACACCTTTGGAATCCTCAGCTTGTTGTATGGAAAGGTTTTCCTGTATGTGAGAATAGCAATACTGCAGATGTTACTGCCTTTTTAAAAAGTAGCAAGATAACGCTTTGTATCATCTGGCATTTGAAATTAATTTTCAGTTTTTTGCTGTTCTGTATGGAACTTGTAGTGTCTGTAGTTTGGTACTTGTTTTCCTATTTTTCATCATAGTTCTTGGGTGCAGATGTCATCTATTTAAAGATGCTTTAAACTTAAGAATGGATTTTGTCACTATTTTAATGCTCTTACGTACCAAGTCCTATGTTATGAGCTTAAATTTTATAAATTCTCTGTTTCTAAGGCTGAAAAGCCTTTCTGCAGGGCTCTCATGAGATCTAAGAACATGGAACAAATGATCAAATACATGTGGGTTCTCAGGGTGTTCTTTCTAAGCAGCAGCTCTCTTGGGTTAGCATTTCCCTCTCCCCTGCTAAAAAGAGGTGTGAAGACTGGCAGCCTGGCTTCTCCTGGGAGCAGTGCTGGGATGATTGTTTAAACAATGATTACCTAAATGTTTAGTGAACTCTGGGTGAGGTTTTGTGCATACACCCCTGGATGCACATATGTATTTCACGTGATTTGGAATGAAAGTTTTTTCCCTTCCTCTTCCTTGCAAGTCTGTCAGCTGTCTTGAATGTGATCTGAATGCTTTATCTGGTGGCAAAGGTATTTAAAGTTATTTCCACTAGAGTCACTTTCTTCTCACCACTCACTTTCCCAAGTGCTTGTTCAGCCCACATGTCATAGTTTATCATCTACTTGGTTGTACTCCTACATCTATTTATGGATTTGGTCTGATAAAAAGATACTGAAGTAAAAGGAAAAGTAAAAATTGTGATCTGCTGCCAGGAAAATGCAATGTGCAAGTGGCATCTGAAACACCTTGTTTATGTAGAAAAAGGTCATGTAGCTGTACACCTATTATTATTATTATAATTGACCCATTAAGTTAAATTTATTCCAGCATATATAAAAATTTTGGTTTTGCATGGCGATTAGAGAATCCTACTGAAGTTTGAGCTAGAATGCTCAATTGAGGGAAGATGTTTTCATAAAATGAATTGATTTCTAGACTGGAAATTTAATTTATTCCATCATATGCTTTTCTGATTTTTTTTTTTCTAAAACAGGAAGTTGCAGGGATTTAATTGATTGAGTTGTGGCATTTCTGTACCTGAACCATCACTGTGAACGATATCATGGATGCATGTTAGATATGTATTTTGTTTTCCTATCTTCAGGAATAAGCAGATATATTTAATGTGCACAAAATACTATTGAACTGGATTGTCTAAGTTCTTTTGTCATATCTGTGAATTGGTTCATCACTTGATAAAATTTTCAGTGTAGGTGTTAGGAATAAAAATACTGGATTCTAAGCATTATCCATGTATAGGTATTTCAAGCTTCTAATTCTGTGCACTTCAATGTGCTATCCCAACAGCAGGAGAGCCTTTCCTGGAAAATTTCTGAGAACGATCATTCTTACAAGTGAGCTGAACTTGATCTTGTAGTTGGTAGGCCTGATGTAAAATGCTTGTTTATTCATGGGATTTGATAATTTTATCTTTTAAAACCATTACATAAACAAGCTTATTTACTTTAATACTATTTTCAATCAATGTGTAACTTAAGTTTCATGAGAACTGAACAAAAAATATAAGTGCAATGTAGTATATTGGTCAACACTAAAAGTTCAACATAAAAAAGTATATACTTTTATGTACTTTTTTTTAAAGCAGTTTGTTTTTGACAAGTTCCTAAACTTCTGTGTCCTAATTGAAGTAATATTTTCTTTTCTTGTATTTTCTATTTTTCTTTTAACAGATAAACTCATATACTTAGTATAAGATTTTTGAAAAGTAGTTTATATTTTTGGCTGGCTTCCAGGCAGAGAAAGTAGTAGATCCAAGTTTGTTTTTTTCTTCCATGTTTCCTCATCTTAACTTTTAGTATTCAACAAATAAAAATTCTAGTGATGCTTGCAGAATGAATGTAATTCTTATGTTGGGATGTGATGATTCTGAGTGACCAGTCTGTGGGCTGTGTTCATAGACATGTGATCCCAGTCAGGTGTGCATCCCCAAGCACATTTCTGTTGAATTAGCTAGAGCACATAAGACTGAATTTATGCCAACTGCAGGAGAACAGGCAGTACCTCATTTAATAGAATGCCTTCTGGTATGAGGTTAAACTCATCAGGTTTTATGAGTACATTCAAATTGGCACCATGAGTTTATAGGATTAGCACTTTGTCTTTTGAACTATCATATCCTTCACCTAGCATAGCAAATGTGGTGTTAAGGTTCTTTGTATCTTGGATGAAAAAGACAATAGATGTGTCCTAAGCATTCTTTAGGAGCGGGTCCTGGGATCCAGGAAGTCACAGGCCATGTGTTTGACAGCTGTCATTGTGTGTTTCTTTTCTGGATAATCACAGTTGTAGATGTGAGTTCAGTGGATACCTTCGTCCTCATGAGTAGCAGAGCCACTTTTCTGTTCCTGAATAGATCCTTGTGATTCATACTGGAATGTGTGCATGTCATGTTCTTAAAGATAAGTGACATTTAGCAGGCAGTGCTGCATTTAATCTTTTCCATTGCAGCTTCCTGTTCCTTAAGATGGGAACTAGAACAATTCTATTTAATTGTTTTTCTAGTTCCTCACATCTCAGGCATCTTTTTCTGTCTGCTTTTCTTTTGTTCTAGACCTGCATCTGTCTGCTTAGCCAAACTGACTCCTGCTGCATACTCATCTTTTCAGCAGCATCATCCTTACAGTGCTTGGCAGTACCTGGCTTCTTCCAGACCCCATTGAATATTGGACTGAAAAAATACATTTATGCTGCTTGTACCATTACTTTTCTTGCCTTTCCTCCAGAATATGCTTTTTCTCCACACTTGCAGACAAGAAAGACTTCAGAAGTCTGAACTTAAGGCAGCTCTCAAAAAAGCCTTTTTCTCACAAACAAGTATGGCACATTTCAGAATAGTTGACCTTATCTTCATAAATTATGCCAGCCTAGTCTAAAACATTTCTACCAAACTATTTCCTGTCATGCCTTCAGAAACAACCATCTGCAGATGCTTACGAAGTTCACCTCTTACTTAAAAGCTGATTTCTCATACTTAGAAGGAGTGTTTAATGTTTGGATTTGGTTTGTTGCTGTTGGTCTTGTCTGTGTTAGTGTTTTCTGCCTGTCTCCTTCGATTTAGCAGGAGTTCTGAACTAGGAGCTCTCTTGCATTTTATTATGGTGCAGTTGGACTCTGCCAATCAAGATGTTACTTATGTGGAGTGAGTAGATTCTCATAGTGTAATAATCCTCCTTGCGTTTATGAGAGGAAACTCAGGGATGTGCAGTAAGCATATCCATTTAGTTATGGTTGTGTTTGTACTACTGCAGTGTGAGTTCTTTTATGCATGTCTCCATCTGTTTGAATGTTGGAGTAAAAGTTCACAACATCATAATATTGGTCTTTCATGAGTGTATAGCCTTCAATGTAAATTATCTTAAGTGATTTCAGGTCTTCTGTTGCATTATTATATTTCCTCTTTTTGGAAGTTACTTTATAAAGTCACTATGATTATATCATGATGTTAGTTCTTTAGCATTCTTAAGACAAAATTTACTTCAGTACCTATTGTTTTAGAAAGGGTTAAAGAAACTGTGCATTACGTGCTATCTTGTGATACCAGTAGCAGTGACTTTGCTTTTATAAAATCTTGATTAAAAAGTCTAGTTATGTATACATAAAAATTAGTTGTATTGTACCAGGTATTAAGGATTTTCTTAATATTTTAAGAGTTAGAAAACATTTTGTGCTTGAGAAATGTTTTTTTTCAACTTTTCATTCAAAAACAGTGTAAAGCTGCTGCTGTGTTTTCTAATTGGAGGCTCTAGTCAGGTACTTTTTGATAAGCTGTCCACTCCCAGCAGCAGTGGTACCTCAAGACCATTCATAAATTTTGTAATAAACGATGATGTAATTAGTGTCTTCTTTTTTCTGCAGCACAGGTTATTGTATCATCATTGTCATATATGACAGTTTCTTCTGTCCTATGGATTATTATACCAAAGTTGTTGTGGATTTCAGCCAGCCTCCTTTTGTGAAGTTATTTTTAACTCACATCAGAATTAGAATTTACAGTGTAGCTCTCTGCATAGTTGTGTTGGCACAACTTGAACTTGGGGCTCTTTGCTATAGTTAGGCAGTAGTGATTTATATACTCATAATGCCAAAGTGGATTGTTCTTTTGCTGCCACATTTTACCCTTTAGTTGTTGTGGTCCTCTGAGACGAAATAATTGAGTAGCCAGCATATCCTAAAGTCTGGGTAAATAATTTGAAACCAAGCCATGAGTCTGGCTCAGAGGGCATAAAATTCTGAAGTCAGTTTTGCTGTCTAGTTGATGGATATCTACAGTGTTTCCTGTCACATGCTATCTGGCAAGTGTTGTGGTACAGCAAAACTGGATGTAGAAAATAGGTAATTAAGATGTTCTGTTAAGTGTGAGGGTGTTTGGGTTTTTTTTTTTTTTGCCATGGAAACACTTAAATAAAGATCTTAACTGACTTGATAATTAGCTATTAAAAGGTGGTGGGGTTTTTTTCCCAAGACATGTATAGGAGAACCTGTGTTAATAAAAACTTCCAATTCTGAATCTTAGTCATTGTCCAGCTTTTACCTAGGTCTGCTGTTCTGTTTATTCCCCTTGTTTGCTCAGTGCCCTACTCTTACCTCAGGCTTTGTGTAAATTACACAATTCTGTAAATGGAACTCGTTTGGCTTTACCTGAGAGATTCTGTATCCACAAAGTATTGAAATTGGTAAGGTATATAGAGTAGTTGGAAAAATGAGAACTTCAGGTTTTTCTCACTCAAAACTTTTCACTCTTAGACGTCCAGTTTTTTTAATGGCTGAACTTAGTGATGTTTCTGAGTGGAAGGATAAGTGAGAATTTGAAATTAGACTATTAGGACAAAAATAAACTGGTTTTGCTGGGATGCTTGTGTACCAGGACTGTATGCTTCTGCAAGAAGAGATTTGAAATCTTTTTTTCTTAATGCTAAGTATTTTGTTCTCCTTGAGCATTAAGTAGCAACAGACAAGACAAAATAAGATTTCTTAGCAAGGATGGGAAGTAAATGAGTGATTTTGTAGACTAATTACCCATATTTGTGACTGCTTCTAGTCCTTTTACAGTACAGGTGTAAGAAGTATTAAGAGTTGGGGATTTGAAAGATGCTTCCCATCATCACGACTTTGCCCTTAAAGTTTGCAAAGCTATGGAGCCAGCTTCAAGGTTTCTGGAGTTATCTATAGTTTAAAGCTTATAGGCCTAAGTATTACCTAGGGTCACAGAGACCCATCTGCACCAGTCCTTGATTTCAAAGTGTGTTACCTGCTGTGGTTAGATTTTTGACTTTGTTTCATTTTGGTTCAGTTGCTGACTACCCCTTCCTTTGAAACATACTTCTCTATTATTTTTAAAGTTAATTTTGGTATAATTCTTTCAGGATCTCTTGCTGATGGGGCTAATTGACGCAAAGCAGTTAAGAACCAATTATTTTAATAAGAGACTTGTTAAATATGTGATAAGCAAGTAAATTGATTTTCTGGCTTTGGTAATTGAAGGGTAATGGATGCTTTAAATAAGGCCACCTCTGGTACCTTTTGGTAACAGTTGGTAATCAAGTTGTCTTGGCTCAACAGGTGTATGCTTACATGGGTACTCGGTGTTTATATTTACCAATACATGTAAGCTTCAATATTGTATGTCCCTATAAAATTGATACTGAAATTAGAAAATTGTTTTTGTGAAGCAGCTTATTTAAAGGAATCAACACCATTCATATGTACTGTGCTTCAACTTCGGAAATAGATTGGACCTCATTACTTTTTCAAATATTCTAATTAGAAATGTAGTGTTGCCTTTGTAGTGAGTAATATACTTAGCAAAGGTACCTGATAAAATCTTTAGTGAAATATAACAATATCTGGGCAACCAGAATGGACGGGAAGTCTTTACAATCATTGCTCTAAGCAGATTGTTTTTATAGAAGTAATTGATGTACCGTAATGAAAATTCCTGTTGAAACTGTGAATTTGGTTTATAATTAATAGTCTAGAATTTAATATGACCTGTTTCTTGTATTGAAAGTACTGATGCAATCAAATGGTTGCCTGTAATCCCATCCTCCTTTTGCAAATCTTCAAAGTTGATAAAATAATTTTTTGCACATGACTTTGGGTTTTTTACATGGGCAAAGTTGTTGTAGTTGTTTGAATCATGGTACAAGTTTTTTATTGGTCACTGTTGTAAGTGCATTTTGAATCTCTGGGGGTTTTTAATAGTTTCCAATAAAACTAAAGAGATTCTTGCCTGCTTTCTAAATCTGTATTGGAATGCTGGAAATAAGTGGATGTTGTCTTCCAAGCAGCAGAGCTGTTCTAGAAGCTCTGTCTTGTTAAAAAGGAAAGTGCTCTTGCAGCATCTGGCTGAATAGCTTTGCCCTGTCACTTTTAAATGTTTAATTCAGGTTTTTTGGCTGGTTGAGTAGTCAAACTGGCTGTTCTGATTAGACTTAGTTTGCTGCTGGAGTGGTCAATTCAACTGGTATTTATAATGGTCATTTCATAATGGTCTGATAAAGACCTGCCTAAAAACATAATGAGGAGCAGAGATATGTGCTGGATCTAGATGGAGTGCTGGAAATGCAGAGTAGCAGGTGGAGGGGAAAATGGATGCAGAATAGGATGCTTTTAATTTCTGTATTTCTGTGTCACAGTTCACTGTAGAATTGGATTAGAAATAATGTGAAGTTTGCAGGGTCCACTTGGTAGACATATTAAACTCTATTCATAACCCACGTTTTTAAGACTTCTTTGCTACAATAGGAGACAGAGACAGGCGATGTTATGGAATGTGCTGATTGCCATTTAGAGGTAGGAGTTTCTTTTCATTCCATATCCAGGGAGCATCATGTGCTTCTTCACGCTCTTCTGTTTTGTAGGTTGTAGTCTCGACTAGGAGGAATCCTCTTCTGCCTAGCACTTTTTGGTGAAGAATGCGAGATGGTAGTGGGCAAGAAGTACAACTGCCAGCCGAGTGTCCAAACAGAGAAGGGAATGGCGGCAACAGTAAAGCTGTAGTAATATTAAAATAGAATACAGTGTGACTGCAGTATTGGAATACAATTCTGAAACTTGCTTTTGCTGGAGATATGGGTCTTGCAATAAACAGATTGGGAGTAAACCAGACAATTGTTTTGAGTATTTATAGGTTTTATTTAAAGAAATGTTATTTTGAATCTTGTTGATTTCGTGTCTGCTAGTAATGTTTTATACAGTGCTGGACTGAAAATAATTTGCAAAGTCTCATTGAAGTGCTGACTATATTCTTGATGCATTAAATATCTCTTGAAGCATTTTGAAAGTGGATTTCTCAGCTGTATGTGGATCCTTAATAAATCTGGTAAACTCTTGGCAAAACTGTTATATTCTTTCTAAAGCAGATCAGTGCTTAAGCATAAAGCTGTTAAATCATTGACAATGATCCCTTCTAATATGCTCTAGGGCTGCAGTGTTAGCTAGCAAAAGCCGTCATCTAATTCCTAGATGAGGGTCTAGTTATATTATTTTCTCTATCTGCTGTTCTGGAACATAGCAGCATTTGGGGTTAGGTTAGATCAGCCTTTGATTACGTACTTGTTTGAAGTCTAACGCCTATTTATGTAGGTGTCTCTCTTATTCCTTGCTTCTGGTATTATTGGGTGTCTTGAAGGGGGTTGAAGTTTCTATATACTTCAAAACTGTCTCAGTTTAATATGAGACTGGCTAAATACAAATTCTGTTTAAACAACAACAAAACCCCCCAAAAACTGTAATTTTAAAGTACTGTTCACCCTACCTCTGGGCAGTTTTGTGCGTAAAATGCATGTGCATGTAACAAAAAATAAGGCAGACTATGCTCGTGAATGTTCTTTCTTGCTTCAAATACAAATAGAAGGTTTGAAAATGTTTGTATTTGAAAGAAATTGTTCACTGATATCTAGGAACTTTTTACATTTTAATCTCTGTCACTTTAAGTCCATCCAAGTTCTGGTGGAGTTGGTGACATTGAAGTGAATTTAGGTCAACTATCAATATGCTTATTCTCCTTATTTTTGTTGATGTTAGTCCTTGAGCTACAGAATGAAAAACTCTTTTAAGTTAGGTATGGATGAATACTGAAAATTTACATAAACTGAAGTTTATTGCTTTGTTTCTACAATAATGGGACAGCTTTTAGTATAATTTCTTTTTCCCTGATATGAACTCTGACAGTACCCATTTGTCACATTTGCAATGAATGCCTTGGTGTTATGTAACAAGTAGAGCTTTGAATAAAATCAGGTGAGATTTACATGAGAGATTTTTTTCCTGTTTTGCTAGAAATGCACAGTCAGTTTTCTGATTGTCCCAACTCTGCAGTTATATAGTTATATGAGGTAGCTGGGACAGTAGGTTCTGTCAAAATTGTACGAGAACAACAGTAGTGCTGTTCTGATTTGGAAGTGGGGCTTGCAATGAAAATACGTTGTTTTTCCAAGTTTTGTTGTATCTTTCTGCCGGAACAACCTTCATAAAGTATGCCTTTGTTGCAGAGGAGAATTTTTTATAAAGCATTTTTGGTTGTGATTAATGATAGCCTGCTTAGTAAGTTTGCTCTGTTATCTCTGTACCTGCCATCTTTGCACACTGTATTTATAGCACGGTGCATTGTAAAAGGCCATGAAGGTCAACCACACTGTGGAGAGCAATGTCAAGGCACTGTGGTTTTTTGCAAGGTTTATTAGATATACATTTGAAAGACTGCATGGGGCATGTTGTACTGTGTTTGCAGAAATTGATGGTAACGCTCTTGATAGACCTTATAGGAGTAAAGGACTTGGTCTTTCTGTTGGAGCAGTCATCATTTATCTCCTAGATTGGGCTCACATACAACAACCACTGAAACTCATATTCAAGAAGATCTTTAATCATATTTTTTCATACCATGATTTTAAATTATGTAGTAATTGTTTCTGAGCATACTACTTTGTATGGAAGAAGAAAGCCACTTGATTTTTTTTTTTAAAGAGCAAATTTAAATCTTACTTCAGTTTTGTAGAGCATATAGTTATTTGCTGTATTGAAGTTCCATTAAAAATCCTAACAAGTTTTTGGGCTTTGAATTTTGAAGAGATTTCCAAGTATTTTAGATGACATTAGTGTGGATGCTGGCCTCTGATACATTTAAGTAGCCAACTGCTAATCTTATCAAGCTGGTGTCAGTATTGGCATCTTAGATAAACCTGAAGCCCCACATGTTTAGCTGCTGGTGATGTGCCATGTAGTTGTCAGGCAGCAAGCATGATTACCAAGTGGTTTTCATCTCCAAAGGTGCATCAGCACCTGTATTTAATTTCTGACATAAGTGAGAGCTTTATTTCCAAGCCTTTGATTCTTAGCTTGTCGTGGTTCTGCTGGGTTTGGCACTTCACATGAAGGAAGCTATGCCTCTGTCTTAATTGAACCAAAAAGTACAATGGCACTGTCCCTGTCTAAGGCAGTGATTTTGGTGTTTAAGAGATCTCCTGTACATTCTGAACAGATACACCTTTCTAAAGTAGCTTCAATTCCAAGGTACCACATTTCCTTTTGAATGTTTCACAAAGTTTCTGAAATATGACACTTGGTATTGTAGTGGTGCTCTCCTTTTGAGTGAGATAACTCCCCAGTACAGTTATAAGTGATGCACATAATGGTAAAAAGGTTCCTACTATGTAGCAGTAGCTAGTAATTTAAAACACCCGAGGAATATAGAAATGTGTTTGAAGGGCTGGGTAGAATTTGTATTCAGAAGCTGCATGCATTTAATTTTGTATGGTACATAAAATTGCACATAATTTCTGCTAGATGTCTGCTTATCACATGATTGAATTCTAAGCAAAAAGAACACTTCATAACACTTTGTCATAAAAAGATATGAAGTACTAATTGAAGATTGCAAGTAGCTCAAAACTCAATTGATACTTCTAAAGATGTGAATAGAAGTTACCTTAAGGTTTGCAAAATGGAGTCTGTGCCCTCCTTGTTTCACAATAAGATTTACTTTTAGAATTCATTGGGTTCCAGAGGTTATATTAAAAGTAAACCTATATTTTCTCCTTGTTGTTTCAGTACTAAACTAATTAACACTGTCTTTATTGCTTGCCTGTTTGTTTGCTCTAGTAACAGTCTAAGCACCAATTTAAGAAACTCAGAGCAGTCTATTAGATATCTAGACATGAATAAACGTACAGGATGCTACCACGAGTTCATACTTGATTGCTTCTTGAGATGACATTTTATCTTAACAGTTTTCTTAAATTATGTTTTGTGTGCAGTAGATTGACTATTACATTGTATAGTTATTTATTGTACAGTTGATTTCAAATGTCTAATAAGAGCAATACTGAAGACGTAGGAAAGAAATAATTTACAATAATAAAGTTGTAATTAATTTTTGATTTCTTAGGGAATTTACAAAAATTACAGTGGCGTATGGGTATAAATGGTATTACTTCTGTAGGACTAAGCATGCAGCTGCTGAAACCTTGAGAATTCTCAGTTCTTTTATCTGAGTCAATGCCATAATTTTAGAATCTGTCACTTCTCTGGTTTAAATCAGTGATGTAATCTGTGATTCACACTATTACTACATGGCTAATTTACTGAAATATTTTCTGCCAGATACTAATCATACAGATTCTTAATTCATTGAAAGATTCCTGGCATATTCAAATTCCAGTAGCTGTGGAAATTCCAAGACTAATGCCACCTTAGAAGGAATGAGTAATATCTCCCTTTGGTTGACTGTATGAAAACAGTTGGGAAGGGGAAAAGGGACGTAAACTGCAAGGGCTAGCAGCTGCCCCAGAATAAGAGTAATACCAGATGGTGGCAGATAACTGTTACTTCAAAAAGGGAGAGTGGACAAAATAAGAAAATGCAGGCAGAGCAGTGTGGCTTTTGGAGAATGCTTCATTTGGTGTTCAACCTGTCCAGAGTGTGTTGTAGCAAAGTTTCCACTGTGGGTTTCTTGTACTAGCACTGATGTATTTTGAGTATAGTAACACTGATTGGCAGCTTGCATTCTAATTTTAATCTCATGTCTGATGTGTC
This sequence comes from Euphonia xanthogaster, assembly GCA_034509185.1. Taxonomy (NCBI): domain Eukaryota; kingdom Metazoa; phylum Chordata; class Aves; order Passeriformes; family Fringillidae; genus Euphonia; species Euphonia xanthogaster. Next base: position 10,368,309 of record JAYDZK010000056.1, on the reverse strand, counting down.
ATGAAGTGATAAGTTTAAGAGATTGTACTTCCACTTGAAAGTGGTACAAAGCTACTTGATTTTTGTAAGAGATTCCTGACCCCATAGCAGAAAGAGTAGAAATCACTGGGTATTTAGGTTGTGCTGTGACCAGTGACAGCTAAGAAATAGGCACAATTCAGCTTGTGCTTTCTACTGTGAAATTCAAGTGTCTGACAGAATTGGATAGGAAAGTTGTGGAGAGAGAACTTTACAGTACCTGAATCCAAAAATTTACAAGTCCATGTATTTTATTTTAAATTTCACATGTGTGTCTTTATGCTTAAGTCAGTCTGGTCTAAGTGTCCTGTTCTACAGGCTGAAAAGCTGGCAAACATCTCTTGAAAGTTTTAAATGAATTACTCTTGTCTATACTTGAGCTCTCTTCTGGTAACATACAAGGCTGTATACATTTTGTGGGTTCTGTTCCTTAGTCTGACTTATTGTTATTGGGCTGACTTTGGTGTTATTTCAAAGCCAGCCCAATTTTTCTCTTTAGTTTTTATCTAATGCTTAAGTTATTTTTGATTAAGTCTGCATTTTTTTCTATGTTAGTATTACGAGGAGTGTATTTATTCTATTAGAAACAGTTGTGCTTGAGAGTGGATTTTGTCCAGAGAGGGATACCGTGAACTTGAAGTTTGCCTTGCTTTTTACTTTGGTATGTGATTGGTTTTTTCAGTAACCAATTAGCAAATGTGTCGCAGGTTAGAAATGTTACTGTTAAGATCTCAGCCCTTCCTTTTGGTACACGGGTGCATAAAACATTTGTTCCAGAAATGAGTAGTTCAGGAATGCTTCCTACGTAGGCAGTGTGTGGGATAATAAGTCATGAGACATTCTAAGTAGTTTAAAGTTACATTTTTGCTTACCTGTTAATTTTAATCAAATTATTAAATGTTTTAATTTATTTTAAACACTGATTTGCTTCATGTGGAAAGAAAATTCAGTTTAAGATGATGTTTGATAAAATTTCATAGTAATGAGTCATAGGGAGATAAAATCATTTAGGTTGGAAAAGAACCTGAAGATTGAGTCCAACCGAGTCTTTTTAATTTTTTTAAAAATTTCTTTTTGGAATCGACCAATTCACAGCTTGGAGAATCAAATATTACTTTAGCTGTTTCTTAAATTTGTTTGAGCTCTGCTTGTCTTACTTGGTTCCTACAAGGGGAAGATTCATTGAGACTGATCTGTTAAATGGTTTTTTGATTGTTTGGGGTTTTTTTGTTTTTTTTTTTTTTTGAACATGAAGATGCTTTGATTTTTTTTCTGCTTCCAAAGTAAAGAGCTGGCCTTGAAAGAAAAATCATAACATGAGCTCAGTCCCTCTTCTTTAGCTGAGCGTCAGCTTTGCTTTGCTGCCGGTGGTGCAGTAGGGTTGGTCACAGGCCTGGGTTTATGTGCTGGCTCTGAATTCATGGAGTGCTGCCAGAATTCATGCTGCATCCAGGCAAATGATTCTCTGGATAGCACAATACTAGCTGGGAAATAATGACATGTGAAGGTAGAGCCTGAGTATTAAACTTTGATGCAGAAGATCCTTCAGATTATTGTAGAATCTATGAGGATAATATGAAATTTTGCTATTTAAGGTGGATGTGCTTTGCTCCCATGCTTTGGCAGTCTGCATAAGGAAGATCTACCTGCTTTCTAGCAAGCAGGTGTAAGAAGAGTATTAGATTTAATTCAAGTTATATTCTTACTCAACTATGTGAGAAAAAGTTTAAAAATTCTTTAAATTAGATTTTTGTAGATTGTGTAGCCCTCTTTTTGAGGAGCACATGAAAGACATAAAGTGTGCAAGAGGAAGAAAGGACTAATCAGTTATTAAAACTTCCATTAATGTAATGACCTAACAGTTAACTTAAATTTCCATTTAAAAGTAAACAAAAGATGCCCACTACTCTTTTAAATTCAGAAATTACATGCTGCTGTTCTTCTAGTCTAAGCAGATGTCATGTCTTTTAAATAATGTTTTTGTTATAAATAAATAGTAACAGAGCCAGTAAGACTGTTCAAATTATTGACAGTAGTGATCTAAAATCAAGTATCACACTTAAATAGCAAGCAATAAATAGCATAATTTACTCAATGTTTGAGGAATATTCAATCAAGTCTGTCTAAATTTAGGTAGTGTTTGGTTGTGACAGTATAGCTAGGGCTGACATTTTATACACAGCTGTCACATGGAATATTTAATACTGCTTGCTTCTGTCTAAAACTTTCTAAACCAGAGTTAGTTCTCATTTTGCTGTATGGGCAACTTATTTATGCTGAGATAAAGGAGGGAATTTTACACAGTATATCTGTCAGAAAACCTGGCAGAGTTCTGCATTCAGGAGTGCAAAAATAATGAATTGCCTTTCAGTATGGTTCAATGAGTTAGGTGAATAATCTCTACTTTGTAAAGATTATTAGGAATGCTGCAGTCATTTCAGTGTGCAGTTAAAGAAAAAATCCAAACCAAACAACCATTTCTGTTTTCCATTAAATAACATAGGAGAATGCACCTTCCAGGAACTCACTGCTGATGTTAGGTACTCTGTAATAAATGACTTAATTATTCTTTATGTATATTATGGGTGTTTGTGGTTATGTTACTGAGAATGCTTTTATGATAATTGTAGGTATTTGGTATATGTGAATTCTAACACCATAGAGAAACATGCACATCTGACTCAAAAAATGGAGTACCAAGTGTATGACAAAAAATAATTAAATTTTTAAACTGTAACTAGCCCTGGCATTGACATTCTTGGTTAGTCAAATGTGATACGTTTTTAGCAGAACATTTTATAAGGTTATATAAAGTAAATGCTGTAGTATATTTCTTAATATCTCCAAAATTGCTGTTGAATGCAGGGAATAACATCTTCAAATTATTTGCATAAAAATATTAATCCAAATCATATTATAGTAATTTCATTAATTAATCTAACCTTTAAACTTTTGTTACCTACTTGCACTTAACTGCATAATTAGTTATTTTGAGATTATTTAGTTTATGAATGCTTCAGGTGTCTGAATAACAACTGACTTGTGTACTGGTGTCTGATTACTGTTTATATTAATGTACTTCCACGGTCACTCAGATTGTTAAGAACTATTGCTGCTCTGTAAAGCAACTTGCAAATTTATAAAAAAATAAGTCTTTTGCTTTGACATGAGCTAAAGATAGCATTAAACAATCTAGATTGATGCTGACAAGCCTGCTCTATTCCTCAGAGCTCAATGTCTCCTCTTGGTGCCAGCACTCATTCTGTGGTGTTGGAGGAAGAAAGGTGTAACAACATCAGTAGCAGTGCTGGGGAGAAGGTGGGACAACATTTGACAGCCAGTCTTAAACTGGGCTGAGCCTGTCCTGAACTATTTGGTTTAATAAGAGCAATATCCTAAAAGAATCACTTTATAGCATTTAAGTATAGAAATACTCTGTTCTACAGAAATAAAATACTGAGGTTGGAAGAAACCTCTTAGAGGTCATCTAGTTTAGGCCTTGGCTGAAAGCCAGGCTAGCAACAAAATAGATAAGGTTGCTTGGAGCCTTGTCCAGTTGAATCTTGAAGATCTCCAAGGCTAAGCTTCTACTTCCTCTATGGGCAGTACAGCCTCTTCATGGAGCAGGTTCCCTGCACCTGCTTCCCCTATCTCTCTGAAACTGGCTGTGCTAGAGGTTCTTAATTGCCTTAATTTGTTGTGTAGGTCTGACAAGTTTACTTCTGCTTGAAGCTGTCCTAAGTGGGTGTTATGGAAGGGACAGAAATTTACAGATATCCAACCTTTTTCTCCCCACACCAATCTTTCTAGGATTAAAATGCCCAGATCCTTGTAGCTTTTCCTTGAATGTCATGTGTTCTCTAAGCATCTAAATGACTTTCAGCTGTTTTCTGTCTTATCTCATTTACTGGGTGTTGAGGGGGAGAATTGTATACAGTACTTGGATACAGCATAATGAATGCTGTCTTCTGGGGATGAACAGTGTCCTTTGACTTGTCTGCACTGTTGCCACTGCAGCAGTGGAAGCTGTTGGCCAGGGTCAACCCAAACACCCACACAGCTGTGTGATCACTCTCTTCTCCCTTGGGATAAGGAAAAAAATAGAAGGAAGGCAAGAAGATACATGGATCAAGATAATGGTGTTTTAATAGGGAAAACCACAGCTTGCACACACTAGCAGGGCAAAGAGGAGAATTAATTCCTTCCTTCCTTCTCACTGGGAGGCAGGTGTTTGGCCACTTTCTGGAAAGCAGGGCCATGGTACGCATAATGGTGGTGTGGAAAGAATCATAGAATCCTTTAGTTTGGAAAAAGCTTATAATGTCATTGTGTCCAACCATTAACCCAGCACTGCCAAGCCTACCACTAAACCATGTCCCCAGGTTCCAGAGCTAGAGTTTTTAAATACTTACAGGTATGGTGACACCGCCACTTCCCTGAGCCTGTTTCAATGCTTGACAATGCTTTTGATGAAGACATTTTTTTACTAATAGCCAGTGTTAACCTCTCCTGGTGCAACCTGAGGCCATTTAGGCCATTTACTATCGTCCTATCACTTACTACCTCTGAGAAGAGAGTGACCCCACCTTGCTAAAACCTCCTTTAAGGTAGTTGTAGAGAGTGCTGAGGTCTCCCCTGAGCCTCCTGTTCTCCAGTTCCCTCAGCTTCTCCTTGTATGAATTATGTCCCAGACCCTTTATTATAACCACACTTCCAAAGGTTATAACAAAAAAGTGTTCAGACAAACACTAGAACAATGACAACAAATGACTACCTGCTTTCCTCCCTTATCTGAGTTTTTACTGTTGAGCATGGCATCATGTTGTATGGAATATCCCTTTGGTTGGCTTAGGTCAGCTGTCCTGGCTGTGTCCCTTCTCAAGGTCTTGTCCACACCCAGCCTACTCACTAGGGCTGGGAACATGATGGAAAAGAGGAAATGCCTTGATGCTGTGCATGCATTTTCAGCTATAAGAGAACCATCACTTTCTCTTACTAATAAGCATTACCAGCACTGGTTTAGCTACAAACCTAAGTGCAGCACCGTAAGGGCTGCTGTGAAAAGAGTTAACTTTGCCCCAGACAGACCCAGGGCAGCATCATGTAATGTAGTTGACCTTCATCACCACAATGCCCCTCTTCTGACTCTTCAGTTTCTGGAGCCCCACAGTTTTCCTAACCCATTAGTCCCAAGTCTGATATGTTGGATGTGTTATTCTGTGCCACTTGCAGGACTTCACAATTGCCTGTGTTCTGAAATTGCTCAGCTCAGTCCTCTAGCATGTTGAGGACCCTCTGAATAACACCTCTCTTACACTTGCAACCACTTCCTGGCTTCTCAGGCTTATGTCAGCTGCAACCTTTATGTCAGTGCATTCTATCTTTGCTTTCAGGTCATTGGTGAAGATGCTAAACTGTGCTAGCCCACTGTTGTCTCCTGGAGACTGCCTAAATGCCTTCCAGTTAGATTTTTGAACCACTTATACAAGCCTTTAAGTGTGGATGTCTAGGCAGATTTTCAGACATCCTGAAGTTGATACTTATCCAGCTTGGTACAAGGTCAGCCATGGACAGTGGCATTGGAAGCCTTGCTAGAGTGAAAGTAAATTACATCTGTTTCGTGTCCTTCACCCCCAAACCCACCTGTTTCCTTGTGAAAACTTAGTAAGTACAGTTTGTACTTTGTAAACCTGTGTTGGCACTTCTCAATAACCTTTATTTTGTCAAAGATGAGGTTGACTGTCATGGATCAGGTTCCTGCCCTTTTTTTGGAGACAGATAAGTACAGCCTTTGTCAGTGCCTTTCTGTGGTCAGAGTTTTCTTTGGTTATATTGGAATTGGACAATGGGTGTTCTCTTTGCATTAGAAATACCTGTAGACTGTATGAAGATTGTACTCACTTCTGCAAAGCTATATTGAGAAAGGGGAACTGTGAGAGGGAGAATTCAGCACAAGTTACAGAAAAACTGTGAGTGTGCTATCTAAAGGGATCAGACTGCAGCTATAAGAGTTCCACATATTTTTTAGGATAAGAAGCAGACTAAAAATAGATTGTTGAGACAGCAAAAACTGCGTCTTTTCCCTGCCTGTTCACAGAGATGCTGTTTTTCTAAGTTTTGTATTTTAACATAGCTTTTTGTTTAGTGTTGTTGTTAAGCACTTAAAATGATATCAGGTTGACTGGCAAACCTCATGCCATCTGTTCTAACAAAAAGTAGGCCTACTGTTGGTTTATTCATGCAAGTGTCAAAAGATGCTTATAAGGACTGAAGCCTTGAAGGATTTTAAGGTGTTCATTTGCATTTTTGGAAGACCAGTAATACAGTGTGAAGAATGGATTTTGGTTAGGTTTTTGGTTACATTAAAAAGACAGGAATTAAGCTTTAGATCCCTTTGAAGTTGATCAACTTATCACCTGTTTGCATTAGAAACACCAGCAGACTGTGTAAAGATTATGCTCACTTCTGTAAAAGAAAAGACTTTTATAACTGAGATTTGTTCTTAAAATGGCTTGACTTTGAAATTTCTAGATGAAGGTGCATTTTTATATTAAAAATCAGTTTGTAACATGTTCAACATGTTGTAACCTGTTGAAGGTTTTTATATTGGTTAGATATGTGAAGTGTAGAATCAAAATGTATTTTCAAAGATTAGTAAAAGCCTAATGTTGAATTTTCACACATTTATTTTTCAGGAGCTGGTGAATCGGGGAAGAGCACAATTGTCAAGCAAATGAAGTAAGTGTGGCTAAATACCGTGATAGATCAATATTTTTTAATTTGAATAGAAAATTTATTTATTTTTTTCTCCCATAGGATTATCCATGAAGCTGGTTATTCAGAAGAAGAATGTAAACAGTACAAAGCTGTTGTCTACAGTAACACCATTCAGTCCATTATTGCTATCATTAGAGCAATGGGGAGGTTGAAGATAGACTTTGGTGATCCAGTCAGGGCTGTGAGTATTGAAGTACACACACAGACATACAGCTGAAATATCCATACTATTTCCTTCAGAAATTTTTGTGAGATACAGTGTTTGATAACTAAATGCCTTTGGCCTTTATACACAAGGTGACCTGTGGAGTAGTCAGCACTGGGTTGATCACAGCAACTATTTGGTTTAGATACTATTTTCTGAATTCTGTCTAAATTTGGAGAACTAAGCATCTGAATGTTGGAGTCCACAGTCATGTCTCTATGTGTATGGACTTGGGGGCTACTAACTAGGTAATCTAAGTTAGGCACCTTGAAAAATACAGCTTAAATAGGGAGGCATCTAGCTACTTCTGCGCTGTGCTGCCTGCACTTCTCTATTAGATCATAGACACAAGCATTGCCAGCCTCTGAGCTGAATACTGTTTCATACTGATTTCCAGTGTTGAGGTCTTTATTTTGCTCAAAGAGACATGGGCATGGACCTGCTGCTGGGATCCCATTTTTTTATTATACTAATCCTGGGATTTTTTCCAACAAATGAGACCTTTTCCTAAGCTTTTTTGCACATTTTCCATCTTATTTCATCTAATGTCCCTCATGCTGGGACATCCCAAACTCTGATGAGTTTATTTGCCATTCCACCTATTGGTATCTCCAGTCCTAATCCTGTGCTCTTACCTATGGTGACCCTGATTACATCCACTTATGGTCAGGCAGGGAGATGTTTGGAATATCCCTGTAAAATTCTCAGTTTAGGGTTTTTTTGCTTGTCCTCTCATTACAAGACTCTATACAGTCTGTGCTGCAGTGCTGAAAGTGATCCCCAGAGCTGTTGGTCTGAACAGCAGTTTAACTTGGTTCAGGATGTATGCTTTTATCTCCTCCCCACAGAAATCACAGTGCAGAATGCTCGCCAGTACTGGTTTGGAAGCCAGAACTTGCCACATTGTGGCTGTCTCAAAGGAAAGATGGAGGAAGGATTTTGTTGTTCATGAACGTGTTCATAAGTATATGTAAGGTAGTCAGGAATATTTTGTCATAAATCTTTCCATCACTTTAAGGTGGAATTACAGCTTGGGAGGAGAGGAGGGTTTTTAAAAGTAAGAAACAGTATGTAGATTCTTCATTGTTGAAACTCGTCAATATTTTATTGGTTGTTTGAAAAGCAGTTTATAAATGTTAGACAGTATTCATTCAGTAACCTTGTGAAATGCTGTATGTATGGTTGTCATAAGGAAGATGTTTGTAAAATTATGTATAGTGAGTCATCAAGTTGTATCTGAAGTCTAAATCTAATTGACAGCCAATTATAGCCATTATTTTATGTATATATGTTAATTCTACCAGATGTCTCTTCAGTTGTGAGCATTACGAGTAAAAGCTTCAATTTCACTGGTTATTCCTCTCTACGTTTGCTCTCATGTTTGCTGTAGTCTGCCCTTGAGACCGAAGTTTTCCAGAGCACTGACAGTATTTCACTACTTGTTAGTTCAGTGTTTGTGCAATCCTTTCTGGAGCCTGGCAGTTGATGCTGGAAAGAGGCAGATGGTAGACTTATGTTACTGAATGCGTAGTAAAAGAAAACGGAGGAGGAGTAAATTTAGGTGTTAGCAGATAAAATGACTAACAAGAAGATTTTGAGATATTATATATGATGTCAGTTTTAAGTCTCAGTTTCTCGACTTCAGAGAGCTGTATAAATGATGAGACAAACTTGTGTCAGGAACAATCTTAAAATAGCTGTCCATCCCTTTGTACTTAGTCAGTGGTGGTGGTCCAAATTTTTTTTTTTTTTCCAGAGGAATGTTGGTATGGAACATTAGCATTAGATGTTAGTAGTAGTATGTTCATACCTTAATTATTTTCAATTTTGTTTTAATTTTTTTGTCTTTAGAGGGAAAAATAGCTCAAAATTGTAACTTCTGGTCTAAACTGTTACATTCGGATTATTTTTCTTAAAATTATGAGGTGAATTTCTGATGGTTTTGCTGTAAATGGGGTAAGGCATCTTTGAAAATCACATACTCTTATTTCTGTCATAAGACTAATGGTAGAGCAGTGAGTTGAATGCTCTCTGTTTTCAAGTTATTGAATCAAGGGAGCACAGGTAACACCAGCAGATCAGGTGTAAATCTCGTGTATCCTTCTTTGTGCTACAGGATAGTTTAAGTAGAAGCATTTAGTGAAAGTGCTTCAAGGGCCTTTGGACCACTTTCTGAATGTGAGATTTGCACCAGTTGAAGAGATTGTTAAATTGGTTGTTTTACATTACCTTATGTATGGAATCTGGTTAAAAAAAGACACCTGTAGAGGAAGTTTCCCTATTTCAGTATAACTAAAGGAAAGTATCTAGCATTGATGAATAATTAAAATAGGACTTGATCATTGCATACTGCCTCACTTGTGTCTGTGGTAGTTGCCATTTTAGCAAAAAGAAGATGGGGTAACAGAGATCCATTTTCATTTTAATGTTTGGCTTTTAAAAAAGCTGAAATCAGTTATCTTGTTCTACCTTCCCTTTCCCTGCTCCCCTGTTTGAGAGCATGTGAAAGTCAGACCATCTTAGGTATAAAATGTCATCGTCTTTTGTGACAAAACTGTCCATTTCTAAGCTGTTTCCATCGTATGTCTTAATATATTGTCCCTTCTTAAAGATTTGCTGCTTCTGTGAGTTGTAGGTCCTTGCATTTGCATCCACAAACAGTATTCAAAACTAGAACTGTCATTCAGGTTTCTTCTATGCAGGCATAGAGTTCAAATTAAAACTCCTGAAATCTGACTGTGCAACCCTTTGATCTTTACAGCTCTGGGTTTTATATGTAATTGTTAGTGCAGTCTGTTAAATTTTATTATTTGTTCACAGTTTGTTCTCTGTATGTATAGTAATCAGTATTTTTGTTTGACGAATGTTGTTTTAGATTTCTACCTACTCTAGCTTTCAAAAGGCACTTTCAACTATACATCAACAATGCATTCTTCATATGTATACCTACAAATGTGTATAAATATGTTTGAATCTCTTCAAGTTTGGCTTGAGTTCACTGAACTCCAAGCCTTTCGTTTTCAACCTCTGAAATTCAGTATTACCCAATCCATCTGTAAACAATTTCCCTGTTAGCTCACACAGTCTTTGATTATTTAAGTCTACAGTGGACAGTATCTTTAGAACAATCACTGCTTTCTGTGCTTACCCTGAAAATGGGGATTTTTTTCCCCACAGCTTTGTTTTGGAACAGCAGAGTGACAGATTTTTCTACAGATTTGCATATGTGTCTTCACTTAGGTTTTGTGAGAATAACCTTATGTGTTGCCTTTTTAAATCCTCCTCTTTCTTGAAACATTTTCAGTTCCCAGCTGACATGTCTGAGTCTCTCTTTTCTCCTTCCTCCTTTCCAGATTCATTGTTCTCTTTCTTGTAATTACTGGACAAACAGTACATGCTGTGGGTAGTTGTTACAAGCTGATTTTTCTGGCTAACATACCTTGGCATTGGATCATGTTCTCCTGGCAGCTCCCAGGTCAAGCAGCTGCCCACAGGAGAGTACTAATGTGTATTTTCCCTATACCCATCTGCTGTCTTTCCTTCAGTGCCTTAAAGGTCTAAATATAGTAGAAATACTTTAGAAAATAAAATACTAAGTTTTGTTGCTCAGTCAAAATTGGATGTTGCTGGTGAACTGGTCAAATGCTGATAAAAGGGGAATGGTGGATTTACATTCTGTACTTCCTTTGCCTCAAAGCCAGCTATTATATATAGTTTTAAAATCCAGCATTTGCTCCTAAAAATCCTGATGCTTGTTTCATATTAAATTACCAAGAGAACCTGGTCTCTGTAGAATAATTAAGGCAGCAGGTATTTGTAGCTGAATTATCTGGAAAGGTTTTTAGAAGTGTTTTTGTAATTCCTGAGATGCATGATTTGGGAAGAGTGATTATTTGTCACTTTCAAAGTTGTGTAATTAATTAAAATTAAGCATTTAATGTGTTTTCTTCAGTTGTTCAATATACAGCTACCCTTCTGAAGGGTCTAGTTTGTATTCTAACCATCTTATCCAGTATGTGGTATTTATGAGCAAATATGGTTAACTTTAGGTTTGAGCACAAAACATGTTACTAGTCCTGTTCATAAAAACCTCACTCAAGTTATAAACAGAGCAGAAGCTTTGTCAGCTAATGATAAATTCAATTACTAGTCCTATCCTGTTGTTGAAAAATGTGGGAATTAACATCCAATGCAGAGCACTAAAATAAATTGTTTTCTTTCACATTTTTTGTTTGGTTGCATTCACATTTACCAGGTTAAGTAATGCATTTGCTGAATCTAGTTCTTAGGTGATAATACTTCTGTTGTATTTCTCAATATTTCACTCTTCACCCTATGTTTCCATCCTAAAGGATGATGCTCGTCAGCTCTTTGTGTTGGCTGGAGCAGCAGAAGAAGGATTTATGACTTCAGAGCTTGCGGGAGTTATCAAGAGACTGTGGAAAGACACTGGGGTACAGGCCTGTTTCAACAGATCTCGAGAGTACCAGCTCAATGACTCTGCTGCCTAGTAAGTACAGTGTGACACACGAGATTCTCTTTGCCTTCTAACTAGTAGCTAAAGCAGTATGAGGTGTCATGTTTTGACAAATTCTGCTCCCACGTAGATGGAAACCACAGAAGTATCTGGACAAAGATAGTGTCTGCTTGGGTCAAAATGCTGCAGCAAAGCTTTGAGGTTGGAAAGAAAAAGGTGTAGTGTGATTATGAACTTGTCATGTTCTGACCACATGTTTCACTCCCTTAAAGAAGGCAAAGATTAATTTGAGGTGCTTTAATAGGTTTTCTATTGCAAAAGCATGACTAAAGTACCTTTTTAATATCTGAACGTGTCCCAAAAAATGTGATTACATTATCTCCATCACCAAGGATACCACTTTCTTTCATAATAGAGTTTTTTCCTATTTCAACGTTGCTGGGTTTTCATTGTTAATTAATGTTCTCTATTGGAAATGTGTTGAGCCAAGAAACAATTAGAATGTATCTTTTATGCTAGGGCACTTAAGTAAGAAAATAAAACATTAAGGAATAGGAAGGCAAAAATAAGATGGTGTGGCACTAAGTAATGGTCAGTCAGTCAAGGAAGAGTCCACTGAAGGAAATGCAAGATGGCAGAGTGGCAATAGCAGTGATATTGCCTTGTAGTGCCATTTTTTTAAGATTCCGGAGTATTTTGTAGCGCTTGAAGTTGTTTCTCAGTTGTATAAACTTTCTCCCATATGGAATGCTTCATTTGGTGATTCGCATACTCTCCTGTGCTAACCTTCTGTGGTCTGTTTTGGTTTTTAGACAAATGTGACTCAAGTTTCATTAGAAAACTGTTCTTCTGGCCATATAAATGTATCTGTAAAATTGTTAAGTTCTTGTTACACAGAAAATAGAAGACAATGCCTTCCCTATTTACTATGGGAAAAGTACAAATAAGAGCTGTATAGTTTTTTGGAAACACTGGATCGCAAAGAGTTTGGCAGTGAAAGCATACTAATTCTAAAAAATATATGCAATTAGGAATTCTCAATAGAAAGTTAATTGTTATGTATTAGGCACTTACTTAGACACATTAATTCTGGCCAAAACACTGAGTTATTCTTCTCATATCTCTTATCAAGTAGAGTGATTTTGGGCTTTGTTTATGGTTCAAAGTAACCTGCAGTTCAGTAGGTTGAAGACCTACTGAAAAGGTCCTAAGATGAAGATGTTATAATTAGTGCCGAAAACATGGGTGTTTATGGAACCATGTTTGCATTTCAGAATTTCTAAAGAAGAATTCTTTGTAATGGAATAAATTTTCTTTCTACTAGGATGAAATATCGTTGTGTCTCAAAAGTTTATTTCAAAAAGAAATAAATTGGAAATTTGGAAATAATTGGAAATTTGGGTAGAATATTGTGTCTTGTGTCTCAAAAACTTATGAAATTCAAGCACAGTGTAATGAATGGACTTAAAACTTATGTAATTCTTTGTAATTATTTTGTTGCTGTTTTATGAATAACTGAAAGCAGTGTTTATTTTTACCTTTAGTTACTTGAATGACTTGGACAGGATAGCACAAACCAGCTACATTCCAACTCAACAGGATGTTCTCAGGACTAGAGTGAAAACTACAGGAATAGTGGAAACTCACTTTACTTTCAAGGATCTTCATTTTAAGTATGTAAATCATGCATGGTTATCTGTCCATCAGAGTTCCTGTAAAATTATGGAATATGGCATTCAATGATGTAATTTAACAGATTTGTCTAACCACAAGCTTGATTATTACCCCCCACTTTATATGGGGAAAAAAAAAATACTTGTGCTTGACTCAATTTTCTGAAGGCATGTCAGAGTTGTTGGAGCTCCAATAAATGTTTTGGTCTTACTTAAAATGTTTTGTAAGAATACTTTTGATATAAATTAAATCTCAAAACAAATTATTACATTTTCTGCCATGTTAAATAGCTGTTCTATTGGATTCTTGTTTTAAATTCTGTTGGAGAACTGGAAGCTTATAAGAGTTTGATGGTGTTGTATGAAAGAGTAAATCCCTTTTCCCAAAGAGGTGAATTCAAATATGTCCTATACTCCAAGGTAGTATTTTAGAGGTACATAGGTGAAAGAATGTAACTTATGTTTTCTGTGGTGCGAGATTTAGAAAATAATTATAGTATTCTGAGCATTTTATGTCTAAAGACATAGAATCAGAGAATGGTTTGGTTTGGAAGGGACCTTAAAGATTCTCTAGTCCTAACCCTGCTTGGGAGGGATACCTTCCACCAGACGAGGTTGCGCAAAGCTCCATCCAACCTGGCCTTGAACACTTTCAGGGATGGAGCATCCATAACTTCCCTGGACATCTTGTTCCAGTGCCTCACCACCCTCACAATAAAGGATTTCTTGCTGATACCTAATCTAAACCTACTCTCTTTCACTTTGAGCTCATTCCCCCTTGTCCTCTCACAATATGCTCTTGGAAAAAGTTTGCCCTGACGCACATGCAACATTCAAGTTGAAAACACAAGATAGTGTTAACCATTAGCGTACTCTACCTCCTACTGATGAGGAAGAATGAAAAGAAAACTCAGTAAAACACACTTGAAATATATGGATTTAGATTCTGCAGAAATTGTTCAGCATGTCTGTATTGTATATTTGTTTAGTATCTTCGTAGAGAATATTTTTTTCATGGAAATGCATTGCAAATACTGAAATATGGGTGCTTCAGGACTGTGAAAAATCTGTTTTGTTTCCTTATTTTAGGGTTTAAGAATACAAAATTTGTATTAATCCACAAATTAATAGTTGATAAATGGTAGTGAATCTCTTGCAAACCTAAGAAAAGTAGTCCTTAGCCAAGCCTGAAGAGAGAACTTCAGTATTCTCAGGAGTTCTCCATCTTCTCACTTTCCAATGTTTCTTGTTTCCTACTGTAGATGGGTCCAGTCTCTACGGATTATTGGGATTGTTACAAGGACCATATGGTTACACTTCTGTAAAGTGTGTCTTTGAGCCAGGCCTGAGGAATTGTTTAGCTGGAATGTTGTACATTCAATCATCTGTACCTGTGCCTTAATGAGTTATTGGGAGGGCCTGCAGTACGCTCTTACATAACCTTGAAAGAACTTTTAAGATCATCCAAACATATGAAAGGCTTGATTATACTAAGACAAGGGTACAGAAGTATGACTAGCTGCATTTTCTTTCCTGTTCTACTCTGTGTGTTTAGTTTCCTTCAGGTTGGGCCTCAATTCAGCCTTCTCTATAAAGCAATTAACATAGCTTTGATTATTGATTCAATCTGAATTGCAAATAGCAAGTCATCTTCATCCTGTTTTATAGCCTAGTCCAAAAGTTGAGTCTGATTATTTACTAGTTTTGTGTTCAAAGAACACTTTTTTTGTAGAAGTGTTAATTCTTATGGAAAATCAGGTCTCAGTACAAACTTAGAAAGCATAACATTAGAATTGACAGAAGTAATTACTAAAATAAAAGGGATTAATTATTAAGATACAGTACAAAGTACAGTATTAAATACGAAATATATTCTATGGGTACAGCCATTGCTAATTATTTGAGAACTGAGTACTAGGTGGCTGGCTCAGATTTGTATAGAGTGATATCCAAAGACCTCCCTTCAAAGATTTTTCTGAAACTAAGGAGCACCTCTAAGGAATCCATTATTCAGCAGGAATTATCTTTCAAGTGTTTTTGACATGGCATTATCTCAATGAAGAACCTTAAAAGGGCAGTGAGCATTGTCACTTCTGCAGTAGTTTTTCCAAGTATAAGACCTTGTTAGAGGTTGCAGTGTTTCTGACAGTTTTCTATGAGAAAGCGAAGGGTCTTTTTTTTTTTTTGCTAATTTGTTTCCTTTTCTACTTACTTTTACTGTGTTTTTTTTTTTTTTTTCAAATTAAAACCTAGCAACTTGGAACACTTGAAGATATCTAAAAATAACTGTAATTGAATCCCTTCAAGTGCAATTTACAGTGTTTCTGTAGTGCACTGACATTAAATCAGTCAGGTTTTTTACCTGCCCTGTACTTGCAACCTTACAACTCATGGAAATCAGGAAAGGGGGCTCATAAAAAAACACAAGTCAGCTTCAGTAAGTGTCATATGTGAAACTTAATTGCATTTCAGAAAATGCATTTATTGGAGGGAAAGTGAGGGTTTTTTTTATATAATGCTTATTTTGTCTTCTAAGATAATCTCTTAAAAATAGCCCATTTAAACATGGCCAATTGAAGAACAGATTTAAGTTGTAATCGACTTAGAAGAGAGAGGAGCTAAAACTCCAGGACTGACAGTCTACTTTGTTGATCAGTATCTTTTATTTCGGTAAACTTTTTAGTAAAGCTAATTGTATATTTTTATTTAATACAGATTACAATTAACTTAATGAAGTATAATATTGTAAATAGTTAATTTTGTTTGTCTTTCATCTCATACTTTCTCATGTTCCCTAAAATGTATAGGAAGACTTTCAAAGCTTTATTAAAATTGAGGTGTATACTGAGAAAATACAAGATAGAGTTTTTTGCCTTCTTTTTAAGATGTTGTTCTCAGACTTACACAGCTGATAGTTCCAGATTTTGTTGGTTAATATTCAGAAAGCTAAAAATTCCAAAGTTCATTCTGCATTTTACTTCTGTTTTGCAGAATGTTTGATGTTGGAGGCCAAAGATCAGAGCGGAAGAAGTGGATTCATTGTTTTGAGGGTGTTACAGCAATTATTTTTTGTGTGGCTCTGAGTGATTATGACTTGGTCTTGGCTGAAGATGAAGAAATGGCAAGTACCATAATGTTGAAGAAGGGAATAGTTGTTGCACAGAAGCTAAGCTTTGAAAGAAAGCTATAAATGGGTCTTTTGAAGTATTACTGCTTTATAAGATGAATAGGTTTTGTGCAAAAGGTTTCAATGAAATGGTGAGAGAATTTGTGCTTTTGGGTTCCAAAGTATTTCCTCATATTCTCATAAGGAATACTAAGAGATAAGTATTCTTTTAGCTACACTTTTCATGTTTTAAAGGAAGCATAAATTAATGAAGATACGTTATCAGTAATACACATTTTATTCTCTTTATGGATGCTAGAAGTACATAGTAAGAAATTTTTTTACTTACCTGTATCTGCTTTACCACATTTTGTTTACCTTTCCTTCCTTAGTCTTTAGTTTTTGTTTCTTTCTAACTGTGTTTCTCCAGTCTCTTGTCTTAGTTGCAGCAATGTTTCTCTTCTTTTTCTTTTCCAACACCCTCGGCTCCTTTCTCCTCTCTCAAGAGTTTACTCCTTCCGTGTCACTGTGCACAGAGTGTCTTGAGTGGTCTGAAGTGATGCTTACCTCTGTATGTGAATCATTAACAGACTTTGTGCTCTTCCTTGCATTCTGCAACTTTCTATAAAATATAATTTGGGGAGGAAAGACAAATAAGAAAACCTTTCAAGTCAAATATAGTGTCAAAGAAGGTCGTAGCTAGCATCCTGCTACTTAAATGACTGGAACTTGGCCAAAGTACTTACATGTTGGATAATTTTTCTACAGAGTTAAATATTATGGTAAGAGTTAAAATACCTGCTTACTTGATTCTCTAGCTTTGTAGAACTTTCTTCCTTATTCTGGAATATCAGCTAGGTGCAGAATTAATTTTCAATTTCCAGAAGATCTAATCAGTGTTAAGACAAAATCAGGTAACTCAGCAATTCTTGTAGAATATCTGTACTGCAAAATGTCAAAACACACAAAAATTTTCTGAAATATTGAAAATTTAAACCTGGAAATGAGAAAAAAGTAGTTGCTTAAACCCTGCTTGTGTAAGTGATCTTTGTGGTAGTCTTGGCCTCTCTGTATGTCCCTGCAGTAAAATGTGATTTTGTTTGCTAAAAACTTAGTTTTGTAACTGGTTCATTTGTAAGCAATCAAAAATATGTATCCTTATTTTACTACTGAAGTCTGATAAAATAGAAAGTGATGGCTTTTTTTTTTTCAATTACAGAATCGGATGCATGAGAGCATGAAATTGTTTGACAGTATCTGCAACAATAAATGGTTCACAGACACTTCTATTATTCTGTTCCTGAACAAGAAAGATCTTTTTGAAGAAAAAATCAAAAGAAGTCCTCTCACTATTTGCTACCCTGAATATGCAGGTATTGGAGTGGTGCAGATGTCAAGGGGTTTTTTTTTGTTTGTTAAAATACCTAATTTTCCATGCACAGATCATCAGGAGTTGTATAACTTCAGGCATCTAAAATATTTATATGACCTAAAATTTAGATAGGGGTTGTTTTGATGGGTCACAAATGAAACAGTGCTTGTGTTTTTAACCAGGTGAAATATGCTGGTCTGCTGATAGCATTTACTTGTTACTGCTGCAACTGTTCAGGCTCATTTATTTAGCCTGTTCTTATTTCTAAGGAAATGGCAAACTACTTTTGTACTCTGATATAAGTAGGAATTCCTGAGATACATGAGAGATTTTTGAACAGGGAGTGTACATACATTTTGACATCGTGGCTTATTCAGGAAATATACAGCAAAAGAGAATTCATTCATTTAACAAGTCTTAGCATTTTTATGTATCATTTTCATTGAAACTTCAGACAGAAAATAGCATGTTGGAAAAATCATGTAAAAAGCTTGGAAGAAATGTGTATGCCAAGTGTCTGTAACTGAGTGTGGGAAAACCCCAAAGCTTTTAAAAACATAAAAATTTGAAGCAAGTAAGTTAAATGAAGGAAACAAAATATCCTAACCTAGGAAAGTGATAGTTCATTAATGACTTGTTTCTCTGGCCTTGGAGTGAATAGAAAGACTATTCCTGCACCTGGAACTGAATTGAGTGCTAAGTTTTTATTATGACAAATGCATTCAAAAGGTCTCCTTCCAAGGTTTTTTTTAATTGTATCTTAAAGCAATGGCTGTGGAATTTCTCCTCTTCAGGTTCAAGTTAACTGTTTCCAAAGAACCTCTTCCTTCAAAGATAGTGTACATCTTGTTCTTCCTTTGTTGGAAATCTGCTTACTGAGCAATTTTCTTCTTCTAGGGTCAAACACTTATGAAGAAGCAGCTGCTTACATTCAGTGTCAGTTTGAAGATCTGAACAAGAGGAAAGACACAAAGGAAATCTACACTCACTTCACATGTGCCACAGACACAAAAAATGTGCAGTTTGTTTTTGATGCTGTAACTGATGTCATTATTAAAAATAACCTTAAAGACTGTGGCCTCTTCTGAGAACAGACAAAAAGGTTGTTAAATGGTAAATTACATGCCTGAAAACAGGACTTAAACATTTGGAATATGCCCATGCTGTGTAAAACCTGCATAGATATACTTAATTCTCTTTTATTTTATTTTTAGGTTTGGAGGTAGACTTCGCACAATTCTAATCTGATTCTTTTCAAGGTGAAAGAAGTACAAAATGCATTGTGCTCAATGATAGATCAGTACTGTACTTGCCTGTTTTAACAGCTTTATTTATGTTTGTCTTGTAAATTTAAGTAATTAGTTAACACTGAGATGTCAGTTGATTGTATGTAAACTTACAGTTGTAGTAATGTATTTGTATAAACGTTGAACAGAATATTTTAGTAACTTGATGTCCTCTAAAACATTCCTCTAAAATTTCCATGTTTTATGAAGATACTCTTAGAGGAGACAGACACTTTTTGCCTTTGGATTATTTAAACATCTTGTAAAATTAAATTTTCTTTTCATCTTAAGGGTGCATGCTGCCTTATTCTTTATGTTTGTTGGTAATACTGTATATGGCGTTAGCTTTTTTGATATTTAAACAGCCTCATACACCTTCTTGGACTTAAAGAAACATAACCAGTAAACTTATTTTTTTGCCTTAAGTTTTGAAAAAAAAATCTTTTTTATAAATTTAGGATAAACGCAAAGATTATTTCAAAATTTAAATGAAATCCACAGTTTATGAAATCCAGGCTTGCAGTCTTCGCAATGGAAATGTGGCAACACTGGGAAATTGTTTAAGGGTCAGCTACCACTGAAGCTGATGGAAATTCAAAAAGAAAGTTGTTAAAACTATTTATATCAATAAAAAAAATTGATGCTGTGGTCTTTACTCAGTGGATTGAATGGAAAAATTACCTTTGGGGTGTTTTAAATAGACAGCTGGACTTCAGAGTAATGTTTTTTCTGCTTACTTAAAACATAAATTCATGTTCTCCTTAAACTTCTTTTCTGTTTTCTGGTAATAAAACCAGTTGGATAACTTAAAAACCATAGAAAGATTGTGTTCTCCCACAAGACAAGGGGGCTTCACAGATTAAAGCAAATTCCTGTTGCATATAGCAAGAATCTTCAATGTTTTGGGTAGGGTGTTTTAGTGAGTTAGAAGTGCTGATTTTTTTATTTCCTCTTTAATTATAGCCTCACAATTTCTTATAAATTAAAGATTTTTTTCTTCTGGTTATGTTTTCATTGTGTGATTTGCTGTCTTCGGTACCTATCATCCATTGCCTTAGGGATAGTGCCAAAACTGATTTTTTTAATACAGTTTTTAAAAGGAATAAGCTTCTAAATGTAAATAAGTTGATGGTTGTCTTAAATGTATGTTGTCATCTAGAAAACACAAACAAACCAAACCTGGAGATAAAATTTTCTATAATTGTTAAAATATTTCAGGCAGCTACAGTACACCATAAGTTCTTTGAGAAGTAAATAAGTCTTGGAGCCTGTGGCTATTTTTCTATATTATCTTCGCATTTATGTTCTTAGGAATGTTCAATATATTGAAGTCATTGTTCTGTTGTTTAAATTTTAATTGTGTATGTGTTTAAGTTAGGCCTCTGCTTGAGTAAAACTTATCTGCCCTTCTCATTCTTTAATGCTTTCTTTGTTAGGTACAGAATTGCTAAATGCATTTTAAATGAAAGATTAGAAAGGAGATAAGTTATTGCTGGAGGTTGTTAAATATGTTGCTACATTATGAGCTCTTTCAGCAGTTATGGTAAGCAATCTGTATATCCTGGGCTGCTTTTAAGTGTGCTTTACGGTTCTGGATATGATTTTAAATCTCACTGAATTACTTTGTGGAATTGTATTTACACCTACGTTCCAGATGGTTTTTGTACCTAATGTAAAACAAAAATTGGGATTAATCAAATTAAATAAATCTAAATTTTGTGCCTTGCTTGAAAGAAATGTTTTTCATTAAATGTGCTGATGGAATTTGCATCCATTCTATGGCGGTAACTAGGTAGTAAAAATGAGAAGATAGGAAGTCAAGAGTAAATGTAAAAACTTCATGCTAGAAGCATTAGGTTTTTTTATTAATTATTTAATACTTTTCTTAGCACCTTCATTTGGAGAGTTTTTGGAATCTTTTATCTAGTGGTTTATTAAGAATTTTTATATTAACACTGAACAAAATTGTGAGCTAAATTTGCCTTGCTAGTCCACAGATAATCTTGTTTTTTCTGACCTGATGCATAGCCAGCAGGGATGTTTCCTTGTAGAGGTGCTGCACTGGTAGATCAGTGTTTGTCCAGAGGTAAAGTTGTCAGCCTAGGCCACTTCTCTGGGAAAAGCTCCAAGAAGATTTCCTTGCAGTTGTGGTGGGAGCCACACGCTTAGTTTTCACTGAAGCTGTAATAAGGCTCCACATCTCTGCTCCATCAGGAGCCTGCTTCTCTGTCAGAGCACTGCAGAAAATGGAGGAAATGCTGCAGGTACTCCACTGTCTAAGGGGGACAGTCTTGGCCCTCAGCAGCCTGAGCTCTCTTCTTTTCCAGTTCCCCATTCCTCTGATTTCTTCATGCAGAGTGTGCAGGCAAACTGCTTTCTGTAGCATGACCCTAAGAAGCTCTCTCAATTACCTGAGAAAATCCTTCAGGATATTGTAAGTGTACTGTATGTAAAAAAACAGACCTTTGTAGAGACTTCCCCAGCCCCGAGGTCTTCTGCATGTCTGTGGTTGAAGTCTCAGTAAAATGTAGCTGTCATTAAACATCTAGTTATTTTAAGAGGCTTAACACTGTGGAAGAGTGGTTTGGAAAATTTGCTATTTGGCTTCATTATGCCACCTATGGAATCTGGAGGTTAATTTGATGTTAAATGTAGTAATCTCTCATTAACTAAAACAAGGTTGAGGATCACAGCATGGGAACAATGTAGATTTGCTGGATTGCTGTTTCTGGTTCCATGTAGGCAATTAGCAGCTTCATGATTTAAAGTCTACTTTAAACCTTAGGGAGCAAAAGAGATCCATCTCCAGCATGCTGAACAGCATGGTGGCTGGTGTGCATTCAGAACTGGGAAAAATTAAAGGATAATTCTGTTTCAAATCAAGCAAAAAGGAAACCCTGCCAAGATAGTGGCTATCCTACTGTGTGAATGTGGCGTGAAGTTGTTTTATTTCATATTAGTAGCTAAGATCCTGTGGGTCGAAGAGTAATGCCAGGGTATTAAGCTTCAAAGCCTTGACTATATTTCATTTTAAAAAAAGTATAGAAGGTGCAACAAGAGTCTTTAGGCACCTCATCCTGGAATAATTCATAGCCTGTGCAAGTGCACTCACGGTCCATGAATGTGGAGCATGAGACTGGTAAAAGAGGAGCTTAATCAGTCATGGACTATAAGCAGTGCTTGTAGTTTTTGCAAAATTGTTGAGTTTTTGGATGCTGATGAACAGTAATAGTGAAATTTCAGTTGCATAGGTGCAAGAAAACCATTTGGTGGTTTTGCATCTGAGTTCTTGCAGAGAAGATAGCTTGACATAGAAGGAACTAGGACCAGATATTTTCAAGTAATGAAAATATGCTGTACTTTAAAATGTCGGTTAAATTGCATTTATCAGGCTTTTTATCCTTGGTGTATTTAGAAGCAATGCTTTTCAAAGTTGGTCATTCCAGACAAGGTGCTTCTGGCTGATTTGCTCTGCTTGTGTCTTCTTTTTTGTGCTAGTGAGAAGACTTTGACTGTTACCTGACACAACAGAGGTCAGAATTGTTGAGCAGTTTATTGCAGGAGTAATTTATTTGATCTAAGGCATAGTTATGCTTATTTTTAAAAGTCAGTAATGTGAGATCTATATAGGGCAGTGTAATGCTATACCATTTTTGTTCATACTCCCTTCAGGGTATTAGGACAGGAAAAATTGAACCCACAGTGTAGAAATACATGTCTGTAGAACTGTGTCAATTCTGAAAGGAATGTCAGAGCATCTGTTAGAAAAGAAATCTTTTTTTATGCACGCAAGGATGTACTGATAAGAATGTGCCATCTGAAAATTGACTCTTTAATTGCAGTGGAACAAAAGGCACTTAAAACCAAATAAGTTGTCACTGGAAGTCACTGCAGCTTGGCAGAACTAGCTGTTCCCAGCTACCTTAGTCTTCCTCCTTTTGTATCCTCCCACTAAGAGAAGTTTGGGGAGAGGTGGTGTCACTGTGCTTTCCCTCATGGGTTGTGCTATTCCTGTCGACATCTGAGGAATGAACCTTGAATCCTGCTACAGATATGCTGATCTGTACTTTCTTTTGCAGATAAAGAATATGCAGATGCCTGATTTAAGATTATTATCCATATGGTAATGCAAGAATATGTAGATGGATTAGAAAATAGGTATACTTAAAAGTGCATGTGTTTGTATAGAAAAGCATGAGGAAAAGTCTAGGAAACCAGGAACCTGAGCAGGTGAAGCTTTTTAGTTCTATAGTTTACAGTTCCACAGTGGTCCACAGTCTGATTAGAAGTCCTTACAACATGACACCAAGCACATCTCAAATACCTCTTACATGTGTCCTCCTGTCTACAGAATCAGAATGCACTGTGAGACACTACTGTAAAAGTGACTGAGAGGGAAACACATTGCAAATAGAAACATACTTCTAGGTTTTCTCCATTTGTCAAAAAAAGGAACAGTTTTCTAGACTAAATCAAATGAATAAACCATCTATTTTGTACATAGTTTCATAATCATTTGTCTCAGGAGCTATAAAATCTTCCTGTGAAAAAAATATTGGGAGGTACAGTCACAAATTTTCACTCTTCCTCTGTTCCAGTGTCGTGATTTTCTTGAATTATGATTAAAAAAACCCCAACCCACAAAATCTATTCTAAAAACGCTATGAAACTTTCATCCTGAGAATGTTAAATAGTTTTGAATAAAAAATGTTAATACTTGTCCTGTAAGTCAGGATTTTTTAAATAGATTAATAGAAAGATGAAGCTATTACTGTTTTGATTCTATAAATCTCAAATTTATAATACCTTGTCTAACTTTCAAGAGCTTTATTAAAACACAGACATTTTTTATGGGAATACTATTAACTTTGACTTGATATGAGCTGCAAAAACTTATATTTCTATTCCTATTAATGAGAATTCAAGGTGAATTTATTAAAAACAAAAATGAACTGTAGCTATCAGCTGCATAATTTAGAATGTAAAACTGAACACAGCAACCACAAAAAAATACATTGTGGTTTTATTGCTGTAAACATTAGAACATATTTTGAAGATGTGAATTTGGCCTGTAGGTCTGTAAGTCAACAAGTATATTTCGTTACATGCAGTTTCTAATGATGTCCTTTGTACTATTTTTTTGGCATTTAACAAAAATGTGATTTTAATCCTTCATATTTTGGGCAGTTTATTGAAAAAAAATTGAATTTGTTAGGGACTGCTGATGGACATGGTTTGATCAAATTCTGAAGTTGCATATAGATTCTGCCCATATCTTTCATAGCCAAATTCTGTTGGTTTAGTTTAAATGTCATTGGTTTGCTTTGTTTTTCTACCTATTAACTTAATTCTTTGTAAAGTTCTCCATCTTTGGCCCTCTGATTCAATTTAAGGAATGGAAGAAAGTAATAAATTTTATAATCTACTGAGACAAAAAAAATTTCAAAATGTTTTTGGTCAGTTGCGCATATATGAGATTAATGTTCTGGGAAAGCATTAAAGACAATATTCAGTGATGATCTTCACAGCTCTGTCCAACAGTTGAAGAAAGCAGCTTTAAGAGAGTGTTGTGGCATAAAGCTGTTTTTGGGTACATTGTTGCCTGCTTTTGTTGTCTGGAGCTCTAGTGAGGCAGTAACAGTGAGGTATGTGCAGTTGCTCAGCTACTTATCCCTTTCCCAGGTGAGGCTGTTGATCTCTGTATGTTAAAGGCCCATGGAGCCTGATCTTCCATATGTTGAGGGAAAGGGTCTGAGCTACTTAGCATAAAGAAATGGGCAGGAGGCACCCTGAGAGAGGAGAGAGGGAGCATTCTTCAGCAGTGAAGAGAGGTGGAGGAGGAGGGACACAGGTGCACTTCTGATGTCTATTAAGTTTGTATTTGGATGCTATCAGGGCTTAATGCAATTTTACAAGTAGAGATGATGTATTTGGCTGCTGCTTGGAGACAGTTGTTGGTATGTTGTACACTTAAACTTGGAGCATCTTGTTCTATCCAGATTCTCAATCCTTCAAGATCTTTCTTTCTCTGCTTAAAAGCTGTGCCAGAAAAAATGCGAGTAGAGCTGCAGAGTAATAGTTTGCTAGTCTTCAATGAGTTTTGTCTTCACCACCAGAAATTTTAGTGTTGCAGCATTTCAAAGATGATCTGAGAGATAAATTGTGAGGTTAAGTGAGTTTTATAGTGTTTTAAATATTAAAGTGCAGAGACAGGAACAAGCTATTTTATATCACTTCATTTTTCCCCCAGTAACTCGGTGAAATGAAGATGAATAGAGAACTCCAAGTGCTCTGTGTGAGTCTTCTCAAGGCCAGTGTTGAAATATGATGCTTCCTTAGGCTGTAAGAGAAGCAGAATGAAGCATTTGTATCTCCTGTGGAATTACAGTGAAGAACTGATAGCACTTCCTGATAGCACAGGTGTTTTTAATCCAGTACACTGATAGCTGGTATGCTTGGCCAAGAGGAGAGAAATACTGAAATTGTATCAGTGATGTAGGACCCTAAATTATGGGAGTACAAGTATTTCAGGTCATTTGAGGCCAAACTGTGATGGCAGCTGCAGATGGATTGTTTACACAAAGTGACTTTCAGAAAAGGCTTTGAAAGGAGCTACCTGTTCCATCACCTTAAATGGACTGCAGAAAGCAATGAGCAGTCCTGCTAGAAATGCATCATTTGTTTCACTTTAATGTTCAGCTTTTCAAGTGAGTTAAAAGAGTTTCTCAAGTGATTGCCTGTCAGCTGGCATGGGGTAATATGTTTTCTGGGCCTTTACCAAATGCAATGTAGTTCACATTATTTAAAGCAACAAAACTTGTACTTCTGAGAAGTAAGGAAGGCATGATCACGAAGGAAAAACTTTGCAAAATTAAAATTGCATATTAGGTAACTAAGACTTGCATTCTTCCAATAACACACACATTATCATGTTATGCCAGCATTTCAGAAACTCAATTTTTGAAATAGATCTATGCCAGGTAGCATTTCTTGTTGGCATACTTCCTACAAAAGTAAGGGGATGATGACACTCATAGCATTTTCTGTACTCCAGTTGCAAGGATGTTCAGCTGGCAGTTGGGATGCTAAGGCTCAAACTCAGTCTGATTTTTGAAATACATTTGGCCTGCTGAAATCTGAGACAATCTTTGTGACATAGTAAGTAAATACTATTGATTTTATTTTTTTTTTACCTTGTCCTGTTGATTTCATTTCTATGATACTGGCCTCCTGCAAGGTCTAGAATCTGGGTCACAGTTACCAATGCTAGTCATTCATTCCTTTGCAACGAACATCTGCACCCTTTACTAAGTAAAATAAGTTCAATAGAAGGTCTCAGAGTGAGGCCCTTACTGAGCTCCTTGCTCTGAGCTGAAGCTGAACTCTGTCAGTATCCTGGAGGGGTACCTGAGCCCACAGCCAGTGGTGCTGTGGTGTGTGAGAATATTGCTGTCTCTCCTCTTCAGCTTTGGATGATAACAAAATCATCCTTACAGACTTTTTTCTCCCCCACAGATAATATCTTATTTGTAATAGTTCACAATGTCTAATTCAATTTGAGATTAATAATTTTTTTAGCTACCAGCTCACTTAATTTTTTGAGCTACCAGCTGACTTGGTCATCCTTCAGCTGTTTCTCTTCTGAGCTGGATTGATTTGGCCTGAGGAGACTTTCTGAGCAATGCAGTTTTTTAGTCTATTCATTCTCGCAGTTTTTTCTTGAATCAGTTTCCATTTCTCCTTGTGTATCTTGAATTGTGAAGTTATTTATAAATGAAAGGGGTTTAAAAGTGGAAAGCTGGTTTGTTTATTTTAATTTCCTTTTGGTAGGGTAGATGAGGATAGAATATGAAATTAGTGTCTTACTAAAAAATACCAGTTTGAATCATCTCAACAAACTTCAAAATTTTCCATTCCTAAAGATTAGACATTACTTGAGATGCTTGTGGATTACTAAACATTTTAATATGCTTTAAAAAAAATCTGATTGAAATGAAAACTGATAAATTACTAAAACCCCTTTTTGCCTCTGTCCTATTTCTGGTGAGACAAGGATAGTTAATTGATGGTTTCATTAGCTCATGATGCCATTAGACCAGGGAAAGACAGACAAAATCAGAGTACTGTGTTCATTCCAGAAGAATTCAGGTAGCACGCTGAGGAAAGGCAGAATGATGAAATAGGACTGCAGGAGTTTAACTGGATAATGGAACACTTTTAAATTGCTGAATGAAGGCATGCAGCTTCCTTTCAAGGTGTTTGTTCCTTGCCTGAATTTGCTCTAACTTAAGGCTGCTATAAAAACATTTCTTTGCCTCATTGCCAACCCCTCTTCTGCTTTAGAGCCATTAATCTTTGCTGTGTTCAAAAAGAGACTCTTAGGAAGTCAATTTTCTAATGGTCCAGGAGGTAAAAGCTGCACTTCTAAGGCGGATCTTTCTTATGAGCTTTGTTCTGGAAGGCAAAATTGTTGAGTTAATGTGTCTACACAGGCTTCTGTGCTTTAAGCACAGCAAAGTGATGTTTATAGCATTTCATTATACCAAAATAAAATACTCTGTTAGCAGTTCTGTCAGCACACTTCTTCACTTGTATTCTTTGTTAGGTGCTCAGTGGGGTTGAATTCTTTGAAAGAGAAATGCCATGAGAAGTTTGGTGAGAAGGTACAATCATTTATCCTCCTATATTGATTAGTATCTGATTTGTTGCTTTTTTTTTTTTTTTTTAATTGCTGTCAAACAACCTGGAGGTCATGCCACAGATAATCATGAATAATGATTATCACAGATAATCATGGTAATGATAATCATGAAACAGCATCATCAGAATGTATTTTGCCACCAGGATGAGTTTGCTTCTGATGCCAAAGACTGTAGATAATGGAAGAGCTAGAGCTAAGTGACAGAACTCAGTAATTCTGTGGGATATTTGAATAGCTTTGTTCAATGGATCTTTACTTTAGATCTGAGCTGCCCGCTGCTTCCTGCAGGCTCTTCAGCTCAAGAGGCAGGTGGGTAGTTTTGTGACCGTGGCAGTTTGTAATGCTTTAAAAAATTTTCATACTGTCTTTGTTGGAAAGTTTTCCCTCATCACTATCTCTCTTCTAGAGCTACGATCTTACACAATTTATGGAAAATGCCTCAAATAACTATACTAAGCTTTCCCATTGTCTTGCTATAGGTTTAAATATTTAATGGGTCTAATTTAGAGGTCTTTTTTCCTTCTGTGGTTTCCTTTTTAAATTTTATGTTATTGCACTCTTTTCTAAGTTCTACATAGTACTGCAGCTGAGCTAAAGATACTGTTAAAAAAACCCCACAAGTACTTCTAGTCTTGCTGCTACATCAGTTATTATGGACTACAATAATTGTTTCCTCTGCAGTTGAGAAATGTCATGTGTATTTTCTTTTTCTCTTTTAGTACTGCACTTGAAGCCTTGTGTGCTTTTGAAAATTACTTTTTAGTTCAGGCTGCCTGAAATCTCTCTGTAGTTTAATTTGGGCCATTAGCTCACAAAACACACTTTAATAAAAGCTGAGTAGTGCCATGAAGCTTTGACTAGTGTACCTTTCTATTTACAGGGCTTTTTTGCCCCCTCAATTGTTATTTATCTACAACTACAATAAATGCACTTGCCAAGTGATTAATTGATTTAGGGGGATTTTTATTGGTAGAGGGAGGTAACAGGAAATTCAGTGAGTGGATCTTGGGGAAGAGGAAGCAGCTGGGGATGCCGGTGGCTGCGGGATGTGTTATAGCTGAAAAATAAGCGTTTAACATCTGTCTTGTGAATGCCATATTTAGTGTTTTGGAGAGGAAGCAGAGGGAAAGAGGCTGTCCTATCTGCACACTGTGGAAAGATAAAGAATAATCCCTTTTAAAGCAATATGGAACCCTTACATGTTTCCTCTTCTGTAACAGCTTCCATATGATGATTACGTGGTCATACACACAGCCTCTGGCTGTCCTCCATGCAACTCCTGAGCTACATGTCTTTACATATGATCAGAGAAGGTTTTGGCACCTGTTTCTGAGCACTTGCTCTGTTGTGCTCTTAAATGTTTTATGCCCACTACAAACTGTAATCGTTTGGCTTTACTGGGGTTGGTACTTTTTAAAATATTGTTTTCAATCACTCTTACACTGCTGATGGACCAAAAACTCCTGGCTGGCCACTGTTTTATGGTGGGAGACACAGCTGGTCAGTCTGAGCCAAGGCAGTGGAGTGCCAGGCGTGAAACCATGCTGAATCAGGGATGAAGCAGTGATGGTCTGAGACAAGTTAGAAGACTACCAAAACCAGCCTTTCTAGAGCTTTCCAATTTAAAGTGAAGAAACTCATCCTGCTTTGGAAGTTGCCTCATTTCCTACACAAATACTGCTCTGACCACAAATGCAAACATCTTTTTGCTTTATTCCCATAAATTATCATTTGAGATGAATTGTCTGGAATAGTATTTAATCAGACTAAGACATGGGTATTATTCAATTCCTCGCAGTTATTCGGGAGATGTAAGAAGTGGTTCCACAAAGTGAATCCCAGCCAAAGGAGTCTGCAGCATGTGCAGGGGACATCATGATTTACCAGTCAGGGTTTCACTGCAGTAAATAAGCTTGAGATGTTATCCTGCTCTGGAGAGGGATATAAATCCTGTTTTGGGAAAAAACTCACAAACATCAAAACACATCACATTTCATCCATCAAAACCAGCATCAGGCATTGGGAATTTCTCTCAAGACCCAAGCAAAAGGTACTGTAACTAGAATACAATGCTAAAACATACCTGACAGTGCTGCCCATTGCTTTGCTGGCAACATAGGTGGGAGTTTTGTGTTCAGCGTTGTCTGTCCCACACAGCTGAATTCTGCTTCCACTAAGGTTAGAGGGTGACCAGCTAATCTAGTGCTGACTTACCTGTGATGACCACCAAGCGCCATGCTGTCCAGTAAGTCAAGTGAGCAGCCACCTTTTAACATGGCTGGACTTATAAAGGATGTTGTCTGATGTGTAATGGTTTAGTAGCAGAACTTTTTATCATAGTATTTAGTGTCCAGTATGAGCATATCCAGTATAGCATTTAAGATGGTCTCTGTTTAGTCTGATGCAATAAATTCCAAGTGCTGTCAGAAACAATAACATCATGTAATGCTAGCAACAGGATGCTTCTGTATATTTTAAAATCCCCATTTTATTTGGAATTCAGTTGTTTTTATTTATTATGAATCATTATATAAACAATATCATGTCTGGTGTGGGTGAGAAGGGTTCTACCTGTAAAACAGTCCCCTTTCATGCTGTAATGTGCTATGATGTGTTAAAGATATTTTCTGTAAGAACAAACTGGGACTTCTTTTCCACAGTTGGAAATGGCACAAAGTATTACTCTGTTACTAAAAACAGAAGGCAAAAATGACTTCTGTAGAATCTCTGAAAGACCTTTTCCTGGCATACCTCACTTATTATAATACATTTCTTACTTGAAGTTGAATGTGAAGTCTGTGGCAGAGCAAGTGAGTATGAGATAATTATATTCAGCCCTACTCTTTAGATATCTCTAAAATGGCACTATTATTGCTCAGCCATTTCTGAGATCTGGTTCTCTGAGCTGCAGTGATGTAGTTCAGATCATTTATTTAGTATTTCATTGCCCTCAGGTCCTGGAAAGGTACTCAGCCTTTCTTTAATGGCATAAGTTAGAAAAGCAGTCTAAACTTTCCAAAGAGAGAGGGTGAAATATTACTTTAGAAACTAGACCTATAACCTTTTTCTTGGAAAATGTGTGCTTATCTCCTTTTAGAAAACATGTTTATATGAACCTTATCTTAAATTAGTTAGTTTTATCATATTTTCTCTCTGATTAAAAATAGCTGACTTCAGAGTGGTATTAACTTCTCCATAGAAAATAGATTTCATAGCTTCTCTTCAGATATAGTGTTCTTAAGGTAGTAAATGTTATGTACTAACACTGTTATGTACCCAGACACAAGGTAGTAAATGTTAGTACATAACACTTTTCAATATGATCTATCAGCAATCCTGTTAAAGCAAAATTGAACATCTTTTCAAGGATTCATAAAAGCTGGTACTAAAACCAGCTGGTAGCTGAAACTGAAATTGCCAGACCTGTTCCAGCATGACATGCTTTTTAAATCCATTACAGGAAAACAGAACACTTGTATCAGGCCTTGAAAATAGAAAGAATCTGTGGAAAATTGTGTCTCTGCTAACTTTTGTAGGGATTATCAGGGAGGGCATTTAAGTCCTCCTTTCAAGTATATGCAGACTGGCTTGTTACCATGCTGTTCTTGCTTGTGCTCTACAATGGCTTGGCTGGGCAGTGCAGTGGTTCAGCTGCTTTTTTGGAGTGTGTCTCTTGTCCACCTGTGCTTGTGGGTCACTTGTCTCACGTTCACCTTGGCTATACATGATAGCAAGCAGCACAGACTGCAAGAGGCAGATTTATTCAAGTAAAATGCCTGTTGCTAAGGGTGCAATGCCCAAGGTCTCTGTTTCACAAGATGTTACTCTGAACCAGCTGCTCTTTTGGACCAAGTGCCCCTCAGGATCTCTAGGTGCCCTCCTGGTACAGAACCAGATTTGCAGGACTTATTAACTCTGGGAAGCAATGAGGATGCATTTCCTTTGGAAACACATTCCTGGTGAAAACTAAACTTAGTGTAGACACACACACCTTGTTACTCACTTGAGGGAGACTGTGCACAGAAGCTCAGCCTTTGTGTATCACTGGTATAGAAAGAAGCAGCAACCTGTCTTCAGCCCCTGTGCCCCTCAGGAGCTCTTCTTTCCGCTGAAGGTGCAGTCTCCTGGGAGCTCATGCCTCTGGAAGAGAGCCTTGCCATTGCTCTCTGGATCTGGGGAATCCTTCACTTGCACTGGTCAGTGAGGAATCAATTCAAAGTCAAATGACCATCTTCTGGTGGCCTAAGCTTGTGATGCCATCTCCCACTTTTAATATAGTTTGGTCTCTAATAGTTGGATACCCAAGGTTAATCAGTGCTGGTGTGTTATTAATGATCTCTCAACTGGAAAGGAGTATACATGCCTGTATGCAGTGTTCATAATAAAATTATGATTTTATTAAGTAGTAGTTATATTTTTTTTCATTTTACAGGCCCTGTGAGCTGTTGTGGAAGGTGATTTGTGTCTCTGAGTCTCTGCAACAACACCAGAGACAACTGTTGCATCACAAATTGCCTTTTACCCTTTAGCCTTTTTCCACTAAGATCCATTTCTTGTCCTCAAGGAAGAACTTGTTCTCCATGGTCTTCATTGCCATTCAGCTCTACCAACAGACCTAGAGGCTCATGCACTTGCTTTGAGAATCTCCTAACTCTTCACTGTTGACATGCAGGGTGTTTTCTGTCATCTCACTAAGGAGAAGGATGGTGTGGGACAGCCTTTGTACAAGCAGTGTAAGGTGCTTGAAACCACTGTGCAGAGAGCTGTGAGCTGTGCCAATTCACATCCCAGTGAATTGTTCAGCAGGCTCAGCCTTGTCCAAGGCTGCCATTCTCCAAACTCCCTGTTCCCCTTCTTGCCCAACCAGACACTGTGCTCGTCTGTATTGCTCGTTTCCCTGCCTAGAGCACTGATCTTTTCTCCACAGTGATAGCTTGCAGCATGCACAAAATATCCCATAACCATAAGGACACTTTATAAGGACACTCATATAATACAAAGCATAACCAGTATGTTGCTGTTATTGACAGTAAAGATCATCCTAGTTCTACAGGGCTATGAAATTTTGTGAAACCTCTTATGCTGCTGGAAGGCTGCTCTTTCCCTCTACAAGTTCTGAGTGTTTCTCCTTACTGCTTGCAGCCTTTTATCTGTGGAGCTAAAGCATTCCTCCTTTATAAATCTCCTGTTTAGCAACCTGGATTTCTGTATCAGCCTGGATTTCTGTATTTGGGCTGCCTTCTTGTTGAAAAGCCTAATATTTGTGAGAGGTGTAGGAGCAGAAAAGGCTCCCATCAAAACACTGAAACAATTTTTTTTTTTAAGTTAGGTTTGTTTTTGTTTTTTTTTTTTTAAATACAAGGATCCAGCCAGCCTGTGGTGGGAGGAGACTGGGATGAGGTTGTCAGCTAATGGCAGCCTACTTGACCTCTGCCTGGACACCTGCTACACCTGGAGAGCCAGGAAAGTGTCCTGCCATGGGGTCTTCTGGGGCAGGAGACTCAGATTAGAAAACACGACCAAGGAACTGCACTTTTCTTGCTGTCCATGACCTTCCTTCAAATGCAGCCCATCAGATAAGTCTGTTTTTCTATTGCTCCCTCTTCTTTTTTTTTGCAACATTTTGACAATCAGCCTGCTGCTTGATGACCCACTCTGAATTGTATGTGCAAGCCTGGGGATAGGTGAGGCTAAAGTGTCAGATCTTTTTGTGGTGGGGAGCTGATTTAGTCTGAAGACATGCATTGTTGCCAGTATCTGAGCTTAGTTTACTGGGATCTCAAAAGTTTTAGTAAGAATGCTCAGTTTGATGACAATACAAAAAAAAAAACCTTCTTGGAGAAGGGTCTTTACTGAAATTATTTACTAACTGCTGCTAAACCTCCATTGGTGTGGAGAGGGAGAGAATGGCAGTGCCCTGTGTGCAGTCTGAATTATCTCCCTGTTTCATAATAGCCTAGAGATGGGAACCTGGAATGGGTTATTCTGTGTGAAGAGAAGTTGATTTGGGAGTGTTGGGCAGGGTTGTGGGAAGGGTTGGATAGTACTGGTCCATTCCTGTTTTTTCCTTGTTGCCTGCTCAGAAGGGATTGGATTACCACCTTTGCACTGGTATAAGGATTTTCTCTGTCATTAATCCCAGTAGCCACATCATCCTTTGAGCAAACATGCCCTTACGCTGGCAGTTGCTATTCTCAGCCACATCTGGGACTATGGGACCTGCTTCTCTTCCTGGTGGCAGCAAAATACCTGGCATGGGCTCTGCAGGAAAATCTACCAATATTCCTTCTTCTGGGGAGATTGATTTTTGGGATCCATACCATGGCCAGGCTGTCCTGCTAAAGGATAATCTGTCTTAGAAACTTGAAGTGGTCTTGTGGGAAAAAGATGGAGTGTGGAGGCCAGGGAAGATGCCAGTGGGATAGTAATCAGGTGTTCCATACTGGGTGACTCGTGTTTTGTGGTGTCCCACTCCCACAGCTGCTTGCTTTCATCCCATACCATGTGTCCCCAGCAGGCAGCTGCTGTTGGCACATCCTCCTGCCCACACAAACACAACCCAAGCCGTGCAGGGCTGCTCCTGCTCCTTGCCTTACCATAATGGGGCTGGGGTGAGGTGCTTGTGACTGACACAGGAAGGTGATGATGATGTGTTTAAGTCCTTCAATGGCCTCAGAGCTACTGAGTCCATGCAGTTATAGCATATGGCACATTTTAGATTTCCCAAAGCAGAGGAAAGCTGCCACAGAGATGTGAATTCTGAGCTGCCGTATGGCAAATCTGAGAATCTGCAATTTCCGTCTTTGTCTCAATTCAGAAAATACTGGTTCTGAACTGATGGGTGAAGAAAACTCTGGGGAAATAGAATGGAGCTCCTTTCAGGAATCTTATGGCAGATACTGTGGCAGAACAGATGCTGTTGGCGTGGGAAGAGAAGGAAAAGGGCAGATTTGCTGCTGGAGGTTTCTGAAGTCAAATCTTCTGAAGCTGGTCTGCATCTTACCACAGGATTTTATTGCATAGTCTTAATTTTTTAGTGTTTTCATAACTGTAGATGTGAATCATACCATTTGGAAAAATAAGTTGTGACCTCAATTTGTTTTCTTACTTTTTTTTTAAATGAAAAAGTAATAAAAAGAACATAAGATAATTTTTTTCCTAATCGTTGATTCTTGATTGTGCTATATAAATCCACCATTGTATTCTATTTAACTTTGTTCTTCAGTAAAAAAAAAAAAAAACCAAACAACAAAACAGAGCAATGAGATTTAGTAATTGTCCTGTTTGCTTCTATATCTGCACAGTGGTCGAAACATTCAAGGATGTTGCTAAAAATAAGCATCCTCTTCCTGCAAGGCAGTGAACTTGGACTGTAAAGTGCATCTTTCAGGGAAGTACACAAAGTAACAGGAAATCAGATCAGTCTTATTTCAGTTTACTGGCGCTTGGCAATGATGTCACCCTTCTAGAGCAAGGGTGAGGCCCTGAGAGCAGGAGTAGTAATTCTGTTCCACAGTCCTGTGTTTCAGAGAAATGACCTCTGATTAGCAATGAGGCTGAGCCAATATGCAGCAAAAATGGGAAGGCAGGGTCATTTGAGCTTCCTTCAGGGATATCTGTTTTAATTTGGAAAGAAAAAAATAAGTATCTCTACCCATGTAGACTTTTTTCTTAAGTGATAAAGCTGGTGGTAAGACCCAGGTATTTAATTGTGTATTCCTTATGTCAGCAAAGCTAATAATATTTTTTCAGGCCCTTATTCCCTTCATTTCTTCAGTTAATAAAATCACCTGATAATGTGAGTGACAAATTTTGGGCTTTCAGAACCATTATTTGTTTCTAAAAAATGGCAAAACCAAGCAAACAACAAAAAGAAGAGAAAGAATAGTTACTCTATTATCCCAACAAAGGGAGTTCAGTGTCTTTTTAATTAATCTCCTATTTTCTAGAAAATAATGATAATTTAAATTTTAAAAGATGAAAAATTATCTTTTGAAGTGCCTTGACTCAAGTTAAAGGTATTCATTTCTAATGAAATTTTTAACCCATGAACCTGTATAAGAAGATTACTTTAACATCAATGATATTTTTGTGTTAGCACAAAGATTATAAACTATATTCCAAATTCCAGTGAGTTTTCTTACTTTTTCTGGTTTGTTGGGGTTTTTGGTTTTTTTCCCCCTCCTCTGAGCAGCTTGGTCAGGTCTGCTTAAGAGTGTAGTGGTTGCACATGAGACTCCAAAGAGAAGTCTAATCTCAGAAATTATTAATTTCAGCCGTGACACATTCAATTTATTTTCTTATTTCCTTTTTTCCAAGCAATAGACATTTTTGATGCTGCTTGAAGTGTTTGGTATTCATGTGTACTTGGCTTTAAGAGGAAGGATTGTCCTCATTGCATCGATAATTTTCAGCTACCTTTTGCACTGTGCATTTTAACACTATTGTGAAGTGTTTTACCTTAATGCAGACATTTAATCAAGATTCATGAATCGTATTAATCCTTAAGTTCTTCATAAATCAATATGCTGTAATACTTATGTAACAGAAATTATTGGTAGTGCAGTGGTAGTTGGTAGTTACAGAGTTTATTCATGCTACAGAATTTATTCATATAAGTATGCTAATATTCATTCAAAGGACTTTCTTAAAAAGAATAAATAGTTATTCCCTTCCTATGAGTGAAAAACTGAAGGAGAATGAAACAGTTACTGGGGCAATGCATCAGCCTACTGTAAAAATCAGAAAGATTGTCTTGTTTTCAGAATTCAGTGTCAATGTATGCCATATCATCCACACAGAGAGGATCCAGCATCCACAGACAAAAAAAAAAATACATGGAGAATTCAAGGGTTATCACTGTCCTACACAAAAGACAGAAATCCTGTAGATTATGGCAAGTTTGCTGAGCAAAGAGCCAAAACCTATATGTGTATGACTCCCTCTTTAGGAGGCCTTATATCTGTGTTTCCTATTTAGTATAGTTGTTCTTTTCATATGAGCTATCTCTGTCCTGTCACATTGAATATGATCAGGTGAAGCTCTGACTTGGTTCTTCCAAGCACCAGGGCTCTCAGAGTTTCTGCACGTCTGATGGCAACTCTATTCATCTTGTTTAATAAGCTAAATTGGCTCTGAGTTTCAAAAGCAAGTGAAGATCTGCTCCTTTAGAAACTGAAAGAATGAAAGGGAGAAGTTCCCAGGGTTTCAGCATCCAAGTGTTAGAGTGCAATGATGACTATCCAGTGAAAGCCCTTTTCTGCTGGTAACTCAGGGTGCTTTCAGGGTGACTGAGACTGATCCAATACTGGGGATTTGGGATCCAATAATTCCAAAGCGAAGATTGCACCCAGTCTGTTGGAAACTCTCTTCAGTCTTTGCGGTCTAATACTTTCAACTACATTCAAAGGTGATGTAAATCATGTGCACTGCACTGCTGGCATCATTACTACTTCAAGGTAAGTTTGCTTATAATTCTGTCCTCAGAATATTATATTGCTTCTTTCAGATGAGTCCAAGAGGGAATATTGCATGACTAAATCAGGTAATTAAATAGCCAGCACAGCTGAAGTCTAGCAGGAAGGGTTTCCAACAATGTATTTCTGTTGCTTGAACATTGTAGGCTGGTGGTCTACTGACTGTCTTTCCTAAAGAAAACACTACCTTTAAATTGGTCTGAAGGCCAGACTTATCTGTTGGAAGAGAGGGAAAAAAGTTGGTTTGCTTTTTGTTTTTTTTTTGCCTCTCTAAGGTAATTAAAAACCTCCCAAACTTTTTAAAGTATTGTGAGACTGTCAGTGAAAGGGGGATTCTAGTCAAACAACCTCTACATTGCATTGCTGATTATCACTGAGATCTGCAAGGTGCTACATTTTTTAGAAGGTGAGTGCATTAAATCACAGAGTTTTGAGATCTTGTCATCTTCTACTTCCTGTGGAAATGTGATGATCCAGCAGAGAGGAAGACAGAGATGATCCAGCAGAGAGGAAGACAAGTAAACAGCTCTTGATCTGGCTAAGCCAGTACCCAGACAGCTCCATTAACAGCTCAGGGAAAGTGCTGCAAACTATAAAGAAAACTGCTGAATAACACACACATCTTGTGTGTACTCCCGCAGTTTGCTGCATACAGACCTGACAGTGTCTTTGGACTGCAATGTGTAACAGTGAGGGAGGTGAGGAGAAAATGATGAAGTGGCCATCCAAGATGTCTTTGACTTGTATCTGAAATTGAAAGTACAACAGACAATGTTTAAATCATCAACTTATTCGCAACAAACAAGTTCAATGGCTTTCAATCTAAAAATCCAGGCATACAGGGGCATCTTTGTTCTCCCAAAAGTGACTTTAAGGCCTGATGTTAATTCTGCTAATATTATTCAAAACACTTGAATTGAATTTTGTATTCTTTGGATTTAACGCTTTTTATAAACAGAGTAATTCAGATGAAATGAATCCCTTTTCTCATAGGAAAATAAATACAGAAGTCTCTTATGAACTTTTCACATATGTGACCAGGGACTTAAATATTCCTCATGATTTGATTTCTCTCAGGAAGTAGAGAGAAATAGACATTGAACAGACAAAGCCATTACAGGAATCATTCCTCTGGTGTTTAAACTCAGCCATCAACAGATTTGGAAATGTGGTAAAAGTGACCTTTAAAAAACATGAACTACAATCATATTATGTATTCTTCAAGATATATCTTGATGTTATATCAAAGATGGAAATTATGTCAGAAGATGCACATCTGCCATTTAAAACTTGACATTTTGGGATGGCAAATTATCTATTATGAATAGAAATAGATTTTTATGTCCACCCTGACTAATATATTCTTGCTGATATATTTTTTTCATTCTGTCCATACAAAGCCAGTGTAATCAGATGTTCTTCAGCAGAATTTATGGCCGCTTTTCTTCTTTGGGTTAGAATAAATCAAGTACAGTAAGTTAAAGAATTTGGACCTATACTTTAACAAAGAAAAAATAAATATGAGCAAATATGTTACATGCCTGATAATCAAAAATAAGAGGCATAAAATTGTGCTTCTAAAATTAATCTTTTTCTTTTTGCAACTAAACCCTTGTTTTTCCAGACCTACATTTAGAGCTGTGAGTGAGAGGGAAAAGAAAAAAGCAAAGATCAAATGCTCTTTGGGGTCTTCTGGACTAGACATTTCCTAAAATTGACATACTTAAACAATTTTGATATTTCAGGGTTTTGTGGGGTCCTTGTTTCTACTCTCTCCAATCAATGTCCTATTTCACAGCAGCAAGAAACATATTGCTGAAGTAAAACAGCACAACTGCACCAGTGAAGGAATAGAACATCTTTTCTTTCTTTTTTTATGATCTGCTTTAATTCTTCACAGTAGCCTTCCTTTCTGCTTTGATGACTCCTCACACCTGTAGAACAAAATCTGTTTTAAAAATTCTTCAAAGCAACAAAGTGCTGACTTTGCTGTTCCTTAGTAAATGCCACTGAAGATGAGTGGGAGAGCTGCAAGCTCCAAAGGCTGTCCTGTAGGTCTAACCATACCACTCCTGTAGATCTAAACTCCTGATTCCTCTCCATGCTCTTGAGATAAAACAGGCTCTTGTGATAAGCCTGTGATAATGTGGGTGATGATACAGAAGAAATATTTTCTGCCCTCATCGTCTGTCTTGTAGAATAGGAGGTGGGATTCAACCCTTTCTGGCTTTCTGGTCATTTTATTACATGGAGTGTCCAAGGAGCAGAGCTGCTGCAGGCAGACACAGACTGCCTTTGGCCCTGCTGTGTGGCCATCCTTGGACATGTCAGAGCTTTGGAAGGCTGAGGGAGATGTTGCGTGGAGCATGGTAGGGGTGTTCTGAAAGCACCTCAGAGCCATGAGTCTGTGCTTCCCCCTCCCTCTGGGCTCTTTCAAGCTGGGTTAAACATAATGGAGAGATTTCCTTCTTCCCCTCTGTCAGCAGTTCTCACAGATGATCACCCACAGACAATAACATTATCGTTATGACTTGCTATGAATTACAGGAGCCTAGTGTGGCTGCTCTAGCTGAAGAACAGCATGGACAGCAGTAGCACATTTAGCTGGCATTGTTACAGCTGTTACAGGCTGCATGTAGAAAGCTTGGAATGGAAAGCTTGGGGTTTGCCACCTAGAAAGGCTGAAATGGAAAACTCATTCCACAATGCTAACGCAGAAGTGGCAGACAGTGAAGACTAGTGAGTTGCCATAGCTTTTTTTAGTTTAAACCAATTTGATCCCAGAAATAATATTTAAATGTGGTAATTGTGCTGATGGCTTGCTTCCTGGGGAGGCATGCATAACTGTGCACAATGATTAGTGTATATTGTAGCAACGGATTTAGAAATTTAAACTTCATGTTAATTATTGTGGCTCTTTTAAACACATGGAGGGCTAAGTTGTTCAGCCATGTGATTTGGCCTTCTTGCATTAAATGATTGCATGTTTATTGGGTACAGTAAGATGAGAATATTCTGCAAATCTGTTATTGCATTGGGTCTTGCAGTATGATATTTTCTATGTGCTGTCATTTAAAATAACACACAGTGGAAGAAAGGCAGTGGAGAGGCTATTGTCACAAATAAATAGTAAAAAATAGCAGAGTCTGTAGTGAGTTTAATGGTTCTCGGTTCTTGCCTGCCTTTTGCCCTTTCTTGGCACATGATTTTCTTGCTTTTACAGTATCCCTCAGAGCCAGCTCTGGAGCACTTCAAATGCAGCACACTGAAGTGTGGTTTACAAGATCGTTTCTAATATTGCCTTACTGCTCTGCTTCAGGAGGAGCAACATTAAACTTCTTCTTGGCCTTGTGAAAAGATGCTGTAAAGTATAGACTGCAGACAGCTAAAATTTTCTTCTGGATCTCAGTCTTCCTTTCATGTGAAAAATGCAGCCTGCTCTGAGGGCACAGAGGAATTGACATATTAAAGCATAGAGAGATTTTAATTAAGTGAATTAGTCAGAAATAGAAGTACTGGGTCTTTTTGCAAAATAATAATGAGTCAAGAAGTTGCCTGAGACAAGGTAGGAGCTGGCTTTTCACTCATGAGCATGCAGCCAGGGGAGCAGCATAGCTGCCATGAATTAGTACTGTCAGCTGAGCTGGGATTAACCGTGTGCGTGCTCACAGTCAAGGGTAAATGCAAAGTCAACTTCCAAGGTGTTTTCTGTTCATAAGCTTTACTTTGCAATGGCATTGGAGCAGCACAGAGCCATTGCGCCTGGCTCTGCAGACAAGAGATGACACACTAAAATCCCATTGTTACAGTGTTTGTTCAGGTAGCACGTGTTATGAGTTCCTTAAAAAACCCACCTAAATTTCTCTATTTTATCTGAAAATTTGTATATAAAAATTTTGATCTAGAGGTGTGAACATCCACCCAGGGACCTCTTTGTATTAGAAAAGCATATTTGAAAATGTCTTTAATGTTTTCCTTCATTTTTCTTCTTTCTAAATGTTAGTGTACAAAAAGTTTCAGTTGGTTTTAAATTTATTTGGGGACCCCTCTCTCTCCTGTGGTTTTTGTGATTCGGAGTGCAATTCTATCATGAGTGTCCTTGAAGCATTTTGAAAGCTTCCTTGTGAATTATTTTTGGTTTCTGGTATTTTGTGAAGCATCATATTTTGCAACTGAAATATTTTTAGCATGATTTTTGTCACATCTGATTTTCCAAAATCGTAGGGATTGACACAGATGGAAAAGTGATAAACCTCTGAAGGGGAGACTGGAAATAAAAGGGAAGTTACAAGTGATATTCTGTGTTGGTTCCCCATCTATTAACTTAATTTCTTTTGATCTCAGATTCAGTCTGTGCAGAAAACTTGGAGCCTTTTTTTATGTTTTCCTTTTTGTTTTGGGAGGGAGTGTGGACTGAAGACGGGAGGAAACATCCTTTGGGACTTACCAGGCATTCATCTTCAGCAGCT
The DNA here is from genome assembly GCA_034509185.1 of Euphonia xanthogaster. Lineage (NCBI taxonomy): Eukaryota > Metazoa > Chordata > Aves > Passeriformes > Fringillidae > Euphonia > Euphonia xanthogaster. The sequence continues at coordinate 10,326,749 of JAYDZK010000056.1, read as the reverse complement.
GAAGGCAGAAATAAAAATCTCTTCTGGCTTGGTTATTTCATAATTGAGCATTATTATAAGTTTCTTCCAAGCTCCTCTAAAACATTAAATACTCTTGCCATAGTCCTGGCAGCGTGATTCTCTGTGTGGCTATCTTTGGGTTTTCCCCTACTTACAGCTGCTTTAATGTGTTTAATGACAGTAACTTGCTGAAACTGACTCACTAAATTTGTCTAGGAGGAAAAAGATACCGTTCTAGATTCCCTGTTCCCCCAAAACACAAATCAGGGGTGAATCTGAATCCTCACTCCCCAGCTCTAACCATAGCTCTAACTTTTACATCAGGTTGCCATTGTGAGTTTTTCCCCTCCCTGACAAGATTTCTGCCTTTTGTGTTTACTTCCTCAGCACCTGGAAATTCCCGGCTGTGGGAGTGGGGCTTTGCGTGGCCTGGCAGAGTCCTGGAGCATCCCCTGGGCTGGGTACAAGCTGCTGCCCATCCAATGGGCAACCCTGGAAAGTTTGGGGGAATTTGCCCTCAGTCTTCCCAAAAGATGCATCAGGATTAAAATTCCAGCCCCGTAATTTCTTTCTCATGGTGTTTTTATTCCCACTGATCTAAATGAAAACAGGATCTGTCCAGACAACAATAATTATTTCCCAATGATGGTAATGGGCACAGTGGGAAAGTACTCTTGCAACAAAGATTGTGATGCATGAAGAAGCCAGTGGTTTTGGTTGCTGAGGGACTGCTTTAGTCCTTAGACCCCCCCTCAGGGCTGGGGCTATCTGTCATGCTCTGTCACTGCAGACAGCTGGTGCACAGCAGGCAAGTGTGTTCCTGTAGGCTTTTGTGTTGCTCTAAGATTTTTATAATTAAATATGAAGCAGCAGTTAAGTACAATACAAACTCAACAGGATGTTTTCTCAGTAAATCAGCACAGTTCCATTGGCTTAGTTTACAATAGTCAGCCCTCATGTACTGGGATCCTGGCTAGTCAGGCTGATCAACATTGTTTCACTGCTTTCTCCAAACCAGTGTGTGTGTAATCTCTTGATTCTTGCTTTGTGCTGAGGCTACAGAACTCAGTCAGGGTTATGGGGCATCTTGTGTGTTTTCAAAGTAGTGTTCTTCACGGTGTTCCGTGGTGTTATGATGACCCAAATAATAATAATAATAAAAGTTCCAGGGTAAATGATAAGTTGGAGAGGCATGATGTAATGATTGAAGCCTGGTGTTTGTCAGGCTTCCATGAGTGGGGCTTGAGCTCAGCTGGGGATCTGAGAGTTTGAGGGTCTCCTGCTGTGATCTCAGTTCTTCAGGAGGAGCTGTAGCCTCTCCATACAGAAGTAAAGATTTAGCAATATTTGCTTTATCTGATCTTACCAGTTTGAGCAGGCTTGACTGAAATTTGCCCTTAAATTTTTCTTATTGTCTAATTGTTTTATTGTCTTTTTCTTATTGTCTTCAGAAGTGGCTTCATTTTAGTGAACATGCATAAATATATATCCAAAACCCATGTATTAAAAAGATGTTCTAATATTTGGTATCGTGGGCGGCTCAATGGTTCGTGCCAATATAACCACAGAAATTAGTGTCACGAATAAAATCGTGTCACTGGAACTGAGCTTTGCATAAGTCTGATGTTTGGCTGTAGTATTTTCTAAAGAAAACTGTTATGTAACCCTTCCATGTTCTTCTAGCATATACACATATACAATATTTTAACTAAATGTAGGACATGTGCCCTACGAATTTTCAGATTTAGTTTACTTGACAGGTTTTTTATACAGTTTTTGGCAGAGAGGGTTGTAGGAAAAGCATTTGGTGTGTTCTACATTTCTTGGTTAGTTTTGCTGATTATGTAACTTTTCTCTGAAAGTGTAAGACTGTTGTCTATCTTTATCCAAGCCCATGTTTGATCTCCCATGCTAGGGTGCTATTCTTACTGTGGCAAAGCACACAGAGGTTTAAGCAATACAGCAAATATCTCTCTCCAGGGCTCACACTCCTCCTTAGCAACTCTTACCCCACATTGCATGTCAGCCACTGCCAGAAGTAAACACTGTTATATTTACTAAGTTATGCTCAAGAATTTGTGTCACTGGGACAATTTCACATCTGCTATTGTTGCCTAAAAAAAACTCAAAACCCAAAACTTGCAACAGTGGTAAAAGAGTAAGATAAGAAGCAGGTCTTTAATGGAAGCTTCCAGGTGCCTCCATGGTTATGGGCACACCTGGCACCAGATTTCTACAATTTTTATAAGTTTAAAAAACTTTCATTAGTCTAAAAAATATTGTCCAATAGGAAGAACAGTTCCCCCAGGTTCTGCTCCACTGGTGTTTTTCCAGAGGCTTTCTTGTTATGTCTTCTAAGTTCTGGAGGAAAAAAAAAAGTCTTTGTCAGGCTTCTTCTTCTTAAGAATAAGACTAAACAGAATTCCAAGTATGCATTGAGAGGATTAGCTTATTATTCTCAAATCCAAGAGAAAGTGCAGGAAAAATACAAGGAGCTATATAACCACCCATTGACACCCTATGAAGCTACAAAATATGAAAAATGTATAAAAACCTAAAATCTTTAGTTATCTCTGTAAGCATGGTGACAGTAGGAATTAATTAAAAGACAGTGTTTGGTCTATTCCCCTGAGTGGGGTCACATAATTGCACAGAGCCTGTCTCCTGTGGTTTTAACTTTGTGCCCAAGCCCATGGTGGAGTCAATGCTGGAGTTGGGAGAAAAAAGCAAAGATGCTGGAGAATTCTCATGAGCAGCTGTGTCCATTGCTGAGATCAGTGCCGAGGCTTTCAGCTGGATGGATGCTGTGGTCAGGACCAGCCACCTGTCCCCAGAGCACCTCTCTCCTCCTGTGCCTGGAAATGGCTCTGGAGGCAGAGCATCCCCTGCCACCAGAGCTGCACTCCCACCATCTGCTTGGAGTGTGAGAGAGAACCTGGGGCAGGGTTGTTCTGGCAATGTGTTAGAGTGGCTGTCTGGCACTGAATTGTGTTGATGTCTGTCATACATTCTGAGTGTGCTGTGTTTGTTCTGGAGTACCTGGTGAGACTAAACCAGTGGGAAGAACCATGAGTGTGTCCAATTAGGAAACAGTGAAGCTGAATAAGTTTTGGACTTTTGAACTTGATTTTTAATGGATCAAGGACTCCTCTGTTTATCTTTTTTTCTCTATCTGCAGCTTTTTATGAAAATAAGCAGGAATATTGAAGCTCTTACATGCTTTTAAGGTATTGTTTTTGGATGAGGACTTTCAGTCACTGCACAAAGTGAGTCTGATATCCCTTTGACACTATCCAGAACATCCATCCTCAGTAACAGGGCAACAAAAGTTTAGTAGCTGCTGCCTTGAACCTCTAGCACAAGTTTTACTGGGGACAGGACACTTACCACTTTGTTTTCACTATTTCTTGTTTTAAAACTCCTCATTTTCTCTCTAATAAACCTGGGGGGACTTTGATGCTTTTTTCCTATTGAAATGAGTAGAAGACTGTACATTTGCATCCCAGCCTGGTTTCAGTTTGGAAGGAAATGTAACAAGAAAATGAAGAGCAGAGGATTGCAGTGTAGCAATCCACATGGGGCATTTTTCTAGAAGTGAGGCATCATTGCTAAAGCCTGGTTATGTCATTTTGATTTTTCTGAATACATTATGAAAAGGATAACATTGGCATGACACAGTGTCTGGTGGCCTTTATATTACTTTTCTGAGCAATTGCTTTGTGGCTGCTATTCAGGCCTCTACATTATGTAGTTTCCCATATTATTCTCAGTAGGATCCAGATTGTTTGTTCACTGAAAATACTGTGCTGACACTATAGAAATGTAAAAGATGCATCCTACCTCAGCTCCTGATTAAGCAAGGTGTCTGGTGGATGTAGCCATGATTGGTTTTGACATGTTGAATATTTCAATTTTTTTAAGACTTTGATCAGCACTTTTTTCTTTTTTTTTTCCTTGTACCACTTTCTGCATTTAAATTATGTCAATTTAGAGCATACATTTATATGGAAAAAGAACCAGACAGCCATGGCTATGCCTTGGTCAGATGCTCATTAGAAACAAACTTACAGTAGCCTTTAGGAAAAAGAGATGTTGAAGAAATGTTTGAATCCTTATAAAAAAGGTAGATTTTTACATTAAAACAGCCTTGCTGCAAGCTGTAGATGTGTTTCTTTTCCTTCAGAAGATGTTCCATAGTTGTAAAGGTGTATAATTTCAGAGGATGTCACGGTTGTCATGGTGATTGCATTAATATTGCATGGGCATAAAGTGTGCAATAACATCGTGTCAGTTCCTCCTGCCCTCAGGCTGCCACAAGCTACTCATTTTTTTTCTTCAAAATTGTGCTAATTTTCCCCTGTGAACATTCCTTTTACAAATAACAGCTCTTTAATTGTTCACTTTTAATTTGCATAGCTAAATTGCCACTCTGTGCACAGTCTGTGACAGTGAGAGCAGCCCTGAGGAGAAAGACTTGGGGGTGTTGGTCGATTAGAAGATTGACAAGACCCAGCAATGTGCACTTGCAGCCTAGAAAGCCAAACATGTCCTGGGCAGAGAGGGCAGCAGGATGGGGGAGGTGATTCTGCCCCTCTGCTCCACTCTGGTGAAACCACCTGGAGTTCTGCATTCAGCTCTGGGACCTCAACTTAAGAAGGATGTGAACCTGTTGAATTGAGTCCAGAGGAGGCCACTAAGATGATCAGAGGACTGGAGAAACTCTCCAATGAAACTGGCTGTTCAGCACTGGCATTGTTCAGCCTTGAGTTGACTCTGGGGAGACTTAAGAGCACCTTCCAGTACCTAAAGAGGCTACAGAAAAAAGGGAGAGGGATGTTTTACAAGGGCATGTGATAACAAGACAAAGAGAAGTAGCTTCAAACTAAAATAAGGTAGATTTAGATTAAATATTACGAAGAAATTCCTCCCTGTGAGGGTGGTGAGGCATGGTAACAATGCTGCCCAGGGAAGCTGTGGCTGACAAGCCCTGGAAGTGTTGATGGCCAGGCTGGATGGGGCCTTGGGGAGGAGAAAGCTGGTCCAATGAAAGATGTCCCTGCTTATGGCAGAGGGTTTTGAATTTGATGTTGCTTATGGTCCCTTCCAACCCATCCATTCTATGATTCTACAGTTTGCCGTAAGGAAGGGACTTCTATAAATGCAAATTCATGATTTAGTTGCATTGTTCAGCTAAGACTGGGAGGAAGAAAGAGTTGTGGATGTGGTAACTTAAAGTTAGGACATGATTATTCTCTCTTTTATCTGCTACATTTATGTCCTTTCCCCTCATACTTTGTTCATTTTTCTGTCTCAGGTTTGAACTTGCCCCTTTTTGAGTCAATGAAATCTTGGCCAATGGCAATCAGACACATTATCTTTTAGGATAAAACAATAGTAAGAACCAGAAAAACACAGAAATTCCCATTGATTCAAGCTGTGTTGCAATTGTGAATATTTTGCTAGCTCTGCTCTTCAGTGCAAGTTAAAGTTTGTGGGATAGGGAAGGTCATGGAGGTACCTGGCTCCTTCCTTACCTTCAGTGGGCTTTGCTAAAGCTCCTAAGGATGCAAGAGGTGTCTTTACTTCTGCTTCCTCCTTATATTGGGTCTCATCAAAAGTGGAAAATGCCGTGCTAACAGCTGATCCCAAGAGCATGTCCCCTGCTTGTGTACACCTGCACTGCCTGCGTGTGTTTTGTCCTGTTTTGATAAAACCCATTTTGAAAGGGCAGCTGCTGCAGCACTGAGCTCCCTGCTTGTCGAGCACTGTTGTCTGAGTCAATAACCTTCTGCTCCTCCATCTGTACTAGCTGTCTTTGACTTGGACGTTTAGCTTAGGACTTCAAAGCCCTAAGTAAAGCCTGTATGCCCAAGCATATGTTCGTTAAGTGGCTCAGGAAGATCAATTTCTTTCCTGTTTCTGTACAGTGACTACTCTGGCACCTTCAGTGCCTGTAGCAGAGTCCACAGAGTGAGTGGGAGAGGAAATCTACTGCAATGCATTTACACTTTATATATGAACAGTGCATTGTCTGCTCTCCTTCACATGAAAAGTGTGTTGATCAGATTTCCTGCCTGTGCTACAGCCAAGCTGATACACTCAGAGTCTCAAAGGGGTTTGCCAGTTGTGCCTTTTCAATATTCATAAACATAAGGCTGCATTTCTGCAGGTAGTGTGCTGTGTCCATATTGCATAAACTCATTTTCACCTTTTCTTACACTTTAGCTGCTTTCTGCACAGCTTCAGCCCTGCTGGTAGGGCAGTGAGTGTGCCTGGCCAGAGCCTTCCCAGCCAGCACCCTTGAACTTGTCTCCTCCTCCCTCTGCGCGTGCTGGGCTTTGTTATCCTGCTGGCTCTGTTTGTCCTCAGCTCATGGAGAAGTTAGCAGCTGTCTGCTCCTGGTAGTTTTATAGTCCATTACATTCCTACTTTTTGGTATGAGTAACCTTGCCTGGAGTTTGGCATAGACAGCTCTCTGTTGGATAGAGTCATAAATACTTCAGTTAGAGCTGCAGGTGTAACGCCTTAGATGATGAATAATGGGAGATTGCAATCAATTCACTCCTAAGAGTCTTATAACTAACACTCATAGGGGAAGGCATTTTTCTTCCAACTGTTTGGAGCATTAAATCCAAAGCTCAGCATTAGAGACCTAGGAGGGCCCATCAGCAAAGTGTCACATGCATTAAGCCCAGAGCAGAAAGGCTTTTGCACAGCAAGCACCACAATATTTAGGAAGATGCAGTAGCTGTGCTCCAGATCACTTACTCAGTATTAAAATTCAGCTCCTCAGCCTTCCTTTTCAGCACCTGAAATATTTCAGCTGCCTTTATTTTCTATCTCTTTCTATTTAAAGTAAATCAGGTTTATTTTTTATGCTCTAGCTTATGAGTCACTGTTAATGGGAAGGTGGAGCAGGGCCAATAACGCATTTGATTGAGAAGATCTGTTCTGCTGGTGGTTTTTGTGAGGAAACGAAAACCACAAACTGCAATAAATTTACTTATTAAATAAGCATTAAAATTTTTGCTGTAAAATAGGATTCTTCATTATTTTTTTCCCAAGTCAGCGAAGTCTTGTATTTCTAGAAATAAGAAAGTGACTCATTACATTTAGCAAAGGGTTTTTAACTGGTAATACTAAAAAACAAAAGGAACACATGCTCTACCAACACAGGTCAATTTCACTCATTCAAGAGGCATCACCACATATATGGACAGAACTTCCTTTATCCTGTGGGGTTTTCGATAGAAAAGAATATTTTTCTGTAGAACCAGAAAAATGAAAAACCCTTAAGTCTTTCAGTGAGGTAATGGCAGTACTAGAAATGGAAAACATCAGAAATCAGGGAAGATGTAGGTGTCCGAGACACCATTCTGCTATGCAGAATTATGCCTTGCTGACATCTTTCATAGGAAATTACTTCATCAAAATTAAATAAGAAGAGGTATTGCTGTCACTCTGGCATGGACCAGTAGAGTTTTTTTTAAGCACATTGACAATATATGGAGAGCATCATTGCAAATGGTGCTCCCAAGCACGCTTCCTGGAGGGTATAAGGGTAACCAGAGCCCTCTTCTTCATTACTAATTCCTCTAGATATTTCTTGCTGCTGAATAGAGGACAAAAACTGCAGCATGGCCTGTAGCCTGAAGGCTGTGAAAATCCAGCCTTGAGATCCTGTAACAGTCCTTTTGTGCCCTGTACAGGTCACATAAATCTCTTCTAAAAGTATGATAGTACTGCTGGTTTTAAAGCATGCTTGTTTCCATTCAATGTAGGTTTGGTACTGCTGTGTTCATGTTTAATATAAAATAACCCACACTTTTTAAGATACTGTCAGCTATTTCTCCCTCTTAGAGGTTGATAACCTTTCAGGTTAACTGAGCTTAGCTGAAATCTTGGTGGGTTTTATTCCTGATATCATCCCTGTGTGCCCTGCTGGTACGGATTTACAATAACCATTTTATCAAGATCAAGCTTCTTAAGCACCCCCCTAGTTTGGGAAAGGAGGCACTTTTCACACATAGGAAGTCTCTATATGTGTAATGGGCACGTCTCCCTTGTCGCTCTCACCATTGGTGTGTCCAAGGTCCTACTTAATATTCCTGTAGTCAACTGTAAATGCCCTACTTGCTGTGAACAGATTTAAAACATGGGCTGTAATTTACCCTGTCCTGTAGATAAAGCCAATGTGTCCTAATCTAAGCACCTCCATCTCTCTCTGTGTATTCCCTACTTGATGCTTTAGCCACCTACATAACTTTGCCTCAAAATGCCTCTCTTTGATTGTCTGATGAGCAAAAGGGCTGACACTGCTTTCATTCATCTCCACAAAACCAGTGTGTCAGTCTGGGGCAGCTTGAAGTAGCAGGGTACTGGTAACAGCACTCTGGATGAAGTTTAAAATGTACATACATCTAGAAACATATTAAAATGTCTTTGCTTTCCGTGCTATGAAGTTGTAAGTACAGCTGGAAAAGGATATTTTCCTCTTTGTCTCAGTATAAATGTAAGCTAATGACGAATTTGTAACAGATTCTTAACCTGTGACAAAAATCCTGTGGTGTACTGATGAATAAATTGATTTAATTTCCCCAAAGGGAACCACAGACTCAACATTATCAGCTGGGGCAGCGCTGCAGCAGAAGGTGATCTTGTATGGTATTATATTTGGAATGAAATATTTTAGCATACTGTTTTATTGCTTACTACCTTGAATAATGGTTCCCACACAATGACCCTGGAGCAAGCTAATTTGCAAAAATCATGAGAGGTCTGCCAGTGCTCCCCAGCCTGCTCTGCACTGGGGCACAGCAGACCTGAGGAGCCTCTGCCTGGTGCCCGTGCTGCAGTGAGAGACAGAATCTCTCACCCTTTGTGCTTCTTCCTGGCCTGCAATGGGATTTGCATCAGGCCTTGCTGCTGGAGTGGTGGCACAGGTGGCAGGAGGGAGGCTGGGAAGCCACTGACAGTGACAGTCCGGCTGTGCTGGCTCATGGTACCACATCCAGGGCTTGCTCTATTGCCTTCACTTGTCTGTTCTGTGAATTGCTATCATTCTTCCCATGGAGAAAAGACACATCATCAAACTTGGCAGAGGGTGAAAACCTGACTCATACATGCTTGCTTTGGCTCTGATATCCAGCACGTGGAAAGGGTCAAAGTCCTGGAGTAATGGCCCAGTGAGCCGAGCTGATAGAAAGGAAAGATGCACATCCTGCTTTTTCCTGAACAGGGAGCCTGTAATATCATTTGCAAGTAAAACTGTGAAAAGTCCCTCCCACAAAGCATTTTCCAAGGTAGCAGCTGGGATATCTGGAGCTTGAAGGGGTGCCTGTGATGCAGGTTTCTGGAAGTGGTGGGATGGCCGAGCTTTGAGGAGAGATACTGTGCTAGAAGTGAACAGAGGAAGCAATGTTCTGCTTTGCACTCCAGCCAGCAATAATCTCTTTTCCTGCTGAATGCTGCATTTTTCCATTATAAAAACATTAATCTGTAGGGTATTGGGACATGGTCAGATCCTGCCAAGAACAAATTGTTAAGTAGTTGCTGTGCTCATTCCCTCTTAAAGCTGTAACTGTTGATTTTCATTTTGCGAAATAAGTATCATGGGGCAAAAATGTATTGGCTGTGACATTATAACTATTTCCCAGAAAGATTAATTCTAAACTGAGAGACTTGGAAACAAATCATTCTTAGAAGGCCCTGTTTGTTTAGCAGCTGTTGTTTATATATGAAACAAAGGCTATTTGGTTACAATTGTATGATATACACCCTTACATTTCAAAACAAGGCTGACTTTAAAGTCTATTTTCAGTAGACTTTAAGTCATGGTACAATACATGAGTTTCAGGCTGACAAGGAACTGGTCATTCCTTCACAGGCTCTCACCCTTTGAAGGGTCAGATGCAAACTGCACCACCCAGAGGCCCTGCAGCAGCAATTCCTCTGTTAAATTGTGCCCTCTGCTTTCTTTGGAGACTCCCAAGTACATTCAGCACTTCAAGTTCCTTCTTCTGTGACCCCGTGGCCATCCAACTCCACTAAAGTATAGGAGAAAAAGAAAGTTTCATATAGGAATGTGCACAAGCTGAATTTTAAAGGCACTTTCTGGAATTGCCAAAGAAGGTGCAAAGGCTTCTGTCAAGCGTTTTTCCAGTAGGTGCCTGTTTGTTCCATGGGGCAGACCTAAATCCCATCACATGTACAAGCCCATTCACTCAAATCAACTGTCTATTGGATCTATTACAGCATAATAGCTTTCAATAAAAAAATTATAGCAGTAATGAATATGCTGAGATAATGAAATATGCAATAAAGGGAAGAATCTATAAATGTGCAGTTTGCCCCAGTACATGCTGGCACAACTCCTGCCAAGATCAGTAAGAGTTATAGTCTTCTGCAGTAAGATCATTTGTCCTTGGACTTTATTGACAGTTAGGTTTTGTTGCAACCTAGAAGTGGAAATACTGTCAAATACTACATCAGCTCATCAGACAGCTTGCTTTCCCCCCGTACAGTTAGATATTGAAGCTGTTGCCACTCACTGTTATGGAAGCTGTCATACTGCTCCTATTCCAAATTTATCACAATTTGGGAATGTTTCTCTGTCTTCCTGTAATGACAAATATTGCTATTTTGCTGACGATAAATTCTGCAGTCATTTTAATAGTATTTTTGCAGTAATTTATAAGCATTTGTAAGACTGAGACAGCACAAGGGATCATAGAAAACCTAATTTTTAGAGCCTGTGTCTGCAAAAAGAGGAGGGTTGCAGCCTTTCCAAGACAGGAGTCCTTTGAGCCCTTTCATTTTTAGCTGGATGAACTTTCCAGTAATTCTGAAATAGTGTATTGAGAAAATTCTGGATTTAGTGACAAATGACTTAATAAATCCTTTCTTTAGCCTTTTAGTTGATTTCCACCAGAGAGAGATATTTAATTTAATATGTCATTGACTACTCTCAGGTATGAGGCTACCTCCACAAATCTTTTTGTACTGTCACCTCTTGGCTGGTTATTAAATTAGTGCTGTCTACAAATTTATTTGGTCATAAATTATTTGGTAATTATTGAGAAGTTCCTCTCACACTGTGTGTCAGATGGTTGTTGGGAAGTAAAATGTAAGTTGAATGATTTTTTTTTTTCATGGCAATTTAAAAGTGCTTGGGAATAAGTAGAATATAAGAGAAATTACTATGTTAAATATCTGAATTTTAAAGTCCAGAGACCTTATGGTAAATATCTGAATTTACCTTACTATGTTAAATATCTGAATTTAAAGTCCAGAGACCTTATTTTCTTTGACATTTAGTGTAACCGTCAACGATAATAAGGTCTCTGGACTTTAGTCCAAAAGTTAGGCTTTTTATTTATAAATAAAAACTTTTTATTTATAAATCAGATTCTTAATATATTTGGTTTAAAATAATTTAGTTCAAATATATTTGGTTATGCTTGGTTCACAAAAACCTGATGAGAAATTTTATGTCTAATCAACTTAATTAATTGCTACAGCTGTCCTCTTACTTTTATTCTGAAATTGGAAATGAATAAGAGCCTAAATGCCCTCCAAATATGTTTGGCTCCAGAAACCTTCTTCAGCTTCCAATGTTTACAAGCAACTAGCAGCACTGCCATGGGGATGTTGTCTTTGGCCCAGCAAACAGGGATGGTGTTTCGGGTTTTCTTTCTCTCAAGACACTGTCAGTGCCATTGGACACTGAGCACGCTGGGGGTCAGTAGCTTGGCTCACCATGTCTTTGCATGGGGAGCTGAGAGTCTGTGGTGTGAACAGAATGACTTTGAAGCTGGAGACAGTATGGCTCTTATGTGTGGAGTTCACAGCTCCCCATGATGCTAAGATGGGGCTCACCTACTCCACTGAAGAGCAGATCATGGAATATCCTGAGCTGAAGGGATCCACAAGGGTCATCAAGCCCAACTCAAGATGCTGCTCTGCAAGATCTGCTGCCTTTACACTCCACTTGTGCTCCTTTCCTGAAGAAGCTATCAACTCCAAACAACCAGCCATCGTCTAATTTGAAATACAAGTCATGCAGCTTTCATTATTTTTATGATTTGCTGTCTCATTTTTAGTGTTGCTTGTCAAGAGTCATTTACATGATGGCATCAAGGAAAGAATGAGGGAGCATTAACTCACTAGCAGCAAGCAAGTTATCACAGGCATGGCAAAGCATAAACCCAACTGCTGTACATTGATTTGAAAAAAGGTACTGTCCTGGTTCCAGCCAGGACAGGATTAATTTTTGCAGTATCCAGGAGGGATCATGGCTAGGACCTGGAGGTTTTTCTATACCATCTCATCGTTTCTGGGGCTGTTGAGTAAAGGTGGCTGAGGAAGCCCATGGGTAATGCCAGTTCTGAGAATTGCTTGCCTCTCTCTTGTACACTTGAAACTTGAGAGGTGATTTTCACTGTGCATTTTTTGTGTATTTGGACCTGCTGTTCCATCTTAAATTTTCATTTTTGTCAAACAGAACATTCCTATTCAAATGTGTACGTATTTCTTAGTCTAAAAAGCTGAGCTGATTTCAACCCTTTCTTTTTGGTATTCCATGATGTTTGAAGGGTTGTGTGCAAAAAGGGTTAAGTTGGCCTTGGTTTAGAGGAGAATTATGTCAGTCACAGAGTGGGATCATGTTTTAAAGTATGCACAGATGCATGTCTTTGCTGATAGGATCTGTCAGAATCATATGAATGAACATAAATAAACCTATTCCTTCTTGTTAGACATGGCAGTGGAGGATAAGACCTAGAGCTTAATGAAGAGAAAGCACAAGCTTCTCCTGTCAGCCAGTGTGGAGATGGGAGCAGATAACCTGGAGGTTTAGCTGCACTTTCAGTTAATCCACATGAAGCTCAGCTCAGTTTCACACAGAGGTTGTCTACAGATTCTGTGTGCTCTCCTTGTCCAATTCATTACCACAGTACAACAGTTCCTGCAGTCAGGTTATTGCCATTTACTTGCAACCAGGTTAATTTTTAGCCTGATCAGTCTGGTTATACAGAGAAATTGACAGTTCTCCGTTCATGATTTATCTATTCTTCCTCTCCTCCAAGTTTAAAACAAACAACCAAACCAATCACAATAATACAAAAAGAAATATTAAATATTAACCATTCAAAATTTGGATTTAGTTGGATAACCCTAAATAGCACAAAGTTTTTGGCAATTGTATGAGTTTGATTTGAATTTCATCTCATTGTTAATGCCAGGCTGGATGGGGCTTTGACCAACCTGGTCTGTGGAAAGTGGAAAGTGTCTCTGCCCATGGCAGGGGGATTGAAACTAAACTACCTTTAAGCTCCCTTCCAACCCAAATTATTCTGAGATTCTATGATTCTATGTCCTGAAAACCTGGAGGATTTGCATGTGGAACACTCCAGTACAGCTCCATGGGGATGTGCCATCAAGCCAAATCAGTCAGTAACTCTCAGCATCCATCACTTGATGATGTCTGTTACCACTAAGACTATGTTCTGCTTTTGCTCTGATCCCAGGTAGCCATTTATGTTACTGTAAAATGTTACATTTGTGGCTCTTTGGGTTAGTTAGGGACAGAGCAGGCTGAAGGCTGTGGGAAGGTGTTGAATGGCAGGACAAGCTCACAGGTCTCAGTTCCAGGGGACCCTGTGCTCTCTGCTGAAGTTCCATTGCCAGTGGGCCCTGCCAAGCTGGGCAGTGGCAAGAGGAGTCAGATTCTGGGTAAAGCTGAAGCATCTCTTCCTTGATGAAAAAGGCACCACCCTTCTAATTTTTTTTTTAATTCTCCAAGAGGCTCAGAATATGACCAAAAGGCTCGATTTGTCTTAGAGCTTAAATCCATTAATCTTGCATTTCTTACCACGATGTTTTTCTACCTTTTTAAAGTTAGGGGTCTCTCAGTGGAGATATTGAGCTCTTAAATTCTTCTTAGATGAGTGAGCAGGAAGGCTCAATTTGCATATGTATTTTATATTTGGATCCATACCTGTGATATCCTTTCTCATGCCTTCAGGACTGAGACACAACCTGCAAGCACTGTTAGATGAAATACTCAGACTGTGGTGAACAAACAAATGGTGCTGATGTTTGCATCCTTCAAATTCAGTTCAGTTTTCTCTGAAGTCCATGTCTTCAGACAATACTGCATCCTGCTTCACAGGCCTAAAAATGCATGTCTGACATTGAAATTCATTGTTTTATTCTGATCCTCCAAATTTAATCTGCAAAATCCTTATTATACTGGCATATTTATCTAGGAAAGTGATAAAGTTTCTTTCATGGATGTCACTCCTTGAGCACACTGCTGAAATCTGCTTATGAAAAATACTAAGTGATCTGGACCATAAACTGGTATCTTCTATTTCATTGTTTTTCACTTTTCTGCTCTACTGTTTTCCTGATGAGCAGCTGATAAAGTAAATTTGTCCCAGGTTTATGAGACTATTGTTCTTTTACCATGGGAGTAAAAAAAGGAGTATTCTCAGGTACCAAAACCACTCTTGTCTCTAGAATTTTCATCTTGACTAGGATTGTCCTATTGGAAAAATTCAGGAAAACATTCACCACAGATGTTGCACACTGGTTTAAACAGATGGTTTTTTAATTATACAACTTAAAATTGCTTTCAAAAAATCTTACTTCCATGTGTGTCTTTTTCTAGACCTTAGAAGGTTGTGGTTCCACTCAGCTTCTCTGGAAGGGAAGGTGGCAAGACTTGTAAATTCATCTCCCTTTCATCTGTAGGATGTTATTTTTTTCCCAGCTTTTCTTTAAGACTTCCACAGCTTGGAATGACTCCTGCTCAGCACAAAAATTATGTGAGAGAATAGGAAAACAAATAAACATCACTTTTGCTGCTTGCCATTTGCATCATTTTTTGTGTAGCTATCTGGGAGAAGCCTGGCCAAACCAAATTAATCCGAAGGCCCCTTGACTGAAGAATGTCCTGAATTTCAATGTTTCTAGGGAGTGAATTCTACACCACAGAACAAATGCAAAGCCCTGAGCTGGTGTCCATGGCTCATGCAGGGTGTCCTTATTGGCTGTGATCAGCAGAACAGCTCCCAGCACCCAGTGCCATCCATTCATCTCTTCTGTTTCTTCCCATCCTGTTCACCTCTTAAAATTCTGTGCTACCCTGAACGTCACCTCCTGCTTGTATGTCTCTCCTTTTAAGCCAGCTGTGAGTTTCTCATCTGATTGAAGTCTTGCTGGGAGATGACTGCACATTGTTTCCATGATCAGCAAGGTCTCTCATTGACCAGCTTGTCTTACCAGAAAAGAAATCTGCAAAATATTCACAGTAGATTTAGCTCAAGCCGCAGACCAGGCTTGAACATAAAAAACACAATGAAAAGAGAGAACTTTTCTCTGTCTGTTGTCCCTGGACTGTCTGTGATGCCAGCCAGCTCTGCTGAATGAAAACATGGCTTCAGAGCTTCCAGTAGTGATGAGCATTTCTGCCTTTGCAATGCAACCATGAAATTCTTCTCATAGAGAGTCAAATGTGTCTGTCCTCTCACAGCCTGAGCTGGCTTTGTCAGCTGGCATCCTCTTGTGCAGGCCTGAGGAAGCAGAGTGTTTCTCTGTATCTGAACTGATAATTTTCTGTGGCTATTTTTAGAGACCCGA
The DNA here is from genome assembly GCA_034509185.1 of Euphonia xanthogaster. NCBI lineage: Eukaryota > Metazoa > Chordata > Aves > Passeriformes > Fringillidae > Euphonia > Euphonia xanthogaster. The sequence continues at coordinate 10,311,107 of JAYDZK010000056.1, read as the reverse complement.
GGGTGGACTTTTGTTTTTTTTCCATTTCTTTCGCAGATGAAATTTCAGAGTGCCTCACTGAGTTTTGACTGCTTGTTTTATTCCTTATGTCTCTTCAGTTATCATTACTCCAGGGTGATTCACACTGCTCTCTAAATGCATATGTTTGGATGCCTATTGTGGGGAGCTTAGCAACTGCATCACGCTGAAAGCCCAGGCTGGCTGAGGCACGGCTGATGCTTAACCTTTACTTCTCTTTACAGGAAAAAGGTCACTGCTGTGAGCTCATGACTGAGCAATGTTCTGAAATGTTTGATTATCCTGTTTTGCACCTCTGCCTTCTTCCTCCCACATCTTCTCCTTTCCTGGCCGTGGTGACTTTTTTTACTCTGTTACCTGTTGTCCTCCAAATGAGATTTTGCAGCACTGATGGTCATAGACCGAGACACCACAGGTACATCAACAGAGCCCTTACTCTTGGTTCTTCATTTTTATTATGTGACAAGAAGTCACAGGACAGACTTTCCTCTGTCGCACCTCAAATTATTCCATAATTTTTTATTGAATTTTCAGTGGATAAACTGAATGGACAGTCTTCAAAACTCAGGACTTAAATCCCAAGCCTTGCCTACAAGTCACTTTGACAGAGTCTTAGCTTAGATTCAATTAATTCTATATGACTTCAGTCAAACCCTCTATTCATAACATTAGTTTCTGGTTTTCTTCTTAAATCTGCAGGCTAAAATAATGTCAGGTAGAATATTTTATTTCCGCTGTCTGGCTGACTGATGATTACTAGAAAATTAAAAAAAAAATAAAAAAGAAAGAAAGGAAGAATTTAGCTTTTTAAAACTATGTCTACCATCAGTGTATGCTTGTCAGCCTGCTCAAAAGTAAATAGTAATAGAGAATGGAAAAGTGCTTGCTAGATTTTAAGCATAAGGAAAATCACGCACTGACAAACTGCAAAAAGCTTCTTGTTTTTGAGAAGAAAATGGACTTTTAGAGAACAAATTTCTACCAGTTTATATAGAGATAGAATAAAAGCTGTGTAATGGACCAGATGGAGAACAGAGGCTTTGTTAAGTGGGTAGCAATGGAAACAGAGGCTCCATGTTTCCCTTGAGCTGCATGGCATACATGAATAAGTCCATGAATAAGTCCTTCAAGGAAAACTTCACTAGAAACTGAATTCACAGCACGTATTCTTAAAGCAATTATAGTCAGACATTTTCTACAGCAAGGCCTGGAGTCTTTTGGGATGGAATTCTCTTAAATCATCCAGGCGCTGGTGGTGGACCTGCCCTTGGTGGCTGCTTGGCCAGTGCCAGAGCTCCCATCTGCTCTCATTCACACCACAGAGAAAGCTGCTGCATTTTGCTCATCTTTCTATCTTTACCTTTTTTAGCTATCCACCTTTATAATCTACTTTAGATTATTTTACTTATCTATAATATCATTGTGGTGAGGTTTATCCTCTTTGCCCATTAGCAACTTGGTGGGTATGAAACACACAACAGTAATAACAAGCCTACCCTGCCTGGACTTCAAGCTGGGATTGCTGCAGCTCAGGCTCTGCCAGCCTCCACAGAGCAGTCTCAGTCCTTCAACCACTTGTGAGAGCCTGAATCCCAAAAACAAAAGCCTTCCCTTCAAACCCTTTGCTTTCCTAACCCTTTATGTATAAATTCAAGGCTCCACATCTGCAAGCCCAAAGGTTAGCACTGAGCCTGGGAGGTTTGTTTCTTTTAACCAGTCCCTCAAAGCACCCACCTCAGCAGGCACAAATTCCCCACATGGAAGATCTTTCACCTTGCTGAAGGCACAAATGGAAAAAAATTGTGGCAAGGTAAAGGAGGGTAATGACTTTTGGAATATGTTAACTGGATAAGAACCAATATCAGCATCAAATTTACTGAATTATGTGGAAAAACATGTCTTCATTTATAAATGGCAAAGGGGTCTTCATAACCTACTGTAAACACAGAAGAGTAAATCTAAAATTAGATGCTAGATGTTAAAAAAAATGAATGAGTTTATGATGAAATACGTACAAATTATCATGGATACCGAGAAGTATCTTTACATTTATTTGCTGAACAGACCACTGTGAATGACAGCAACTAAAATTTAAGCAGTAAAATAAGAATATTTTGTAGACTTTTCTTCTGCTTCAAAATTGAATTGTTGATCTTTTTTCTAATAAAAGCAGAAATCACAGACCTGCTGTTCCTGCTCTTAACTGCAGCCTGGAAGTTAGGAGGTACATTTTTCTGATGAAGGTGAATCCTTGCAATTAACAGTGTTAAATTCTCTTTCTTAATGAATCTAGCAAAATAAATCTGCCGTTTTGCATATGGTAGCACATGTGATTGTTCAGCATGAGTGCTGCCCTCACATATCTTCATATAGTTAATTCAAATCTTAGTATAGTAAACCCAAATGCCAAAACCATTAAATTGGCTGGATTAAAATAGTGAGACTTTTACACATAAAAAATCCTGTTCTTTTTTTTTTCTTGCCTCCATTTTAAGATTTCTGATCTTGAGCTCACTTTGTAGAAAATAAAGACCAAACATCAATGAAATATGAGTATGTCTTCTAATTAGTGCTTGATGGGAAAGGGATTTTGGTTTTGGCTTTTGGGGGTTTTTATGCTTCTGAATGAGGCAGACAGGCTGCAGGCTCCACTTCCCAGTCCAGGTGTCTTGACGGCTGGATTACCCATTGCACAGGAATAAAATTCTGCCTCTCTGCTTGTTGTCTCCCTCATTCTTCCTTTCCACTCATACTTGTTTTGTTCTATCCCAAATCACATGTTTCTGCAAATTATTCTTTCTACATGTATTGGGTGTCACAAGATTATTTGGTTAAAGTCATGAGACTTCAAGTTCTGCTTTTTTTTCCTACTTTTAATGGGCCTCTTAGAATTCACCCTGATAAGTTGAACTCAGCTGTGTAAAATAGAAGAGTTCAGTATTGGTCAGACCTCAAATTTCAAGTGAAGCTGGTGATGAAATGCAGCATTAAAAAACAATCACTCCTGTGAGGCCCTAGAACACCAGTGCTTGCAAGCCCACACTGCTCCATCCCAGTAGGGTTTGAGACATGACTTCTTTCTTCTCCTGATCTGAGCCACTGTTTTGAGTGGAATTGTTGTTTGGATTAGATGAGAGGAGGGAGCTGAAGGCTTGTGCTTTCAGTACTGTTAACCAAACAGGTAGCTGAACTGGTTCTTGCACTGAACTGTGGCAATTAGGTCTCATGTGCTAAATTTATTTATGTCCTGGAATGAGAAGATGGACTACCATCATGATAAGGCTGCCATGACACTTTTGTTGTTTTAGGAAATGTTTGTTATTTATTAACTCATGTAATAGTCTTGTAAGGAGGAGTTAGCCAATACAACTGAAAATAGCAGGAATTTTAACACTCAGGATTTGTCTGTACCAGACAGTGATTTCTGAGAGCATCCCCATCTTTCCTGTGCCTCCATTAGCTCTGGAGTGAGATGTCAGTCTCATCGTTCCCTTTGGCCCTGCTGCCAGCTCCAGGGCACCTCCTCACCAAGGGGGCTGAGCTGCTGCTGTGGCCTCTGCAGCACTGGGCTGTGTGGGCTGTCCCAGGCTTCCCAAACAGAGCAACTGTGGCCTCATTTAAAACTCTGGTGGAATTCCACACTTGAGTTGGTGGTTTTAGTCAGGATTTTTTAATTAGTAAAAGAACAATACCTCTCCTTTCTTCTATAAATCCATTTGTGCAGCTCAGTTTCTGTTAGTGGATGTAAGCTGCTCTGTGTTACTCCTAGGCAGGGTCTGTTAAGGGCTTGAAAGGAAGTGGGATGTTTGCAAGACAGTGCCCCCACCTGGGTTTGAGATTACATCTTCCAATCTTTTAATTGATTTTCTGATTTTGCCTTTTGATTTTTAGCAGTAGTATTTCCAAAGTGTGGGAATAAACTATCCTGCAGTAGGCTATAGAAAGTTTAATAATGGAAATATAGACGCATTCTACTCTACTGAAAAGATGATTCAGGATTTCCATTGGCAAATCTTATTACCTTTAATTTGTCAGTGTAAATCACACACCTTTCGATGTTGCAGAGTAAATAATTGTATTCATAAAACGTTACAGGGGGTGTTATAAACTACACCAAACATGATAACAGCCCTTTCCCCCATACAGTGCTCCATGACCCTGGTGGTGAATGGCTCAGTCATTAACCCAGAAAGCAACTATTGATTAGATGTCACTATGTTTGTTACTGAAGGGCTCTGACATTAACTCAAGATTCCTTGCATGGCATTTGCTAAGTGCCTCTGTTTAGAGTTTGGGACCACACACGGTTTCATTGTTTGGGGTTTTTTTAAATTGAGATCACTGTTAATAAAACCCAGTATTTGTCCTTGCTAAAATGTATTACCTTGCCTTTCCTTCATTTTGTTCTCTTATCTTGTATATTTGAGTTCCTCACTTCCAAAGTTTAGCCTTCAGTGTGAACAGTTCTGTTTATCTTCATAATAGAATTAGTAACCAGATATATCAACAAAATAAACTTGTTTCACAGGAGAAAAAATCTCCCACTTTCTTAACCATCCAGGGAAGTATTTGCTGGATCCTGCATATATTCTGGATGAGATCTTATCCCAAAATGTTTTTGTACTACCCTGATGCTCCAAGAGCTCATTTAGAGCAAACATGCCATCCAGGAAACAACGGGAGAGCGCTGTATTCTTGCCAAGCCTCAAATATTTGCTCTGAGATAGCCCTCATCAGCTGCTTGCAAAGCTGCAGAGGGGCCAGGCACCAAAATGCTGCCCTTCAGGCTTGGCAACCAGATTAGGGGACTGCCATGCATTTTTCAGACAGGGCCACAAATATTTATTTTCTTGCTAGGGCAGTGGCTTGAGAGTAAATTCTTTCTGAATTCTTTAAAACCTCTTTTTTTTTACCTTTTGTGGTCAGATGATTTTCAAGGAAAGAGAAAAAAAAAAAAGCAAAAGGTGGCTTGAAATGTCCCAGAGATGAGCAAGTACAATGAATCTGGTGGAGTAAGGATTACCACCCCAAGACATACAGCTGCTCCACAACCCCTGTGGGGGAGAGGAGATGCTGGGCACAAATCTCCCTGAAAGGAAGGTGGAAATCTCTCTTCTACCACAGCATCCATCCTCCCGAGCATCCCAGAAGAAGCCACAAAATCCTCATTTGTGTCATGTCTGGCAAATGGTGAGGTCAGCTCTCGGTAAGAGCGCCCCAGCTCTGAGCTAAGCAATTTCTGTCTGGGGGTGGTGTTTTTGTTAACATCAGCACAGCAAGTACAAACACAGGTTTCGTGGAAATTTGATGATCCTGATAAAATTATTCGGTCCAGAAGATAAACAGCAGCACATTTGGGTTTGTTTAATCTACCATTTTCTTTTCTTTTGACCGTTAAAAATGTGGCTTGAAAGAAAACTCCACACAACATTACAACTGATCTTGCAGCCTAACAACATATTTTGATCAAAAAGTGGAAAATTTTGATTAGAAAATGCCACATGATGCTCTGAGAGGCAGCTCAATCTAAGGGATTAAGCCATGTCCACCATGGTTGAAGATCCTGGCATCTTGTTCTTCTGCAACAGAGGAGGTCTGAACTTCTGGCACCAGAAATGTGAGGGGCCTGCAATGCCATCCCCACAAAGCACTACACCAGCATTTCTGAACTCTGAGAGTTTGTAGCCTGTTATTTGATTTTAAATTTCATGGAAAGTAGTCACACTTTAAAGATAAATAATTTATTTAAAGACCATATTTTTTATTTATTTTGATAGGTAGATTTTGGATGGGCAGCAATCTTAGTTACCTACAAATACTGAACTGTCAACTGCCAGTGGAGCTTTTTAGGAGTGAAGATACTGATGTTGCAATTCAGATTATGCTCCAATGCTGGTAATCACAAAGTGGGTATCAACACTCCTCTGCTATCTTATCTTTGAAGATTCCTTTGCAACTTGTCTCCATGGGCGTGTGCTGCTGAAGAGCAAGCACAGTACCACATCTCTTAGCAAAAGGAGTTTGTTTTCTGGCAAAACAGCTATTCAATAAAGGGTATTTTGAATGTAAAACACTTACATAATAATCAGGTTTCACTTTATTTTGGAATATTAAAGTTTTCTTGGATTGAGATAAAGTGATCAATCTAGACATAAGAATTTCATTTAACCTGGTAGCTAAACAGAGAAAATATCAAGTGCCAAATCCAGTTTGGACCTGCAGCTTTGCAAAGCCTCTGTCCTGAAGCTGTATTTTAAAGTAGATTTTGTCTGAGAGATGGTGGTTTTCTGGGTTTTTTTGGTTGTTTTTTTTTGTTTATTTGTTTGTTTGTTTTGTGGGGAAGGTGATATTTCAGGCTATTTCTTTTTGCTGAAAGACTCTCAAGGTGAAATTCTACAGTAATAAGCAAATTAATAAATCTCATTTTTTTCTCCTGTGAAATTTACTGATTGATTCAGCTCTCCTTTTAGTCCCATGACACATGAAGTAAATTGAAGGAGGTAGTAACTCTATTAACAAATAAAAGGTATAGGGGGATGGCCCCTTTAAGTAAAGGATGGTTTACTACCTTAATAAGAGCCATGGTGTGATGCTTCTGCCCTTGAGCACTCTTTTCCTTCTTTGATGTCTTCTATCTATTTATAAAGTGCTCTGAAATTACAAGGATGAAGCAATCCATATAAAGTACAAGGTCATTGTCTGTCTGCATTAAAAAAAGGCAAGATAATTTATGATTTTAAAAGAGGGGGGAAGAATTTGGCAAAGAAATCAGCTTGCCACATTTTGTTATAAGATCCAAGAAAAAATGATAAAGCTGACACACTTTTCCATTAAAGCCTAAATTACATACATAGTTTCAGAAAGATTCATCTGGTTTTCTACTCAGAGCAAAAGAACCTGAAAAAATAGAAACCAAATCTTAACAATAAAAAAAAAGATGCTGAAAGTTGAAATGGATGCAGAATTGTGGGTTCTGGGTTGTAATTACAGTCTAATTCAGGCAAACTGCAATTATACATAAATAATAAGTTGAAGTTACACTGCCCTGTGGAGATGAAGTACTGAAACCAATCTCTGTTTAAGAGAAATTTGCTATGCCAAGGTGGAATAAAACATGCTGAAACAACCATAAAAATTGCTTGGTCTGTGCAGCAGACGTTATTTTATTAAACATGTTGAAAGTGATACACCTACAAATATCTAATATAATGGTTCTTCTGGCTGGTATAATGGATTTTTAGCTTTAAGGAGGAAATCAAAAGGTAGAAGATAACTCCAGGATCTGTTCAACACCATGTGACTTTTTTTTGCTGTTTCCAAGGTTTGTGAATCCACACATGCAGGTAACCAGGGTGACCACCAAACCACAGCTGAAATGCAAGGAGTAGATTTAATTCATTACCTTATTAACAACATCAGGTGGCAGAGACACGTGGGGACACGGGCTCCACTAGGCTCAGTTTATCCCAGTGCCCACAGGCACATGGGGACACAGGCTGCTGGAGGCTCAGTTCATCCCGGTGCCCACAGGCACATGGGGACACAGGCTGCTGGAGGCTCAGTTCATCCTGGTGCCCACAGGCACATGGGGACACAGGCTGCTGGAGGCTCAGTTCATCCTAGCAATGTGTGGGTGTGAGCCCCTGCCTGCCCCACTGTATCACAGGGCTGCACGAATGTGTAGTTTGTCACAGGGCTGTGCTTTTCTGCCTCTGAGCTTTTGATTTCTCTCTCTCTCTCTCTCTCTCTCCATCAGGAGACCCATGTGTGTCTGTTGACAGTGTGTTATCTCTACACAGGAGTTCTACTTCTGAAAACAGGGAGAGGATGAACAACTCTAGGCATAATAACTGTGTTTTCCCCATTCTGGTATTTTTAGCATTCTCAGCTGCAAGGTCACTTGGGTGAATTTACCTCTTTGATATCCTTGTGCTTCCAACCCTTTCCTCCCAACACAAGGTTTTGGTCTGTGTTTCCAGGCTAGACCTACCACTTTTTTGGTGCCCAGGTCCTCTTTGGCTGAGGAAAGCTTTGGAGTTTAGGAATCCTACAAGGGCTGGCAGGGGTCTTGACTTGGCTGAGTTTATACAGTCGGGATCTTAATCCCTGCCCTGTGTCACTGAGGTTGGCAGGCTGGGTGCTCTGCACTGGGTGCAGCAGTCCTCAAAGAGGGCCCCATGCTGATGACCATCCCATGCTGGATTCCATCTGCCAAGAGGTCCATGGAGCTCCTCCTTCTCAGCTCAGTGTATCCCCTGGCAGGACCTTTGGGGCAGTGCACCTTCAAAAGGGCTTCAAGCACATTGAACTACACAGTCCCAGTTCAGCAGAGCTGCCAAGCCCATCCTTCACTGCCCTGCTGAATCACAAGTGAGTTCAGCTGTCGTGTTCATTTGTACACAGAGGCCAGTGAGACTGTCACACTGCCTGCTGTGCCTGGTTAGAAAGAGAAGATTAAAAATGACACTCTTTTTTCTTGTGTCCCACAGATAAGGGGTTTTCCAGTTCCTTTATTCTCAGGAGTTTAGGAGCTGTTTGAGACTGGCTGTTATGAACAAATCCAGTTAGCTGATTATCTGCTGAAAAACCACTCTAATAAATACCAAAGGTTTTGGGAAAAAAACCCCAGCTCCAAGCCCTTGTGTTGTCTTTCTTTGTATTTGAATTTAGCCATCACTCCTCTGGCTGACATTTATATTACATCAAGTAGCAGAAACGAGTGAATTATTGGACAGGGTGTTAATTTATTCTTCCCCCTGACTCTGGGCCCTGCATGAGGGCAGCAGAGTTTTGCTCTGTACATGGCAGATATTTGATATGGTGTGTGTCCTGCTATTGTGACTCTAAAGCTTCTGAGGATTAACAAAGAAAGGATGTAGAAATATACTGCCTGAAATGTCAATCACAAAAGTGAAATAAAAAGAAATATATAGGAAAAATGGGCACATTAGTCCCTAAACCTTTCGGGGAAGCAGATAATGTAGGTTCAATTTCTGATTCCACTATCAGTTTTTATGTGACCTTGGGCAAATCATTTAACCTCCCTCTCACTATTTCTCTTCTGTAAAACTGAAACCAGGCTTTTCAAAGGAAGGGGAAAGGGATAAGCCTTGTTTCAGCACAGAGATCATCTCATGTGGACAATGGGAATATGAATAAATTTCTTTGAAGGAAATAATTTATATGTTCCTCCTGATCTAGTCATACAATATGCAGTGCTTAAATTTTCTCTCTTTTCTGTTGTAGACCTCATATCTGAATAAAATAGATTGTACTGAAAACTAACTGTCCACACCTCCCCAAAGCCATTCACTCAAATGAAAGCAGAGATTTGACCTCTTAATGCATAAAAAATGAGCATTCTACTCAATTTCTTCTCCCATTAAACTGATAGAGATTTTCTTAGAAGAATTGCTTTTGGCAAAACATTCATTTATTGTAAATCTTCAGAAACTGTGCCAGAAATTGGATCAGAACAGTGTCTTACACATTTCAACAGCAGCTATGAAAATATGGAGGAGATTAAGGTGTATCTCTTGTCACCAGCAGACTTTTTCTAGATCTCAGCTTGGGCTGACAGCACTTTTAAACATTTGCATGGCCTAGGATTTATATCCTAACCATGTGCAAGTAAAAAATTACCCTAATTGGTATTAAAAAGTCTTAGTGAATGTATTATTTTGGAAATAATTTATTTTGTTTTATGCTGAACTGAAATAATACATTCTGCCTTGAAGAGCTGCTTGTGTTCCACAGTTCACATACCGTGAATAAATGTTTAAATCACTCTTTCCTGTGAGCAAAGCTCAAAGGGGAAAGCTTGGCCACTCTTTGCCAAAGCCAGGTGAGATGTGGTGCTGCATTCCAGCTCCTGAGGGCTCCCAAAAAGCTGAGCTTCATCCTGGTCCCACCACGCTGTGGTCAGGGGAAGGCTTTGAGTTTGGATTGCTCTGTAACCTCCTTGCTGTATATTTCAGAATTACCGGGATCTGACCTGCAAAACAAAATGCCTCAAAGCAGAATCAAATTTATGATAAAGAAAACAGGTGGTTTTGACCTCTTTTAATATGGCTCTCTGGAATATCTCTGGGGGGAAAAAATCATAGGTTTATATAATTAACATTATCTAATATTGCACATACATAAAGACATTGAACAGGGTTATTTACCTATTTCTGTCACTCCCTAACTCTTCTGTGTCTAACTTGGCATCTTTGGTTGTATCGTTTACTGGTTGTGAGTAATCTGGGCAGCACATGCTCTCTGAATGAACAGATTTTAAAAACGCCATTATTCATATTTTTATGAGCAAAACCTCCTCCTCAAAATCAGTATGTACAAAAATCACAGTCATCTGAGTACTCATGGGAAAGGGGCTGGAATGGTATGAAATGCAGAAGTTATGCTTTATCTCACGTTTCATAAACTCACTCTATCTACAGCTTTTTATTTGCGAGTCTTAGGTCTGTCTAAATACCTGCTAATTCAGAGAAAGTACAGCTCCACTGTTTTCCCAACACTAATAAAAGAGATATTTTTTTGTGTTCATCACAATAAAAATGTACTTTGATTTTTTTTTTAACAATGATTTGACATCCCCTTTCTTTACAAGAGTTCTTTCTCTTAGAAGTTGTCATTCAATGTGTCCCTGAATTTTTTAGCATTATGTACTGATGTGGTACAGAAAAAGGCTGAATTGAAGGATTTTATTGTAGGAAAATAAAGAAGGTATTGTCTCCTTTCCGTCCTGGAACGTTTTGTTTTTTTTTAATTCCTTTCACTTTTAAGGGTCTAGCCCTGAGGAATACTTAAAGTAATATGCATTATGAATTGCACATGCCATGCTGACCTATTTTTCAATACACTCTTTATTAGTAGACAAATCCCTTTTTATTTTTTTCATGTAAAGTTTGCATCCAGGCAAAGGATACAGCAGCACTTGGTGATCCAGGCCAGTGAGTTATCCTGCCAGGTTCTGCCTTGTTAAATTTACACACACCACATCATCTTCTTGACCTCATTTACCTCTCAAGAAGCAAGTGCCTGAAGCAAAGGATATTTAGCTTTTAAAGGAGTTAGTTTTGCTTCATATGTTTAAGCCTATTGAATAAATGTCTCTCTGTAAAAAGGCTTGTGTCCCTGCAGTGACTCATTGGTACATAGAAAACACCAGAAATTATTATACTCTACTGGAACAGCAAGTGGGCAACCTTTGACAAAAACATAAGGACACAAGAGATATGTTAGTTACAAACATTCCTGTTCTTAACCTTTTGTTTCATTGCTCGTAAAGAAAAATAAACTTTTTTAAAGGAGTTAATGTGCATGAATAACATAGACACAATGGTTTCCTGAAGGCTGTGAGTCTAACTATAGAGGTGGGTGCTGGCAAAGGTCTGTTCCCTCTGGAATGCATGTTCCCCCTGAAATGCAGATGATCCACTAAATTCCTTAGAGAAATGCATTGAACCCCTTTGGTCAGAGAGGGTTTGGTTACATGGACAAGGTGCTCAACAGTGTTTCTGCTTGAAAAGGGACTGGTACAAATAAAGAGATAGGTGTGGAGCACTGAAATGCAGGTGAGCTGCAAGACAAATGGCATACTTCAAAATAGTTCAGATGACACACAGCTTATTTCCCTCTCTCAAAATATTAGTTCAGTCTCTGCAGCAGCTGGAGGGCTAAAGGCTTCTAGCTCCATCAGAAGGATTTAACAGTCCAGGACAGGTGGGCATATGCATTAAAAAATAGGTACAGAAAAGGTGTTGTGTATAGATTTTTGTGAAAACACATGATGCTGATTCTGTGTGATATCAGTGCTACTCCTCAGCTCAAGGCAGAGACTGACACTGAGGCTGAGGTGTGATCCTCCCTCTGGAACTGCTTATGAGATGTGTGCAAAATCATGTAGATTCTTTTCCTTCCTTCCTTCCTTCCTTCCTTCCTTCCTTCCTTCCTTCCTTCCTTCCTTCCTTCCTTCCTTCCTTCC
>JAYDZK010000056.1:10282126-10296017 GCA_034509185.1 Euphonia xanthogaster | reverse complement strand
CACTTCCGCCACTTCCGCCACTTCCGCCACTTCCTTCCGCCACTTCCTTCCGCCACTTCCTTCCGCCACTTCCTTCCCTCCACCACTTCACTTCCTTCCTTCACATGTGTATCGTGTGATTTTGCTGTGAAGGAGTTTCACTCAACAGTTGAGCTGGTGACACATTTTTGTAACCAAATACACCTTGACCACCTCCTCACCCATCAGACAGCTATGGTAATGATCTGGAAGTACGGTTTCTGTGCCTAGAAAGAATTTTTGGGAAACATCAGGTTCTGTCACTGTGAGATGACTGTATATGTTCAATGTGCTGCCAAAACCTCAAGGATGGGTTTCACCAAAGGACACTTTGAGGGAATTTTGGGATCTCTGATCATTATTAAGCATGGCACTCATGCAAACAGCCTGGCTTTGCCCTCAGCCAGCATTCACAGAGCATTTGCCATCAGAAGCTGTGTGCCTTTGGCAGTGCTCCTGCTCCATGCACACAAACACACTTTGCCAAGTCCTGGCAGCCCCTGCTTTGCTGGCTGCCACCACCTACACATGGAACAGCAGAGATTGCCTCCTCTCTGGGCTGAGCTGCTGAGTCAGGAGTAGGTTTCCCTCTGCTGCCCCCAAACCCATCCATGGTGCTATGAACAAATGCTGGGACTTTCTTTCTATGGATGTTGGTGCACAGAAAACTCTTCTAAGAAAAGTGATGGTAACCTTTGTCCCTCCAAGTGAGGCAGAAGTTTGTCATCCACACTGTGATCCCTCAGGGACACACAAAAGTCATATTCCTCTCAGCCAGTCTCTGGAATGTCCTTCTTCAGTTTGGTGGCCTTTCTTTGCTCCCTGTGTCTTCTCACACCAAGACATCCTTCTCTTAGAAATTACTGGGTCCAGGTAAAGTGAGAAGGTAGGTGTTGAGTGTCCTGCTTGTCAGCTTTGGGTTCCTTTAGGTCTGCTGTATTCTCAAATCCCACCTGCATTCTAGCACAAAATACTGGCTATATACTGTAGCATTTCTTAACTGCACCCTAATCTAGTGCAGGCTAATTCACAGATTTGAGGAGAAGAACAAACCACATGCACTCAAATCTAATTCAGTCTTTTTGCTATTTTCATAAAACCAGTGTGTGATTCATGGAATACTAACTACATATTTTCTTTTGCAGCCACTCATTCTGTGCTCACTTATGGAAGTAATTTCCACCTAAGTCTTGCTTCCATGGCAGTGAATTTTCTGGTTTCCCTGTCTGACCCTTTGTTTGTGGTCTCCCAACACCCACCCACTATAAAAGCGAGCTTTACAAGCTCAAACACAAGCTCCCCATGAGCCAGCATCCACTCTTCCACAATGGAACCATGAAGAAATGGATATATGTTTATTACTGCATTGATGATCTCTCTTCAAGATTCTTTTGAATTAAATTCTGCACAATTTAGTCTTTTATTGAAGCTCAGCTTCATTACATTTATCACATTTCTTCTAAATATTATTTCTGTTGAAGGAAGGAAGAAAGTAATGAGATCATCTGTGTAAAAGTATGACACTCTGGGAGTGTCATCATTGCTTTGAGATTAAAAATTAACACAAAGGGAACCAACATGTTTCATATCCTTACAGGTATTTCATCATAGTTTCATTCTGTGGGACTTACAGTTCCCAAAATCTCCCCTTCCAGGGATGACTAATTATGAACTTGTCAGTGATATAATGAATTTACTGCATTTCAAGAGCATTTCCAGAGATGAAAAGTTTCTTGCCCCTTATGTAATTTTTATTTTTTCTAGAATACCTTTTTTTCGTGTCTTTTTTTTCCAAATTCATGTCCTAAAGTTGGTTATTTTAATAGATAGGTGCCTTTATGAAGACATGACATTGTTAATTATGTAGTAAATTATAATAAAAAGCAAGATTGTTGATAATGATAATTAGAAAATACTATTTATGTATTCTAAAGGCACAAAAGTTTGAATTAAATCTTATTTGAAAGTATTAATTAATGATTCTGCTGTTGCCAATATCTAGCCTACAAAGAGATATAATTTTATGCAATACACAGGAAGTGATTAAATTAAAGGTATAAAATATTGATGTCTCCAGGCCCAGAGCTGGTACTGTAGGTTAGAAATTAAACATGAAATGTTGAGGCTGATAATTGTAACCCAGATAATTGTAACCCAGAGAGTTTTTTGTCCTTCTCTACAGTATCTTTTTTTTATCCTCTTTTCTGATGGTTGCCTCAAGAATGTAAACACAAGGTGAAGGTGGTAATTAGTCAGGATGAGAGTGGGGTCCTGTCTTTTACAAGAAAGACACTTCCCAAAGAGGCAAACACACCAGCAAGATCTCACAGCCTTGAATTTGTGAGTTTTTAAGTAAATGGCAGGTAGTGACCAATGCAGTGCCGACATGATACAGGGGTGGTGCTCTGGGAGAGGGGACCAAAAAACACTCACGATGCAGAAGGTGTGTGGAGTAGGTCATGGTAACCACATTGACCATTGACCACTGAGATGAAAGTGTCACAATTCAAGGAAACGTGATTTCTTTCCCAGCACTCTGATTGCAGCCCCAGCAGAGGCATAAGCTCTGCCCCCAGCACTCTCCTAAACAATGGCTGCTTTGGCTGGCATCGACTGAAATGAGGCTGGGAAGAAAAGGATGAGAGGATTATTCTATTCACAGACATGTAACAGTAGACATTTAAATTACTAGGACTCTTCAGCTCCCTTCCAGAGTCCTTTTTTTTGGATATTGGGGTGGTCTCTGTGAATGCAAAGGGAGTCAAGATGTGATGTGAGGAACCAGGTTAATCATGACTTACAGCTCATCTGTATTTCAAAGGCATCTGTTGCCACTTTCAAATTTAATGGAGTCCATATTCTTTAAGATCATGGTATAAGTGTTTTTCAGAATACAGGTTAAATATTAAGTCTTATCTTGATTTGTAAAAAAACATATGGATAACACAAACTTCGCATACACACTTGGCCTCTTTCAAAATAAGGCATTTTATGAGCTTACCTGCAATGTAGATGTGGTGTGTTTACAAAAATCAGGTGTGGTACATGTGTTTGTGATGAAACACATCACATGTGTATGTGATGAAACACATACAGGCACCAGTAAAGGGTGAACACTTAGTCACTGACATCAGCAGTATACTTTTTCAGCTTACTTGAGATTCAGACTTTCATGTTTGTGAGTCTCTACCAACTGAGAATCTTCCATGTTTCTATGATTCCATGACTTAGTAATGCCTGTGAGTAATGCTGAGCCTGTTGCACTGTACCTGTAAAAATATGGATGCTTGTACTTACAAAATATCTGTTCC
This sequence comes from Euphonia xanthogaster, assembly GCA_034509185.1. Classification (NCBI taxonomy): domain Eukaryota; kingdom Metazoa; phylum Chordata; class Aves; order Passeriformes; family Fringillidae; genus Euphonia; species Euphonia xanthogaster. The sequence continues at coordinate 10,292,688 of JAYDZK010000056.1, read as the reverse complement.
TTACTGTCTTATTTTCAAATTATATCATATTGTAGAGTGCTTAGAAAGATGGCTAAAATTCTGTTATTAGTTTGCATCTCATAGTTTTGTTACTGGGACAACTGGGGACTTTTGCAATGGAAATGCTGTTTTCAGACTTTGAGATATTGGCAGTGCTGCACAGACATTTCCATTCTTAAATAATTTTAAGATGAAACTGGAATTAATGGGTATGCTTTGAGAGAGGGTTGAAATACCTTGATGTAAAAAGCTAGACTAACTACAGCAGCAAATTAACAAAATGACAGTAAAATGAACTTCCAAACATTTCAACATAAATAAGACTAGCTGTCAGAAGGGAGAAAATCTGCATTGGTAATTTGCTAATTGGACCAAGATTTCAAATACAAATTGATGTTATGAAACTGATGGCTCCTGAAAGACTATGTGGACATTGAAAGAACATGCAGAGTGCCTCCTAAATCAAGACCTGCACTAATCTTTTATGATCCTCTCTTTAATGCTTCCTTCCCCCTTTTTTTCCCCTTTGGTCTGATACTGATTTCTTATACATCACGATGGGTTAAGAACCAAATCTCAAAGCTCAGCTTTCCTCTGATGTGCTTTGGTGGTGTGACAGAACAGGAGCAGAAGCAGAACTGGAGCCCTAACTTGCTGGTATCACTGAAGTCCAGGCAGACCTCCTGCTGTCCTTCTTCAGCTGCTGTTAGAGGTCTGACAGAGCAGAACTGTGTGTGATCCTCCTGGATCTTACTGGACTGCCAAAGTCTTCCCCAGGATGCTGACTTGGGACCCACAGTGCAGTTCTCTGCTGATATTTGCCATTACTCTAATTGCTGTCTGCAGTGGCTTCTCCTTCTCCTTTGGAGGAATGAAATACTCAGTGCAGAGGAATGAACAGAGGTGAGGGCTTTCACATTTTTTTCCCACATCCTTTTCTCATTATGTTCCCTCAAAAAAGGTGTCTTGACTTTAAATACAGATCTGTTCCTAAGCCATTGCTCAAACTGAGCTAAGTCATAGGTATTTGAGGGGATAGGAGAAAATAAGGAGCCGTTTCATCTCAAATTATTATGAAAGACAATATGATTAGTATCCTCTTACCCTTATTGTCTTCAGTATAGCTGCTTCCATCACAGCTGGTCACCGCTGGAGTTCCTGCAAAACCCAAACCAGAAAAACAGGCATCTTTATAGCTGCCACCTGGCCTGTTTTATCTTTATTAGACTGCTTCAAAAGTGATTCTTTCTCTCCATGAACTAAGCAGCCTCAATGACTGGCTCTATGCCTGGGATGCCTGCATGTAATGAGATGAATTCCAGTGTTTCTGACATTTTTTGCCACGTAATGAAGACTCTCCTGATGGAACAGAGGCACCAGTACCTGTTTGTCACCCACACTGCTGTGAAGCATTGTGAGCAGGCAGGAAGTGAGCACTCTCCATGCTATTTCTGGACCAAAAAGGCATGCCTTACCAGGAAAAGTGCACTGGGATTTTTATCTTAGGATGTATAGGGAGGGGGGAAAGTCAGCCAGCAGTGCATAAACAGAGAATTTATATCTCTGTCAACATCAGTCTGACATCTCTCACCTTCTATGCTCATCAGAAAAACACACATGCAGAGAAGTCAAAATTGTAGAAGATTTAAAGCACAGCATGAAAATAAACTGAATGGTAATGAGAATTTCTCAGAAACATGATTTCCAGAATTAAGATGCCTCTTGTTACCTGTTCTTCCCTATACCTGATGCTGTTCTCTGAAATACCAAATTATACAGTTTCTCACTAGGTTTTCTCTCATATTTGCTTGTTACTCATCAACAAAACCCTGTTTCTGAGTGTAAGTAACAAGAAAAAAAAGGTTTCCTTGAGGCTTTTGTTTCACAGCTCTCAGGCTGGTCCCAGCTGTGTGTGAATCATTTCCTCCTGGTTGGACAACCCATCCATGGCTTTTTGAGGAAGGTTTTGATTTCATCTGGGGAGGCAGATGGGAGAGAGCCTGACATCTACTTGTAGGCAGGGATTTCCCTGGGATTTAGTCAACCTGACAAAAGGTACTTCTAGGTTTTGTTTTGTTCAATGTAAAATGTGCCCTAGAGACTGCAGAGAACTGCCGCACTATCTAATTGATATTACATGGAGTATTTTTCATGGAAGGTCAGAGAAGAATCACTCCCATTATTTGTTTGCAGGGACAAATCCTTAATTTTAGGGGTCTTAATTGCCAGCAGGTTTTGACCTGGTTGCCACAGCCAAAGGGAATGCTCTTGGCATACTGATGTGGTATTTTCAGGGTCCCCCATCAGAGGAGGAAGGAAATGATGAATCTGACTCCACGTTCTTAGAAGGCTAATTTATTATTTTATGATCTATATTATATTAAAGAATGCCATACTAAACTATACTAAAGAACAGAGAAAGGATACAGACAGAAGGCTAGAAGATAACAATGAAAAGCTCATGACTCCTTCCAGAGCCCCGACACCGCCTTACCATGATTGGTCATTAAGTTAAAACAATTCACATGTTGGATAAACAATCTCCATCCACATTCCAAAGTAGCAAAATGCAGGAGAAGCAAATGATATAATTATTGTTTTCATTTTCTCTGAGGCTTCTCAGCTTCCCAGGTGAGAAATCCTGGGCAAGGAGGATTTCTCCAGAAAATATGGTGGTGACATACTGACATCAGTATGTTTTAATAATATTGCAATTTTCAGAGACTTTTTTTTTATTCCCAACATTTTTCAATCAGCCCCACATTCCAGTGGGCCCCACATTTCACTAGTGGGCCATTGTGAATCAAGTGAAGTTTTGATTCCGTGAAGAATGCCTCCTGGATTTCAAATAAGGGTTTCAAAAGCAAGAAGGTGAAATAGAAGCTTGGAAAAGATGACATTTTACAAAAACCTCTACAATCTTTAGTGTCCTGAAAGCCGCAGCCAAACCTAGCTTGACAGAGAAATATATGACTGGCTGATTGATCAGTAGCCTGAAGATGCTTTTCCTGAAATTAATTCATCCAGACAGATTCTTCAGGGAATCCTCACTCTATGAAAGTTCCTAGGAGGTAAATTAGATTGATGAATCTTCAAATGCTAGACTCATTAAAATGAGCTAGTTTAAATTTGTCCTCTGTCTTGTAGTTGCTCTAATTGCCTAGAGACAGTGAATTGAATGCCACATCTGAGCATTGGTAAGGTGCATGTCTGTGATGTAGATAATACAGAACAGATAGCATGGAAAACTCAGGGACTGGCACCCACATGGTAAGGCTAGAAGTACAGGGCTTCATTTTATAGGAATTGTGACAGTAAATTAGTGACAGCAGGGATACTGTTCTGTTTTACATGTAGAAATTCCTGGTCTGCTACCAAAGGACAAATTATCATTCAGGAAGAAGCAACAGAGAAAGGAAGTGGTTGTTGTATTTTGTTGTTCCTGATTCCCTCGGCATGTAAATGCAAAAGAGGAGAATCCTGCAGCTCCCTCTGCTCTGACTCTTGCTCCAGGCTGGAGTCATTAACATAAGAAGGCAAGAGGAGCCATCAGGGAGCTCAGACACTCAGCCCCAAGATATGCTCAGTGGTGGAGACAGGCAGGAGGAGCTATCTGAGCCAAAAGGCTTCTCAGATCAGAAGAACCAGACCACTAAAAGTGAAATATAACCAGAGCTGTGTCTGCTTTGCTTAATCACAGGAAATTATGAGCTGAAGCAAGACAGAGATTTTCACTTCTGTGTATAAACCAGCCATAGGTAACCAGTCATGATGAAAGGAACTCGAGTCTGAATCTCAGAGGTAGTCCCCCACTTTAAAGAGTTATTTGGCTCTGGCTCTTAAGCTTCCCTGATGCACCAGTGAGGAATGAGGAATAAAACCTTGTCACATTCAAGTACAAGCCTCAAGGAATGCCAAGATGAGCTTCCCCAAACCAGAAGAGCAGCATGAGGTGAGGGACTTGGCAGGGCACTAGTGGCTGAAAATAAAACCACTAAAAGTGAGTTCTGATCAGCTCCTGTTGTACTTCAATTAGGCTTTTAATGGAAGAGAGTTGCTGGCTGTGTGTTGTTTTAGAACCTAGGAGTGCTAATCCTAGTGCTTTGTTCAGGCAATTCAAGTCACTCACAAAGGACGTAAAATATTGGAGTAGAAGACCTGCAGAGAATATTTTTGTAGTGGTACATATAAGTTTAAAAAGGATGTTGTAATTTCAAGTAAAATGCCACTTTGCATTTCCCTAATGACTGAAGAAATCCTGTGGACGAGAACTGAGCTGGAAAGCTTAAACTGAGTGACTCCAAGCAAACTGGCATCCTCTCCCTCCTCTGGACAACCCTCTGGGGCTCACTCTCAGAAGTGAATATCCCACTGGATATTTTATTTCAGTGTTCCTTTACAGACTTTTCCTCGGTGTCTAGACTTGGCAGCCTGGAAAGTAAAGAAGTTGAGGTGTGGGAAGAACTCAGTGAGTAGAACAGGGGAAGAAAATTTAAAACATTAAATCTTAAATTTACTTTCTGACAGCCATGGCCACATCAGAGGGCAGGAAGCAGGGACTTCAGCCCTGGTATAAGCATTTAATTTCCATGTGTTCTCACAGGGTGGATTTTGTTCCTCAGGAGATGTCCTAGGGGAGATCTGGTTAGATATGCATTTCAGTGAGGGTGCAGTGAACAAATATGAAGTGTTTGGTGTGATATCCAGACAGCAAACTTTGGAAGCAGATGCGCAGTGGGGACCGTGGTCTTTAAAAATAATTGTATCAACACTTGCTGTCATTTCTGTACTTCTGTGTGTGTAAGTCTTGGACCTACACTTGCCCCTTTTTTGAGCAGTGCCCCAAAGAGGAGGCTGATGTGCAGAAAGCATTCACAGTCCCTACCTGCCAAAAGACATAGTCAAAATCCGTTGCTATAATTTTTGTCTAATTTTTCTCAGAAAAGAAGAAGCCAAATTTAGTAATTGTAATTTTTTTTTTGAGATTCTACTATTTTTGTACCCTGAATTTCAAAATCGGTAGGAAAGTAGACATTGTTGGCCATATGAAGTGATGTAAAAGGGAAATGAATAAAGATTGTCAGGAGCCAGAATTTGAGATTTATCACAAATTGAATTCCTTTGCAATTCATGTATACCACTCCTGATAAGCAAAAGCTATTTCCTCTCTGTTTTTACATATCAGTAACATTCAAACATCAAGCAGCTTTCATTTTTCTTGTTCAGCTAACCACTAAAATGGAATGTGCTAGTCAAGGAATTTGAAAGGATTCACAAAACTACCTGTAGATGTGCTAGAATAGAGTACCAAAATCCAAATGAACCGTTCCCACAGCAACCCCTGTCTGTATCATCTGTCACAACCCATTCAGGGATGGCTGAATCAGATTCTGGTAACAATTATGGTATTTTATATTACAGTAATTTAAAATCCTCATACTTTCTCACCAAGGTTAAAATCACACACTAAGTGGACTATTACCAGACTGATGGTGTGCTGAGGTACATTTAAAAGATCGTATCTGTCTGTAGCAAGGATGTTGACAATTCCTTCTAATAGCATTTGGCAATTTATAACTGCTATGTTCTTTCTGAATACCTTCTGTCATGTTCATGTAATCAGAGATTTCCAAACAAAATGACTCATAAAGAGCCATAATTAATTGGAAGAAAGCCAGTTATCTAAAACAAACACTACCATTAGCATCTCTGGCAAGCCCAAAAATAGTCTCTAGAGATGCTACTGTCACAATGAAGAAGCTTTCAAAATGCTATAAAGATGTATGCTATGTGTTAAAGGAATTATTCTGCCCAGTCCAAGACCTTGAGTCCTTATATAAAAGAAATTTAAGATGGACATGAACCTCCGAAGCAAGTCCAGAGGAAGTCATGAAGATGACCAGAGGGCTGGAGCACCTGATTAAGAAGAAAGGCTGAGTTGTGATTGTTCAGCCTGGAGAAGAGAAGGCTCCAGGGAGACTTTAGAGAAGCTTCCAGTAACTAAAGGGGACTATGAGAGAGCTGGAGCACGACAGGACAAGGGGAGTGGCTTTAAACTGGAAAAGGGAAGGTTTAGAGTGGTATCAGAAAGAAATTCTTTACTATGAGATTGGCAGAGCACTGGAATGGGTTTCCCAGAGAAATTGTGGATGCCCCATCTCTGAAGTTTTCAAAGCCAGGTTAGAAGGGGGTTTGAGAAACCTGGTCTAGGGAAAGATGTTTCTGCCTGTGGCAGGGGTGTGGAGTGAGATTATCTTTGGGGTCCCTTCCAATCCAAACCATTCAATGATTTTATGACTTTATCATTAGAATACCATTTTGTGAAGCTTAGAGGACTACAACATTGCTGTTTGCTGTGTAACAGCTGTCTCTGATTTAAGGACCAGGACACAATGCCCAAAGCTCAAAAAGAACCCAAAATGCCACCTTGGCTCAGCTGGAAGCTTCAGCTTTGGAACACAACAAGAAGGAAGGAGTTTTCACTTATCCACCATTTGGCATCATTTCTATGCATACGGGAAGGTGTGGAGTGTGCAAATTCAGTACTCAATATCAGGGTGCCATGCAGAGCCTCTGATCAGCCTTACCATATTTTCCTGTGGTCTATCTGAATTATGAGAAAGGGCATGCACCTCAGATAAGCAGGGGAGTGTGTTAGTGGTGTTCAGGAAGAAAAAAAAAACCTTTCAGCAATCAAGAGAATATTTCATAGAAGAAACCCACAGGAAAACAGTACCGATCAATGAGATGAAGGGTGCTATTCAAGACTCCTTCAACTGAATCAAACATGCTTCATCAGTAAATTTTCTAATCAATAATGATACCAAAAATGTACATAGTTCAACTTTTATTATAATGGGCCAAATTTCTACTTCATCAGCAAAAGCCATAAGCAGAAAATTATGGCCTCCTGGTCCTTTGCCCAACATTGTCTTGGCACTGCTGGTAAGTGCATCTGCTGGCCAGAGGCTGCACTGGGAAATTCAGGGCTGTGGGTTAGCTAAGTGCACAGTTTTCTGACCACATTTCCTCTCTGCCCCTCCTTGTGCCCAACAGTGACCCTGCCTTTAGGGGAGATAAGTGGGAGTGGCAAAACCTAGCTTAACTCATTATACACAGAAGTGAAAAAGTCATCTTCATGTGGCTCACTTTTAATCTCCTAAGGGCAAAAGACTTTCAGTCTTTTTTGTAGTGTATTTTGTCCGTTAAGATATATTAACATTTTTGTAATATAAACAATTAAGACCCTTACTATTACCCAGTCTTATAAAGAGATGCTTTCATGACATCTTTTTTCTTTTCTAAAAACTTTAACACTATATTGAATATAATGCAGTGAAAGGAAAAGGAGCTTTATTTGTAGTGTTTATGCTACTTATGAGAAATTTGAATTAAATTGATACTTTCTACTCTCTATGATTGAATCTGAAACTCCTACCAAGCTGTGTGCAGCAGAATTGAAGGTATGTTTAGGATACTGATGGAAAATATATTGCTTCTCTCCAGTTTTCTGATATTCCAAAACAAATCGAGTTTTGTGGGAGATATGTAATGTCATTTAGCGTGATGCAGAAAGAATTGCATATAACAGATTGGCTAAAGAAGAGAAGCAGCTGATTATGGGAACACTGTGAAGTGAAACATCCTGTCCCCAGTGAATTAAAAATGTACAGGTCTGTGTTGACCTATAGATGTGCACATTCCTCCTCAAATGCCAAGGGGAAGTGCTAGCAGCAGTCCAGGGTGATGCTGGAGGAGACTCATTAGAAAACCTGTTTTTATCATTGTTGCCATTACATTATTGGGAAGTGCAACCAAGCACCACCCATTTAAAAGAGTTGCTGGTCTGAAATGCAAGCATGGCAACCATCAAGGGGTAAGACTGCTGGGGAAATGGATTCATAGATGAGTTGTGCTGATTAGCAGGCCTGTAAACAAAGGTTCATTAAAAGTCTGTTTTGTCTCTGTGCTACTGTCAAGCTCTCCTATAGAACTAAGAAATGGAGTAAAAAATCAAAGGGGATTTTAAAATTTGTAAGACCTGTGTTTCATCTATTTCTGTACAGCTTTGAAGATACACTGTTTGATAATGCAGGCAATAAAAGCAACACAGCTTTCCCTCTGTGAACTTCTCCAAGGGAAGAGCTATTCACTATATGTTCACTTTCTCTGCATGCAATAATTCATCAGCTGCAGACTCCTTGTTTTCCCAGTCAACTTTAACCATTTCCTTGCCTGCTCCCTGCATGCAATAACACTAAACCCCTTCAGTAAAACTGATGCTTGCTCTACAAGCACAAATAGAATGTGTGTGAATAATCTGTACACTGTGACCCAATCCTTTCCAATTCAAAATAAAAGCATTTCAGAATAGGTAGGTAAGATTCCTGCAGCAGCTTCAAGAGTGTTTGATGAGCTAACCTGGGTGGATGTGAAAGTGTCAGTGTCTAGTGTACTAGAGTACCCTAACTGCACCTACCCTGACCTCCAGACTCCTCATTGCAATCCTACACCACTGTCCCCCTCATGTGATGGTATGAAAAGCCCCATGAAGATGGCTGATTTGCTGAGATCCATTCCAGTCTATGCTGTGCTTCCTTCTTGGCAGTAAATTAAAAGTGACTGAAATCACTGTTGGTTTCTATGAGAAGCTCTTAACTTCCATGTCACAGAAGTCAAAAGAAGTATATTCCATTCACTTCCTGGTTTTATCCTGAGTGATAATACTGTCCTTTTTACCCTGTTCTGCTTTGGAAACCACAGATTTAGTGCTAGTGCCATGTGTAATCCACTGACATGTTGGCATTGGGGCTGCCTCCCAAAGAGCATAGCTCACTTAGGTTTGCACTGAGCAGGGCCCCTCTGGAGGAGTTACTGCTATAATGTTGTCAGATGAAAGCTAAGGGATCTGTACATTTTCCTTGTGTTAGCAGGGGGAGAGGGGCACATGGACAGTGAGAACTCATCTTAAATCTAAGATGCATCTCTCTCTCTCTCTTTCTCTTTCCTGAGACCAAAGAAGACATAAAGTGTAACTCACCCAAAAGCATAACTTATTTTAATTTTTAGAAAATTGAGATGTATCTTTGTAAGGGATCTTTGAGGGGGAGCTGCAGGTCAACATGTCTGTCCAAGGAGTACATGATATTGCTGAGAAATGTAATGGAATGAGGAGGCATCTGTGGACTGAGCAATATTTCCCACTAGCACAAACAATGAAACTACTGTGATGCATGTTACACTGTTACTATCCATCTTCATTACCTTGTGTTGTTTAGGGATCTTCAGGATGACTGTCTTGCAACTCTTGCTACACTGGTATCTCCTGCCAGAGTGAAATACCTTGCTGTGTCTAAAAAGACATTCCTTTTCCAGTGAGAAATTGTGCTGAAGTGAGTTATCTTTCCAACACAAGAAATGTTACAGGACATCTGATGACTTAATTTTGCTTTGCTCTAGAGGATTTTGCTTAGTCAATGAAAACATTTAGACTGTGACCTTCCTCTGTAGTATATCTTGGTGTTTTGATTTCAGCCTACTGATAAGAATAAAAGGTCTCCATAATTTTATGAGGAGAAGGGAAGTAAGAAACAGTTTAAACCCTGCTTTTACCAACAGGAATTGCAAAGAGTGAGAATCTGATTCTTCTTATCTCCACTGAACCCCTTTGCATCTGGATGCAGCAAAGTGAAATACTCAGTATCTGATGTCATCTTTTCCCCTTGCTGAAACTGGTGAAGAATGATAAAGCAGCTACATTCCTGCCCTGGATGAGGGATTCAGGTCTTCAGATGGCCCTTTACATACTGGTACACCTTGCTCCTAATAATGCCTGTGCCACAGCTTGACATTTTGGCTGTGACTGAAAACTACACATTAATGAGCCTTTGATAAAAACTGTCACACGGATCCTGCTGTTGATATTCAAAGAGCCAAAAACACGTCAGGAACTATTTAATGGCAGTAAATTTTCAATTATTAGGAGAAAATTTTAAATACACTGGGTAAAACTCATCTGGTAGGAAGTCACAGTCATGAAAGGCTTTTTTCAATAGTAGAATGTAATAAAGATGTAAGACCTAAGTGAAATGTTGCTAGAACTATGATCTCTGATCTCTGTCTCCTGTGGCATCATTCACATCATTGTAGTTATTCTAGTGAAGTGTGCTTTGTTTCATTTTTTTCTTTTTATCTACAAAGGAAAAAATCCCTAAGTAAAAACCTCAGTCCTGTAATGAGAAATGAAGTATGCAAGCCCTTGTACTCTGAGATCCAAGTATATCAGACTGCAAAGTGAATTCACCTTTAGAAAACCAATTTAAATTCAAATTAAGGTTATATCTTATGAATTTAATATGCAATAGTAGTATTGTTTTCTATTGAAGTCTACTAATCACTCTGTGAAAAGTGAAAACAGGATTTTCCAAATGAAAGTGGTCATAAAAGAGAGAAAGCTATTCCACTTTTTTTTTTTTAGCAGAAATCTGTTTAGAACTTAGTTAAATATTTATATTAGCCTTACTTAAATTTCCTTCCCTTCCCTTCCCTTCCCTTCCCTTCCC
>JAYDZK010000056.1:10253695-10274290 GCA_034509185.1 Euphonia xanthogaster | reverse complement strand
AGGCAAGTTCAGCCCTCAGTATGTGGAATTTTTTTCCTCTCATTGAACAAAATTGCCAAAGTATAAAAAGTTTCCTTGCAAATCACTTTCCTCAGAGGAAGAAAGTGAAGCCGATGAACCTGGGAAAGGAAAACTCAGTGTTAGAAATACAGAATCTGTACTGGTTATGAGGAACCTTCTGTTTCAGTCTGCCAGATTGAACAGTCATTATTAATGCCATTCCGCAGAACTGATTAAATCAAAATTTTCTTTTGTATTGTACAGTAATATATAACACTGAAACCTTGAGGAGGTAGAAGCTAAACAGGGAGACTAACAAGAGGAATCATTTAGCTTACTCTATAAGCTACAAAAATCTGGCTTGTGACAGCTTCAACCTGAGCAGGAAAGATCCACCTATTAATAAACTATCCAGAGAGAGGGAGAAGGAGAGAGAGAACATGCTGAACCTCCTACAAGATTCCAAGTGGAAATTTTTTCTTGGCTAACATTTTTTCACTCATGAGAACTGTCTCTCAATTCCAGTTGAAAGCAGCTGCTTCCCTAGAATGGACTGCAGCTTTCCCAACTTTCCTCTCTTGACCTCACATCTGTCAGAATTTGACATTAAAACTTGCACTGAAAACGTGTATTCAAGCCTTGTTTGTTTTTTGTTGCCTATGAAAATATTCCTGCAATAATCTTTAAAGATACCACACATTCTTTTGCCTCAGAAATGTGTTCTCTGTGATACCTTTTTTCAGTATTGTCTTTATGACCACTCAGGGTTCAGCTTTTATACTTTTTTTGATTGTATGTATAAAATCCAAGATATGTTGCTATTTTCTGTCACTAGATGGATGTTATTTGATTTTGGCATTCAGTGGAGATGGAAACATTGAGGTGCATTCAGACTCAGGAAATTTTGCTTATTTTCACAAAGTCTATTATATACCACTCTTGTTGTAGAACCCATTTATGAAGAAAGTAACATGTCAGATTCCAGTTCTCTCAAGTGCTAAATACTCCCAGCAATGTGCTTGAGTCTTTCCACAGAGGACTTACATAGCAAGGTCTTTTTTGGTATCAAATTCTCCTTCAAAGTGGTGTCTGGATTCCCACTTACGTTTAGAAAAGTCAATCTCTGCAGCAAAACCTTCTCTGCAGGATTTCCTATTGACTGCCCTGAGCTCCTTCTGCTGCATGCTGACTGTTGGTATCTCATGCTCACTTGTTGAACTCTTTCCTCTCACTTTGTAGGGAACTGTACCACTCTACTCAGGGGAGTGATTTTTGCTTCAAAAGCTGCTTGTCTGTGTCCCTTTGCTGTGTAAACTGCAGCATTCCCCAGCACCAGGTCTGGGTATCTGTCTGACCTACTGGATATGAGAGCCCCCACCTTATTTTAGGTTCTTAAGAACCAATTCATGGAAAAGCAAAGGCTACCCCTGAATATGCCATACTTTAAAATCAATGAGTCTCTGCATTTTGCTTTCTATTTTTTACTCCTTCTCAATCCATCTGTTGGATCTGTACCAGCAGACAGAACCACATGACTTGCACTACAGGATGAAATGACTTTAAATGGCAATGTGGCACTAGCACAGCAATAACATCTCAGCAGCAGACAGTGTGAGATTAATGTCACCATTAGCCAGTGGATGTTTGATATCTTAACCTCAAGGATTCATTGGGCTTGTAAATCTGTAGGAGCTCAGCTGGGTTCTCAGTTGTTACAGATCACAGAAATAATGTAAACAGGCATTTACTGGGGCCTCGTGGAACTGGAAAGTCTGTGTTTGCTTGAACAGTCTTCATAAAAAGTAGAAATCTTGTTATAATATAAACACAAATGTATATGTATATAAACATTGTTTTATGCAAGAAAATTCAATAAACTTAAATTCAGTAAGCAGGAATTAAAAGTAACTGCATATTAAATATTGGAAGAAGAAAGCAGCAGCTCCTTCATACTTTTGAGCTCAGGGATGCTAAGCAAATATTTTGGGCATAATTCCTCACTGTTCTCATCAACCTGAACAAAAATATAAAGGAGAACAGGAATATACCTCTACCCGTGCAGCTCCTGAGCTGGGAGAACTGAGGCACAGACCATATTCTGAGAGTTTTCTGGGTGCCATTTGTCACTTGGTGCCCAGACACCCCACTGTGTCCCCAAATCAAACAAAACCCACACATCTGGCAGGGCTGAGCCCTTAATGGTGGGGCTACTGCTGCTCTCTGCTGGTGCAGAGTGAGACTTAGGAAAACACTGCTGAACCAAACCAACTCTGAGAAAACAAACACTGCTGCCTAGAGCTGTGCAAAGAGTGGGCATTCACCATCAGGTAGGTTCTGACATTATCAGCTTTTTTTTTTCCTTTCTGATCTTGATAGATGCTGGTATATCTTCACACCTGAAAAGAGAAATATTTGGGTTCTATCATAGTATTCTATTTCAAAAAACCAAGTTAATAATTCTGAACTTTGAAACTTTTCTGTTATAATATGCAAAACAAAACAAAAGAAACCAACCAACTAACCAACCAACCAAACAAAAACCCAACCAAAAAAAACCCCAAAAAACAAAACAAAACCAAAACTGAAAACAAAACCAAAACAAAAACCCCACAACTGTTTTGAAAGGGAGAAAATTTTTTAGTCTGAAAACATACTTGTCCTTCATTTAATCCCCTTTCCTCTAAGTCTGGCCATAGTTACTATTCTCTGAAGCTCCAAAACTGCTGTGCATTTTTCTCTACCTCGTGTGCCTTTTCAGAGGGGTATTAATTTAGAAATTCAAATTACTTGTAGTATGAAAAACACTAGCGGAGAAAGAGCACTGATAAACAAATTATAGTTTGTTTATCACAAAGAAGATATCTAAAGTATGTTATAAACATCTAGAAATCATTTTACTTTCATGAAAGTTCTTCTTGCTGTCTCTATTTACCTAATGGCTTCCTTTTTTTTTCTGATGGAAGTACATTAAGGTAATGATGCCTTAAGTTTTAGCTTTCATATTTGCCAGATCCTGTACTGTGTTAGTATGTAACTCTGAAATTCATATAAGGTGTTAGCAAGTTCTCCTCACATTTCAGTCAGACAAAACCATCTATTTCCAGCCTGAGAACCAAGAACACCACTGCAACCTCAGGCCCAAAAAGTATAAACAACAGCAAATTGAGGAGAGCAATCTGGGAGGATGGGACTTCACAAGCTGAAGCTGTAATTGGACAATTAACCCCAATTCCTAAATGGACCAAAACTTAGAAAAGTGTGAAATCTCGTGAGTCGGGGTCCATCTTGAGTCCATCCTGGGCAGAGCCACATCTGGGCTCTTGCACTGCCCAAGGTGCATCCTTTCAATAAATCCCTACTTTATTCCTGTAACTCTGTCTAGTCTCTGTTCTAGGTCAGCCTCTTTAGGCATCAGTCTCTTTTCTTGTTTAATTTACATGGGTTCAATAAGGACCCTGTTGAATAATGTGTCTTGTTTCCTGATGCCTTGAGAGGCTACCTGGAACAGAGGCCAGACAGTGTAACCGGAATAAAGAAGGGATTTATTGAAAGGCCTTCAAAGGATACACCTTGGGCAGTGCAAGAGCCCAGATGTGGCTCTGCCTAAGATGGACTCAAGATGGACCCTGACTCATGAGTTTTCACACTTTTGTAAGTTTTGGTCCATTTACAAATTGGGCTTAATTGTCCAATTAAAGCTTCAGCTTGTGAAGTCCCATCCTCCCAGACTGCTCTCCTCAATTTGCTGTTTATACTTCTTTAGCCTAAAGCTGCAATGGTGTCCTTGGTTCTCAGTTTGGAAATAGATGGTTTTGTCTGACTGAACTGTGAGGAGAACTTGCTAACACCTTATATGAAGATCGGAGTTATACACAAAGGCAGTACAAAACCTAAAAAATATGAAAGCTAAAACTTAAGAAATCAAGACAAGAAAACAAACGTAGTCATTTCCACTCATGTATACATAAAAATATAGCAGGAATTCTTGAAGACCCAACATAAAAACTAGTTGCTGTTTTATTACAAATGAACATACAATCAGCATCAATTTTAAGCAGAACTCCTAAACAAGGTCATATTGGCTTTTCAGAGATAGCACAATAAGGTGTAAAAAAAAAATTATAAAATCAAAGTAATCATGAGGAAATATATTGCCCATAGTACATCATGTTGTTGATGTTATGCAGAACAATGAAGTAACATTTAATTCATGGTGAGCTCTGACCAAAACTCAGTATCATGACATCTCTATGGTGGGTGTAGCTTGCAAGCCAAATAACTGCCTATTTACAGGAGAAAAAATACACTTAAAGAGACATAAAGGCTTCCTTTTTGCAAATCTCTATTTCTAACTGGAATGAACATGGTGTTCCCTTAAGCTGCAGCTCTTTACCACAGCTTCAATCAACATACACAACTTGTAAAAATATCCTCAGATCTGCTATGTTCTTTCCCCTCATAAACTAAATAGAGTATCAGTCTATCTCACTCCTCTCTACACATCTTGCTATCACAAAACCACCCACTGAACAGTCCTGCGAGGTAGCAAATTGTAGTTTAGTATCTTTTGAGTAAGACCTCATGTGAATGCCTCTTGTAGCTGAATAATTTCATTTTACAGCTGCCTGCTCCTGTGTGGACAGGATTTGCTCTCAGGGGTACACAGAGCTAACAGGTTTGATCAATGCCTGTTCAGCATGAAAGTGCCCTTTGATCTCAGGTCTCAGAGGATCCTCATACGTGCTACTTTAGAATTTGTGATTTGCTTTTAATGGGTTGGGATAAGAAGTTTTCACAATGCTCATCCTCAGAGTCTCACTGTCCTGCGATTTAAATGCCATTCCTATGCTTTTAAAATGTTACAAAAAAGGACTGTATTTATTGCAGGTTTTCTATGATGTTACAGAATGTGGTTTCAGAACATGTAATGCATCATATAGATACACATTGTTAGAAGGATACGTCAGCTTTTCTGAGAGTCTTGCTAATTTCATTCACATTAATCAGATTTATATGTCCCAGTGGATGAAAGTATGAACTGTAGAGATGTTAATTCAATCTGTTAGGACCAGTGGCTGACTCAGAGTCTAAAAGGAGCATGACCTTTCCTCATCAGTTTTCTCTAAGCACCAATGTAGAAAATCTTCTTGTAGTCCTCAGTAAGGAAAAATAAACCTTTGGTGTTTCTTGAGTGGCCTCTCTGGCCATTTTGTCCCCAGTACAGCTGGTGTGCATAGAGCAGGTTTCAGACTGTTGGAGACACCTATTCTTCATCATTCTCAGCTTATGGGAACAACCTACTTTCTAGCTAAGGTAAAAATTGCAGTTAAGTTTAGGGATTGGAATGGCTTCTATCATTAAATGCCTTTTCTAGTGCAGACACATTCCTGGGAAGATTTTTGGAAACCTTTGGCTCTCTTTTCTCTGGAAGTCATGTGTCATGTTTCCATCTCACCTCAAAAATTTCTTTTCCTTGTGAAAAATTCCTGCTTTCAGCAAGGTGTGTGCATAGAGAGAAAAGGATAAAAAGTCACCGTGTGCTAAACCCACATGGCAGATATCACAGTCTTCACTCTTCTTCCTGTCCTCCACTACAACCTGTTCACCATAATTCTCCTCCCCCCTCACTTTTTGGCCAAGTTCAGGTTGCTGCAGGGCTGTGCAGGGTCAGGCTTCAGTGCTGGGGGCACAGCACAGGTTTGGCACTGCTGACCACGGGTGGGTGTCTGGAGCCAGAAATTCAGCAACTCCACAAGGTACATTCAGAAATACTTAATGACCTTAAAGGATTAGCCAGGACCGAGAAGACAGTGATCTTGCTTGCTCTCTGGGGTAACTCAGCCCAAGCAGGAGCAGGTAGCCTGGATTTCACCCCATGCAGTAAGAGCTGTCTCACTTGGGCCTTTTTCCTGCCTCCCTCTGTGTGTGTCTGTAGAAAGGAATTAGAGGCATCATGAGGCTGCACTTTTGGGCATGGTTTGGCTGCCGTTCCTGCCTGGTTTGGGGCTGTGGGTGGCAGCAGCAGCCCTGGAATGGGATATTTGGGATATAGGCACAGGGTTAGACGCCTGCAGCGCTGCAGGACACAGCACTGGGTACAGACACCCATCCCAGCCCCAAGCTCCCTGTGGTGGCACCGGGAGATGGAGCTGCCGGCTGGGCTGCAGGACACCCCGAGCACCCTGATCTGTGCTGTGCCCCCAGCTTGTCCCTCAGAGCCCTGGGTCCTGGTGCCACTGCCTGCAGCCTCTTCTCTTGCAGGATCATGAGCTGAAAGCTCACTCCTGTCACTGAGCACACTTATGCCTTCCAAACTTCTTCCACATGAGATGCAAACCCAATTCCAGCAGTCTTACCTGTATGAGCTTTGAGGCTGTGGTGTCAAGGCTGTTTGACTTCTCAGGCATTTGCTTGAAGAATGTGTTTGAAATATGTTTATTCATGGATTTTTTTCCTAAGGACCTTGGCTTTTATTATGCCATCAAGGCATCAGGAATTAATGTTGATGTCACCATAGTTCAAATTTTTCATTTCAAATTAGATTTATTGCTGGAAATGAATCCAGGATCCTTACCATTGGAAATCCATTACTTTCAACACAAACAATAAATTAAGCAAGTGAAGCACTACAAGTGAGGCAGCAGCAGAAATCCAGGCAATACAAAATGTATTTTGGCTCTTCACTTCCCACTTCTTTTGAGAGACCTACACACCCTGATGGCCCTGCTCATGTGGACAGCTTGCAGGATGCTGCTGTTCAGTGGCCAAGTTCCCTGTTCTATTTAGATTAACCAGATCACAGGGAGTCTGTGGTGAACATAAAGTTGAAATGAATTAAAAAAATAAAAAAGACAAAGGCAGAAAGAAACCCTTCATCAATGATTCTATTTTAAAAGTAAGTGTTATTTCAAAGCCAAGTTTCATATTTCAGTTGAATATTTTTAGAACTCTGTCAAGCTCTATCTTCAGCTGGCAAATAAATACAACACAACCACTTCCTCACACACACTCCAAAACCTGCAGTGGGATGGGGAAGTGAATGAGGAAAAGGTAAAGTCCATGTGTTGATATTAGAACAGTTTAATAACTGAAAAGAGTAAAATATAATAATAATAATAGCAACAATAGTAACAATAATAATAGTAAGGAGAATGAAAAAGAGAGAGAGGAATAAAGCCTAGAAAAACCAAGGGATGCTCAATGCAGCTGCTCATGGCCTGCCAGGGATCCCTGAGCAGTGATCAAACCTTCCTGGCCCATCTCCCCCGTTTCTTTACTGGGCATGATGTTCCATGTTATGGAATATCCCTTTGGCCAGTTCAGGCCAGCTGTCCTTGCCATGCCTGCATCTTGTGGCATCTCTTACTGGCAGAGCATGAGATGCTGCAAAGTCCTTGATGTAGGATCAGCACCACTGAGCAACAACTAAACCATCAATGTGCTAACATTATTCTTACACTAAATGCAAGACTCAGCACTGTGACAGCCACTAGGAAGAAAATTAACTCTAAGCCAGCTGAAACCAGGGAAAAGTCCCATTCTATTTAAAATAGTCAAATATTTCCTGTAGTTAGTAATAATAAATCAACAGGAGTTAAGGGATAGCAGGTCTGCATTAGCAAGATCTTTGTGTAGAGAAGGGTACTCTGTTCCAAAGTCCCAAGGATGTGCTTTTGCCATCTGGAGAACTGGGAGTTTACATCTACTCTGCAGTGGTAGAAGTTACTGCTGCTATTCCTGTTGAGTAGCAGGATTATTAATTGCTTTTTAACAAAGTCTCAAATTTAATTGTAAACCAAAAATGTTTCAACTTGTGTTTGTGGCTCATGCAGAAACTGACAGTCATTATAATTATCTTTTTTCCTCCTTAGAGATTTACAAAACTTGCCTCCATCTTAATGTGTTTAATTTTTCTAAAACTGGGAATTTTGTCAATTTTGTATGTGTGCAGTTTTATGCATATGTCCCTCAGCTCTTCTAACAAAACAGTATAATTAAACATTCAGATTTGCACTGCTCTTCATCATACACCATCTAAGTCTGGGGGATTTGCTTTTGCTGAATAAATGGCATAGCACTTTCAGTTGTTTATGTAACATGAATGCAAAACAGAATGTAAATTATGTATTGATACTGTTTAAAGCTACAGTTTTCTTTAGGCCTCGATTATAAATTCTTTTTCATCCTATCACTAGAAGACACAGCATACTGAGGTGTCCCCAGTTTCCTGAGAAGTGCTGATTCCTGGTCTAGTGGAAGATGTCATTGCCTATGGCACAGGGGTTGGAACTAGGTGATCTTTAAGGTCTCTTCCAAACCAAAGAATTCTATGGTTCTATGATATTGATTTAAATAGGAATGTGACGTTGATTCCAGCAGGTTTTATCAGCAGTGTTCATCTTTGTAGAACAGGAACATTTTTTTTAGTCTCCTTATGATATCTGGAAGGTCTGTGTTGGTCTGCAATGCTTAGGCTGTACCCAACACTCCACTGATACTAACTAGTGCCTAACTGATGTTGCTTCTTACCTAGAGGATTTCTTTTTTATTTCAGTCAGCACATCAGATGAAGAGAAGAAAGAGGACTGAAGATCTGAGCAAGGGAATGAATGGTTAGAAAAGCCCACAGTCTTTCAGATTTTCTTTGATTATTATGTCTGTGACTGCATCAAAAACAAATTTGACATTCTGAGTGTCTGTGGCACAGGTCAAGTGACAATATATCTCTTTATCTTCTTTCCTTATGTTCAAGTCTAGAAATTGTTTCTTAATGTAGTTTGCAGCATCTTCAAATGTATTTTGTCCTAGTGGAAAGAAAAGCAAAAGCAAAAAAGACACACTTCAGCTGTTACTTTCTCACAACTGCAAAAAGAGAAGAAATAATATTTTCTGTGATTTTTTTCCCTTTTCTTTCTATTTGAATTAACTTCACACTTTAAGTATGAAAATCTTGTATCTAAACTGTTTTTTCTCTGGAAATTTCTGACACCACCTTATATATTCTCTTGCATCACCTGGGAACATCTGATGTTTTTTTAATTTCCAGTAGACACTACTGTGATGTACAAAAAGAGACAGACTTCCTTATGGAATGAGTTCTTAAAATAGGGACAAAATTTTGGATTTAGTTGTGATGTGCGTGTGAGTGATAAAATACTAACTTGTACTGAAATATTGGCTGAGTCCACCTCAGCACCCTTCAGCCATCTGAGACTTTTAAATTCTCAGCTTCTTCTACCACCAATGGACAGAAATAAGCAACTCAAGGGAGAGAAATGAACCCACCCCAGGATAAACATGGTGGGTAGGTAAGATGAGTTGAATTCTGGCTGTGTCTGTCCCATGCCATTCTTTCATGAGAACATTCTGAGGTAAAAGGTTTAGCATTTAAAGGCTTATATATAGGTGACATGAGTCAAAGTCTCAGTGTTTGATTCATGGCCTACACAAAACATCTGAATGTGTTTTCTCCTGGATACTCCAAACTTACCATTATACTCGGGAAAGCAGATATTCAGATGAACTTTTGTTATTTTCTCTTGAAAGAGGTCTTTTTTGTTTAGGAACAGCACAATGGAAGTGGCTGCAAAGCACTTATGGTTGCAGATGCTGTTGAACAGATGAAGGCTTTCATGCATTCTGTTCTGTTGAGGTGCAAAAGGTAAACATGAGACTGAAAAATCTCATCTCCATACATCATTTTTACTGAGATGTTCTTTACTGGAAAGAACCAATACAGTGTAATAGCCTTTAAATGGTTATCAGCAAATGGGAACGTACCATCAGAGAGTACATTAAAACTTAGAAGCAAAAAGGATTGTTTGTCTGTTCTGACTCACCACTTCTTTATCTTCCAACAGAACCATGTCATAGGCACTGAGTGCAGCACAGAATATGATGCAAGTAACTCCTTCAAAGCAGTGAATCCACTTTTTTCTCTCTGATCGTTGTCCACCCACATCAAACATCCTTTGCAGAAAAAATAGCATATGTACAAAGTAAAGCACTCATAAGGATGTAGCCATGCTTTTAATGCACAGAGGTCAAATGAAGATGAATGACAAATACCCAGTTTGGGGTAGAAACAGACCCAATATTGGTCTGTTTCTACCCCAAAAGGTCAAGGAGTGCTGTGTGTTGTTACTCGTGGCTTTGTAGTAGGTATAAAATGAAATAAAAAGGCTTAAATACCTGCATGTAGGATTAATTCTCAGTACTTAATTGTGGCACTTTGTGTTCACAGAATTCACAGAATCACCAGGTTGGAAGAGACCTTAAAGATCATTGAGTCCAACCCAGCCCCAGCACCTCAACTAAACCATGGCACCCAGTGCCAAATCCAGTCTTTGTTAAACACATCCAGGGATGGTGACTCCACCACCTCCCCAGGCAGACCATTCCAGAACTTTATCACCCTTTCTGTAAAAAACTTTTTCCTAATATCCAACCCAATTTTCCTTGACACAGCTCGAGACTGTGTCCTCTGGTTCTGTCAGTTGCTGCTTGGAGAAAGAGACCAACCCCACCTGACTTCAACCACCTTTCACGGAGCTGCAGAGACTGATAAGATCACATCTGAGTCTCCTTTTCTCCAGGCTGAACACCCCCAGCTCCCTCAGTGGCTCCTCACAGGGTTTGTGTTCCAAGACCTTCACCAGCTTTGTTGCCTCCTCTGGACATGCTCCAGTGCCTCAATGTCCTTCCCAAACTGAGGGGCCCAGAAAAGGAAGTGTTGAGGAAGGGAGGCTTAGTGCAGGACTGAGACTTGCAGGCTAGGATTTATTTAGGGCAGAGTTCTAAGGCATCAATAGAAGACTCTCAAATTCAGTGTCATCTATTACTTCATGGTTTTGCTTGCAGTGCACTGACATATTGACCAACAAGACACAGGGCTGAAGGCCAGTCACACATTGCCCCCTGGCTGTGCATGAACAGATGGTGCCATCTGCTCCCTGCCCTGGAGTGATCACTGAGCTCACTGCATAACCTGCATCCCACCTTTGGAGGGTCTCTTCACCTTCATTAGCTGCTCTTGAGCAGCAATTCCTGGGGAGCAGGAATCCCTTCCTTTGTACAGTGGGAATTGTAGGGCTGTCCTTCCCTGCAATAATTTCCTTCCACCTTTGCCAGGAGTTGCTACTACCTTTGGGTAGTGTCATATGAACTTTATATGGACTCTCTATGGGATCCAAAGCCATCTGGGCACACCTGGCTGGGACTTAGGGCCCTTAGCCCTAGCTTCCAAAACTCCCACTTACATTTCCAGTTCTTTGGCGGTAAGGGCTAAGGCTTTATTTTCACTGTTTTTCTGAAACAAAATGTGCCAAACTTGAAGATCTTTCAAGTGCATTAGAAAACTGGGAAAACATAAAAAAATCAAATTTATCCTGCCTTAGGTTTTCTGTTTCCTGGTGTGCATGATGACTTTTCCCTGTGCCCACTGTTGTTGAATTTAATACTGTAAAACCTAATCCCCTGTTGGATTACCCCTTCCTTCAAGAATATGCGTTAGATCTCTGGATCCTGCAGTATCTGAAAATTAAACAATTCTTATAGCAATGAATATATTGGAATTCAGTAAGAAACAATCATCTCAGCAGTAAACAGAGCAAGAATAATTTGTTACTGAAACATTGCTTTTTTGCAGTATCTTAAGCCTTTGTTTCCTTCACCATCAGCAGCGTAGTTGATGTTAAAATGGCTATTTTTTGTAATTTTTCTTCCTTCTTAGGAAAAAATAAAACCCTTTCAGTGCTCATAATGAAATGTTTCTGCAGCTGAGGAGTAATCATTTTTTTTTTCTGGGACATTTCATCTTTTTTTTTTTTTTTTTAATTGGGTGTCAATAAAAGTGAATTATTTTGAAAATCAGGAAGTTATTGTGGAGCAAGATTTTGATAACAGAAATGACATTCTTCCAAGCATATCTTCACTGAGTTCAGAAGGTCTACTGAAGAGTGGGATCAGCACAAATAAAGTATCTTGACTTTTGTCTCTCATTAGTACTCAAAAGTCACCTATAATTACATGCCTTTCTTGATCTGTGGTGTATAACTCTGAAATGAGGGTTATGGCAGGAAAACAAATAATAAAAGCTACAAAATTTAATCTTCAGAAAAGATTTGTTTCAGTGTACATAATCATGTGAATCAGTATTCACTTCCTGTGAACCTTTAGTGTATGGCTCTTCAAATATTCAAGAGAAATCAGTAAAAAAGGACAAGACCAAGGCCAGAGGCAATGCTTAAGGGCAGTTTTTGTTGTACTAACCTTTGTTTGCTTCTATTTTCTCAGCCCAGAACTTAACACACTCACATGTAAACCTAAAGTCCCTCCATAAATAGTAGTAAATGAGATGATCTTGTTTTACCAAGATAGTCAAAGTTAGACTAGCAATCTGTATTTTCCCAGAACTGCTCTTGAAAAACTTAGCTGCAGATACAGAATTATCTATTTACTCCTTCAGGGGTACACACAGAGAGGTCTGAAGATTAAAATAAAGCTTGCCTGATTTCAGTCAAACTGTTCCTAGTAGACCAATAGAAAGGACACTAGAAGAGGACCTATGATGATCAGATCTCCTTTGAAAAACATTTAAATATGTTCTGAGCTTTAAGTCAACATTAGTGAAATAAATTGAAAAGAACATGGAAGGTAAATTGCACTAAACCAGCAAAGTAACTCTTAAGCAAGGAGCAAATAAAAATCAATGTTTTCTGTGCAATTGTAATTCAGTTCCTGGGAGCAGTACTGGGATTTAGACTTTTACTGCACAAATACAAAATGTTTTCTGTCTCATTCAGTTCAGTAAAGGGACAAGTGTTTAGTAAATGAGGCATCTGTTCATGGGTTTTTTGTTTCCATGCATGGCTTGTGACCTGAAGCCCCATCAGTACATCAGCCAAAACTCACTCTGAATGTGCAAGTGTTCCTCTCTTTATAGATGTTTCCATGGTGCTTATCAAACTTGGTGCAGAGACATCAGGATCCTCCAGCAGTTTTGCACTGCTATGACAATGCAAAGTAGCAGTACCTGGCTGGTTAACATGCATTTATAATTGTTCTGCACCCCTTTAGCAGCTCAAACCCCTCAGACTCCTTTGTAGTGATTTTACCTAATATTACTCAACTGTCTGAAACCACCAATGAATTTACTCACATAACACTACTGGGATGCACAGCAGAGGGTAAAAACAGTGGGATTTGTGTTTGTGGTGGCTTTAAGAGCCTTCCTCTTTTTTGCAGACTAAATTTTGCAGACTAAATTTTGTAAACTCAATTCCCAGTTGTGCTGCATTTCAGCTAGACCCAAACGCTAATGCTGATATTCTCATATCAGGGCTGAGCATCCGTGTCAATGAGGATTTCCCTCTGGTGGTTTCTTTCTCCACCCTGAATTGATTTCATACATGAACTATGATTGTAACTGAAGGCACTCAAATTTCCAATGTACAAGGCTGGAAATACATTAATCAGAGAAAAAGAAGATGATGTCCATGACACTGCCCTGTAGAATTTTTGGGCAAATCATGGATTTTCATGAGCGACCAGAATACTGATAGATGATAATAATTTATTTGTAAGACATCCAATTCATGATCTCATTTTGTATGAGCAATCTCTGTTGTGTTAAAGCATCTGTATGGTAGCATAGATGGTTAGGGAAATGCTTAATTGGCACATGAGGAGAAAGAAAGAAGCCAAATGAAAAATGTAAAAGTTATAATGCTTTATAAATCTGTCTGTCTCTCCAGGCAGTTTCTTGTCTAGACTGCATTCCTCAATATGCACCCCAGCTTTTAAATAGAGAATTAAAAAAATTTCAGTCCACAGAGAAAAGGATTATAGAGCTCTGAAAAGATAATAATTCATTAAAATCCATTTTCATGTGCAATTAGATGTTTTTAATTGGTTCACCAAGCATAACTAGATCTTGAATATCTGAAAGTGTAAAACATTTCAGTCAAATTTCTCGGAGGCATTATTTTCAAATTTTTTTTCTGAACATTTTGGTTTTCATCTTAAATGAGCATGAAGATATGTTTGATAATGCTGAAATTCCCCATGGGACAGATTTTTTCCTTTTTTTTGGCCAATGGTAGTGCATTCCTGTGCTAAAAGCAGTTATTGCCATTCTCAAAAGAAGAGTGAAAGGTTGAGAGTATGTGCAAATTGGTAGACATCACATTTTTTTGCATGCTCTTAAGGACATTTAAGTAGGCAAATTTCATAAATGGCATAATGATTTAAATGTCAGGATATAACTAAAGCTTTTTAGACATTTGCATACGTAAAAATGCCCTTTTAGAATCTAGTATTCTGTGACCTGTTTGAAATAGTCCATTATATGTTCAAAGTTGGAGTACTGATAATAAAATATATTGCTTTTCAGCTGTGTAAAAATGTTCAATAAGACTGGATTCAATAATACCACTATGATATCACCTGTGTTATAATAATTCAACACCTGTGAAAGAAAATGCTTAAGAAAAATAAAACCCATGAAAACTGTAAAATGTGGCTTTCATACCTGAAGTTTAAATCCTTGAAAGAAAACTGAGTCTCTATAATCCCAGTTGTCTGCACTCGGGAGTGCAGGACATCCTGCTCAGTAGGGACATAGTCTGGCATTGCCAACCTGTCCAAATCATTGAGGTAACTGGGGAGAGTGAGAAAAAAATGGTGGTTGGTGAATTTAAAAAGTGAAATGTCCATTACATAATCACTCCACACTGAGCCCTTTTAAATATGTTATGCAATATACATATTTAAATACAGTACTCTTGGTTTTATACAACTGAGTTGCGCAATTCAGAGTTGCGTTTTTTTTTCTCCTTGTATATAGAAGTGTAATCCAATTGCACATAATAAACATCTAAGATTTACAGCTAAGGAAAATCCTTATTTTTCCTAGGGATGGTTGAAAACCACCTTGTCAGCAAAGGGGTTTTGGCCATTTTCTCTCAGCAAGTTGGAATTGCTACCTCAGGGCAAGAACCACGATCATGCTGCAGAAGCAGATGCATAAGGAATCACCTCAGTCTGTCAGACTGGTTGCAGCAGTATTTTCCTTCCTAAGTAAAAGGGAGGGCATAATATTTTGGAGGAATTCACTTTAAAGGGTAGGTTTCTCTGTAGACCTCTCAATTTGCAACAAGAAGGTACATGGTGATTTTAAAAAATATATATTTTTAGTCAAAACCAAAAGCTTCAATAAAGCTGAGGATCCCCTGGGTAAGCATTCTGAAGAGCCCTTGAAAAATTTGGATTATCTGCTTTTATGTCTGACATACAGAGATAAAATCTACATGATATGAGAACCCAAACCAGATCTTCATAGCATATTTTTGTCCAACACTTCTCCTGTGTCTTATAGGGGCAGACAGCTTTCTTTGAATGGCTGGGCAGAGCCTCTGAATTGTACTGGCTGGTCTGGGAATCTGTGCAGAGGGATTATGAGTTGGCAATAGGAAAAGAAAAAGGTGATGCTTGAGTAACTTCCTGCATTTTAGCTACTAATGTTCAAATCAAGACCAAAGCCAAAAGCAAGAAGCCACACAATAGCTGAAGCATTTTCAGTGTCCACTTGGCGCCTTTCTATTTGTAGCCTCATGTCTCTGGCAAACAAACACTGTGTCTCTAAAGGCTGTTAGGCTCCACACTTTCTTTTTTCCTCTCCGCACTAAGTCTACCCAGCAGGAAGTTCTGCTGCTCAGTTTAACAAGAATCTTCCAAAAGAAACCTCACAGATCATCATCCTTGTGTGCAATATTTAATAGATCTGCAAGTTTAAAAAAAATAAAAAAATAAGAATAAAATTAAATTAAGTAAAAGAAATGAATCATTAATTTGGATATTTCCAAGTTTGGAAATGGGATTTTCTTATTTTAGCTTGAATAAACTGTATCCAGTCTGCAAGGGGTGTTGAACCTGATCTGAGTAATTCAATGTTTTCCCGTTATTTGAGGTCAGGAAACAATCTGTTGGGGAAAGAAAAAAAGCAATATAGCTGTTTCTCTGAGTAGGGCCTGAGGCAAACTCATCTCAGCTCGCTTTTGTGGAAGGCAGAAACAAAAGGCATTTTGTTATTTATAAAACATGAAAGCACTAAAATAAACACTTGAATATAAAATAAAGTTCTGACAGTTCTTAGCCACAAATGCCTAAATTCAATTACACACAGCCAATTGTAATTGCATAAAAAATTAGACCAAGTCAATTATCCAGTTAAAGGAGCAGGAAGCAATTTCAGGCTCCTCCTAGAGCCATAGGCAGCTCCAAGGGGAGACTGCAGACCATCCCCTCACTGGGCAAGGAGGGAATGGAAGCTGGTGGGTCACTAAATGCGGATTTTCCTCGGCTTGGAGTGAGGTGACAGGACTCCTACCCTGAGAGGAAAACAACTGAGCTAGCAAGATGCACCATGCACTACAATGACATGTAAAGTCACAATTTATGATCCCAGTCTTGCCCCTTCCATACCCATCATTCCATTTTTAAACAGAAATACTTCCAGGTGAGTCTGAGGGAGAAATTCCAGCCAAATTTGACAAAGGGGGAATTTTTCTGTTATTCAGAAAAAAGTTGGGTTTTTTTTCAATTAAAACACAAAAAGGAAAAGCAGTGATCAAACTTCATTAGTATGAATGAATAATGAAAAATCTCAGAGAACATAACCTCAGAAAGTCAAAGTTTACACAGTATTAATCAAGATTCTAGGTAGGAGCTGGTTCACAGAGAAGCAGGGCTTGGGGTTTAAAAGAAATTGAACTGCAGCATTAGATGGTTGACTGTAGCTGACTTTGTACTGATCATTAGAAGCCTAGCAGTAAGGGCAAACATTAAGTTTATTTTGATGATTCAGAGCCAAAGGCTAGAATTTTAGAAGCATCAGGTACCAAAAGATGAAGCCAGAGAAGCAGGATTTTCAAGAAATTAGCAGAAACGTTCAAGCAGATGAAAAACTTCTCACTGTAACTGTTTTTAATCTAAGTCTAGAAATATATAATAACTACAGACACAATCCATATTAACCTCCTTAAATACTGAAATCTATTTCAAGTTAAAACAGGACACAAACATTGACACTGAAAGGGAATTAATTTAGATTATTCTATCTTCTTTGTAGACAACAAACATTTGTTGCCTGACAGAGGGTACACAGAAGAGTGTTAGCTGGTAAACAGGGTTTAAATTTTGTTTTAAATTAAAGAGGTAATTTTCCTTTTACTAATTATGACTAGTTTGTTATGGGCTTTTAGAGGGAATGGCAGTGGAACCTGTCAGAAAGGGTTTTGTAGAAAAAAATTGCTCTGTACCGTCCTTATAAAAATACAACGTTGTTATAAAATACTGTCAAATCAGGCATAAATCAACCTTGGCAATATTTTCTTTGTTTAGGAATCTTGCAAAAGATCTTCATTCTTGTTTGGAATATATAAAGAGAAGAAGAATTTTTAATATTTTCTCTGCATGTTCCCTGCACTATATCTACAATTTTTGAACTATGAATGACTTCAGGCTGCCCCCTGAAGTCCAACATTCAGCCATTCCTTTGCTTTCCTGCCTTAGAGAAGGGACACCCAGCACCTTGGAAGGCTTCACCCTGCAGGTGCCCTCAGCCTGTAGGAGGAGCTCCAGGAGTGGGGAAACCTCCACCTCCAGGTCTCAGAAGATGGACCTCAGCTGGAACAAACCTCTGCCCCAGGTGCGGAATCAGACTTGGGCACTCCTGAAAGACTCTGACCCAGTGACCCCTCCCTTCATGGAGTGTATGAGCTGGGTGAGAAGGCAGCCAAGGAGGGCTGGAGCCAAGCAAGGCTGGAGCCAAGCCATGGGCTCCTGAAAACTCTGAAGTCACTGATTCATCTGAGGTAAGAGTTGTGCCCCAACTGGGCAGTTGTGCTGGATGGTGATTCTTCGTGGGGGTGAGGTTGGGCAGCCCTGGTCAGGCCCCTGCTTATCTGTCTGGTACCTCCAGGGCTCAGAAAGGGACCTGGGGCTGTCAGGCTGGAGAGCACCACTGGTTCAGCTGAGGTGGTAATGGCCCAGGGAGCCCCTGTCCTTTCAGCCCGGGTAGTTTAGAGGAAAGTTTTTATAGTTTCCTCCTTATATTTAGCAATGTGTACCGTATACAAAGTAGGTATGGTAAAATCTAAGCTGTTTCAAGCCACCTTTCCCTAATTTTGTCAATCTTAGAAGTACTCAGAGGGAGAATACACTTTTTTTTTTTTTTTTTAACCATTCAAACAAACCCACAGAAACAAATTGTTTCTGAAACCTTCTTTTCACTTCTTTCCTCTGGCTAAACATTTCTGACATATTATAAACCTTAGCCATCCCCTCATTTTTCCAGGTTAGCCAGCAATGATTTCCACAGGCTGCTCTGCAAGGGGGACAGATACTGTAGCACAGAAGCCAGCAGCTGAGCAGCTGGTGTCACCTACTAGGCGGCCGAGTCGCTGAGCTGGTACTCCGCTGCTCTCGCGAAGCACGCCTGGGTGCCGCCGTCGCGCCACAGCTGCTTGATGAGCTCAACCAGCCCCGAAGACATGCTGCCATCCTCCACAGATGTTGCCATGGCACACAGCTGCCTTTCATCTTCCTAAAGAGAAATTTCCGTAAATATTGTGCCAGCGCGCCGTGCCCCTTCACCTCCTTGCAGATGAGCTTGGTTTAGAATGAGTTGAAAGGGCAAAATTTCTCATTTTCACTGGTTTTTCGAGGTTGCTGTACTTGCCTGTGCATGTAAACATCTTTTTACAAGCTCACTTCCCCTTAGGTAGTGCCAAGGTTAGGCTGAAATTGTGATATACAGAGTTTTCATCTTTTATACTTTTGTTTTGATATGAGGGCTCAGTTTCATCTTACCATAGGCCTTCACAAATAGTCCAACTTGGATGGAAGGCTTTTATATTAAGAGAGTAATAGGGTATCAAAAATTAAGTTAAAAAGGTCATTTAAATTTAAAACATATTATAACAATATCAATGCAAAAATCTATATCTAAAGTTGTTTTTGAATGTGTTTGTAATAAAAAAATTCTAGCTTTTGACCCCAGTAAGAAATGTGACAAAGTGAATATAACTTGTGTATGCATTTCCCAATTGTGGGGAAGAAGAAACCTGCACAGAATAAAATCCCAATTATTTTAAATATATTATTCTGTAATTTCTTCCTTTTGTAGTCAAGTAAAAATATTTTAAATAATCTATTTCATTAAACATATTTATTTTCAGTAGTTAACAGTTTAGGAATTTACTGTAAATAAAGAGCATGATTAAAATAGTAATTTAATACACTGCCACAGCAAGGGATAATTATAAAATATAACTCCTTCTTAGTCATGGAAGTAGACAAGTCAAGTGACTTGCAGTCAATAGTTGCAAAAGTATAAATGGATTCTGACAGACACTGTTTTGGCAGGGAGTATGTTTTATTCAAAACCAGGAAGCATCTTCACAAAAATTTTTAACAAATTTATTTTAGGAATGTGTTATATCTTTATGTCTCAAGAGGAGCTGCAGTTTATGGAAAATTTATAAAAGTAGAGACAGATAAAAAATTAAACACTGCATTTTTTTATGAAAGAGAAATTGAGTAGGCATGGAGAAAAAAAAAAAAAAAGAGAAACTGAGTAGGCATGAAGGGAAAAAACCAAAACTAGGAAACAACCACTAGAAAATTGCCTTCACTGGAAAGAGGGAGGAGGACAGCAGGATAATTGCCCTTCTACATCCAGCAGCACCAGCTCCATTTACACCCCCATCCCCTCCTGCAGTGCTGGGATCAGCAGGAGCGAGTCACTCTCCTGTGTGTGCCCCTCATTTATCTTCAGGGTGCACACTTGTTCAGCAGAAAGATAAGAGTTGGAATGTTCTCTGCTTCAAGATATGACATATCACGGAATGATTACAGCTATCCATCTACTAGGATGGATTTGTAGGTTGAATGACCTACAATAAGAAGCCTTGAGCTCAGAGTCTCTAGGTGTAGAGGGTAAATGTTTATTGATTATTATGCAAAAGGAAACAAGTGTGGATTTTCGTGCTTACATAATTGTTCTGGTAATAGCAATAATAAGAATTAAAGGTGGAATATCCTGGGGTGACTTTATGATGCTCATATCCCCATTTGTCTTTTTAGCCCAGAAATAAGTTTTGCGCCTTTAAGATTGCTTCTGAGAGAGAAGGGGGAGAGAAGAAGTGCAGAGTTTGTTATCAGGAACTGAACTTGCTCCCCCACATCCTTGCCTGGACTGTGCTGTCTGTGGACGGACAGACAATGGGACAGAGCTTTCCTTTGCTTTTAGTTAGTTTTTAGCTAGCTGAGGCAGAGAAGTTCGCTGGACTGTGTTTTTTTCTTTTTCTTTGGACCTGTTCAAACCTGCTCTGGACTGAACACCCAGAAAAGCATGGGGAGCTCACACCTGTGGCCCACCTGGGTTTGGGCCGTGGCGTTTCCAGCACCGGAGGGACTGATAACAGACTGGGTGAGCTGAGCTACAGCCCACCAAGAGGACTTTCTGAATCTGTCATCTCTTCTGGAGCAACAAGAGCTTTTATTGTTTAATATTGTTCATTTTTTTTTTGTGAG
>JAYDZK010000056.1:10201604-10245457 GCA_034509185.1 Euphonia xanthogaster | reverse complement strand
CTGGCTCATGTTCAACTTGCCATTGACCAGGACCCCCAGGTCCCTTTCCCCAGCACTGCTTTCCAGGCTGTCATTCCTCAATCTGTCTGTACATCCAGGGTTGCCCCATACCAGGTGCAGAACCCAGCACTTTCCCTGTGATGATTTGAGTAATTAAGCAAATGCCTAATAGAGATCCAAAGACTAAGATTGTTGGAGCAAGGCTAGTATTGGAGTTGCAATGAACAGGATTGGGGAGGATGTTGATGGTTGAATAGGCTCTTTGATGAATAATGTTACCCCATCTGCTAGAGGCTGTAGAAGTCTGAATGGGCCAACAATATTTGGGCCCTTTCGGCTTTGAGTATAGCGTAAGATTTTGTGCTCTCCTAGCGTGAGGAAGGCTACTCATGAGCTTCATGTGCTTGGTGATTGCCCATCCCTCTAATTTGCTGAGATCTCTCTGCGGGGCCTCTCTGCCCAGGAGGGAATCAACAGCTCATCCAAATTTAGTTTTGTTGAGAAACTTCCTCAGTATTCCTTCAAGTCCTGCACCCAAGTCATGAAGACGATGCTGAAGAGAGCCAGGCTGAGGATGGAGCCCCGTGGGACCCCGGCAGTGACAGGTCCCCAGCCTGATGTCCCCCCATTCACTGTCACCTTTGTGCCTGGCCCGGGAGCCCATTGCTCTCCCATCGTGTAACTCGGATAAAACTGGATGTTTTATCTCTTGTGAAAGTATCAAAAGCTCTGCTGAAGTACAAAAAGATTCATCACAGCTTTTCTCTTGGTAGATTCCCTTTTCCCTTACCCATGGTATGGTGTCAAATACTTCTGACTAAACCAAAATCCGAGGCCCAGGTTTTTTAACCAAGGACTTCTCAGTAAATAGAACAAACTGATTACTGGCTTTTCAAACACGTCCTGCAAAGATAACAGTATTCAAATGACAGGGATTAATTTACTCAAATGAATCACAAGAGACAGCAAACCACACTCAAAGCATTTTCTGAAACTCATGATGTGAATAGTAGAAAGCGCAAGAGAAAAACAAGCCTATGCAAAATGGGCTGATGCTGCCATCTGCCACAGTTTGGAAAAAATGCAAATTTGTAGATCATTTATTATCCTTTCAGTGACCTTCTGAAGAATTTGGTAAAGCCCTGTCTGCAAGGTAGTGTTTGCTACACTTTTTTTAGGGAAGAGAGGAGGCTGTACTGAGTATTGGTACATTCACCTCATGGAAAGATGCTAGGAAACATATACAGAAATTAACTTCTCTTCCAGATCCAAAAAACACTGTTAAAATAGAGTGAGAGATGTAATTTATATCTTTTGGATGCAATTTTCTACCTCTGCTTATCTTTAATTTATGACCTAATGATGCTTTTATCCAAACAACACTTGACTTTCAGACTTTGGCTTCACCATGGAGTATCATAGTTGTAGCAGCATTGTCACCCCAGGAAGTGGGTCAGGAATAATTTTATTTGCACCTGCTTTTTTAATTCCTTCCCTTCACCACGTAGCCTCCTTCTTTGGCCAGTTCCTGGTATGGAAAACCAGAGTTAGGGCTGCATTTCCACCTGCTGCAGTGGATTTCTACTTGCAGAAACAGTGGCAAAAGTGCATCACAAGAGACCTAGAGCAATTACAGGGAGCTGAAGGCATCTTCTTCAAGCCCAGATATTCTGAATCATAGATAAGAACTTAGGACAAACAGTATTGTCCTGAAGCTCAGAAAGAACTTAATGAGGGTTTTGAGAAGCTCTGTCAGCTCTGAAGATTTATAGCTCCACCTGACAGCTATCACCATATTTTAGTCATCACCATATTTTATATTTTGCATGTTTAAGATCTAGCCTAAATTTACTCCTCATTTCTGTCCCTATTCCTTTGACATGGATAACTGCACAGAGAATAGTGGCACAAAAGTCTCAGTCAATGCCTGTCACTGCTGGGGTCCCACTGGACTCCATCCTTAGCCTGGATCTCTTCAGCATCATCTTAAACGACTTGGGTGCAGGACTTGAAGGAGTAATAAGGAAGTTTCTCAACTTCCTGGGAGCTGAAAGATGTCTTCACTGCTGGTGACCTTGACACTTCCCAGAGATCACCCCCACCATGCCCCAGGGCACGCCAGATTCACCTTCTGTGAGGTGCTGAACTCATAACTCCAGAAGTGCATCCCACCATGTCCCAAGCCTTCCATGGCTCTGGGCATCCTGGGAATGAAGAGCAGGCTCAGGAAGAGCAGTCATGCAGTGAGGCTGCGAAGGAGCTGTCCCCCAGCAGCCTGACACAAATCCCCCTCCTGCTCTGGGAGTGCTCAGCCTCTTCCCTGCAGGACACTATGGCATGTAGACAGAGCAGAAACAGAGAAAAATGAAGGGGCCTTGAAACCCAGTGAGAATCTCACAAAATCAAGGGGAAACAGTTCCCAGACCCTCAGCTGTGATTTGACATTTTTGTTTTTCTTTGCAGAATTTGAATAGCTGTGGAGAGTAGAAGCTTTCAAGATTAGCATCTGCTGACACATTGAGGAAGATTCTTCCATATTAAGGTGTTTTGTGTCTCAGATAAAGAATTATGATCTCTTTACAGTTTTTATTCCTGTGGAAGGAAAGGTTAATTTAGAAAAAATTCCAGAATTAAACACAGGGAAATAAAAAAAACCCAGCTGAATACTTTGTTTAAAACCTGTCAGAAAACCCACTGACAATGACATAAATCAGCAAAAACCAGTAGAAGAAAATATTCAAATAAAAAAAAAAAATCAGAAAAATGTTTCACGCCCCTGCCTGATCTTTGCCTGTGCCATTCAGAAGTCTGGATATTATGAACTAGAATGGAAATCATATCTTCCTGGTCCCCTTATGAGACTCAACAAACTTAGTGTATGAGAGAAAGAAACTCGAGAAAAAGAAATCTGAGATCTAACACTCTTGAGAGAGAATAGTGTCCTTAAGTACTGCCCTACTCTCCAAAAGAGAAAATCAGTATATTCCCCTCAGTGGGATTGTTGGGCTATCTTTGTGCCCACACCCTATGTTTTCAAGCTGTTAATAACAGGAAGTTAAGGTTCAGTACTACAGTAGCTGTTTCATTTAACTGGTGTTAAGTATCTATACTATACATTTCTACATTCAGACTACTTACCAGAGACCTCTTATAGTCAGTGGAGAGAAATATTTGCTACAAAAATAAACTTCAATTTCTGTTTCCCTGAAGCGGATGTTTGAATTAAATTGTGTGAGTTGTGCCCCAGAAGGGGACATGAGGATAGCCGGCTCTGTTGAGGGTGGTTTTTGTCCTGACACTGAAAGCTGTAGACAATGAGACATGGAATAATACTTTGAAGATAAATAAGTTAAAATTTTAATGATTGTTTAAACTGAAGCTAAGTTCTTATTTCTGTGGAACATCACTGTGAGCATCAGCTATTTTGGCCATGTTTGGAATGTACACTGCACTTTTCACACCTATAAATTGAAAGCTGGCATCCTGCAAAGAAAATGCAAACTACAGGTGATGTGGAAGGCCAGATACAGCCCTGATACACAGGATACAAAACTTACACCTTGGAATTTGTTCCAGACTCATAAAACAACCTGATCTTTTTGAAGTATAAATACGCAGAAACCAGATTAATGGAAATGCTGGGGGAAGGGATGGCTTTGGCAGCATGGGAGCACCTAGCACAGAGGATTTAATGCTCTTGGATCCTGGTCAGCTGTGAGGAACGTCAGAACCTGACATAATTTCCCTCCTCCCCAGCTGAGGGAGTGCCATATAAACTGTAAATCATCTCAACCCAGTTAGCGTGTTTGTCTGGGTCATAGAACCTGACATAAACAAACATAGTGGCTTTTTTTCTGAATATAAATTCTATTTTTTTTGTAAAGGGGTCTGCTGGAGGCTGTAGAGACACCACACTAGATTTTAAATAATAGTCTCAGAAAAAAGTCAGATTACACTGTTTTTTTTTACATTTTAGGTGTGAGGAAAAAAGTAATTATACTGAAAAGCTTATGATATTCATCTCATTTTTTTTCCTGAGTGTTTTCTACCAACATGCTTATTTCAAAAAGAAACTATGACATCTGGTCTGATGTATAAAGGCAACATTAAGCCTCACTGAACAGAAAGCTAGGACTAGGTAGGACTAGGCTGGCTTGAAAAGAGCTGCCCTTGATTTATGAACTCTAAAATTTGTATAATTTCTGATATCACTTCAGAGGTGTGGAAAGGTAACAGGTACAAATCTGAACATGGTAGATTTAATCCTTTCCTATCTGGCCATTTCAAACAGCCCCTGTGGAAGGATATGGTGCCCACATTGCTTCAGCATCTCTGGCTCCAGATGTTGAAGAGACTCTCTCACTCTGGTGGCACAATAGGCTCCTGATACACAGTTTATTCACTATTCATTTTTCTAAGAAGAAAATTTAAGTTATTAAACATTTTATATTTTTTTGCCTCTTTTACATATTTTTTATGAAGACTTTCTGATCTGTTGCTCAAGAGAAGAAAAGCCTTCCAAAACATTACCCATTGAAAAATTTGAACTTTATCATGTGTGATGTGAGTAAAGGAAGATATAAAGAATCTCTAAAGAAGTATTTCAGATCCAAATGATCATTTTGTCTCATGAAAAGAGTGCTTGTGTAGCTAATGAAACTGAACTATGCTCAGGTTGGAAATGGATGTAATAGAAGTTTTTTTCATGTAGCCTGCATTGAATTTCAAAGTATTTTACTAAAAGTATCTCAAGGCTGCTATTAATACTGTCAGAAGAAAACGGATTATATACATTAGGAAACATTTAAAACTTTAGTCCTTAATACTAAATACACACATATGTTCAGTGGGGAGGGGTAATTTACTTGGTGTCCTGCTGTCAAACAGCCTTCAGTAATACTGTAAGGGCATAAAAGCTTGAAGATAGAACTGCTTAACTTATAAATTCCTCTTTATCTGGAAAATTCCTCTTTATCCTATACATTCCTCTTAAAGGATTTCTTACTTTTTCCTCATGGATAAGGTTGGATAAGGTCAAAGACAGGATGAAGAATTAGATGGATCCTGGTTCTAACTCATGTCCCAATTTCTTTTTGTAAAATACATATAAATTACTTTAAATTTATGGAATTTTAAATTAAAATATTGTTCTGGGATTTTTTAACTGAATTAAGCTTTCCTCATTAGGAGCAATATTTTATATTACTGTGGTACAGAAACTCTTAGTATTCTTAACTGGACTGAAAAGCTTTGGAGCCACAATACAAATACGGACTTTACATAAAGAGTATCAAACTTCTGCTTTTCTATTATTATTTGAGAAACCTGCATGTTCTCCTCTTATTTATTTTTGAATAATAATTCTTTGATTTTAACAGGTATAAATAGACCTTTTCATAAGATATAAAACAGAGTTGATTTACCTTATCTAATCTAGTTTTGTCTGAATAAATGTCAGTTTAAGTCCATTTGCAAGAAGGCAATTACAAGAATAGCAAAAAAAGGGACACTCCAATGATCAAAGACTATTTTTCTATTCACTGGGAGAAACCACAGCTAACTTTTACAGGAGGCTGTTAGAAGGAAAATATTAAGACAGTGGTGGTGTTAATGTGCTCTTGGATATTTCTTGTAAGCTGCACAGCACCATGGGAAAAAAAAACCCACCCAAGAATAATACAGTATCAAGAAAAAGAATGTCTTTTCTTTTGCCATTACACCCACTGTTCGCTAATAAATTGATCATAGTGGGGATTAAAAGTAGTAGTTTGTGAGAATATTTATCTGTATTCATCTGAGTGCTTTTCATTACACTCTACATTATATATCAAAAAAAGCCATTCTAAATCATTTTCTGCTTTTTTAAAAAATGGAATGAAACGCTTTGGAAGATAAACAATATAAATATCTTGTGACACATGTGGATTTTTATGTAACCACTTACCTAACTTAATCCTCCTGCAAATGAATGCATATAGATCCATTAAAAGAAGAGGTAAGTGTGCTATGTTCTCTGTAAGTTTATATCATAAACATGTATTCTAACAGCAAGTTCTCGTTTCTCAAACATGTTCAAAGTCAAGGATTTATAGCATTTCAAATTGCATACATGCAGTGACACAGCCACTTCCAGCCTATTCCTCGTGACTTCATGACTGGCCACAACCAGAAAACATTTTAAACATATATTACAGAATTGTCTTCTTCAAATAAAATAGTGAGAGGTGAGAAATTTACAGTGCTAAAATGTAATTCCAGAGAAAAACTCCTCAATGGAAAAGCATTATGAGCAGTTTTTGTTCTATTTACCCAACAGTAGTAGTTTGACTGTCCTGGCTTCCCTCGCTGCATCTTCCTGGAGCTTCTTTTCCAGTTCTCTGGATCTCCTGGCCGAGTCCTTGCTCTCCGAACTGGCTCCACTGCCCATCTTGAGATGTTAAAAATTCTCTTTATGCAGTTGATTTACTTCTTATCATATCAGTTGCTTTGATTCAGAAGGACAACCATCCAGGCTCAAAGAAAATTTTAAAATCCCATTGGACCTCTCTGGTCAGCCTTCAAATCAAATGGTCCTTTTTCACCTGTCACATGACCTGGGGATGCTGTAGTCAAGCATTTGCATAGGAACACAAAAAGGAGGTGTTATGATGTCACAAAATTAAAGTTATCCATTCAAGATCAAACCGAGGCATGCATTAAACTCTCTTCTTGTTCAGGGAGGTTTTGTTTCACATACTCGAAAAAATGTGCAAAATGTCTTGAAACAGGATTGGAAATAACTATAGGGTAAAATTTTCAGCTTGTGAAGTAGTATTATGCCCTGAAGCAAAACCCCCAGCATTTACAATTTTTGGTTTTCATCTTTCTCAGTGGTGATAGCTCTCAATATATGTACCCTGTATTTTCAAATGACAGAATTTGAATTTACATAGTAAAGACAATTTTGATTTATTAACTAGCATGTGGAATGTTTGCTGCATTTTCTATATTATGGCAAATACATTTGTTTTCTTGAAATGGTAAAGGACACTTTACAGTAATTTGTAATATCATTGTAATAATTTTGTGCAGATATTCCTTGAGTAATGTCAGAGTCTTTGCCATTGTTAATTCTAATAAAATATGTTATTAATTGCTAATAAAATTATTTAATTAGAAGTTATCACTTTTGGCTGAAAGCACTACACCTTTTCTTATGTAAGAAAGGACACGGGTCAGATTCTCCTCACAGGTATAATACTTTCATCTTAGTGTCCTCATAGTGCAGTAGTATTATAGAAATTTTTTATGTGACATGATGGAAATATCACTTGGCATGTGGAGTCAGCAGTATATTGAGAAGATATATTTACTCTAATAGTGTGGAAATGAAAAAGTGTAGAATTACTGTCAGAACTAAAAGATAATTTTTTTTTTTTTGCCCTTTCTCTTAAGATTAAGGATTTAAATTAAATCAAATTAAATTAAATCTCACCAGTGTGAAAGACTGTAATTCATTCTAGACTTATACTCATTCACTTTATAAAGTATTTTGGTTATATAAAAAGCATAAACGTAAAATGATATTACAATTCTCCAATTATTCACTAATACCAGTTAATAATGTTCTAACTTCACAGTATGTAAATATATAAGGTTCAGCACGAAAATAATGTTTAGGGGCAAAATAAGAATGCTGGTTGTTTTGCTTTATGTTAGAAGTACTTTTAGGTCAGAAGATACATGAGGAAGAGAGCCAGAGGCAAACTCATCCCTTCCTAGAGAACAGAAACTTCCCCAGAGCAGAAGTGTGTGACCCCCAGAGGAAACAGGAGGGGAACTGCTACTGAATCTACTTCCCCACTACTAGGGTGGGGAAGATGAGAGTGAGCAGAATAAATATCAGCAGTGCACTCTGAATTCTGAGCCATTAGTGCTGGAGAGAGCTCTCCTGAAAAAAGGTGCTGTGCTGTGCTCATCCCATTCAGCACTGACTGACTTCTCAGGCTTAATGTTCAGATCACAAGCTGCAGTAAAGACACAAAGTTCTGGTTTGCCAGTATATTCTTTTTCTTTATATTTTTTGTCAGTATATTCTTCTTCTTTGGCAGCACACAGAGCCATGCAGTTTTCAGTCTCCTTGCACCGGGTTGCCTGAAATGAACAATCAGTCCTTGTTAATGGCTGAATTTTTGCATATATGCAACACAAGAAAATTCTCTGTTTTGTTAAGCTTATATTACTACTTTGTTTCTTGTTTAAAACAGACCACCATTAGGTCTTTACACAGCCATAGTAGTAACTGATTTGTTTAAAAAATGAAAATAAGTAACTTGGAAGTGTGATATCAGTGCCAGGTGTCTGTTCATCAGAACTGTAGGCAAGTACAGCGTTCCTATGGATTTCAGGGGGGTTGAAAAGTTAACATTTCTGAAAACTAACAGAACTAAACATTAACTGATATCACGAACCATGAAGATGAAAATCATCTACAAATTGCAGGCCCAATTTTCTACTGGGTGGTTCTACATATTTACTAGTATAACTCTATTAATTTTGCATTTAATTTTTGTGGTGTCAAACTGGAAGAGGATAAGGGGGACCATTCATGTTTACTGGATGGGTGTAAATGAATCCTCATTTACATAATTTTTTCCTAGATGGAAAATAATGGTAAATCAATGTGCATCCCATAATAGAAGTTTCCTAACATTCTCTGTTATTATGACTTTGTACAGGAATTGGCTTTTAAAAAGTAGGTGTCTAAATCAAGAAGACTGTAAAGAGAATGTGCAAAAAATAAAGATAAAAAAACAAGTATTTCATAAAGATCCACTTTTTTACCCAGTTCTACCTTCAAACTCTTAATAGTTTACTGATAAAAGACTCCACAACAATCTGTTTCTATTTCTTTAGTGAGTAAACAGGATTCTGTTTTGCTGTAGACATCCTCCTCCTCTTTCTCCTCATTTGATTGAGGAAATTTCTGCTGATGGTTAAGCCAGAACTAATAGGTAGAGTTGGGTTGTTTCTAAAATGCTTTTTGATATCTTTTCTTGACTTCTACTAGGTGCAATAATAAAATTATGGTCTCACCTTGCTTCTCTTCTATTGTTTAAACCACCTTTATTTGAATGGAAGGTTTGAAGGTAAGTCTGGAAAATGCTGCTTTGAAATGAAGCTATGCTTTGTAAAGAATATTAGTTTTGGGGCTGGAGTTGCTTCTGGTAATTCACTCTAGGTGGTGCTGATATTACAGAGTGTTCACTAAAGCATTCTGCAGCTGTACGAGCTCTCAGACTGTCTGAGAGGCTGCTTCAAGTGATCTCTTCAGAATTCATGGATGGGCCATTTCCAATTCCAGTTGCAAATTTTAATTTCATATTAAAGTTGTACTGGTGTGGGATTTTTTTGGCAAATAATATAGATTGCTCTGGTAGTAGGATTCTCAAGTTCTTAGGTTTTCATTTTAATTTTCAGTTTCTTCTGAAAGTACTAAACATGTCTCAGTCCACAAAA
Source organism: Euphonia xanthogaster (assembly GCA_034509185.1). Classification (NCBI taxonomy): domain Eukaryota; kingdom Metazoa; phylum Chordata; class Aves; order Passeriformes; family Fringillidae; genus Euphonia; species Euphonia xanthogaster. Next base: position 10,235,959 of record JAYDZK010000056.1, on the reverse strand, counting down.
GAGGAATAGCTTAGGAAACCCGTACCTTTAATTTTGTCTACTTTCTCTCTAGGTCTTTGCATTTACAATTTGTTCAGACTGGAATTTAGTAACCTTTTCCACTTTTTCACTAAAATGAATGTTTTGCCTTTTCCCTGATAAATTAAGTGGAATGAGATAGGAAAAAAAGGAGGAAGTTTTAGAAAGAATAGATTTCTCCAAATTTAGAAACTTTTTATACAAATCCTTCAGTATACTTCTAATTATAGGAAGCTTGAAAAATCTTCAGTACAATGCCTTTCACAAACAGAGGAAACCATTCATCTCTTTTGTCTGGCTAATGAATTCCTTGCAATGTGGAAAACACCCACTGAAATATTGACAAACCCATTGAGACTTTGGTCATTACTGATGTGCAGAGATACCTGCTCCATGACAAATATTTTAGCTTTTGAGACCTGTTGAGAGCTTTATCTCTGGCACTGGGCCACAGTCACAGGGTTAAAGAGTTTGTGGAGCTGAGGCAGTGTCCCCACAGGGGCTGTGCTGCTGTGTGACCTGGCCAGGCTGGATTGTCACCTGCACAGGGCAGGGCACTGGCACTGCCTGACTGCTGCAGGCCAAGGACCAGGTGGATGCTGGTCCTCCTGGGAGCTTTGCACAAGAATGTAAGATGGACCCTGAAGAATCTTCATAATTCAGCAATGAAAAGCCCTGGGAAACTTTAAGTTTGGACTTATTCCTACTTTGTGCTGAGGGTTGGACCAGAGACCACAGGAGGCCCCTCCCGACAAAAATAGTTCTATTGTTTTGTTAGAGAAGAGAAACTAGTTTTACCTTAGCTTTAATTTATAAAGCTTGTCTATAAGCCCCTAAGGCCTAAGTTTTGTTTCATTTTTTAAATCCTCAATATTAACAAAAATATAAAGCTTGAATTATTTTCTTTTTATTTGCTCTGTCTCTTTCTAAGCTTTCTGTTTCCTTTTTCTAAACAGAATATAAATGTGAAAATCTAAGTGAAACCTAAGATATTTGTGTCATTTCAGTCCCTCACCCCCCAATTTGTCATCTTCTCTCTAGGAAATGTTACCAAATATCAGAAGAAAAAAGGAAATCTGGGCTCTTAACTCTACATTAGTACAGTGATGATACTGTAATATTTGCAAAGCCATTTAGTTCTGTAAGAAAGGAATGATGTAGTCCTTCCTTTTACTGCTTACAGAGGTGAAAAAAGGAAGGATAGAAACAATACTACAGATCAAAGAAAATACTTTAAAAACAATAAAGAGTTCCTGTATTATCAATCCTGTCAAACATTTCTTTCCTCAAATATAGACATAAATTGCAATACTTTTCCATTTTTGTGAAAATCTTAGCACCACTATGGCAGAGGTGAGCTGTTCTGGCTTCAGTACACTCATTATCCTTCCTTCTGCAATTGCAGCTCATGCTGTTTCAATGGAAAGTGACATGGTGTGAGAAAAGGTTATTGAGCACCAGGGGGGACTCACTGGTTGAGTATTGGTCAGGTAAGACCCACTGAGTTCTAAAAAGTTTGCCTGTACTTCAGCTGTAACCTTGTCTGTGGTATCAGGAAACCTATGCCAATTTTTGACAGTAGATGTGTGGCTGAGCTGCTGTGTTCAGATTAAGAACTGGTCATTCCAACAGTCTGAAACTTGATATATATATTTGGCTGACCAGTGCAAAAAAAAAAAAAAAAAAAAAAAAAGGCAAGATCCAGTGCAAAGCTATAAAAGCCCAAACCCTTCAGTGTCTCTTGGACCAACACTCCTGTTCCAGTCTGTGCTTAGAGGATGCTTGGGATGTGTTTGACAGAGCTGCACTGAGCTTGGAAATATCCCCTGACTTCTCACATAAGAACAGCGAATATTTCAGGCTCTGATCTTTCTACAAAGATTAACAAATGATCTCTCTGCTATGGTAAGTTTAATTTTTTTTTGTGGCTTATTGCTGATTCACACAAGAAAATGCAAAAGAACAGACAGAATTAGTGCATTATAAAATGGTTTGAAGTCTTTGAACTCATGTATTTCCCACTGGACTGTCCAAGACTCTCTCCTGCTGACTCCGGTAAGAGGTGCACCTCGTATTTTTTGCAGGGGGAGAAAAAAGAAAAAAAGTAAAAGGGAATCTTAATGGGAAAATGGGTGATGCCTGCTATCTCTGAAGAAAGGGTCAAGTTTCTAGTACAAGGTAAACAGTCAACACAGTACATAAAAAAAAATAGAGCTTAAAACAATGGGGAAATATTTTGTCAACATCTCACTCTGAACAATTCCAATTCCCACTAGAGCTATATATTGACTCATCAAGTCCTATTGTTCCTTGATAGCCAGAAATTAATGAAGAGCAAAAGCAGACACAATTCTGATTTGACTTGTAGAACCCTTTAAATAACAAATATTTCAACCTTTTCTCTCAGTGTCAAACAAATGTGCAACACGAATTATGGGAAAAATAAAGACATTTTTTCCCAGCAGATTAGCATCTCTTCTCTTTGTTCTTGGCAGACTTTTTCCAGCTAGGACAACTTGTGATTGTGGTGTCCTCAGCAGAATGCAAGCAGCTCTGTGTAATGGCTGGATAAAATCTGATTTCTGAATGCTGACAAGGATGTAAGTGTGTAGTTTCAGAGCTTGGAGTGACTTCCAGGATGTCAGCTGAGTTGAACTATTCTGCATGGAGGGTGTCTACAAAGTTTCCATAAGAGCTACTGCCATATTGCAACAATACCTATAGAAACTAATGTAGAAGAACTTGTTCTGCTGCTGAACTAATGCACTTCATCTGAAGAAATCTGTTTTTTTTCTGCATGGATTGTTATATTACATACTTGTGGAAGCTGGCTGACATCTGCTGCATTATATTTGTTCTTTCATTCACACTCCAGGACATAATAACTAAATAAGATCCTTATTTCGATAGATTTTTAGAGAGGATTTTTTAAACAAAATTTTTAAGTTTTTACATTTTTTAAGATTCATTTCATTGTAAAGCTATGTTAAACTTAAATATTTAAAAGGTTGGAGCATGAAACCTGAATGTGGTAAGGCATAAGAGAGAGATTTCCTAGGAATCCATAATATTGACATAATTCTGAGAAAACTCTTCTGTCTTGCTCAGTGTAACTTCTGAAAGTAAAGTTATTTCTTCAGAGAAGCAAAGTTGTCTATTATCTTTGTGGTTTGTAACCATTTTAGCCTCTGATTTAATCCTACACATTGTCTTTCTCCAAAATCAGATCTCCCTAACTTTTAAAGGCTTTAACTAAAGACCTAAAGTGCTTTCTGTCTCGATGGTATCCTGCAATACTGTGAGATGGTGACATGAGAAACCTCATCACAAACCATGCAGCGTATGGAGGTAATACTGGGAATTTTAAGGATTAACAATGTTTTTAGTATTCTTTCATTCTAATTATGAAGCAGTGTTCTAATTAATACAACTCTAGCTGACACTTTGCCTAGAAAAATATGCATTGTCCTGGGAAGAATTCCAGGGAAAAGGGAAATTATCTCATTCTTTTCAGTTCCCACTCCCCTTACAGAAATTTTAAACAGCTGAGCTCTTTAAAAGCCTTCCTGAGCTAGGCTGACCTCCACCCCAAAATGTTCCATTCTTAGATAGGGAAGGAAAAACAAAAACAAAGTGTTTTTATTACACTCCTGAATGGATTGAGGGCAGATCAGGCTCCCTGAGAATTTGGGAAGGGAGATCCTAAGCAAGTATGTTAAGAACTCCACCCACATTCAATAAGTTGATGGGGAAAATATAAACCTCTGAAACCTCAGGTCTCATAAGAATTGAGGTCAGAATTTAGGTACAAAGGAAAGGGAAGAGCCTAGAAGACTAGACAGACATTTCATGAATGCCAGCAATGTCTAAGTGTTGTTCCTTAAGGAATCACTGACAGGAGTGGGTCTATGCCTTCAACAAAGGGTAAAAAGAAATGTAATTAGGTGATTATAAAATGACATGTTGAGATGGGGAATACCATCATACCTTCAGACAGCATATTAGTCTATGCCTTCAGGAATGAAATTTTTTGCTTCTCAAAATCAGACAATCTTTTCCAGAATTAAATATCCCTCCTGTTTTATTCTCAAAGTTACAAATTTAAGTGGACTTACTTTCCAGTCTTTTGAGATCTTGTTTTCTTGGCAGCTACAGATGTTTTGTGAAAATGTCTCTTTAATTTCTTCCTCTTCTTTAGCATCTTTCATGTCTCAAAGTTGGCTTAATCTGAGTCTTCTTTTAACTGAAGTGCAGAGCAGAATCGGCCAGTTCTTTGTACAATGTCTGTTTTCATATTTGCTTGTTTGAGTAATTTTCTCATTAGGGATTCTGCAAGGCAAGGCTGCAGGTGTTTAAGAGACTCGTAGGATAATTTGATTTACCCCGTGTTGTACTGTTCAATGTCTGAATTTTTGATTGTGCTGGCAATGGATGTTGTGTTTTTGTATTTATTACTAAACCTGTTGTGGTAGCACTTTCATGGGATGCAGGGTGACATTTCTCAGAAGTCACTGCAGTGCCTGGCTCTTATTTTAACGTGCTGTGCAGCTGGTGAGCTGTGTTACTGATATCTCACACAACTCTGTCAGGCTGTTTATCTGCGTGCCCTCTGCTGCTCCAGAGTCACCCTGATGAAAAGTCACCTCTGGGTTGAGTTGCTGGTAAGATGCCAGGCACTGCCCTGTGTGATTCCAGCTCACATACCCGCCACGGTCCTGCTGGCTTAGCAGGACTCGTGCTTCAGTGTGCTGCTCTGCTTGGGTCTTATATTTCATTTGTACCTGCTCGGTTTTTAAATCTCTCTGAAGCACAGATGCCACAGGGCTGGACTCCAGTGTTTGTGATCAAACTTCTCATATGTTTGAATTCAATCCCATACTCTGTTCAGATTCCCAATTTGCAGTTAAACCATTTCTTACAGACATGTATGGTTCAGCAGTGACTGCTGCTTTTCCACATGACCTGCTCTCATGGATTATCTGTTGGCAGGTGACAGAAAGAAACATGTCCTCTTACTCAGTATTTCTCCCCTGCCCTCATTTATATGTTGAATTTATAGGCATCAGCTATATTAGTAAATGCAAGAGTGCCTGACAATTTTCCTGGAACTGGATTCTCTGGGCTTGTACATCTTAGGACAGCCCCAATAAAGAATTTGATGTGTTCATGACATTCCCTGAACAGTTCATGCACTTGGCCAGACAAAATTGGCACAGCTAAAGGCAGATTGCTTACAACCTGTTTGGTTTGAAGACTGGCAGTTTATTAATAGACTTGAGCTGGACTGTGGTAATTGTTCTCAGTTCCTATAGGTGTGAGTCACACCTTCTGGAGCTGCCATGGCACTTCTGTTCAGATGGCTGCAGCATCCTCCTTATTTTACAGTACCATCTAACCCAATCCATGTGTGTGGAAGGCAATACTCGTGCGAGTCAGGAACACAAAACCTATTCAGTAGAGTGTTCCTTCCATGTTCTGTGGGCATCTGGCAGCTCCCTTCCACTCCTGCTGAAACTCTAAGTACTACCAAGTGAAAAGCAGAGCAGCCTATTTTCCTTTTTTTCCCACCAGTTTATCATTCTTCTCTGTCATGTGGAGAATCCTCAAGGTTAACAGCTGGAAAATTCTGTGTTCAGAAGAGACCAGGCAATGATGTGCTCCCTGCTAATCTATTGAAAGTATTGGCCTGCCTGTAGTCTGCATTTTTTGCTCAAGGCTCTGATCAGTATCCTCCATGTATCATCATCGTGGGAAATATGTTCCTACTCAGCAAGGGTAAATTGTGAAATTGTCTTGCCAAAGAAGGGCAAGAGAGCTGGGGAAGGGTCTGGGGCACAAATCTACTGAGGAGCAGCTCATAATGGCTGAAAAATACCAAACATGCATTTTGAAGAGAATGGAAATCAAATTATCAGGTCAGGAAAAAAAAAAGGTTATAATTTAAAAGAGGGGAGGTTTCTATTAGATCTTAATAAAACCTTTTAACTGTAGTGGTAGTTTAGCAGTGTGAGATGTTATATATGAAGGCTGTGGAAATCATAATGATAATAGTTGTGTGTCAGACACTGTTATGGGAAACTAAATCCAGCATATTTACTGCAGAGAGACAGAATGCAACTCTTGAAGCCCTATGTATTATTACATTTCATTTCTCTTCTCATTCCCTTGAATTCTAGTGTGCCTTTACAAAATTTAGCTAGCTTAGTGACTTCTTCTTCCTCAAATAATCTTTTTTGGCTTTCTGCAAAGATTCTCATTGTTGTTCCTCTTTCCTTCCTGAATGATACTCTGAAATATTGTACCATATGCCTTAATGTAGCCCAGATTAGAACAGAACTCTTTACGTACTTTAAAGAAAATTACAAGGATTTAAGAAACTTTGTTTAGGCTGAGAATTTTTTTTTCTAGAGCCTCCAAATACATGGCCATTCATTGCTTTTGACAGGATTCCAGGACTCAAAGGGGAGTCCAGAGCAAGCAAAACAGTATTAAAAAAAAAAAAGATAAAAAAAGAAAAAGCTGCACATGAAATTGGAACAGATCAACTGAGGAGTTCCTTGTTACCTCAGTACGCTGTTACTGATTTCACCCAAAATCAAAATGACCATTTAAAATTACTCTGACCATCTGGATCAGCCACCAGAGCATGTAGTTGGGCTGACCTGGACCTGTGAGGTGAGTCACAGTGCTCAAGTTGGGCAGCAAGGTTTCTGGTGTAATCAGTGGTAGGAGCCTGTCACCTCCAGGAGAGTGCCTGAACTCTCCAAAGAGGTGTCGAGTGTGAAATTTAGCTTAGACCAACAGTAAATGCTAAGAAGGAGATCATAATGTAAGATGGCTCTGTAGGCTGGTGGTTCACTTCTCTGTAGTGGCTAGACACTCAAGAATGTACATATATTTTCTTCATATCTTATACTTAACAACTGGTAAAATCATAATAAGGATGTTCTCCCCTCTCTTTAGAGAGTTAAACTTGCCTTTCAAAGTCTGATTGAGGATGAGTCGGGGGAAACATCCACGGCTGCTCTGATCAAGATTATTTGAAGGACTTTATGGCATAAAATATAAATGTGAACCTGACCACATTCAGGGTTATATCATGGTGGACAGTGAATGCTGAGATTCTCTTAATTCGTCCCAAGTTTCTTGTTCTTCAGGTTTCTCATTGGCACCAAAGTAGGTGATCTGAAATTTATCCTGTGTGATTTTCACAATAGGAGCACATAAATTTGTGTGAGCCTCATTACCTTAGAGATATGAATGGATCTTTACTTCAGAATTTCCTAGAATATTTTGTTTTTTAAAGGATGTATTCAAGACTTAAAAATAGCTATTAAGGTAAGGAAATTGTTTAACTACTTTGAGCTACTTTAACTACTACCTGTTTCCTTCTTTTGTTGAGCATTTAATAAGAACATTTTTAGATGGTGACAGAAAACACAAGTTTTGGGCTGAAACCTCCTCATATTTAGGGCCGTGTGCTCATTTTATTGTTTGTGATCTTTCTTCCCCTCCATTTCTTATTGTTTCACTGATTGATAATTACAAAGATCCTGCAGAGGAGTTCTGCAAGAGTGGAGCCGTTCAAACAAGATTTCAGGGAAGACCTATGTCTTGTGTTGTCCAGTCAGAAATTATAATTATTGTTCTAAACTAAATTTTCCAGTTATGGACTGGCTTGTGCTGCATTGCTGCTCAGCTCCACACTGAAAAAGGAGCTCCAATAGCCACTTAAAATGCTATGGTAACATCAGGCATAAAAACATGGTTAGTGATGTATGCCAGGGTCCCTAACAACTCAGGGAATGTAGGAGCTGGTTCCTTACACTGATGGTAGCTGACTGATCAGCAAGACACTTATAAGCATAGATACATGCCTTCCATCTAGGAAAGCTTTCAGTAATTCCACTGGCAGTGTTTATAGAGTATATCTCTGTACATCTTTTCCATTCAGCCTCACATGCTGCTCCCACCAACCAGAACCTTTTGCTGTATTGTTTCTTCACTGCTTGGATGCAGTAGAAATGCACACACTGCTTTGTTCTAATTTTACATGCACTGCTTCCATTTCTATATATTTTCCGTAGCTTCTCTCCCTTAATTTCATGGCATTACACCAGGAATGGAGGGATCCAAAGATAAAGCAGGACAGGACCGTGGCTTCCTGAAGCCCTGCACTGATACTGGCTCTGAAACGGGGGACCTGGTGCTTATGAGCATCCAGATAACGCGAGGCTGAAGAGCAGTGCAAAAACAAAATAAGATAGAGCATGAGTCAATCAACCCCCTGCAGCCTGTGACTCCCTCAGCAGCCCCATTTATGTGATTTTCCCTTAAGAAGAAGAAGCACAAGGAAAGATAAGAGTTTTAGATTACAGTATCCATGGATGGATAACAGAGAGTGCTGGCCACCTCTTGTTTGTCTCAGATACTCAAATCACAGCAGTCCCATCCCACTTCTGCTGGACCATTACTCATGCCCATTCAAATGATTTGAACATTCAAGTAAACAGCAAAAATGTATGGTTAACAGAGAATCAAGCTCAGACTGATCCTGTGGTTTTGATGTTTATCTGTGGTCACAGAGAAAATTCTAAAAATATAAATCAAATTACATTATGTGCTGGCAGTCTAGAAACCCTACCTTCAATCAGAGAAGAATTACTCCTCTGCCAGATGATGCTGTTGAGGAATTCATGGTGTTTAGAATAAATTCATACTAGGTATTGAAAAAAGAATACTAGGAAATGTCTTAGCTTCTTTTTGTTTTGTACACCACTTCACAGGACCTCAGAATAACAATCAAGTCCAATATTTTGTTGTGGTTTGTTAGGCAGCCAAAATAGGAGAAGCCAGCTCTGCAGGATGTATTCCGCTAGAGAGCTCCAATGAAGCAGCAGCAGCAGAATTTGGGATTCTATCACCATTCTGCTTCTGGGTTCTCCACATCCTCCCTAATGGTTTGTCCAGATGTACTCAGTGTGGGACCCTCCCAGTCAGGGACAATGATGAGGACAAAGGTGGCTAAATTCTTGTCAGGATACACCATTCAGGTCCTCTTAAGGGCTTCCAGGGTTTATGTTCTAATAATATGACGTGAATATACGACCACACCTCAAGCCACAGCCTGCCATTATAGTCCCTATCCCTGAACGGATCAAGTTTGTCTCTCTCCCTTTCTCCTACAAACCCTTTTTCTTTCCCCATTCTGCCTCTTAGGGTTTTTTGCCTTAGATGTGAGGTTTGAAGCAAAACCCTGAAATCAGAATTTTACTGGACTTTACAACATATATGACTGAAGCTCTTGTTAAAGTAAAATCACATGAAAAGATAGAAAGAGATGGGAAAGCAAATTCTGTATGCAGACTGGGAAGGAACTAGAGAAATTCCCAAGCCAAGTTTTTCACTCATTTGGAAAACTACTTAAACAGATATACAAAAAATCTTCTATAATAAATAGATTTATAAACAAAGTTTTATGTTAGGGTGAAGTAATGTCCCAAAGAAGAAAAGTGTTATGTCCTCTGATAGAAACCTGAAATTAAATGAAAAGTCAGAAGGTACCCTTGGAGAGGTAAGTATAATGCAATCCTCTAGGGGAGATTTCAGAGAAAATAAGATTACATTGTCCTCATCTCATGCTGTGCTGCATCTTCCCTTCTGTATGTCCTATAAAGCATTTCATAGAAAATGAAATGGAACCACAGGATTAATCTTTATTTGTTCTGGAGTCACATTTTTCCTACATGTGTTCTCTCGATGTCTTCCTAGATTCTAGCCTCACCTGGCACAGCAACTGCCCCCCTTGAATATACGCACCAAAGACAGAGGAAGCCTTGCAACTAATACTGAATTTTGCTCCTTCAAGAAATAGACCTGGAAGGAGAGTTAGCTGGGGCTCAGCAGCTTCCCCTACAAGGAGGGAAGAGGAAGGTGGTGGGAAAATGTGTCAAGCTGGGCTTGTTGCTGCTGCTCACTCCCAGGAGACAGGGAAGTAAATGATGGTGTCTGATGCCTGGTGCTGGAGGGAGCTGCTCTTCCCCCTCTCCCCAGCACTACACACCAGAGAGAGACAAAACACCTTTGTAAAGCTGCAGTTATCGGAAACCGTGGCAGGGGAGAAGTACAGATGTTTGGGTTTTTTTTCCTCTGTCTGCTTTTCTAAGCAGATGCCCACATCTCCTATGGGCAAATCAATCATCAACAGGTGCAAGTTAATATCCTGTACAGCTGAAGTGTGATTTCTGACTCTGCCTGTTAGGGAGAAGAACAGGACAATCTGGTTTTTCAGAACAACATTGACAGAAATGGCTGTGGGCAGCCTCTCAAGCTATCATTGATTTATCTCAAGTATAATATATTTCTGGCAAGACAAGTCTCCATTTGAGCTGATTTAGCCTTCTTTATGTCAAGGTTTATTGGTATTAGTCCAGTCTGTTGAGAATTTCCTCTTGGGAAACTCATCAGCTATTTCTATAAAAACAGCAAATCATTGTGTTGCTCCGTTTGGAACATTTTGCACTGTGAACTTGTTCTGATGCCTAGAACTTGTTCCTGCTGCACCTCTTTTTAGCAACTGGCTCCCAAAATGTCAAGACACCTCCTTTCTTGGTTGCTCAAATTATCTTTTTTTTTCATATTTTTTCCCATTTTTCTCAATATTTTTTTACTTTTTACTCTTTTTATCTTATTGGACTTTAAAGTCCAGTACCTGAGTTTGAGATTTCTTTATGTTAGAAGAAAGGGGTGTAAGGATTAACAGAGCAAAGATAAAAAGTTTATTGGTGTTTGCCCTTGGGCACAGGCACATGCCTCTGACTGCAGAAGCTGGTACCCAGGAATGGTCAGAAGGGCCCTATTTCATAGACAAACTTCTGCCCTGAGCTGATTTCATTGCTGTCACTGAAATAAAACACCACTGCCTATTTCTCAGACAGGATATACTTCCACCCCACTCTTTTAAAACTTAAGTGGATTTTACTAAGTCTGAGTAATGTAGTCATGGCCACTGTCATGGACATGGCTGGTGTTCATAGCCATTCTTTCAAAGCTGGCATCCACCCACATGTTCAGAAATGTTTAAAAGTCTTTATAACTGTTGAAAACACTTTACATACTGACCTTGATTCTTGGAGGTTGTAAACAAATCAAGGACTTCCATTTCCCACAGATGATTATCTGTTGCCTTGGTGGTTTTTCTCTTTATGAGTGAATGCTGCTTATAAAACTTTTTTGCCCATTATGCACAACTGTTAGGGATTGATCTCTAAAGAGGAATGTATTGGGGGAATTTCCTTTAATAGACTAAACAGCATCTCTGGCCATTCCTTCTTATTAGTATTTTCTAGTTGACATAGTGAATATTAATATGTACTTCCTGAGATGCTTTGCTTTGTGAAAGTCATCAATTCAAATGCTATTTGTCTTAATTTTTCATACTACTACTTCACCAAAGCAGTGGCTACATCTTCTGCTAGCAATATAATTTCATGTTTAGTCTTTAAGTATTTTTGAGAGAAGCTACACGGCTTTTACAGAAACACAGTTGCCCTGATGTTTTTATTTTGAGGAACTGCTGCATTATGCTACTACAAACACCATAAAAATGACAAAATAAATTAATGAACTTTGTTTAAATGATGTATATGTATAATTTCTAGCATGCTTTAATGTTCTAGTTGTTTAGAAACTGGATTTAAACTAATACAGGCTAATACTTAGTATCAGCTCACTTCTGATTTATTTGCACAGATTTGTACCATGAAAATCAGTGAAGAAATGAGAAGTTCCTGGAAAACATAGAGCCTTTCAGTGAGAATTTAATTTATTATCAATATGCTTTTTGAATGAAAAATATATATTTGTGTTTGTCTTCAAAAGAATTCTGTAACTTGGATGATATTGTAACTATTGACAGGCAGACTTGTTAAATTGTCTTCCTTTGAATAAATTGTTTAGGAACATTTTAATTTTCATGTTTTGGGTAACAATTCCTGTATTTAGCCTTTTAATTCTAACTGGACTGAAGTTTTGAAACCTTCTTTAGGAATAACAGATATTGAAGAGTGTAAGGTTATACTTTTTTACCCGTTTAAGTTACCAATTTAAATTGAATAACTTTTCATTACTGTGCCTTTGAACTCTTCTTCTGGTGCATTGTATCAGCAATGTAGATGCTATGGTTTGGTGAAAAAAGAAAGAAAGCCCCAAAAAACCCACTTCAAAACACCAAACCCCCAAAACCATTTCCAGCTGTAAAGGGACTTCTCAGTTTTGGTTTGCTGGTACCTGTATGGGTTGACCTTCCAGGTTACAGAGGGCAGCTGCTTAGTGGAGCTGCTGCCCTCTGTAAATGTGACAAGATGCATGTGATCATGCCTCCTTACACTCCCTCTGACTCAGCATTTTGCTGTCCAGAGTCCTCTGTCCAGCACAACCTGCAGCTTCTCTCTTCTCACTGGTTTTTTGTCATTTGCCCAACTTCCCTACTAAAGACCCAAACCAAATGGGTCAAAAAGACATGGAAAGATTTGGTTTTCTCTTTTGAAGGGGGGAATATGGAACTTTTCCAGGGGAACAAAAAGCTTGGGGAAGGGGATATATAATTGTTATGGGTTTTTTAGATGCTTTCTCAAGACTGAGACAGAGGCTGCTGTTGTTCTTAGGCTTTGCCATTTCATTGTAACCTTTGAAAGCAGTCCTATTAAAGAAAAAAAAAATGAAAAATTTGAAAAGAAGAATTCCTGTGACCCATAATGAAAACAAAAAAATCCAAGACAGGAAAGCAAAGTCTGAAAATATATAAAAGGAAAACATATCAGTGCTTTTCTAAAATAAAAAAAAAAAAAAATGGGAGCCAGCTACACTATATTATTCTACTCACTCCAGGGAATTTCTTCCAAATCTTCTATGTATCACTGTGGAATATCCTTCTGTGCCCATAACTGTTAAGGAACAGGAATATCAGTGGGGTTGCTTCCACGATGGAACTGCAAGAGAAGCAGAAGGAATTTAATTATCCTTAACAGGCTCATGTATATGTAATGAACACAGTCACAGAACAGTCTTCTGCTGTTTTCTCCCTCATTCTCTAACTAAATGCAGCAATGAATCTGAGAAATTTATTACACTATAGGCAGATATAAGGGGGTTTAAGTTCTTTGTAGTTAATTCTTGCTATCACATGGTCTCACAGGTAGTGCTTCAGAGGAGCAGTTATCCTGGTATCCCTGCACTTCCCACAGCTATGGCTCAGCAAACCCCAGGCACATTACTAGAGCACAGGTCCTTCCCCTGATTGCTCAGTGATTAGCAGCCACTTCCTGCTTACTTAACTCAAAAATGTGATTACTCTTCAAGATGCAGGAAGGCTCAAATTTAGACACAGTTGGAAACTGCACAAACTTTTTTCTCCTCCGTAAAACAACAAGGACAAACTGTTTATATAAATGTTGACACGCTGTTCTCAGCAGCACTACACAAAATGCAGCTGGTCACTGGCAGCTCTGTGCCACTCCCAGAGGTGCAGCTAGAGACTTAGTAAAACCTGTTTCCACCAAGCACTTCACAGACAGCCTGCTGCTTTAAAGGCCACAGCAGTAACCTATCATGTTTTCTTGAAAATAATAACCACAGTTACATTTTGTTGAGAATTTCAGTCAGCGTTCCTTTAAAAAATGCTAATTTTAGAATAAGAGCTACTTGTGCAATTGCTGTTACACATTTCAAAATGTCTGACTCAGCAGTAAACTCATGTTACATCCCCACAGTTCCCTACAAACAGTGCTTACTGCAGTGACCCACCATAGCCCCTGAAAAATTCATGGACATATCTCTGGATCCATGAAAAGCCTTTGCCAATGGCAGTAGGAAATTCATCAGGCTTGGGGAACTGAAAATTGAGTTCTTAAACTCAAATATCTGATATTAAATAATTCACTTAAACTTTGGTTTAGAGTATTTCAGTGTATGTAGCAGAATATAATCATCTCTGCCCTTCTTAATGCAAAGGGAGCTTTCTGGCCATGTACCACTCTGGCAAACAAGATACCTAAAATCAAACCTTTGCATACTCTAACTGTGTCACTCTGCAAAGAAAAGAGTACACTGGATTAGTAACTTAAAGGACATGTTAGAGGAGCTGATAATTTTCTGCTGTAGCAGAAAACTGGGAATATGCTGATGCTAAAAAATGAAAAGCTCTCCAGTTTGCTATCAAGCAGGTGAACAGTTCCAGGCTGCTCATCTTGTTGGTGTCCTGCTCTCAGCCTGATGTTTTCTGGCAGCACTTTGTGCTCATTTTTGACATAAGAAATTTTTCAGAGATTTACTATACAGATAGTTGAATTATATATATAAAATTGAATTCTATATACATTTAGTCATTCGCTTCAATAATGAAAAAATGTATTATAAGTATTTCTAAATACATGACTTTGACCAAAAGTTGTGCACATATATTTTTTAAAGTAGCCTGTCAAAAAAATCTCAGAATTGCCTGCCACACGTGCAGTTATTGATCAAGAATAATAAACAATTATCCTTCTTTTTGGTTCTTGATGAACGTAAACCAGAATTCACATCCCTTACATGACAAATACACACACAATGAGATTTTCAGAAAATATTCAATAGTACAAGGTAAATAGCTTTTTTCTTTATAAATGGTCTCACTTTTATATTCCAATTAGTCTTTTATTATTTTACTTATATTTAATCTTTATTTTTATCTTATATTTATGTAATAAAATATATTTTACATTTATATACAGTTTTGGTGTGTTTACTTTTATTTTATATAATTAAACTACATTCTATATTTATGCATATCTTTATATTTTCAATTTACCTTTGCCATATATCTGAAGCAGTAATAGGGATTATGTAATAAAAACAGGCAATATTAGATATGCACCTTATTGCTTATCAGATCCACTATTCTTGCTAAGCTTAGTTAAATATTAATAAATATTTATTTTTGATTCTTCTTGCTAGGTTAGTTTCTTCTGACCTGAGATAAAAGAAAGGCACAGACAGCATGTTCTCTGTGCCTCTGTAAAATTTTACAATACCTACTTTTTTTCATGTCACAATATATTTAGTGTTATCTCACTCAAAAAAGGTGGGGGACCACTGGTCACACAGCAAAGGGAGGGAATTTGGAGATTTGCTGTCAGTTCTGGCACCAGAAGTTTGGGCTCTGGACTAGGAAATCCTGGTTGGAGCTGTGAACGCTCTGGTGAGGCTGAGATGTGATTAAGCAACCAACCACCCCGAGCCCCAGCACACTGCAAGATGCAGAATTCAATGTGACTGTTCTTGGGGACAGAGCAATATTTTGGGCTTCACTAAAACATACCTGGTTTTCATAAAAATGTGCCTTCAAATGGGGGCTGCTGGATTAGCACAGAAGGGAAAGTCCAGTGGCATTTGGAGGTGACATGGTCTTGGCTAGATGCCAGATTTGAAGCAATCCAGTGCAAGGGATTGCTTCAAGTCCTGATGAAGGATAATCACTTTTTGCAGACTTGCTCTAAGATAGGATAAATTCACAGCAGAGGGCGGAGGTGACACATGAAACAGAAAGGAATGAAGGGTGATGAGATTATGACAATACATGGAGACATATTTAGCCAGCATCTGTGTGCCACTCATGTGAACTGAAATGAATGTGTAGCCACACTTCACTACCCACAAAGTGGAAAACATGCTGGAAGACATGGGAACTTTTCTCGAAACCCTATGAAAAAGGGAGAGAGTTAGAAACAGGAGACCTGGTTCCACAAAGCTCTGACTGGTTTTCACGGCTCCCCTGCACTTATTGTTGTAGCACAGTTGTACAGTCTTGGTATGCTGGGTGCTCCCTAGCAAGACCTTCTGTTGAGGCAACACCCAACTGAAAGGCTTTAGTCTGTCTGTATGATCTATGCCCTTTCTAACAAAATTCTTACAGAGCTAGATGCTCCTAACGTGGGAGCCCCATAAGCTTCAAGTCTGAAGTGAAACGTGGGCAAACAGCATCAAAATTAGTGCAGAAATCTTGATCACAACCTCATGTTCCAGTAGGTGGGTTTTGGTAGGAGGGGAAGTTAGTTTGTGCACACAGTCTAAGAAATCTTTAGATTCTGTAGGCGAAAAAGTTCAGTGCACTGTTTTCGTTGAAAAACAAAAAGTTAGAGAATCCAGACAAGTCTATATAAAGAAAATGTCATTCCTTAAATGTAGAATCACTTAGTCTTTATACTATAAGATTGCATGAATTTTCTTGATAGTATGAAATTGTATTAGCTTTGACTTTCTGACCACAAAAAAACTGCTGGTAAATGTATTTTTAGAGATTACGGGGAAATGTAACTGCAGTCTAAAATTACTTGAGAGGAAATTGTGAAGTGAAATCCAAAATCTTCTCAATAGTGGCAGATCTTTGAGAAGAGAAGAGAAGAGAGCCAGAGGCCTAACAGTTTTGAGCAATAGAAAAAGCTTCTTTATTTACTGGGTGCATGATAATGCAGCATTGGAAGACTATGGAGAATCTGTTCTTAGACATTTTAAAAGCATAGCTGCAGCTGATGAAACTCTTGGTTTAAGCAGGAAGTTGGATCTGAGAGCTCTGGACATACCATTTTCAGCTGACACTTCTGCAAATAGTTTCTCTAGTGAATATTCATTCAGCTCAAGTTCAAATGAATGTCTATTTACTTGGTTTATCTAAAGATGTTACACTAAAAAAAGAAGTAGGAATTCACTTCAGGCATTACGAGATTGTCCTATGATTTGTATCTGACTTCAGCTTGCCACTGTTTTATGCACTTTGCGATGGGACCCAATAACACGCTTGCACTTGTACATGCAAATGTAAGGCTCCAACAGTAGTGAGAAGGTACTACAAATTTCACAGTGGCAACCTCTTCCTGTTCAAACCTAAGACAGCTCCACATGCCTAAAGCTTGTGTGGAAGAAGCAAAATGCGTCATTATGAATTGCTTTTGTATATATTCTTACTCTTTTCAGTTTTGGTTTGGGGCTTTTTTGGGGTTTTTTGGCATTTTTTCCTATAAATGCTCTTACTTTCAGATAAGAGTTTTAAGACTCTTGGGGACTCTCATTTTTACTAAATCAAACTTTGCCTCCATTATGTAGCTGTATTTCACCTGATTAATTATTGCTGAGTCGGTTGAATCCTGAATTGTTCCCTGGGTGGGATTCTTTGGATTTAAATCTCTTTCTAGATCTGATCTCTAGCACAGCAATAAAATGCTGCCCTTTATATGAGCTGTGATAAAAACTACATTTTAATTAACACTGGGTGATGAAGCCATTAAAAGTGCATTTTTAGAACATGGGTTTCCTTCCAGGAGATTTCTAGGAACTCCTTATCAATTCTGTTTGACACTAAAGAAGCCCCAACTAGTGTTTGGATTATGCTGTAAACTTAACTATGAGGTGAGGGTTATGCCCTCCAGCTGCCACATGCCACGTTTAGATATTTGGCATAAATATGCATTTAAAATAATTATGCAACTCCTACACTTTTACCATTCTGTTTAATCCCTCTGTTTGTACTGCCTCAGGTCTGCTGTATTTGGGAAAATATCCAGCTGGAAACTAATCAAGGAATAAAAAGGGGCTTGGTTGTAATGATCAAGAAGGACTAGATCAAGGGCTGAGATCAACAGCCTGGTGTTTGATGAGGAATGCTTAAAATAACACAGCAAAAGAAGAAATGAATGTTCAAGTCTTTTGTAGTGCTGAACTGCTTTTCTAGGAGATCTTCTGTTACAAAAGAGACAGCTCAAGGTTCTCCTTCCTGTGCAGAAACTCTTCCTTCCCAGGAGCTCATTTTTCAGTTCTGACTTGCAGTGGTCAGTAAGCTGTATGTCTGCTGAAGGGACACTCTCATCAGGCAGGAATGCTGTCCAAGCTGACCATCTGACGTAAATTGTCTCACCACTTAATTAAAAAATGTGTGGCCATCACTATCTAAATGCTTGTAGCACACAATTATGTAACATGAATTACCACTTGCTGCTTAGAGCGATCCTTTGTGCTGTGGCCTCTTTACATCTATCAGCCCTCAGAATTCATAATTAGAATTTAAGATTCTTATTTTATTCCCTTCCAAGAAACTGGTTGTTTTGAAAAGCACAAATTCTCCACTGAGCCTTCAGGACAATATATGATGATAACAGTAATGAATTGAGCATGCCTTTTCTAAAGATCTCACAGGAGGTTACAGCAGCTTTAAGAAATTAATCCTTAGAACATCACTGTGACTGAGAGAAGATGTATATATATTTTTTTAAAAAATTAAAAATACAAATCTTTTACAATAAATCCCTTTGTCCAAGGTCCAGAAACAAATTTTGGCTGACAACAGGTTTGGAGTTCAACCAGAATCAATGATATTAACCATTTGGTGCTCATATCAATAGAAATCAATTTAGTTGGGCAAGTTCAGTAAGCATAGTGGGGCTGACTTTGTAATTTGACTATAACTTTTCAGAAAAATAGATAAAGAATTGGAAAGATGCATTCAAGTCTTTCTCTGTGGGCCACAGTCTTGCTCTTTGAATACAGATGGTTGTAGAACTATGCAATGCACAAACCTGTAGAATTATGCAAAGCCAAAAAAGATAATCCTATTTAGGGTGGTTCTTCATCAAGTGAGTTTTGAGTGAGTTTAATGATATACAGAGAACAAGTTCCTCATGAGAAGATGTTGACTGCAGTGTGATCTACAAATGTGAATTTAGGGGCTTAGAAAAGTTTGACCTTCTCTGTTGTAAGGACTGTACTGTAGAACAAGACTTCTGGTCCTGCTAACACTTAAAGTACTCCTGAAGAAGGAAGACTTTTCTTTATTTTAATTTGCTGCCATGCACAAGTACCAGGGTTTGTTCTTTTCTGGTTCTAGAAATGTGGTATGCAACTATTAACCACCACTGTGGCCATTTGTGTACTTTCTGCCATGGCCCATCTGACTGGGTACACCTTGATCCCTTAAAGCAATTTTTGCTTGGTTTAAGCTTATATTCTTTCAGTGGTTGAGCCAGGACATCCAAATTATCATCTCTGGGTGAAGGATTTCCTTGACTCTGTATGTAAGTAGATTTTTCATGTGACTCTACATTTGTGGCTTTCCTGTCATGACTCCTACTCATAATGCACAAGCTATTTTTGTGTCTTTTCTGATACTTCCTCTTGCAAATAGTTCTTTTTTCGTTTACACTAGAGACTGTTTAACTGGACCAGTTTTCCTTTTATGTGCTCATAAAGATCAACCTCAAATCTGTCTCCTGAGGATCCCCATGATGTGGTTGGCACAGGTTCTCTCCTGTGCTTGAAGTCTTTGTGATACTGTAAATCAAATTTGGAAACTCACAGGCTGTTGTGGTGACTTAGGAGAAAGTCCATGTGTCCTGAAAACAGGATTTGAATGTAGCTTAAGCCATGATGTTTGCTTGCTGTACTCTCAATATTAGAATTACTATTTTTTAGCTTTGGAACTGAAGTCCCATATTTACTAAGAGTACAGGTGAAACAGTTATGTCAGCAGTGCACAGGATTTAAATGTTTTATCTGTTTAATCTAGCAGAAACTCTGGGATGATCCTTAAGCACTCAAAGTATATTTTAAAACAGGCAGAGCAAAATAATTTTTTATTGGTTATGATTTGAAGCCTTTGGGGGATCACATATATTATGTTTTATGTATATGGGTAATAAGAGATAACTAATTATAAAGCAGAACAATTTACATAGTGTCTATGTCAAGCCAGTGAACTTTCCTGACCCTCCTCAAAATATGATGGTTTTGTTTATAAATATCAGTCAATTTTATGCAAAGATACTTTTGACACTCAGAAGTCAAGACAAATTAGAATCATTGGCACTGTTTCTGGAGGTGGAAGATTATCAGCCTCAGTGGTTAAATACTGGTCCTTTATTTATGCAACTTACTCTTTTAAAATTGTGTCTGAATGACAAAATTCATGAAGCTTTATAGAAAAGTCATTCTATACAAGAGTTCTTAGGGATGCCACCTCCTTGGAAATCGTGACATAGGTGATTACTGTGCTCTTCCAAGACTTCCAAGGCTTAAGCATTGCCTTAAAAAGTACGATCTTGCAGGTTGCCATTTGCGTCTTTAGCTGCAGGCATTGGTGCAGTTTATAAAACATGCAAAAGAAAAATCTCAGAAATTAAAACAAAACCAAAACCCCTCAACAAAACAGTGGGGATTTTCACCACAGTCCTCCAAAGAGCTGCATCAGGAATGCAGATTCTGCACCATTTGCCAAGACAATGCTTTGAAGGTGGTGAAGGTCCAGAACGTGCAGCTTGGGCAGTGTGGAATATTTGGTCCACACCCTGCAATTCAGGATTAGGGAGCATTGTATTAATTAAAGAATATTTTGTGGAAACATGGTGCAATCAACATTTGTGCAAACTAGGAACATTTAAGGGTTTTTTTTCTTAAAGAATAATTATAGTAGGTATTTATTTTTAATTATTATATGTTGTAAGAACTGTTTAGGTCATGCATGCTTTAAGAGAAAAAAGAGGATCTTGTGTTCCAGCTCTGTGAAGGGAAAGAGATGCTTTCAGCATTGAAGTAAATGAAAAGGAAGACTCTAAAAAAGAATATTATGATGAGGCTTTTCCCCTTGGTGAAGGCACAGAGTAAGAGCCCTAGCCTCACTGCCAGCAGTTACAATATCTCATCCTTGCCTACACACACAGCACGCACTCTTTGCTCTGGTCCCAGTCAATCTGTGTGTTATTCCTACGTATACATTTATCCTCAGTGCTAGTGTGAACTAGATAATTACACCCAAGAGGTTTTGGGGAACAAATTTACTTATTTAGTAGATTCAGTGAGATTAGGAGGGTAGTCAGTACAGCTTCCCACCGGACAATACAGAAAGCAGAGGAGGACTAATTTCCAAAGATCTGAATTGTTTCTCCTGACTTTCTTCAAAGAGCGAAGAGGGAGATAAATTTAGCTGAGCTAGAGATACTTTAGGTACCTTTAGCCAGTATTTAGACATTACAAGTATCCTAAAAAATGCCATTCACCTAATTCTAGGACTCTGTTTATGCTACAAAATAAAAAGTGAGGAATGTTGAGGCCGAGCAGCACTGATTCTCCTATATCCAGAGTTCTGCAGTTGATTGGAGTGGTTCAAAATGGTCAAGGAACTGTGAAGTGCTACACATGGACAGTCAGTGCTCACACTCAGGGCAACCCAGGTTACCCCTGCTTCTCTAAATAGACACACAGGCTGCCAGTGAACATACTGAAAGCTGCTGAGATATAAGGTGGAGCCATGCTTGGTGGATCAAGTAGGAAAAAACCATCAACAGCTTGATCCTTTCAGTGTCTCCTGAGCAGCATTATGGCAAAAGATCTGTCATTCAGAGGTAGGTGGGGAAATGTGAATTGGTTCAATGGGGGTGATCTGTCCAACAATGCCACTTAGGAGGAACTGCCCATGGAGGAGTCCATCTCCTTAGCTGAGAGTTCACAGCTAAACATCCTGAGATGAATGAGGACTTTATCTAACATATAGACTCTCACCCTGCTTTTCCTCTCTGGGTAAGTTATGAAGCTGTTCCCTTGTTTGTGCTTTGTTTGAAGGACACATAGTTCACACTAGGAATTATGTGAGATGTTAAAAATTATTTCAAGGCCTTGCAACACTTCGGGAAGTTATGAAGGTTCGGAGTTAAGTAACTTGAAAGTGACAATTGAGAAATCGGTGGAAATCTGGAGCTTAGGAAGCCTCTCCTACAACTGAGCCAATTTTTTACCTTCTTATGTACCTCACACTGTCACTCCTTTAGTGCTTCTTTCCCTCTTTGATTCTTCTGATGCTTATTTGACACTTCTGGGATCAGATTAAGAATCAGAGTATTGGGCAACAGGTAGCACAAAGGCAAGAGGATGACAAGTGGGAGATGTTCTAGTGGGAAAAGTCCAGAGGATTTTTACACAACCAGGGTCTGAATGAGCTTCTGATGATCCTGTCACCACTCTGCATTTTTAATGTCAGTGCTGTATTATCTGCACTCTTCATTCCAAGGCTTGATATCTCAGTCAGTTATCTTGGTCAGAAATCCTGCAATCTTTCTTTTTTTGGGGGGGAATTAAAACTAAGGGAAGCATGA
Source organism: Euphonia xanthogaster (assembly GCA_034509185.1). Classification (NCBI taxonomy): domain Eukaryota; kingdom Metazoa; phylum Chordata; class Aves; order Passeriformes; family Fringillidae; genus Euphonia; species Euphonia xanthogaster. The sequence continues at coordinate 10,213,772 of JAYDZK010000056.1, read as the reverse complement.
CTGTGAGAACTCAGCAATTTGCTGAGGTCAGTGTAAACAAGTAACAAAATACAATTCCATCAAGGAGACAAAGAGGACAAGGGGACTAGTACTGCAATACAAAAGAGGTTATGGAAAAATTTTAGAAAAACATGCTATTGAGCATGTTGGAAACCTTGGGGAAATACAGATTTCTTTTTAGAAAGAAATCTGAAAGCTCAGGGCTGATAGAAAAGGCAATATGAATGGTTATTAGTAAGACACAAAACTAATAGCTGAATACAGGAAGAGAACTACTAGTTGCATAGAAGAGGGATCTGTTTTAAATTAAAGATCTTTTTACTTTCAAAGGCTAAAATAGTATTAGAAAATAGAACAATAGATTAGAAAATAAATTACTGGGAGTTGTTTGTAAATCTTAATGGTTGTCAGAATGCTGCCAGAATATTTTCTGAATGCTTCACATTTTTTGGTACGATTTTTCTCTTCCCCTTCTAAGAAATTCTAAACAGGAAGTAAAATGTAAGATTCATCACAAAACCCACACTCTCACAGCTTCAAGATTGTTGACTAATTATAATTGTGTGTCCCTTTAAAAAAAAAACAAATGTAAAAGTGAAAAAAGTTATTCCACTATTAAGATACTCCTGTGGCTTGTTTTGTAATTCAAATTGAAATAGATATTCAAACGAGGAGGATACTCAACTTTCATTCAACTGAGTTCATGAAGAAACTCTTTGTGACTCCTTTAATTAATCCACTCAGTTTGAATACCTCTGACACAATCTCTGGGGATAGAGATTCCTTATTCGTTACATGCATGAAAAGATGTACACCTACACAACAAATCCACATCAGAGTGCCAAACAGTTAGCAGCAATAAGAACATCTGCAAATACAGCACCTATCCTGCCAAATATTTGTATCTCACAATTTTAGCTAGTCAAACTACTCTTCAGACTGCCCCAAAGTGAAATTAGTTGAAATAACAAAAGAAAAAAATATATACTTGCAGAAGAATCAAATTGTCTACAGTGGAACAAGTGAGCAAAAGAGACAAAGCCTTTTTAAAGGTAATCTTGCTATTAACTGTCTCCTGTCTACCCCTAGAACCTGTTCCCCAGAGCTATGCCATTCCACTCAAAATAGTCAAAAGAGGAACATAACTGAGGAACAGAAAGCTCATTTTGTTCAGCTTAATTTCGGAGGTCAGAATCAGTCAGATTCCTTAGTATTACATGAAATTACTCATTTTCATAAGGATATAAAAATTAAAGAATGACATCAGACAAAAAAAACACCCTGATTACTTCTTACTTCTACGTGAGGTCTGTTGTGCATCTTTTGTACAGTTCTTTGTTATTTAGAGATTTTCCTTCTTGTGCTTTTCCACTTTAATTTCTTCAACAGTATTTGGTGGATGGCTGATTTAAACAATTTGTTCAAATTGAAGTAACTGACATGCAGGTTTCCCAACCCCACTCTTGCTTGCTTCTTTAAAGAAAACTCTGAGGCATGACTTTCCTTGACAAAAGGGAGGCATTTATTATTTTTTCCCTGAGACTTACCTATTTCCTTGAGTTATGTCAGAACAGAGTTCATACTACCTCTCAGCTTCAAATTAACAAAGACATTTTTCTGTGTGTAAAGATGGATTGCAGACTATGGGGTTAATGCTTGCATGTAGACCTGGAAAACTGGAATTCAAAAACGTGGTCATACTTCTAAAAAATTCAAAATATTTAACAATGGAAATACAGCTCTTTTCTACTTCAGCTACTTAAATTTTAGGGGAGAAATTAAGAAACATAAGTAGTCTGAGAAGCAGTTCCTCATATTCTCATATAGGACCAGATTATAAAAAAATGTTGATGTTTCCAGGCTCCAGAACAGGCTGTAGGAGTGGAATTCATTATGCTGGCATATACAACTTTAGTGGATAGGATGAACCTAAGCACAGGTCATTGGTGATGCAAAAGTGCTTTCATTTTGTGCAGGAGTCCATGGTTAGGAATGCAGAGCTAGGGGCTGGAGAGCAGGGCTCAGGTTCTCTCCCATCCAGTCTCATTTCACTCCTTTCCTGCTCAAAGCACCACACAGAGGAACAGCAGAGAGGAAGACAGGACTTTATCATCGTACATCCAGCTCAAATTGTATTGAAGACAAGAATCCAAGGTTTTAGAATAGCTGTGAAGGACTTCACCTTGGCAGAAGATGATGTGGTTACTAACAAATTACTGACTATTTTTACCATCTTATCAATATTTTTCTGCTTTCACACTGCTGTGAGATTCCTTCCCTATCATTTTTTTTTTTTTTGTGGAGCTCTTCCCTCCCAGATCTCTGCTCATAGCAGGCATCTTCTTTCACTGAAAAACCACTGAGCTTATGTGTAAAGCTTGAGGATTCTTTTATTTTTTATTCAGTTGAGGTTCTTTAAAGATCCATGCTTGTGTGCACATTTTTCTAACAGTGTCGAAGTACAGTAGTTTCCCATTGAATTTGTTATATCTTGCTTTGTAGCTGGGCCTCTCCTCTGCATATTTCTCTCTTTTTGTCCTCCCTTCCACCTGCAGCCAGCGGCACTTAATTATTGTTGAAATATGTCCTAGATTGTCAGTGCTGCTTATGCAATTTCCTTGATTGTTACTCATCTCCATCAGGGAACCTGGCAAGACAGCACCAGCTAGAAGAGATCTGCTCAATGATTCTAACTTCAGCTCTAAGGTTATGATTTGCTTTCAGTTCTTGATAAAATTACTATATATTTTTTTCTCACTTTTCAAAGTAGGACAATATTATCTTAATCCTCTACCTGAATAATTTGGACTGAGTTCTAAGCAATGGATTAATCCTCTACTGTTTTGATTTATTTCTAAGACCAGAGCTATAATAAAAAGTTCTTTTCTGCACTGCATTTTAACACTTAGTGTAAAGCAGAATAAGCGAAAAGCTCTTCAGAATGACATGGATTGTGGGAAGGACATTCTGTGCTGTCCTTGTGAGCTAGCAAGGGCCTCCTGAAGATAAGGAGAAGCCCCATATCTTTCCTGGAGGAAGACCAAGGTTGTCACCATGGAGACAGGATGAAGGAGAGAAAGTTAAGAGATTCAGACTCTGGCTGGCTCATGGAGTGATGTGGCTCCCTGGTCACCTACTGGGAACTTTGTTTCTCTCTTATGACCTGGGGCTCTGAATGTGTATGTCGGATGGGTGTAAATATCTTGAAAAAGTATAAAAGCAACGTTGCTGTAATAAATCTCTCTCTTGCATCCTTTTGATGGAGTCGTGTGTTTTGTACCGTGTCGTGCTCTATAACGACACAGGATGACATCTATGTGTCCTGCCTCTCATAAGGAATTTTTCGTTTAATCATTTGTGATTATGTTTTTGCAGGCTATGTTTCAATTCAGACAGATTTTGAACACTTTTTATTGTATCCTCTCTCAGATAAATTCCTGGCGCCAGAGAGAATTTCAGGCCTTTGCCTTACAGTTGATTTCTTTATGAAAATAAAGTGAGGATGTGTGCAAGTGTTTTCATTTGGTATGCTGAATGAATTGGAAAAATCCCAACCAGCTGCACTGAGTGTTGGACTTACTATTGTAGATTGAAACTTCTATCCCAGCTAAAAAATAAGATCATTTTCTACACAGAAAAGATAATTTTCTACTTCTCAAAAGGTGATTGCATTTATTGTACTAGCTTGATCTATATAAACAGGGCTCGGATTTTGTTTTGTATAATTTAGCATAACAATTGCAACTTAAATACCCCAGATAAAAAGTTTAACTTCAGCAGTTGCCCAAAGTTCTTGCTGAAGTAAAAAAAACCTACCTCTGTTTCTCTTTACCAATCACATCTGAACACAGAACAGACTCTTCAACCATAGGTCATGTAACTGAGCTTCAGCTTTCTCCAAACATTAATAAAGTACACAGAATGGCAAAACAATCTAATTAAATCAGCTTTGATTCACATCAGCTCAGCCTCACTTACTCCAGGGGTTGCTTCACAGCAGCTATTAGGAAATCAATCACTTAAAGCAGGTGTGCTGAAGTGGGAGGCAAGGAAGGAAGGTCATCCTCTGCAATCATCAGTCAGTCAGTTCTGCCTGACTTTTCTGTTTAAATGAAGGCATGACTTGGGATAAGAGGGAAAATTACCAATGTGGTAACCTTGGAGCAGAGCAAGATATCTAATACCATTAAGCAGTTCAGATAAGCCTTATTTTAATTAAACAAACTCAATAGGAATCCTGAAAAAAGTGATGATGACTGTGGCATGTCATGAAAACAGATACTCTTGGAAGCTCTCATGATATGGCAAAATTTAACCTCAAAATCCTGTTGATCACCTTGTTCCTTAGCAAAAAAAATCCAGGATTTACAATGAAAACCTACATGAATCCATTTATCACACATGAATGCAACCTCACCTTTTCAATAGCCTGCAATCCATTGTATTATCAGAAAAATTATTATGAACTGCCTTGTGGTAATACATCTATGCTCTTGCTTAATAAGGTATAATTAAATCCTTGTTGAAAGCAGATTTATTGCTATTAGAAGGGCTAATATACTACACTCTACTACTCGACTACAACTAGTGCATTTATAGATTTGTTTTTCCACCAAGCCTTCAGCTACTGTTGAATTATTCTTTTTAAATAGGCAGGTATTAAAACACCTATGTGGTATGGAGTAATTACTGATTTAGGCAGCATTGTAAGTGACAGAATTTGCAATTACTAGAGGGATGATGAGACACCAAAATAGCAATGCATGAAACAAAGCAATTGAGAAATCCTCTCTTGGACTTGACCTCATCCTAATGAGGCATACAAGGTCATGCCTGTCAGATTCATGATTAAGGGGTGCCTTCCTTGTTTTGTTCACATACTTTTCTGTGCAGAGATATCCTGAGATTCTGGGGTATCACTACAGGACATTTTCCTTGTGAGCAATGGCAGTTTTTTCACTTAATTCACTTACTATTTTATTCAGATTCTTTTAAAAGAATAACTGGCTCCTTAGATGCTACTGGTACAGCTGTATCTTCCAGCTGTAAGGAAATGTAACATTTCCTTACCTTTTCTGTTAGATTATTGCCTGAAAATCAGTGCAGGGTTAGAAGAATCAGAAATGTTAATCCATTAAAACAATGCTGTTGATAGAACATTTCTTATAGCAATTTCCTGCATTTGTGTGTTTAGAAACTGTAGGAAAAGGAATTCATTTTCAAGGACATTCAGAAGTGGCGTCCAAATGTATTCTGAGATAAAAAAAAAGTTGAAACACAGAACCTACCACTGAAATGTAACAGATCATTAACAAAACCAAAGGAGGAAATCTGCTTCTCCAGGCACTTTTTGGAAGTCTTTAATCATGTATTTTAAGTAAAAATATATGCCTTATTTGAAAACTCCTGAGACAGCACTGACTCTTGTAATTTCCTTTTTATTTCTTTACAAAAAAGCTGTAAAGATTGGGTTCCTTTCTGAGTATAGTTCTTAAATTATTACCAATGTACCAGAATTAAGGAAAGAGAAAATATCTTTTAAAAATATTATTTGCCCTCAAGAATTATGTAGTAATGATGTATTCCAATATTTAAAATGCAGCCATTAGAATTATCAAAAAATGATGATAAATTTTGACAAAAATTGGAAATTTTCAACAGACACAAGCCCACCACAGCCCTTGGGAATAATAAATTTACCTTATTAGAATTAGGAGACTGGATTCATTGCAATTTTTTTTCTCCATTTTTTTGCTATAGATCTACTAGTGGGAAACTTTTCCTCAGAAAGGAAATCTGAGGCGCTCTTGCTAAAGCTTGACTCTACAATTTTGAATCATACCATCCCAAATATTGTAAGCTTAACAAGGAAATGATGAGCCTGTTGGGCAATGCTGATTTTGTAAGAGTCAGTGCTACCTGAAGTATTGCTGATGTTTTATTATTTCATGAGTCCACAATACTATTTTTTTTCCTTCCTATATTGGGATTGTATGGCAAGGTTTTGGTAGCCATGGGGTGAAGGCTGCAAGTGTTGCTTCTCTGACAAGCTGTCAGAAGTTGTCCCCATGTCTGGCACAGCCACCTGAAGCTCAAGAGGGACCTGTCACTGTCACCTGGCCAAAGCCAAACCCAGCAGAGATGGTGGTATCATATCTGTGCAGCAGATGGGAGGGACAGCAGTGAGAATATGTGAGACAGTGACTCTGCAGACACCGAGGTCACTGCAGAGGGGTAAGGAGGTCCTCCTAATGATGGAGAAGAGATTTGCCTGCGGCCCGTAATGAAGACCATGGAGAGGCAGGATTTTCTTCTTCATATTGGAGAAGTTCAGGAGGACTCTCTGCCATGGGAGGTATCCCATGCTGGAGCAGGGGAAGAGTGTGAGGAGTCCTTCTCTTGCAGAGGAAGGATTTGGAGAGACAGCATGTGATGAACTGATCCCATTCCATCCCCCTGTGCTACTGAGAAGGGGGAGGAGGTAGAAGAGTTTGGAGTGAAGTGGAGTCCAGAAGAAAGGTGTCTGTAAGAAGTTGGTTTCAGATGTGTTAATTTTTTCTCATTATCCTACTCTGCCGAATTGGCAATAAAGCAAATTAATTTCCCTAAGATGAATCTATTTTGCCTGTGACAGTAACTGGTGAATGATCTTTCCCTGTCCTTATCTCAAAGCACGAGCTTTTCAATGCATTTTCTTCCCCTCTCCAATGGAGGAGGGGAGCGATGGAGCAACTTGGTGGGCACTGCATCCAGCTAGAGTCAACCTACCACACTTTTCTAGCTTTATTTTTTTTTCTTAGTTATTTTAAGCGTCTCTTTTGAACCTTTACTTTTCTCCTACTTTCATTCCACAGCACACTCATGCTTGAGAGTTGTTAGTCAATTTGCTGTCAAGTCCCTTGGGGCTTTCAGATAGTACTTCTCAAGTCTTGTTCTCCATTATTGACATCAGAGTTTCCTTTACCCTTTTACATACTCCTTGGATTTAAAAGTTGCCTCCCAGCTTTCCTACAATTAGGTATTGTTTATACGTGACTGGAACAGAGCAATTAAAAGTGAAAAGAGAAGCCAAGTATCTTTGAGCTACTGGCCTCTGAGTAGTCATTCTTGGAACTCATCTAAGAATTACTTGTGCAATGTCAAGTTCTGTCTCAGTCCCAATATGTTTCTTGCTCTTGTGTTCTTTCTTTCTGGCATAGCTGCTATTCTTCCCACAATTACTGCCAGAGCCATTTAAAACCCAAAGTGCATGTGTGATTCCAAGTCCTCACAAAGTGCAAGAAGCATTCTTGTGACATTTTGTTCAGTATCTTCCTCATTTAACAGCAGTCAGTTTTTGTTACAACTGCTCAGGAGATCCTTGAGCACAAGATATATTTTCAGTCTTCACACCATATTCTGCATTCTGATCTTGATAATAATACAAATATCAGTTGATTTTGAATACAAGTTTTTACTTAGGATCATTTCAGTTATTAATTTAAAAGACTGCATATGGCATAGAAAAAAAAAGTTCAATTATCTGTTTAAGTTTGAAAATGCTGAAAAAAAATGTTTATTCAAGATAAAAATAGATCAAATTCTTACCACTGCTCAATTCACAGAGGAACACTGCCTCAAGGGAGCAACAGCAGTCTAGGCATTTAAGCAGCTTAATAAAGGATCCTTTATTTCAGAAGTGCAACAACCAGATTGGTGAGGCTGACAGCCTTTATATTAAAGCTTAAGAGTTTTAAGAGTAAATTAATGAATTAAGGTATTAATGTTAATATATCCTCTGAGGATAGACCTGGCCTGATTCTTAAGAACTCCCAAACAGGTGTTCCCAGGAAGCTGTGCTGAAGAAAACTTGGGCTAAACTGGAAGACAATACTTGTTCAAAAGACATAAGGCATGTTCAGTCTTACATTTTCACCAGAAGGTGTTCTGCAGACATAGCATTTTTGTTTGAAAAATACAAGTGAGAGGCCAAAGAAATGAAAGGTAAATAAAGTCTCCTGGGATGAAAAACAGATCTTAAGAATCTTTGCAGTAGGAGGGGAGCTAGGCACCTTGAATGTTCTCTGGGAGCAATCCGGATGATTCTGGTGGAAAAAATTCTGAGTTATGTGGCTAAAAACCAGACAGAAAGTTTTCTTACTTACGTTTTAATAGATAGCAGAGAACCATCCACCTGAGCAATCTAGATCAAAGGTGTTTGGGTTTTTGTTTGTTTTGGGTTTTTTAATGACTACAGCAATTGCTACTTGGCAAGACTAAAATAATCTAAAACAACTTTATTTTTTACTGTGTGAACACTGTATAAACAAACACAACACTCTCATTATTTAAGTAACCAGCAATTTCTTATTTAAAAAGTTTTTTGGCAAATCTAATTTCTCTGTTTTGAGGAACATGGAATTTTCAATTGCAAGGTATCTGATTTTTCAACGAACAGCAGCCCTCTTAAATCAGCTATATAAATTCCAAGGCTACCAGTGCAATTTGTGACTTCTGAGAATAACAATTTTCAGATTTATGTACATTAACATATTGCAGTGTTTGGTTTTCAGAAATAGAGCAGAAACATTGTTTTCACACATGGTAAGGCTAAAATAATGCATGGAAATAAGCAGGCTTTATCTCTGAAAATTAAAAAAAAAAACATGGAGGGTCTGCTCTTCCACCGCCTTAGATTTATGTAACTTTGTAAATTCAATAATGTAAATACTTCTGGATTCCTGTGACCTGTTGCTTGGTCTGGCTTCTACACCTGAATGGCTCTGAGTGTGCTCAGACTCAGTCAGAGGAAGGGACAACAGCTGTCACTAACTCCAGGCGTGTAGGCAGCAAGCTAGGCAACAGGATGAGGTCAAAATCCTCCTCTGACACTTTGCTTTGTGCCACAGGAGTTTCCAGTCTCACCACCTTGACTTGGCACCGGCTTGCCCCAGGATCCGCGGGGACTCTTTGTGAACACCCAATTAATTACCCAAGTAAATTTGGCAGGGACAGGCTGTCTTTAAACAAGGGAGTACACCACTTGGTAGTTTCTAAGCTCAATCTAACTTTTAACTTTGGAACATGTATAAAAGGTGTAACAGTGCATAAATTTCTTTTTACATTTTTATTCATTACTTTGTAAGTCTCTCTGTTGACCTTAAGCAGGTAGAACACTACTTCCAAGTGCTCCAAACTTGATAAACTCTATAAAAATCTATTTGTCAGGTCAGAGACTGACCCACTGAACTTTTCAAGAAATATTTTGATTTTTCCACTAGAAAAATAATCTTGCTATCCCACTGTTTTACCTGAAGTATCAATTACTCACGTAACATACAGCATAATGCTGTTGTAGTTTCTGAAAAAGAGTGTGATATACCAAATATATCTCATTTTTAAATTTTATTAGAAATGTGTTATGACCAATATAAATATCAAATATTTGTTACTGTAATATTTCTTCATTAATATCGCTCATCATTGCATGGTCTGTCTAGGTTAGCATGCTCCTTGCTAAACCTTAATAGTGAACTAACTTATATCTTAGTCACTAATTGATTTTGACTCATAAATGTTTAATTTATGTGATGTCTCCATTATGTGTCTCTAAAACCACTTGACACAAACCACGGATTGGAATTCCATCTGCACTCTGTGCTGCACTCCATGAAGCTTAGGTTTCATGCATTGGAAGCAGAGAATGTTTGAAAAGTTCTAATTTTTAATTAATTGTGTATTCAATTAATTTTTACTAATTGTAACACGGTGGAATGAAGAACATAAAAATAAACAAGACTAAAAACTTAATGAATTAGGTAGAATATGTCAATATATGCTGTGATTATTTAATAGAGGGTCATATGAGCTCTTTGAACTGTGATGAAATTCACCCTGAGTAAAACCCAGGGACAATGCTCATAGGCTGCTTACATTCTTGCCATTGTATCAAGTCTCCCTAACTACAGCCACTTTTTCAGGACTAAACTCTTTTCAGAGAAATAAATCCCCAAATCAAATAAGTCTGAAGTACAAAATGAGGATTAGAACAAGTCAGACAAAGCTTATATTATAATTTTGTTTCTGCTCCCTTCTAAGGCCTCGTGAGTTTGAGTAGGAGCTATTTCTGAAATCATGAAATTCCTTTAAAAGCTTTGGATTCACTCGATCCACACCCGGTATGGGTGAATTAAATATGAAGTATGGAAGTGGCATTTAGAGGAGGGATAGCTGTAAAAGTGGGAGTCTGTTTATGGCTGAATTTGATCCTAAGACAGGGAAGATTACACAGAAATGCAGTAACCACATCAAAAAGATGTGTAGCACCTCAGAAAGCACCTCACTTTAGTCAGTAGACCAAGCGTGGCAGCATGCCAAAGAATTAGGTCAGTATTCCTGCTGTGTTCTTCCGGTGAGGGACCTGGATGGTATGAAAAGTATGGCTCTGCAAGGAATCACAGCACAATTTCAAAGGCAGGCACCAGTCCTCCCAGCCACATGCATTTCAGTGAGGCACACACGGAATTTTCCAAGGGAAAAGGTAGTATTTTGCAGGGTGCTTGCATGGTGGAAAATGGCAATGGGCAAGGTTGTAAGAGGAAAAAAGCTCAGCTTGCCACTAAGCTTCAGGTAGATTCTTTGAAATTGAAACAAGGCACCAGCATGTATGTTCAAGTGAACATGAAAGCATGTGTAACGTACTTAGTTGGTCAAAAATAGAATATTATTGACCTCACACAGGAGGGTCTTCACATTTTACTAGGTCAAAGGAAAGTAAATTATCCACAGGAAAATATGCCCTCCCATTTACTATTCAAGAAAATATCTCCTCACAAGCCTCACCAGCTCATGAGTCAACATATGCCTTTCATGCCAAGACAAAAAATTCTTCCTATTACATGCAGATGATGAGTCAAAATACCAGGATCTGCTGGGTCTAAGTGTCTTTTAGTAGGTTTTTCATAAGACCAATGGATGGGAGCTGACTGCCATGAATGCTGTTGGGAAGCTGTGAAAAACCATCCCCACTGCAGTTGTTTCTGTCTCTTTTAAGGAGATCCATACATGTTCCTGGAATGTGCACACTTTATTTAGGCATGTGTGCATTAGAACCCAGGGCACATTAAACTGTAGGCAGAGGCATCACAGATATCCTTACAGATATCATCTGATAGGTATCCATATCTGATAGGTATCTGATAGGTGTTTGTTTGACCAAGATACCAGAATGCCCCCTTGGGCACACAGACTTTGGAAAATACAATGTTCAGTAAGACCTAGAATGTGTAACTGCTGTTAAAACAATCTCACATGCAGTAGTACAGCAGGAAAAAAAGCTTCCTCACTGCATGAATGTTCAGTGTTGAAATGAGCACACAAGGCTTCTAGAGATACTGTTCTAATATGATAAAGATTTATCCTCTGAGAAGAGGTGGGTGGACAGCCTGGTAGTAAGATTTGGGGAAAGGAAGAGAACTCTGAGCTAGAATTGCAGAGTGAGAAAAGGAATTGCGAGAGATAGACTGGCAAAAAACTAACTAGAAAAACACTAGTAGAGCAGAGTGCAGCATGGACGAAATAGTGCCCAGAAACTGGAGGAACTAAGCATTTATGTGTCTGCAATCCTATGGCTGCTACTACCCAGAAAGTCTTGGGAGTGTCCTGCTGAATCCTCTCCAATACCATTTTGAGAATCTGATAAGTGACTATTGTTACTTTTTGCCTAAAACAGAGAAGCCTGAGTATAATTATACAGAGGGCGCGTGCTTTGCCACAAGCATGCCTGGGGTGTTTCATGTTGTGACGACATGTTTACAATTCTGTAATCTTTATCCTATATAATTTTAAGGATTTTCTTTTTTTAATGCTAAACACTAACGAGTGCTCTGACTTCTCAAATCATAAGAAAGAGATGAATGATACATCCCATTTCTTTTCTAGCTGTTGTGGGTTGGAAGGAAGGGCACGGCACTGGTTTGGGTAGCCCAGTATGCCTGCTTTGCTACTGAACCTGCCTGGCACTGTATTCAGAAAACTCTGAGCGTTTCCCAGCCTCATCTCAGATCCTCTCCCAGTTCTGGTGCAGGTAAGAGGGGGATACAATTTTCATTTTCTTTTTCTTTTCTTTTCTTTTCTTTTCTTTTCTTTTCTTTTCTTTTCTTTTCTTTTCTTTTCTTTTCTTTTCTTTTC
>JAYDZK010000056.1:10098921-10201395 GCA_034509185.1 Euphonia xanthogaster | reverse complement strand
TCTTCTCTTCTCTTCTCTTCTCTTCTCTTCTCTTCTCTTCTCTTCTCTTCTCTTCTCTTCTCTTCTCTTCTCTTTTTTCTTTTTTTTTTCTTTTTCTTCCTGTATGGCTAAAGCTACTCAGTATTCATTTTCTTAGAAGTGGGAGGACTTCAAAAAGAGTATTGAATGGCAGCTGGGCAGAAAATAGATAATGGGTAGAAAACCTGTGGGCTTTGGTCTACTGAGGCTTTAGGAAGGAACACAATCAATAATACAGTATTAAGTTACCAAACTTAAATTATTGTTTATAATTAGCTTTTCAAGGTAAGACTTCTCTGTGTACCAAAGAGCACTGATAAATATGGTTTTCATTTGCAACCAGCCTTTTGAATAACTGATGGTGTGAGAAGTTTAAATACCAGAACTTCATACAGAGGAAGAAGAAGCGAAATAGAAGAAGAAAAAAAGTATCAAGGGAGATTGGGGAAATATAAATGTTAATGACAAAGAACAAGGACAGAATTTATGGAAAGCAGTAAATTCTGGAAGAGCAAGGAAAAAACCTAAGGGGTAATCAAAGGAGGGAGGAGACAAAGTGGGGGAGATGCTTGGTGGAGGAGTAACTGCTGAGATGATAGGGTGGAAGGTGAGAGACATACATAGAGCTGGAGATGGGAGGAGGTTCTCAGAGAAGGAAACAGGGGTAAAAGGAAGCACATGCAGAAAGGAAGGCAGAAGTCTGGCAAGAAGCTGGAGGCTGCAGCTGTGAAAGGAAGCGATCAACAGGACTCCAAGATCAAAGGTAGAACAGCAGCATTTACAGCGTAAGAGAGTAGGCCGTATAATATCCAGATTAATGCAAATTTCAGGAATATTTTTTTAATTCTTAACTTTTTCTTGTCACTTGATTACTACCTAACTTTAGAGAAGCAGAATTTTCATTGGTTAAGAGGTTTATGCCATGGAGTGACCCTTGAGTTAGTGCATATGGAGTTTCATAGCGTAATGACTCATCTCCAGGTTCCTGACAATCCTCTGAGACAGCTATTATCTTAAATATGACTTGGCATACAGGCTGATAACTGTTGCTATTTGCTGTAACTTTCTGGAAGAAGGTCCTCTATAGGCTGTTCAAATAAAAAATAATAGCACACTTAATTATTAATAATTTAATAATTTTAGAAAAGTATCAGCCCTGCTATGATAAAAGGATTAAGCAAAGATCCAAAAAGACAGGCAGAGGAGGTATTAGCCCTGTCACTTGGCTCAGATGTTCATTTAGACAACCAAGTTCTGAAGCAAGGCCTGTGGAAATATTATAGAGTCCAATGGATTTGAACGGCAGTACTCACAGCTGGGATCCCTCATCCGGACCTGTCTCTATGCTTGGTGTAAATAAACATAATAAACCCAAATATGAAGAATTATCTCTAATATGACACGTATTATCCTGCTTCCAGTACTTTGTGGGGATTAAATGGGATTAGACTGTGTTTGCAAAGAGTTACTGCAAAGTCAATGAAATTTGTTCTGGATTGGCAACAGGACCTTATACATTGCTTCCAAATCCTGGGCTATTGCAGAGGCTGAAGGGACCAGAGGCAAAGGCTGGTCCTGAAAGGATTTCTTAAAACTGGTCTTCCTTGTGAAGCATAAGTGTTGAGAGGGTATTATCTTGAGCTAGAGGTTTCATAATTCCTTATCACTCGAGACAGCTTACCTACAAGGGAGTTTAAAAGGTCTGTGCAGCCTTCTGTTTGTGGCTGATACAAGATAGCTGGGTGGTGGGGAACTTGGCAGCCAGGTTGCTTAGGGTCACCATGGCAACCCTAATTTTCTGTAAATAAGGCGGTAAATTTGCAGGCTCTTCTGCCCCTCTGCAGTTCCTTGTGGCAAGAGCTGTGAGAGCAGCTCTCCCTCCATACAGGTATGTGACCCTGCTCCTGGGCTAGAGGCAGATTCTGAGCACACAGCTGGAAATTGTATAAACTTCTTGTAAGTGCAGTATTGCATCCTAAAACTTGCAAAATGCTCCTATCTGGTAGCTATTGAAAGCAAAGAGAGATGTTATTCAGCCTCTATTTCTTGACTCTTTATAAATCCAAGAAAAGTCAATTCACTAAAATTTATAAAGACTAAATATACTGGTAGTCAAATTATTTCACTTGCGAATCTTGATAATATTGCGTATATTCTTAATATTTCACTGTACATTGCAATTAGAAATAAATATAATGAAATTTTAACTGAAAAAAATGTATTAACAATTTGCCTATTAATCATTATCTTGTATATGAAAGCCTATTATATAAGCAACTAAATACATGTGTTATAAAAATATGAGCAGAGATATCAAGTTTTTGGCTGTATGCATTTAATAACTATGATATAAAAGAATATAATTATTAATTATTATATGTAATAATTATTAATTATGGGAATGGTATAATTATTAATTAGATGGGGAAAACATATATATGCTTTTTGTGTAGTTTTAAAACTATAATTAACATGCATATATAAAATATATAATAATATATAATAAATAATAAATATACTGAAGTAATAGAAGTTAATTTATATATGGAAGTACTGAGGTCAATCCAATATATATAGCATAATCATACCCTATTTTAGTAATTTATTTTCTTGACAATTGACACAATAGCTACATTTGCTCTGTGATTTTTTTTAAATTGGCAAAATTATCCTACTCATAAAAAATATGTAGTCTGTAGTTGCTTGGTTTGTTTGTTTTTTTTTTCCTGTCCTCAAGTGAGACTTCAAAAGCATGTATATAATTGGCACAACCAGGAAAATGATCCGAAATGTAAGGGGTTTGGGTTAAATTACTGTATTTTGCAACTACTTTTTTTTCCCCTGTAACTGATAGTTATATGCATATTTCTGTAACATTTCTGTTTTCATCTGAAAGAATAATTTCATGTCTTGAAACTGAAAATTACATGATCTGAGAAGTTCAGGGTATCTATTAGTTCCCTCATTAATTTACTGCTAGTGCACAGAAATTACTGCTAGTACTTTCTCTACTGCTCTGCTCTTCATAGCATTAATATTTCTCAATACACCGTGATATTACACAATTTTTCATCATCTCTTTAGATCTTCAGCTGCTGCCAAGGGATCTCCTGTGGCAAGGGTAGTTTTATTTTTCAGTGTTGGGGTTTTTGTTTTTTGTCTGTGTGTGGATTTCCTATGATTCTTTTATTGAGGTAGTTAAATATCTTCAAAAGAAAAATATGAAGAAAAGGGAAAAAAATCATTTTTTGTATCAAAATAAGTTTTTCTCAATTCCAGCCCCTGATTCTGATTCCCTAAGTGGAGTTGGCAGCTGCCTCAGGGGTAGCTTCAGTAAAATTTTCTTCTCCTGCTGGTCTGAGGGGGACCGGGGCTTTCCCCAGCAGTGGGCTGCTGGTTTGGCTTTGGTGTTTGAGGCTGGACTGAAGGCCCAGGGAAGAGCTTCTCTTCATTGTTCAGACCAAGGACATGTCTCCAGGTCTGGAACACGTAAACAGAAAGATAAGGGTGTCACTCATTTGACAGGTCTTCAGTACTTGAGAAGTCACCAAGAAGTTGACCTTAAACTTAGGTCTTCACAAGTGGAAAAAAACTCCTGTACATATGTTGTTCCTATTTATTACAGAGGCAAAATTACAGTGTAGCTGGTAGACAAAAATTAACATAAGGACTACCCAGTCATTCTTCAAAACCACTGACATTGTCTGGGATGATTCACTGTGGTGGCTATTTCTCAACCAGGTATTGCACTAGGGAAAGATTGTAGAATTACTCCATTGTTCTGTGACTTCTGATCTAAGGGGAAGAGTTTTGCAAGAAGTGGAATATATCCAAGTAGGGACAAGATTTATTAAATTTCTCCTGACTTTCAGAAGATGTTTCCTTTAAAATTTTTGTCTCCTGCCATTGGAGCCTCCTTGCTGTGCCCTCTCTGTGATGTCTAAGACAATTTTTTTTTCTCAGTAGCATTACCTTATTACATTTCAGGGCCTGACCCACTTCAAATGTCATAGACCCAGGGGAGTAACAAAGACTGGGAGGAAGGATTTGCTATTGCAGGGCACCAGGCCATCCAAGATAAGAAGCCAGCTCAGCACAACCCAGAAATAGTCAAATACTAAGCACTGAATATATTAGATAAGCAGAACATATAAAAATTAACAGCATATAAAGAGTCCTTATAGTTTTTACTTAGGGTGATAGTGGATTTACTTTGTGGATTCACCACACAATACCTATCTTTGTGCAAATATGAAATGACAAAGCCCTTGGCTCTGTGTGTGATTGGCTCACTGCACATTGGGTGATGAATTCTAATTTTTGGGGCAACACTTAGGTTTCAATAGCATTAATTAACCAACTCCTTTCAGTAAAATATTTTCATAGCCCTTCACTGCTCCAGGCTCACAACAAGTCTATGTTATAATATTACAGTTTCTCTACTGGAATATGTTGCTAAATTCCCTCCTATGTATATTCTGAGTTACTCTCACATGAACCCACAGGATTGGATGAATCACAGTCTGGTCTATCCCTGCTGCTCTTGGGATTTTTTTCACCTAATCCCCCTGCTAGAATCACTTGAAAACAAATTCTAAAAGTGATTTTGAGGACTGAGAAAGGCAGCAGCTTATGCATGCCACAATCAGTGAAGAAGAGCCCAAAAAGCAATATATCTAGGGCAAAAACCTGAAGCAATTGCTGGGTTTTCCATCACCAATTTTCCCCTTAAAGAGCTTCATTACAGTTTGACAGAGGAATTCATCAGTGGCAGGAGCCAAATATATCACACTGTTTCCACTGTACCGCTGCCAAGTTGGCCTGAGCCACTGGTATTTTAGGATGTTTTTCCATATCGTCAGGACACGTTGGGAACCACAAGGGACAGCACCTTAGGACCTAACACTTAACAGAGCTGGGAAAGCTATGGCTGGGAGTCTCTGGTGGCTAATCAAGGAGCTACACAGCAGTTTGATAAGAGTTTTCCAAACTCTTGTGAGGAGAAAAAAGATATTAATGCATGTTGGGGAGGATATTTTTTTCAGGAGGTTTAATAATGCTTGATATGAGTGGTTGGAGTATGACTCAGGGCATGCACTGGTAATCCTTGAAGGCCAACACACCTGCAGTAAAACCTGTGATGTGAGCCGAGCAAAAAAGTGTAATACCATGTCTGCAATCTCTGTCCAAACTTTCCATTAATGCCAGCTGGTAAATATTTCAAAATTTTCTTCTTGAATTTTCTATTTTTTTTCATAATCTGTATGCATTTACCAGAACCTTGTACAACTGTTTTGGTACCATGAGTATGGTGCACTGATGTGGAGAGAAAATGAAAGACCTTATTGGGAACTTGGAGTGGAATTGTTTTAACATTATCATTCTAATCATTAGATGCCTAACTTAAGGCATTGTTTAGATGCTTTGCAGTTAAGGGGGAAACATCAGCACCTCTAAAAGATATGCACTCCCTGGAACTCTTCAAAAATAAGTAGCTGTAGCACTTTGTGATATGGTTTAGTGAACATGGTGGTACTTGGTCAAAGGTTGGAGATCTTTTCTAACCCTAATGATTGTAGGATTCTATGATTCTGTATAGTCTTGTCTAAGAAAAGATTTCAAGTACTTGAGGTGAGTTATGTTCACTCATATCTAGTGAGAGGAAAATAAATCAATTTGTCTCCGGGTGCCTGCTTGTAGCTGGATAAGTTTATCAGTAACAAATATTTGTAACTAACTTAAACAAGAAAAAACATAACATGAAACTATGCCTTTCTTTTATTTTAGAGCAGTATAGATAAGATAGTAAAAGGAAAACTACAACAAATCAGATATCTTTGTTCTTCCTTCTTTTATGTGAGGTGACCTGACCTATAAAACTCAGTTCTATCCTGGGGCTTTTGGAAAATCGGGTCATACAAAATAGCAGTCACCATGAGAACAGATGAGACAGAAATAGTGAATATGGAATTTGGGAATTATATTAGTTCTGTATTATTATTTCATCATTTGTGTGTTATATATTCATGTTCTTTATGTGCAATGCCTGAGGATAGGCCATGCTCATCCTGGCTGGCTCTTGTGAAGTGGAAGTGCAGTGAATTGTTGAAGCTGGTCTGAGCAGATAGCTCACGCTCTGCTTCTCGTGTACTATGTGATGATGTGATACACAGAAGGTTTTAATTTCCTTAGGAAATCAAATTATCTTT
Organism: Euphonia xanthogaster; assembly: GCA_034509185.1. Taxonomy (NCBI): domain Eukaryota; kingdom Metazoa; phylum Chordata; class Aves; order Passeriformes; family Fringillidae; genus Euphonia; species Euphonia xanthogaster. Next base: position 10,195,168 of record JAYDZK010000056.1, on the reverse strand, counting down.
CATGAATACAAAATATCTCTCCCTATAAAGTAATACCTCATAGTATCTCCAGTACACAGAGAGAGGCAGAAGTCTCGCCCAGCTGTGGTATATTGCCTATTTTCTTTTTTCGTCTCAGGATGATTCATTTTCATCACTTTTCTTCTCAGTAGAGCTAAGGGCACATGGGTGAACACGAGTGTGTTGAATCAGAAAGAGCTTATTTGGGGACAAAAGCCATAGGGTTTGTTTTTTGTGTTTTTTGGGTTTTTTTTGGGTTTTTTGTGTGTGTGTGTATGCTTTGTTTTCTTTTGAGGGGGGCAGGTTTAATGATTTAATCTTTCACTACTGAGCAAGGTACAACCCTTCCTGTGGGACTTTTCCACTTCCTGTGAAGAAGCCAGAGGGCCACTGAGTGGTGACAAAAGGATTTTCAGTAGAGACAACAGAAGCCACATAAAATGACACTAATAAAATAACTTGGATAAACAATAAATTCGTGCTTTAACTTACCATGGAAAGCAGCTTAATGAAATTTGTCTCAAAATCAGAGAGACTGCCCAAAAGCTTATAGAAAAACATATTTTAGATACTGAGAATAGTTGCCTAATCTTTTGCCCCAGGGGCTGGCATTTTTCCTAACAACTACAAAGTAGATTTTTGGTGTGTTTTTTAACAGTTAATGTCCTTTAAAAGTTCAGAGGGTGCAAAAGTAGAGACAGGACTTTCCTGGAGCTTTCTAATTTGCTGCCCAATGTCATCTAACATATGTTAACATTTCCACATCTGAAAAACAATTAATGTTAACAGTAGTTTTTATAAGCCTCATGATAGGCAGTGGAAGAAAAATTCTGAGTGTAATAACTGGGAAACACAGGAATATAAACTCATGCTGTGCTATACCGTACAGCAAAGAATTCCTACAGGAATGTGAGAATGTTTATGTAATCATCTTGAAAATTCAAATTGTACGTACCACAAAGGTATGTCTGACAGAATGGATCTTAATATTAAAAAAAAAAAGAAGAAGAAGTAAAGGAAGAAAAGAGAGGCATAACCTATTTAGGAATCTGAAGGCATATAGGAAAGCATCCCAAATAAAGTGTTTTCCAAAGGGCCCACTATGAGATACGTATAAAAGCCATGAATAGCACTCATCTCTTCATCATTTTCTTGTCAGTAATATGTTTAATCCAGAAAATGTATGTGGTCTTCATTTGGAAACAACAACAGCACTTCCCATTTTCTGCTTCCTGGAGTTTTCTGTGTCTTCATGAGGCATGTGAGTGTCATTTACTCTGTTTCTCCTTTTTGACAACTTTTCCTTGTGGGACGGTTTGCGTGTTGTTGCACCCCTGGGGACTCTCAGGAAGTACACAACTGTTTGTTTTTGTGTCCTCCTTCTGTTGCTTTGTGTTTCTACTCTCTCCTCTGCAACCTCTGAACTCCGATATGAAGTCAGAGGGACACAGGACCATTAAATACTTATGGTTTGTTTTGGTTCGTTTGTTTTCAAGAAACAGAAATTACTGACATCCAAGAGTTTACAGCTTCTCTCTCTGATTCCTTAGCTTGTTTCTGCAGTTGAACCGGGCAGTCCTCATTTCACTGCCAAGCACTGCTGCTGGAACAGATTTTGCTTATGCAGGATGATCGTAGGATATTGTAAATCATAACATTAGGTGGTACAGCTCAGCATGCATGTGTTGAAAACTGAACATCATTACATTGGAAGTGGCAGATTCCAACAAAAAACCCCAGATGTTTTCCTCATGAAGGGTGCACACTGACTCCTACATGCTGCAAACAGAGAAAATGAGCATGGTAGGGAACCTCTCCACAGGAAGCACTGAAGGAGGATCCCAAACAAGAACATCCTCAGGAGACCATTGGAAGAGGACATGTACAATAGAAACAATTAGTAACAAGAAAAGTAGCTCATGGCAAGCTCAATGTGGAGGAGTGTTTAACTTCTGGCAGTTAAACATCCCTCTTTAATTAGAAAATAGAGGAAAACAAAATTTCTACACTTTTCAAGGATGAGAAGCTGCCGTTATTCAGGGTCACCAGCTTGCCCTGGCAACGAGCTTTGTATTGAAAACTGCACAAAAAGTTGTTTCCAAATGACCAGGCTCACTTTCCGTCTTGCCTTCACTACTAGGAGGTAAAACCCTCAAATTTATTAATTTTCATCCACCTGAGATTTACTTAGCAGAAATAGATTAGAAAAAGGCAGATTTTCCCACAATAGCTAACCTTCCAAGTAGAGCAACATAAAATAACAGAACACCAGTCAGTCAAAACATACAGAAAATACTAAACCTGTGACTTGCAAACTATTCAGGGCTGTACCATGTGTCTGGACCTAAGAATCCATTTTTAGGAATATTTTTTCTCTCTCATAATTAAGCCAAATAAAAGTCACTTTCTCTTGCTACTGCCAGAAGAATCTTTTAAAACAATACATTCATTGAATTCACCTGAGATAAAAAGGTATTTATAAAATATTTCTGCAAAAGCTTGTCAAACTTTTATTATTTAGTAGTGGACATTGTGAAGGAGTAACATGTTGGTTGATAGAGAGGTCAGTGTAAAAATATTTTTTTTTTAGATACATTCAGAAAAAGAAGCTTTTGGAATGATGTTCATTGAACTTCCAGTAAAATAGGAAACATTGTATCTGATACCTGAAAAAAGTCCTATTCTAAATATTCTCAAATTTCCTGATTTTTCTTACTTAAAAATACACTATCATACACTACTTGAAATACACTATGTACTTGAAAATACAAATATGCAGATATGAAAGCAGAAGTGACCAGAAACCAAGTAAGCTACCCTTTTGTCTCCTTGACCTTTGACTCACTTGGATCAAACTCGGATAAAGATTGCAGTCGCTAAGTGTTCTACCACGAGATGTAGGTAGTGGCTTTTAGTCAGGCTGCAAAAATAACCCCTTCCCCCAGCAGCAGTACAATTTAACTTTTTCTTCTGGCAAAAAAAAAGATAAAGAGGGAACTGACGTCTCTTGGAATATATAAACACTCCCCCCCCAGTTCACAGCCTATGTGCTTGGTGGGGAGGTTTAGCTGCTTGTCTCCTGGTAACTTGATGCAAGTCATGTGCTAAGTACTTGTGTGTTCAGCTGAAAAATCAGTCGCCCTTTTTCAAGGTGAGTCATACTATACAATGTTTAAAATCAGAGGGTTTTCCTCAGGAACACTTTTAAGGTCAGTTGGGTGGAAGCTCTTGAAAATACTTCTTTTTAATGCAAAATAAAATGGAAGGATTTTACAAAGCTGCTTGCAAGAAAAAGTGACATTTTACATGGATTAGTGAAACGCTTTGTTACCATGATAACAGCATTGTTTTATGTTCAGTATGGCTGGCTTACCCATGCATTCTGTCTTTTGATATTTCATATTCCTGAAAAAATAGTTTTGGAGTCACATGAATTTATAAAAAATGCATATTTAAGAAAAATTTCTAGTATTCACTATTGCAGTTAAAAAGCTTGAAACTATAATTTCAAAGAATATCAAATATATAATAAGATTAATTGTATTTTATAAGGGCTTGCTTTAAGCTGACATGTACAGAAGTCTAAGTTAAATAGTGAAGAAAGAATTTAATAACATTTTTCATCTCTCCTTCTATACAGTTGCTTATAAATTGTCTTTCAGAGATTTGAATGGACCATTTTCATTGTTATTAAGTAATATTCTGTTAAGGATCTTTGAAACTTTATTAAAAAGTACATACCCAACACTCTAGAATGGGGTGAATAATCTTCTTAATCCTGTAGTCAAATCTGAGTCTAAATTATCCAATAGCCTCATAGACCATAGCTAATTTTGTTATGGTACTTTCTATTCTGCTTAAGGTATGTAATTTTCACTTGAATATAAATTCCCAGAAAGTGCATTCTTATTGTAAATTTCTACCTAAATTTTCATATTTTAATTTTAGTTCTGATAGATGAGAATAGTATGTTGACTTCTATATGAATTGAGTGTTGTGGTGTAAGTGCTCTTCACTCACAGTTGTGTAATTTATAATTTGAATTGCATAAATTGGGATGTCTAGACTGCTATTACATTGTTTTTGGTGGGAGAAGGGTGAATATTTTTCAATTTGCAGAAGCTTGGAACAGACACAAGTTGTTAGCAGTCACTTGCTTTTTTGCTGTTTATTGTTAGTGCTCATGGGAGATGCCTAGTCTGCCAAAAAAAATTAAAATCACTGGAAAAGCTTGTAGAAACTTAGGTGGAAATGTATTTTGGTGAAAAGTGTATTACTGTGGAATTTGAAAATCTTCAGTATGTAAGTAAAAAGTCTGATGATACTGAAAGACCCTCTTAAACATTTCTGAAAGAACTAATTTTCATTTTAAATTTTAAAGTGTGTGTTTCCAGACTGGAAAAAAAAAAAAATCTTCTTGTACTGGGGGAAAAAAATCAAACGGAGTTAGGAACTTTTTGGAATTTAATTGAGGATGTCTGCTTTTCCTCAGATTTGCTACAATATGTAACAGCAATCAGATTTTCAAATGCCCACACCACCTGCCCAATTAGTTGCCTTTTACCATTCTGGCTTTGCCAAACTGAAGACCCTGATCTCAGCCTGGCTACAACCATAAGAGATTTGGTCCTGGTGGTTTTCACTTCTAAGTTCCTCAAGTCTTATAAATTTCTAACTTAAATATTCTTTGAAATTTGTGATTAAACACACCCAGTCCATCAAAAAGCCTTTAATGGCTTTGGAATGGGAACCTCATGGAATGACCTGGTGGCAGGTGGATGGACAGGCTGACTTTTATAGTAAGGACAGTAGGGATATTTTCTCAAGACTGCAAACAGTCTTCTGGTCATTCTGCTTGAAAATACCCAAGGAGAAATTCTTAACATACCAAATGATCTCAAATGTACAGAAATAGACATTGTTAAAGGCAAGGGAGCCATAACCTGCTCAAGAGCAGGCAGAAGGTGGGTTTCCAATGCAGTTAAAGGGAGGGGTCTGGTGCCAGGTAGAGATGTGACATAACTGTGAATTTGGGATGATAAGGGAGGACACATCAGTGGCCCGCTGGCCATGGTACCTAATCAGTTAGGGCATGTTGTACATCCTTTATGTGATAAAAAGATCACGTAACTGATTAAGGAGACAGAACACACACTGTTCCTATAGCTGCTTTACTATTTAGAAATTAATGAAGTACCTTCTGAATGAAGGTACTTCAGTCTTCATGAGCAAACTGGTTGAGTTGTTCTTCCACTTCAGCTTTCTGTTTTCCTTTTCTCTGTGTTTGTCTTTGACTGTGTAATTAACTCTTGAAACTGAAACTGTGATTAACTATTGCCTGTATTAAAACTGATTTAGAGATGTTCACAACATGTCAACAAACAGGATTTAGTAAGAATAAAAAGGACATGGACAGTGACATCTAAAACAGAGAAGGGCAGACTTTCTGTTAACTGGAGGTCTAAAACAAATAACCAACTTGTAAATTCTGCATATTTGATTAATTCATAATCATTATGAATAAACTGCAAATAAGGCAGCTCTTTGTCTCAATTATTCATAAACAATAAAAGAATCTGAAAAAATATCACTGGGAGCTTATATTTTGCCACTTCAGCATTAGTGTCATTCTGATTTTCTTTACCACCCCTTTCACTAGGGGCCAGTTTGTAAGACATATTAACATATATGACTAGAAAATCCTATTTTCCAATGACTAAACACGGACATTTTTCTTCTGAGACTGAATAATCTTGAAATTAAAGGTAGCACCTCTTCCAGGGATCAAACTCTAGTCTTGCTTTAAAAACTCTGATTGAGGACGTTCTTACTGGCACAAGGCAGAAGGAGCCAGGGGAGCTGATGCCAGAGCTGCGTCATTCCTGCTTCTGCCTGAAGCGGGAGCCGTGGGCACGGCCGGCTGAGATAAAAGCAGAGCTATCTGTAGCCTCCTTCTTTGGCAGAGGGAGATGTAAAGATGTCTACATCAGGAAGAATGTCATATGGATAATAACAATGTCAGCTTGCCCTGATGCCCTAATGCAACAGAGCCAAAAAAAAAAAAAAGGTTAATTAATAAAACTTACCAGTTTGTTTAGGCAACTGGAATGAAGATAATCATATGTAATAAGCAATTGGCAATTAGCCAAAGGTACCTGCAACTTTGTTTGTTTAGTTTGTTTGGGGTTTATTTTTTGGTTTATTTTTGCCAGCAGCTGGCCACTGGCTGGCTAGGTTTGTCTTGTTATCTTCCTACCTGCTTGGTACTTTGTACCTCGAGCTTTGGAATTTGATATTTTTGTTCACTTTCTGCTTATGTTAGCAGCTTCTCTGAGGAAGATCAGTGCATTTGTCTGGACCAGGGAAAGAGGAAAAACCATCAAGCCTTACAGCAAGAATATTTGTCCACTGTTTACCTGTACCCTAACAGAAAAGAGGAATGGGCTGTAACAGAAACTGTGGGCTCCTCACTGGGGCCATCATCGGTGGTGTCCTGGCTATCTTTGGAGGAGTTCTTATACCACTTGGAGACAATCTTATCAGCAAAGCAGTAAAAAAGGTACTTTTTTTTCTTTTTTTTCACCTTCCCAAGACACATGGTTTGTGGTAATTGAATACTCTTTATTTTTAAATCTTATGTTCTGGTTCTGTTTCTTTCCTTTTTTTAAAAATTTCTTTGTAAAATATAGTTTTTATAAATTAGGTGCTCCAAACTTCCCTGGAAATACATGCAGCCACAAAATTTTTAAAAATATATTCATTATATTCCCACATTCACTTGTTTGCTCTCTCTTGTTCTTCACATTAAAAGCTAAAATATTGTGTTTTCAGAATGCAATTTAGAAATAAGTGGGTTTTATTTTATTGTGCTTATGATTTTTTCATATTTCTTTATTTTTCCTTTTTTTAAATTTTCTTTTCATACTTTGGTACTCACTCTATGCAGTTATATTTATATACTGAAAATAATCTAAAAAGTCTTCTGCTGTAGAATCTAATCCTATACTTCATGTATTCACCTCACATTCTGTGATTGTATGATCCAAGTCAGTGTTCTCCATATGACTGGAGGATCTAATAAAATGCATCTCTCCATTTTGAGTGTGAGGATTGATTGATGGATGTATAATGTTTTAGACCTGGCAGACACAGTTTTTTCTCTGATTTTTAGAATATTTTCTGTCCCTAAAATCTAGATTTTTATGTAAAGGATAAAATAATTTGTTAGATCTTTGGTGAAAAATGTTCATAACTGAGGGTTTAAATCATGGAGTAATCTGGAATAAAAGCCCTGGTGTGTCCACTATGGTGACATAAAATTTCCTTGGAGTCACTGCACCCAGGGTTGATTCTCTGATGGTTAAAAATCTGAAAATCTTAAGATTTTTGGCTATTGCTTAGTCCTGCTATCTATCTGCTGTGGTGCTGAAGACTGGTCATCTTGGAGACACTTATCCAAAGGCTCTTTTGGAAGTGCAGCCTTAGCCCTATAGCTGTTGTAGTCAATTGAGGAGGTCAATACATGAACTGTCAGGAAATGCTGAACGATCTGTTGAGGCCCTGGCTATATTATAGTATCATTAAAAAAAAAAAAATTGAAAAAAATGGCGCCTATAAAACATAATTTTTTCAGGTAATCCAATGAAAACCAAACTTTAGTGGGATTTTTCCAATTTTTATTGTATTTTTCAAGAATTTAAAGAATTTTTAGGTTTATAGAGAATAATAATAAAAAAATCTCATTGGATAATGTCTCAACTGCCTTGCGGCATTTGAAAAAAAAGTCACAAACAATTTTAATTGCTTGCCATATTGAGGAAATAACAGGTTTTCTAAATACTTACTTCTATTAATCCTGAGTGTTGTCTCATACCATTCAATATTTTGGAAGCAAATCGCAAATACTGGCAGTGTTATGTGTTCATCCATTGACTAACATTAGTAAACCAGTTATACAGCATGGTTTGCAAATGTCTACATAGTCAATTATACCTGAATGAGTCTGTAGTGGTAGCATTAGAGGGAGTAATTTTCCCCTCAACCACTTTTTAATTTTCTTCATTGTGATCATGTTTCAGATGCTTGTACCTATTTCAAGGCAGCTTGTTTGATGTATATACATAATGTATCAGTAATCACACAAAACATAAAAGAGCACATCTGTAGAGGTTTTATTTACTTAAGTAAATGGATATTAGTTTTTTTTCCTAAGCACAAGTCATACCAGACTATTGTCTTTCTGTTTAATGTGCTGACTATTCAGAGACACCATAGGAATTTAAGACAATTCCATTTCAGATAAGACGGGCCCAGGTACAACAGCTGAAATATGTGGTCAGTTCAGCAGATGCTCTGGAGGGCCTTGAATTCAATTAATTCTTATTTTGCCATGCTGATGAAAGGTCTGTTAATAAAAACAAATTTGTTATTCATTGCAGTTCTATTTAAGATAAATATAGACCTGACTGCAAAGGAAACAGACCTGCCAAGTAGAGAGTGCACAAAATTTTTTTTTTTCTGAACTTTTTCACTTTGGAAATGTAATTTTTATGGAAAATCTTTGGTAGAAACAGATCAGCTTCCATGACAAATTTGTTTGGAATTTCTTAAGAATAGTGACTGTAGGACAGGAAAAAGAACAAAGAGGGAGTTGTTCTTTCAGATATGGCCTGTAAGTGTTTAAATGGAGCAGATTGCCTAGGGAAGTGTTATAGTAACTAGCCCTGGAAGGGTTCAAAAAATTTGTAGATATGGCACTTCCAGATGTGGTTTAGTGAGCACTGCAGTGAAATTTTGAACTGGATGATCATGGAGGTCATTTCTAACCTTATTGAATCTATGTTATTTCCATTTGCACTCATATGAGGAAAAATGTAAAAGACGTCCTCATCTAGTGGGTGAAAACAAAACTCAATATGCCATATGTCTAATGAAAGGTAAAAAACTGTTTCAGACACAAACAGTAAAGGCAAAATCTTGTCTTAAATTCTTCACAGTCAAAGCTTGAAAAAAGACCCCTAGTTTTTCCTCTGGCTATCCTATCTCAGGAAAAATTCTATTGCATGGTAGTAGGAAAAATTCTACATGTTTTGAGGAAATGTAAGTTCCTATCAAATGTTATTGCTGGATTAGAATAACAAATGTTGAATAGTTTTAGGACACTCCGTACTATAGCAAGACAAATTGTCCTAAATTAACTTATCAAGCTTTAGTCAAATAACATTACTGTCAATTTACTCTAAAGCAAGATGAATCACGTCCAGATTCACTTCTCTAGCATCTCCCAATGAATTGGAGGAACTTTAATTTCAAAAATCCATGCAGTCAATAGGTTTTTTTGTCCTTTCCTGCTAGCTGCAGAAGTCTAACCATGCTTCTCTTAAGCTTCCCTTAAGCACACATATTTACACTTTAGCAGCCTCATTTCTCCTTTACTGAAGTCATTGAGAGATTAGTCAGAGTAAACATGGCAGGGTATATTGTGCTGGATCAAACTGTTTTTGAAGCAAAATGAAAGCATCTGCGAGTGTACAGAAAATCTCAGGTGCCCTTAGGAATTGGACAGTCTATCAGCTGTTATCTCCTGTTGGGTGGGTGCTATGCTTCACCCATGAGCAGTCCATGAGTGGACAAACCAAACAAAGTTCATGTAACATAAAACACACAGATGCCACATCTTCATTTGTTCCAATTTATTCTCAGACATCTGTTCTTCAAATCAGAGCACATGGCTATGTTTTCTAGTCCCAGCATGCTTTCCCTGTGTCTCCAAAAATTTGGATAAGTTGTTTCAACGCTAACCTCCAGCAGAGGACAGAGTTTAAAAAAAAATTGTATAGATATATATGTGTATATATATATGTGTGTGTACTTGTGTATGTATATATATATATATATATATGTATGTATGTATGCATGTTCTGGATTGTTTTCAAGGCTCTTTAAAGAAACTGTCACTTGAAGAGTACACTCAAAATGACACCAGTGGCAGCAGCACCTTGGCAGGGATCCACAAAAGGAGATTAGTGCTAAACTATTTCAGCTCTGATACTATTCATGGAAAGGTGCCTTTGATTTCAGGACCAAAGGGCAAAAGTCCTGTCCGAATTTCTACAAACACTGAATCTGTCCAGATGAGAGAGAATTTTCCATTAAGGTCTTGGGGGTTTAGAAAATTGATCTTAGTAAAGTTATGAGTGAAACATGGAAGTTTCAGAGTTCTCTACAAAGAAATACTTTGCTCGAGATTAGAAAATATACCTTTTTAACTGACTCCACACATTTCAGTTGAACATCATGTCTGTTTTCATTAATACTAGATATAATTATGTCTCGAACGAAAAAAAAAAAAAAACCAGAAAGGAGTATTCAAAGCAACAAATCAGAAAGATTTTATCTGATATTGTTGGAAAAAATATTTTGACATGGCTCAATTTCTACTTTTTTGCCTTTCCTTCCTTGAAACAATATTATCTTTTTAGGCAAATGTCCCATCACTTCAGTTATGGGTTTTTTTTCCCAGCTAGGTTTAACCACTCAAAGCTATTGGTAGTGGATTCATTTGCTAGAAAAACCTTTCTCACCAGTTCTCTAAGATCTTCTGCTTTTTACCTGAGTGCATATGCTCAGGAGCTGAAGAGAAGCCACGTAATAATAGCTAATATATTGAACTCCTGATGAATTGATAATCCAGAATGGTGAATGATTTGCCACAATGCCTCAGTGCTGTACTGGCTTAGTCTCAGTTATTTTTAGGAATAAGTCCTTCAATTGTAGCTATTATTATGTTTATTCATTTGCCTCTACATATCTGTGATCTGTGACTGGCCAGATTACATCTAATTTAAAACTGTCTTTGTGACACTCATTTGCCTTCTTTACCCAAACTAATGAAGCTAAAGCAACTGCTGGCTCTCAGCAGAACACAAATGATCTGACCACACATATTCCCACACTACCAATTTTAAGCTTTTTTTAGCCCCACAATTCTGTTACCAAGGACTGAAGAGAAATAAAAGTTATGATCCAAAAAAGCATGAGGACAAAGACTAGTAATAAGCTAATAATCATAATTTAACAAGTAATGAGTCATTCTTCCAGCTGCATAATGGAAGAAGATTATTTGCTTTTATTGAGATTTACTTTTTCAGTTTTACAGAATTGTATTGTTTGTTTCCTCTAGTTTATGTAGGCAGCGCACCATACACAATTTTGTTGCAGTCCAAAGTACTCGTGGCATTTCTCAGTTCCCTGAAAATGGCATTTTTTGTGCATCTGGCCAGATTCCTTGTCAAGACAAAAACTTTGTCTTAAATTTTGTGTTTCTTCATCAGAAATCACGATAGCTTCATTTACTTTGAATCAATGAAGTACATCAAGTCTCTATTGCTGGCTGCTCAGCATTTCTTGAATTTATGTATTGCTATTTGACCCAGCTTTAGTGGGGAGAAATTGTCAGAAACCAAAAGGGTCAAAGTTCCCACTGGTTTCACTCAATCTTGCGCAGCCGGGTTGTGGTATGAACTTGGCTGTGTAGCAATGGCATTTGTGCAGCTGCTTTTGCTGACAGTAGTTAACTATTGCATTAACTATTGCATCCATTTTTGAGATATTAGAGCTGGTGCAGATGGACTAGGAAGCTGACAAGTGTTTTCTACTATCAGTTGCATATTAGCTTCCAAAATTGCTCCTCCTCTCATAACATCCCAGAGCACAGCAGTGTTATTAGGGAAATATGTAACTGCCCAGCCAGAGAGGGGGGTAATATTTAGGGATAAATCAGCAGTGATCAAACAGCAAAAACAAAGGACTTGCTGGTGTGAGGGTACTAGTTTGAAGACATGAAAAAGAGCTCCAGATTTTTATTCCACTTTAACCCACCATTTGCACTCTCAAAGTATGTGACAGAGAATCATACACACCTCTTTTGTGGGAGAAATGTTATTAACAATAATGGCTAAATGCCACTGACAATAATGGTCTTGTTATCTTCCTTCCCCCTCCTTCTTTTGTCCTGCTGCTTCCCATGTTCTAATGCTGATTCCCTCTACACAGACCCCTGTGCCAAATGGCTAACGGGTAGAAAGGTAACACAGAAAGCAAAAAAATAAGGGAATTATGTTCCTCCTCTCTGGCAGGCAGAAACCGCTCCCTGAGGCATAAGAGCTGGTGCAATAGATAGATCAGGAGCTGTGGACTGCCAGAGCCAGTTGCCCCTTTGACTGCCAGATTGTATCAGTTCTACCCTTGAAGTGTTCCCTGCGGTGTCCACAGTGACATCAGTGCCACAGTGAATGCTGGGCTGCAAATCCACGCTGCGTGACCTGGCAGAGTGCAGTGCCAGAGCTGGCAGATCATCTGCACTACTCCAACCCCTGGCAGAAGGCTAAAAGGAGAAGGGGAATGGATGGAGGGGAAGAATTTTGAAATATACCTAACACCACTTAAAGATCTGTTAAATAGACCTGTTATCACAAGGTTGAAACTTCTCTATTCTCTGTTCCTGAGTACTGTCTTCTAGAGAGATTAGTTAGTTTTCTTGACCATATTTGTGCAAGAAATTCAACAATTTGCCCACTCCCACAGTGGGAGGTCACATCCTGGCATCTGTCCCCATCTCAGAACCCTGCTGAGTACAGATCACAGGCAGACTCTGGGCAGACTGGGTTGCACTTTTTATATCATCCTGTTTCTCCCAGATTCTTGGAGCAATTCTCTGTCAAAAATGGGAAGGCCATTTCTGAACCATGTAAGCTTTTCCCTCTTCATCCAGGAGGTGGTGTGCCCCGTGCTGGGCCACAGCTGGGGCAGTCTTTGACCTTGTGAGTTTGAGAGGCCTCAAGATGATATCACACTTACTGCAGCAAGGTTTCTTTCCCCTCTCACACAAATGCGCATAAATTAGAGCAGGCATTCAGGCAGCAAGCCCAGTGCTTTACACCATCAGCAAGGTGTTTGCAAATGTACCATACAGAGGCTTTCCACAGACTGTGTTACAAGCTCTCTAAGATAAGACATTTGTTTCTAACTGCAGGAGATGGTATCTGGCAGTACATATTTTGTTTACCTGGTGATTGCCAAGTGAACTTTAGAGGCACAAACTTAAAGTAGAAAAAAAAATAGCAACTTTTAATTTAAAATATCTTTCATTCTTCTCTAGAGAAATTAGAGCCTTTTAATTTCTGGACTTCATGAGTTGTGCAAATTAGCTAATTCATCTTCAACCACTCTAACAAAGAAAAGCATCTTTTATGTTGGAGACATGCAGTCTAGATTTATCTTCTTATTGAAATACACTTTTATGAATCTTTACCACCAGGGGGAAAAATTATATTATCCCAAGGTTTGGGAAAATCCCATAGGAGAAGCCTGGTACAGACCATGCAAAGCAGGCATTCCCCTGATTATATTTTAAAACTCTCCTTCTCACTGTACAGTCCTGAGGCCTAAATTGCCATTTGCCATATGGCTGAGTGGCACAGACAAAGCTGTTGATTCCTCTAGAGGAGTTCCAGATGTACTGTTTTATCCCTTCTTCCTTAGACCTGGGAAAATTTCCTAATCAAATGTTATCGGAATTTGAGAGATTTCTTAGAAAATATAAGTTTTGGTGACAATTTTTGGTCGAAGAAACAGTCCTTCAAGAGCACTTTGTGATTTCTCTGGGTGCAAAGTTATCTAGAGCCTGAAAAGTGCTCAGACATAGCTCTTATTTCCTCCCTTGCGCTATTTGCAATATATGAGAGGCAGTTTATGGACTCTGTAACCTGCTGGGTATCATTCAGTCACCAAAGATTTTCACTTTATAAATGATCAGTGGTTTTGGCAAGTGTTTGAGAACTGAGGGAATGGCCCTCCACAGCAATAGGGAAGCTTTGCTACTGGCTGCATCAGCGATTGTATCAGCTTTGTGCTCCTTTGCTTTAGGGGGACTCACTTTTGCTCTCACTGAGCAGGAATGTCAAGCTTCCTCCAGATGTTGGCAAATGCACTCTACATCTCATACTGATGCTAAAATGCTGGTTTTTTCTGTTTGCTTTGAAATCTTCAACAATCACCTAAAAAGTAAATGCAACTTCTCACTTGTTCTTTTTGGGGATAATTTTTACTTTGATTTTTGTACTTTCAGGAAGCTGTCATTGTCAATGGTACCGCTGCTTTTCAAAATTGGCTGGTGCCAGGAAGCTCAGTTTACAGGGAATTTTGGATTTTCCATGTGTTAAATCCTTCAGAGGTTATGGAGGAGGGGGCTAAACCAAAACTCGAACAAAGAGGACCTTACACATACAGGTAAGAAAAGACCCATTAATATGTGACATCATATCTGCTGAGATAAAATTTATTTTTGAAATTCCAGCATCATACTTCAGTTGGACATGACAAAAATGCCTAAATTGCAGCTACACATGGCAATCCCAAACTTTTTCTAGATTGTGTCTAACATAATGGAAACAAAAACAGAGATAGGTAACAGGATGTGAAGCTGCTTGCTCTTGAGGAAAACAGTAATTCATTAGCAACAACATCACAGAGATGGTTGTGTTCCTTCCTGTTCTGTTTTCACCAGCTTTAAAACACGAGAAAATGTGCCAGATGCCCCAAAACCAAGAGATTATCTTATCATCCATGCATCACTAATAACTTATTTTAATAATGTGGTTTGGTTTTGTTTTTTCACCATTATGACTTTTTTAGTCAATAGCTTTTCTTTTTTTTTCCAAATTTTGCTTGGAAAAGCATTCCTTTTTCTGTGTGGACTAGCTAGGACATAGATGCAGGAAGGATTTATTATTTGTTTAATGTTAAATATGATGTTGACATAGAACTAGCTGATACTTCCTGAGTTATTATGTCCAATATTTGCTATCACTGGCACCTGTGTTAGGAAATTGTTTTCCTATGATGATAGGATATTTCTTTTGTGATAACTTTAGGGATGTATATTATATTCACAAGGTAGTTTTCCATTTCAGCATCTTCAGCCAAAGTGCCTTTATGCCTAAACACTTGCTTATTTCTCAATGGAAAGAGATAAATTTTATTTCACAGAGTGCCTGGGAAGACAGAGGAAAGGGTTACATAGGAATCAGGAAAGGACAGTTAATAAATACTGCAGAAGGTGAATTCCCACCAAACAAAAACATTTTACTCTGGTGCTGCTGATGGTGCCTTTTTTTCTCAGGGACAAATCTCAGCCAAAAGCCTAAATCAGACAAAGTAAGAAATGATGACTATGAAATGAAGGCTCTTCTCACTGCTGCACTCATGCCTTCCTAGGATATTTGGTTTACCTGAGTAACTGTGACATTGAGTTTCTCTCTCAATCCCCCCTTAAATATTTAATAATTTCTTACAGTGTAGAGCAATTCAAAACCACATTAATTAGAAAAAAAATCTCCCAGCTTTTAGGTGGGTGCTCTACACATTAGGCCAATCATTAAAATTACATATATGCAAACCAATTCTGAGACGCCAAGATCCAGGAGCTCTTCAGGTAAGACCCACCTGCATGGCTACATCTGTACCATGGGGAAATGTTCTCTGTATCTTCTGCACCCTCCTACACTCATGCTGGAAGATCTGATCCTGAAGTATCCTGATGATCCCTTCTGGGATGGAGCTGTGATAAGCTCTCTGGACCTGCAGCACAGGCTGTTATTTGATCCCTGCTGGCTGCTGTCCCCACAGAGGGGCCAGCAAGAGGGTGGGACTGGAAGAGTGGAGCTAAAGCTAGAACTGCAGCAGAGATTTGTACCTTAGAGATCTGCTGCCAGGGCATGACTGGCAGAACCTCAGTGGGACTGAAAGATTGCTTATAAACCTCTACATCATATTAAATATTATCAAAGTAACATCATGGGTTTAGGCTGTTTCATTGCAAGACATGTCCATCAGATCAAATATTTGAGTTTTTATGTCTGTGTCACCACCTTCTAATTACATGCAACCATAAGATAGCTTATAAAATGTGACAAATCATAATTAATTAAAAAAAAATAAAAATTATAAAGTCCATTCATGACATAAAAATACAAAGGAAATATTTGCTTTTATTTTAGTATCAAGAAAGACTATTCCATTGCCAATAAGGAAATATTTCCAGAAGAACAATATTTGCAGAAAATTGAATTTTACATGTAATCACATGAAAAGTTTATAAACCTCTTCGTGTTTATAAAATGTTCAACATTCCTTTTCCTAAAATGTTCATCGACTTTTCAAAAGCCTTCAGTCAGGCATGGTTATGTGTTTTCTCAAAAGTCAAAGACTAAAAGTATTCTCTGTTTGTGTTTTGTATTTCCAGGGTGAGATATTTACCCAAAATAAATGTCACGGAAGGTGAGAATGGCACAATATCCTACATGTTGCCTAATATTGCTAATTTTGAGCCTGATATGTCTGTTGGGACAGAAAATGACACCTTGACCATCCTCAACCTCGCTATTGTAGTAAGTAAAGAAAAAAACCTGTAGTGTCCAGATACAAATGTTGAGCAAACAGGGGAGAAGTTCATAGAATCATAGAATGGTTTAGGTTGGAAGGGACCTCAAAGACCATCTAGTTCCAGCCCTTCTGTCCTGGGCATGGACACCTTTCACCACAGTGTGTTCAAAGCTCAAAAAGCATCCTCCTAGTCAATTTTAACATGGGAATAAATCAAGAGTTTGTGGACGGGTTCCCTTTGTGTGTGAGCTTGAACATGTTCATGTACAGCATGAACAGTACAGGGTGGACTTGCCATGCTCTTTCCATAATACCCTCAGATCTTCTTGGCAGGGGAAGCTGCATTGATTCCCATATTGATTCCCAGTGTCTGCATGGCCTTTGGCCACCACAAATGCTGGGCCTCATATTGCAATCCTGGAGCTGTCCTGTCCCACTGAGCATTGATTATTCAAAGAACAGAGGGATCTTCACCTAGAGTAGAGGTGAGGAGCCTTTTTAGTCCAGGTGTTTTTGTCTTATCACAGGCTGAGAATATTTGCCTTTGACTAATATTTACAGTTTTCATACTTATATTCAGCCCTAGTTGTGTTGCACCAACTTTCTGGTGTTTGCATGAATGCTCAGGATTGCTGTGAGAAGCCGTCTGAAAGGGGCAGAGTATAAAGATTGTTGGTGCAAATACAAAATAGAGCCATACCAGCAGTCACAGAATCACAGAAGAGCCCATGTTGGAAGGCACTTCAGAGGATCATCTGATCACAGCTTTTGTGAAATCATTACTTGCAGCTGTTCAGAAGCCCATCTGGTCATGGTCCTGGGCAGCTGGCTCTCAGTGGTCCTTCTTGAGCAGGGGTTGGACCAGAGGGTGTCCAGGGCTCCCTGCAAACAGCTGTTCTGTCCTTCTGTGATTAGGGCTGATCCAGTGAACTCACGTAATCAGGCAAGAAAAAAATTCTGCTTTTGTGTAACTTATGGCCAGTAATTGTTTTGTTAAGAAGTGTCAGTTTTATGTAGAAACTTAACTTCAGGGGAGTTGTAAATCTGGGAATTGGCTTTGGCAGATATCTTTGGAGTCAGTCTCTGTGATTTTAATTCGAAGCACATGCAGAATGTTATGCTAAACATTGATTTTTTTTTTTTTTTTTTGCCATTGTAGGCTATACCTTCCGTGTACCCAAGCACTCTAATGCAATCAGTCATAAACTCTTGGGTTAAATCATCCAATGCAGCCATACTGCAGAACAGAACAGTCAAAGAAATACTGTGGGGATACACAGATCCCTTCCTACACAGTATCCCCTTCCCTGGTGTGAAGTCATTTGTGGGAGTCTTCTACCCAGTAAGTGAAACCAATGAGGAGGCAATGCCTTCAGTTATCATTCTGTGAATAAAACTTAAGAAAGCTGCTCTGAGGAAGAAAATGCTGGAAATTTGTTCAATATTTCTAACTATTATTCCTTGTTGCATCTGTTACAGTATAATGGGACAACCGATGGACCTTACAGTGTGTATACTGGGACAGAAGATATTACAAAAACAGCAGTAATTGAAAGCTATAAAAATGAAAGGTATCATAACATTGTAGAGTAAAAAAAACAAACATTTTCAAGTTATGGCTTTTAATACTTGATTCACTAGGAGCTATAGATAAACAGAAAAAAACTTCAGTGATTCAAAGGAAACAGGATCAAGCTTTGGGCCTAGCAAAACCATCATTTTTTTTCAGCTGTCAATAGTTCTGTTAGGAGCTTGAACTTAAGACAGTTATTGATTCTTTGATACAAGTATTTCCTTCTATTTTGTATTCTTATCTAGATAGATTCCTTTTAACCTCTTCTAATGGATCCTGTAATTTATCTGAATTAATGAACATCTCTATCCTTGGCCTTTGCTAATGGGTCAGGATATCCAGGAACAGTTATATTTGGTAATAAAGATAATCAAAGTACTTACATGGTAAAATCTACTACATGCAGCATGACTTTTTTTTTTATCTTACAGGACTCTTTCATACTGGAATGGCCACTGTGATATGGTTAATGGCACAGGTAAGCCTATTAAAGCTTTTTAAAATTTCAACACTTTTCTTGACATTTCAAGGGAGTAAAGAAATACAATATTTAAATTAACTACCCTGGGCTTTGCCAGTTCTGTATTCTGTATATTAAATATCTATATATATGCAGACATACTACTACTATGGTATATGCATATGTGTGTATCTATCAAAATACATGAATTTTTTTATTACTGCACATCATTTTATCTATGCATGCACACAGCCTCTACATCTAGAGTAAATGTGGAAGAGAAACAAAATTATCCTGTTCTCTTGTTTCTACTAATTATTTTCATATCACAATATAATTAAGAGTCTGTTTCTTTGCTATAGTAGTTGAAAATTATCTTGGCATTTTAATAATGCACATTCATTTACACTGTTGAAAATTTAATAAATGCACCAGAATTGATATCCTGATATATAAAAAGAAATTGAGGCAACAAAGGAGGAGGCTGTCAGATGAATGGCTTGTAGATCACTAGAAAATGAAAAGGGGTGAAGAAGAAAAGTAGTTTAGACTGGGATGAATAGGCTATAGAAAAATATTTTTGAATTTTCTTTTGGAATGCATGGATAAACAGCTGAAGTGTTTAAGATGCATTTGTTCAAGGTAATATATTTCTTTTTGGTTAGTGAAAGCATTGCTGTGAGGACACTGCAATCTGTAGAGCTGAGGCTGGCAGGTGTCTTGGTGGAGGCCTTTGCAGAAAGCTCCAGACCTTCAGTAAATGAAGGCTTTTGTGTTGGGTTGTTATGTTTGGATTTTTTCCCCTCTGTTTTCCATTCTGCTTTACCTGGCATAGATAATTTTCCTTTTAACTCAGACTGTGCAACAAAATATTTTGAAGTATTTAAAATATATCATAAGAATCTGATTTTCCAAAACTCTGTGAGCCACCAAGGATTGGTTCGTTCTTAAACCATGTAAGTAATTTTATAAGAAACAATATTATCTTACATTCTAGGACTTCCCCTCTTTCTTCTCTTTCTTATGGGGCCTGGCTTTTTTTTTTGGTTTCTTAGCCAGGATCAGCTTTTTTGTTTATTCTTCTTCTGTAACTGATGGAATAATCATATGCTAGTAACTAATAAAGTGCTCCATTACAGTGAAAATGAGCTTTTACTTGTGAGCAAAGATTGCTGCACAGTTCACAAGGTCATTCAGTGTGACATTGCTGTATTTGGAGATGCAACAGTTTTAAAAATCTTGTAAGTGTGAGAATTCTACCTCATCTTGTAAGCTTTCACATGAAAGCTCAACAGGTATAGTATAGGAAAATACAGAGATAAAAATATTAAACAGTATATTTGTGTGGGGCTTGACAGGACTCCATGTTTGCCAACCTTACAAGAAAGCCAAGATTTAGAAACACAGTGTGTGTTTAGGATGATCTTGAGTGTTTGCAAAAAAAGTGCTTCTGTCAGCAGCGGGCAAGTGGCAGTGTGCAATTTAGCCTACGTGTTCCTGCCAACTGGATTCAAAGACACCACAGATGTTTGCAATTGTTTGGTTATGGCTGCTGCCTAAGAAACTAAACAGAAATTGTCACAAAAACTAACAAATGCACTGCTTAAAGATTTGTTACACCACCTTAATTGGGAAAATGGCCGAGGCTCGTCTTACATAACTGGGTGCTTGCAATGCAGAAACACAAATCTGAATCTCTGCACTCTTTTAGAGCAAGTGGAGAGAAACAGCTCTAGAAGTGGCTTCCTCCTCTCCATTAGCTCTAGAAGGACTTTAGCTTAGAGACCCACTTGAGCAACCTTTAGTGGAAAAGGTTTAGCATTGATTATTAAATAGACTGTGTTGAAATCTAAAGTTGGGCCTCTTGTAAGCATTGAGTGTCAGAATTGCAGGTGACTCAAGCATCTTCAGGAGGGTTTAGGTCTATAAATCTAGGTGCATATACCTTGAAGCAATGGCAACAGGGTTTTGGCTCCATATTAAGCAGTTTTGTTGTTGTTTTTTTTTTTAATATCCTCTGTTTTAAATGGGCTTGATCATATATCTTCAAATCTGGGGGTGAAAAAAACCCGCTGCTATATCTTGGCTCGCTTTCAAAAACAATTACATGTTATCTGTGAAGTGCCTGTCAATGTGCAATAACTTACATAAACATTTTCCCACAAATGACTCATATTTACTTTCATCACAGCTTTACAGGAAAGTAACAACTGAGTATTGAGCTAGAAATGAAATCATGTCTTCTAAGCAGAATTGCTTTCAAGCTCTTGTTTTATTTTATTCACAGATGGAGCATCCTTCCCGCCGTTTGTTAAGAAGGATCAGGTACTACGGTTCTTCTCCTCTGATATTTGCAGGTAGGCAAATGTCCTGGAGTGTGGTCACACCCAAGGAGTGTGGTCACACCCAAGTGTGCCTCTGAGTGCTCTTTGTTTTCAGAGGGGGGGCTGGAGTGGCTGTTCTTGGGCTCAGGTCAACCAGGCAGTACAACGTAAACCTTTCATCTAAAACAGAAGTAAAGTTGTGAGTTGTGCTCATGATTCAGAGCCTGATTCTACCACTCTTATTTCAAGTAGCAAGCTAATACAATGTGCTTTATTTCAGCCAGTTACAGATGTATATTCAGGAAAATGTGACATTGTGAGCTGTTCGAGATCTTTAAAAGGCACTGAGTGCCACAGGGTTCAAAGTCATGAACTTCTAAGGTCAGGACCCAGCCTTGTTTGGTCTGAGAAGGCAACAGGTACAGCAGGGTCCAGTTATGTCCATCTTAGTCATGTCAAAAAAATCATTTATGCAGAACAGTGTTTACTGTCATTCAATAAATACTCAAAATTGTTTTCTCACAGGACATTTTTACATATTTTATTTTTATATATTTACAAACAAATAAGCCTGCTTAATACATCCATGCTGATGACTTTTAAGCCTGCTGCTTCTGCTGGGCTATCCAGCATCCCCAGCGTCTCCAGTGGGATCACTGAAAGAAATGTTAAAGATTTAAAGTGCATCACAGTACATTTACTTTGAGAGGTTCAAACCCTTTATTTATTTTGCTGCCTGGAAACAGATGCTTCCTTTTTACTAGGTTTAAAGTGGGTCATTTGCTTCGCAGAATGTTTTTTTTTTAAAGATCAGTGTTTTTACAAGAAGTTAAAGGTTTTTTTTTTTTCTGAAGCAATTTTATCCACAAACTGGAAAACATTTCCCAATTCATAGAAAACAGAATTCTATGCAGGGGAGAAATGATAAAATTCTTTGGATTGATTGCACACACAGTTTGAGAGATCCATCCGGCCATTTAATTTTCACAATTCATGAACAGTAAAGGACAATAACAACTGTCCAAACGTCCTGCAGAAGCAGGGTCAGGAAAAATTCTTCTGTCCATGTTGAAAAACCCTTCTTTTGTTTGGCTGCAATACAAAGTGTTGGTGTCCTGTGTAGCAACCATACCTCTGTATCAGCTGATACTGAATTAGCAAAAAGAAGCTTAAGAAGTTTTCTGATTCATATGCAACAGAATAAGGTTATATGCAAGATGCTATCTGAATCATAAAGTTTAGATTTCCTTAAAGTCAGCAAAAAACTGACTTTAAGCATCAGAGATGCTTTGTATGGATAAGCATCTCTACTGTAGTCCAGAAACGTTCAAAAACCTCATAATGACTGCAGGTGTAGCTGTGTGTAGAGAAAAGAGATCTCAATTAATTTGTTAGTTTTTTCTATATTGCTCACCATTACTATTTGAAGTTTTGTCTGTTGTTTTTTGTATTTTCATGTTCACCACTAAGCTTGTACATCCTTTAGTGAAGGTGTGGAATGTCCTCCATTACAGAGAAACATCCCTACAATTTGTTGAACAGTGTGCCTGGAGCCCGGACTCTGGGTCCCTGGAGGGGGGGGGGTTATTTTAAGAGAGAGACTGCTGGAGGGAACCTTCAGGAGCATTGCCACGAATTTAGACTTTTAATCCAAAAGGCTGAAACAGATTTCTCCTCTTTTGTGCTCAGATCAATCTATGGAGTTTTCCACAGCAAGCAGGTGGTGAAGGGAATCACACTGTACCGTTTCGTAGTTCCTCGCGAAGCATTTGCAGCACCAGATGAAGTCCCAGACAATTATTGCTTCTGCACAGATCGAGCAATATCACAGAACTGCACCATAGCTGGAGTCCTGGACATCAGTGCCTGCAAAGCAAGTACGGTGGTGACTCAGTACTGCCACACAAGCCATTCAACTGGGGACAAGACACTGGTCCTGTAGCTGAGGCGTTACTCTGATATCCAGGATGTTTATCTGGATTTTTCCACAGGTTGCTTGTGAGACCCCTCACATTTCTGCAGCCTCATTGCCCAAAATGAGGACTATGATTTTTCTGTATTTTGCATAGTGCTATGCAAAGTTGGGATACCATGGATTGTGTACTGAAACTGCAGGAGTGTGTCTAGAGAAAGGAAAGGAGGGGCACTGTGTAAAAGCCAGGGATAGTTCAGCGCCTTGTGTCTGAGGCAATTCACACACACAGCAGGGGTTGGTATTTCCACAATTGTATGTACCTACACAGACAATACTGGCTCAGTGTGGTGTTGGTACCATAAATATATACTGAGTCTGCATTTTGTGCAGAGTGAACTGAGAGAGGTCCCTTCAGGCTAAAACAAGATCATGAAGGTGGGCAGGGACAGCGACAGCCATGTCCTCACCTCAGCATGAAACTGGGAGCACTGCCAGCTCCACAAGGGAGACAAAAGACAAGCAGGATTTGTAATTGCAGTTTATTTCATTATGCAAATTTTCCTCATAAAAGCAAATAAATCACAAAAATGCTCAAATTTTGGGTTTTTTTGGTTTGGGTTGGGGCTTTTTGATTTTTTTTTTTGGGATGGTGAGGCTAGACTATTAACATTTTTATCAGGATTGTACATCTATATAGCAAACTATGTTTAGAAAGTGACCTGTTGAGTGCCAAAGCAAGGCTTAATGATTCAAGAGAGTTTGTTTGTTTGTTTGTTTGTTTTTAATAGAAAGACCAGTATATATCTCTCTTCCTCATTTTCTTCATGCAAGTGAATCTGTATTGAATAGTGTGGAAGGCCTGAGCCCAAATGAAAAGGAGCATGAGACATATCTAGACATAGAGCCTGTAAGTCCAAGTATTTAATACTTGTACCTTGGGAAACTTGTAATGTTTAAGTTTAATAGCAGTAGAGTGTGCCTTTTACCAGAGGGACAAGCAGAAGATGCAGTATCTTCATGCTTGCTTTTCCAAGGTCTTCTCTCAAAGTGGTATGGTTTCAACTGGGGAAATTTAGAGCAGAACTTTATTTCACTCTGACCTTCAAAGTTTAGAAAATCTGTTTTGATTTTTTACTTATTTGAAACATGGGATTGAATAGATTCTGCAAACTGTGAAGTATGTTGTAGTTTTTCTATGATCTTCAGGTACTTTGAGAAAATTATATTCTTTGAAACTTCTGTTTCCTCTACAATTAATTAAAAAAAATATAACTAGCCATTTTTTGGATAATTACTATCACAATTGAAACTAAATAAACATAGATGAGTTTGTTTTGTATTGCTAGAACTCTGAAGACTCTGATTTAAATAGACCTAATTTAAGTCTTTGTGACTTGAATTGTCCAGCAGATCTCCCAAACAGAATGAATTTATTTTGACTTCTTGAAAATTTACCTCTGTTTCTGTTTCAGCGATTCAGAACTTAAAGTGTACTTACCAAAGTTTTCTGAATTGTATGATGAACTCAAAGGTTCCAAAATTCTATTTTGGTCTTACTTTGAATGAATCACTAAAATTAGACAATTAAGATATGTAACTTCAATGAGGAGAAATGAAGTTAAATCTTTGTTTCACCTTATTTGAAATGGAGACATCAGCCAGATTTTCCCAAATATTACATAAAGTTTTCAAGAATCACAGCCTGTTTTGTAAAAAACAGAGAGCGGAAGAAAGATATGAAGAAAAGATTTGACCTTCCTTACATCTGTTTGTCCTGATATGAAAGGTTTGGTTTTGGCCCTTTGAAAGTTAAATATCCTTCATTTTGAAAAAGAAAAATTAGCTGATTTTTGGTGGAAAAAAACCTCTGAGACATATCTTTACACAAAATATGCCATGATTGATTTAGCAGTTTTTAAACTTTGTCTTCAGGTTTAAATGTAAATTACAAAAGTAACTATGGTAAAGCCACAAAATTAGAACTTCTATGAGAAATAAGAACCCCTTAGAAATGTTTCCATTTCATAAAAATTAATCCTTCAAAACATAAAGATAAAATGATCCCAAAGCGCTTTTTGACACAGTCCATATATAGACTTTGGCATCTAATTAACAAATTTAAATTCATGTCTTGGATGTTTTTCACTGCTTTTAGGTGACTGGTTTTACACTACGATTTGCAAAAAGGCTGCAAGTAAACCTCCTTGTGAGGCCTTCAACAAGAATTGAGTAAGTGCTACTTCTTTATTTTATTTTTAAAGAATTTTTTTAGTGGGCTGATTGGTCTATGAGAGCATCAGAAGAAATGTGTTGGAAAAGAAGCAATAAAAATACCTCCCCAAAGCTTGTTCAGAGTAAATCTTTCTAAGCAGGACACTGCCCACATTTTAACACACATTTGATTTCCCTACAGAAGCTTACAAGGCAAAATTTTCTTAAAAATAATATTCTTATAAAACCCAAATGGGGCCATGACGATGAGCAAAAAGACAAACTGTATTTTCTGTACTAAATCCAATGAGAAAGAGAATTCATGTATTCCCTGTCACTAGATGGTTTTATCACAAGGGTAAATGTGTCTCTAGTTGGTTTTTTTTCCCTCTTCATTGGCCCAAATGTACATGGATAAACATCTCATACATATGGTGGATAAGCATCTTGTACACATGAACACCACACAGATCTTTATCCCTCTCTGTGTCTGACTGCCCATATACAGAAGATTAGACAGGAAATTATGGTTGCCAAATATGTAAAATGGCTGCTATTAATTGTAGGTTTGGTTTGCTTTGCTTTGCTTTTTTTTCACTCCAAAAGTATATTTAAAAGGTACATCTGAAAGACAGAAATATAGTTAGAGAAGAAAAAAAAATATTTAAGTAGAGAGTGGGCTTATGTAGCAAAGTGAAAGTAACATGCTGTATTTTTTTGCTCATTTCAGGCCTTTAAAAAAAGTTAAAAACCCCTATGTGTTCCCTATTCTTTGGCTAAATGAGGTTAGTATATTTTATGTCTATTGATATTCTCTGATTTGAAACAAACAAATAAACAAAAAAAAAAATCCACCTAGCTTTTTTAGTCTTGCCCTGAAACTGGGTAATTAAACTCATTCTGTGATTTGCACCACACCAAGAGTATATTAGGTAAGTGAGTTCTTACATATGTACCTTTCACTGATGTTTTTCTTGCACTGTTTCAGTCTGCTGTTATTGGGGATGAGAAAGCAGAAATGTTCAGAGCTAAAATCTCCGGTCGGCTCCAGCTGCTGAGCATGCTGCAGATGGCATTGATGATTGGAGGCTCTGTGCTGTTCCTGGCCTTCATGGGGTCCTATTTCATATGCAGGTCAAAGAAATTAAAATAAGTAAGTAAGCCTTTAACAGCTCAGTCCTCAGCAGTGACTTCTTCTCAGGGTTTCAAGAGTTCAGAATTATTACCTATTCTTATTCTTCTTATTCTTTTACATGCTAGAAAATCCAGTATTTGTTCTGTAGGAAATCATCCAGGTAATTTGCCTAATATTTTCAAGTTCTCTTCCCATCCTAAATCTTTCAGGATGCTCTTAACTCAGGGGAGGTCATCAGGAACTTCATCACAAGAGCAACATTTTTGTTTGTTGTGATTTCTTTAAAATTGACATTTTGTCCAGGACTGTTAAACTGCTGAGACGTGTCCTCCAGTACCTTTCTGAGAGGCCACACAGCTGCAGATTGCTGTGCTCATCCCCCTGTCTGAGGTTCAGAGAACCCACTGTAAATGACACTTTCTATTGAGTGCTGGTTTCTCACTTTTTTCTCTCGGTGGTGCATCACTCTAATGTTAGTCTGACATACCTAGCTCACAGAGGCAAATATACTCCCATCAGGGCAGACTGACCAAGTGGTGGATTGATGTGCTCATACCTGGGGAAGCAAACACATTTTTGGAGTTATTTAAAAGAAGTGCAGAGACATGAACATTATGGTGGAAAGTATGGTGTACTAAAGTATTCTTAAGCTGAAGACTTACCTCACCATATGCTGAATTCTGATTTTATTTCACAACAGGTGAAAAGACTTCAGAGGCAGCCAATGTTTAAATGAAATTTCAGCTAAGCAGCTTGTTAAAATTCAGAGACAACAGGTATGATCCAAGGCACTGTCAATCCATGTGCTATGGAATTCAACATGTTTTTCCATTTTGAGAAGACCACCTTACTAACCCAAATAAGCTGATGTTTTTGAAGGTCCACACTTCTGACATCACTAAAGAGGCCACTGTGGAAACTACACTATCAAAAGACTTTATTTGAAACTTGTTATACATTTTAAATTGCAGTCATGCAGACTGAAGTTGAGGTGCAGTTGGATTTTAGTCCACCTTCTGCCACTTATGCAACTTGCTACTCATTTTCTTCGGGATTTGCAAGAAAACAAAAGCTGCTTGCTGATGTTCCATCTCTGAGCACAGGCTGGGAATGACAACAATTTGGAGCTCATGCTGTGCTCTAGCTGCTCTCATTGCAATATTTCTCTCTGTTCCTTCAAGGAATGGAAGCTGCTGCAATAGTACTGCTCTCTGTCCTCTATTCAGGGATGTGAATTGCATTGAATGTGAAGGTTATTATGTAAAGTTACTAACTGTAATACATGAAGTTTATAAAAGACTTACTAAAATACATGGTTCATACATTTTATATGGAGAGGGCTCATAGATACACCACAGTCATCCATATGCTGATGGAGCTCATCAGCATTTGGCTCCACAGCTGTTTATTAATCTGAACCACTCCCTAACTCCCAAGCTGCTCCACTGCTCTTCCTGTTGTCTCCTGTGAGCTTTTATTTCTTGTTTGAACAGCCTCTACACTTCCCTAAGCCCACTTGGCCTGAGGCCTCCCTTGGAGAATGATCTGATATGTCACTTGACAGGCCAAGATAAAATATTCCAAAATGCTTCAGAGACAAGAAAGACCGAGATAATGATTTTTGATCAAACATCAGAGGGTTCCACTTGCTATAGAAGCGCATCAATGAAAACAGGTAGCCCCAATTACTTGCTGATAAACCACCTGCAACAAGGAAATTTGTGCAACCATTTGTTTAATGAGGTGCATCAGCTTGTAGACAGGTAGCAAACACTGACATCTCCTTAAATATTTGACTTTTTCGTTTGATCTGAATGCTGTATTTTATTCTGAGAGTAAATGGGGCAAATACAGAGTGTTGCTGGGTCTCTTTCCATGGATTTAATAAATTCAGAACAAGAGCCTAGGTTCAGCATTTTCTAAGATTTCTTTCTGGATCTTTTATCCCCTTATTTAAGAGCTGCAAACAAAAAGGGAAATCGAACATGGCCAGCCTCACACATCCTGCTGTTTGGAAACAATGCTACAATGGACTTTAAACCAGAAAGTTGCTAAAAAAGTACAATGTCTTTGGCTGGGTATCTTTAGTAAGGTGTTCTTACCTTTGGAAATAAAGGGAAAATCCAACTCACTATAATGCTGGTGTTTTATTCCATTGTTCCTTGTGGACAAAGTTTTGTAGCTATCAGTAGAGCTGATGAGTCACAGAAATCCCAAGGCATGATTCTCGAAGGTGAGGTCTGTGAGGTACATGGCTGCACTCTCCTTCCAGCTGTGAGCTGGAGCTGCCAGCTACCAGGGCAGCTGGTGTGACACTGGAGGGAAGGGCTGCTCTCAGCCCATGTATTTGATTACCTATGGTGCTGGCTAGTCAATGAAAAACACCTTTTTCTCAGATTTACATTATTGCTGGTGTCATATGTGACCCTCTGTTCCCATATTAGCCTGGGGACAATTTGGCACAGCTGAAGCCATCCCTAGAGTCCTATGGACTGGTCAAAAATGTATGAGGACAGCTGAAGTCATTAAGCCACATCTCTGAGATAAACACAGCTCTGCTGTGGTTCAAGATCTGACACCAACTTTCTATAATAAAAAGTCTTTTGTGTCAGGATCTAACATGAAAGGAACAACAGAAGTGCTCCTGTAGTTTTTGATATGCTAACATTTCAACTTCATTTTATTTGACTCCAAGTACAGTGTCAGCAAGTTAGTGTTTGCTTTACCAGTGTTATCTAGTGCTATGTGGTGCTTCAGCAGAAGTGATCCAGCAAGTCGGGCCATGATTTTAAATGTCTCAGGGCCAAATTTTATATGGTTTGTCCATGTGCATAATCTTATTGATCTCAATGCAGGTTTGGGCCTTTAAGCTATGTCCAGCACCTAGACTGCACTTGAATTGTAATTTTTAGTTACTTTGTCCAAAGCATCAGTTACAGTTATTGTTACTTCATGATACTAAGGTAATGTTAAGTATTTACATTTGTTCAAACAGTTCAGGGTAAACTTTCATTAGAAACATTAATGAAATACAAATAAAATAAAGCTCAAATATTTTTTCTGATATCCTTATGTTTAATTGTAAATAAAGCCTTCTGTGTTGAATAATTAAGTTCTTGTGTCTCTTTTCTTGGTATTTTGGGGTATGTTTTCTTTTTCTAGAAAACTACTTTTGGAAATTGATGAATAACCGAGGCTGTTGTGGTATCCACATTCTCTGAACAGAGAGAGATAATTCTCTTTCTCCAGTTTTTTCCTGGAAAAGCACAGAGAGAAGAAAGAGAAAACAATTCTTATCTTTACTTGCTGCACCTGTTGTTTTGCACATATAGAACGTGTTGGGAAGATTGTTTACCTGAAATGAGTGCTTAATTGGACTCTGGTGATGATTGTTTATATTAATTGGCCTGTTGGGTCACAGCTGTGTTCTGGCTGTCAGCAGACAGTCACAAGTTTTCTTTAGCATGTAATTTAGTATAGTATAGTACCTCTTTAATTTAGTATAGTATAATGTAATATAGTATAATTTAATAAAGCAATTGTTCAGCCTTCTGAATCAATGGAGTCAGATGCCAATTATTTCCTGCGTCAGGGGCTCCCTGCATTTATTATAGGCTATGGCTAACCTTGTTAAATCATTTTGCTCAGGCACACTGCAGCTTCCTAGAAGGTCATGTTGCGGCAGGATACATTAGAAATATCAGTGGCATACAGCATTCATTGTCTCTGTTGGACAGAACCCAGTGCTAATCACACCAATGTTGTGCATTTGATCCCCGTGTGGGCAATTCACTGAAGAGCAGGATTCAATGATCCTTGTGGATCCCTTTCACCTCAGTATATTCTGATTCTGTGATTTATGTTCTGGATCACAAAATGGAGAAGACTTGGTGGAACAAGGTAAGCACCAGCACATCTAAACTGAAGCAATTCTAAAGCAAACCCAGGAATCCAAGCTCGGAGAGAGGCCTTTTTCCAATCCCTTGAGCTGGACGTGTTGGCAGGATGGGGTTAGCACATCCATGTGCACATTCCAACACCGTTTCCTGGCTCTGCTGGCCCAGCAGGTTGGGTGTCAGGCAAGACTGGCTATGCCCATTCCTCATGTTCCCCACCCAACCCAAGTGAGATCTGACCAAAGATCTACCAGCCCACACACTTACACCCCAGAGCAGGTGTGCAGCTCTTGATCTCTAACTGTAATTATGCATTCAAAGCAGGTGTTAAAACCTGTTTTTCCCACCTAGCCTACCACTGTCTGTAAAGCTAATGCAAATATGCTACTATACTGTGAAAAAGAAAGAAAATTAATGCCTTCTATGTTCTTTTGGCTGCGAAAGTAGGGAAGGACTTCTTTTATTCACAGGCCTACACATCGGCATAATAAAGAAACAAATTTAATAACTAATAAGATATGCTTACAGCTTCTTTTTTTTCTCAGTAGCCATATAAAAACAGAAACCAGAAAGACGAATGACTTGCACATACCAGATGCAAACTGCATTTATAAATAAATGCTATTCATTTTCCATTCTCTGTTCCCTCTTTGCCTATCAGTTGTCTCTGATGCTCAGTGGTTTCACCCTCTCCCAGCAGTACCCGAAGCAGGAAAGGATTTACAGCCCACCCGAGCAACACCAGGCTGGGACCTTTTTTACTTCTACTTTGCGAGAAGAGAAACCAAATGCTTTGCAGCAGGCGCCACCCAAAGGACATCCAGGTTTTCACAAGTTCTCTTGCTTCACCTCAGCACAGGCAGTCAAAAATTATGCTGGCTATAATGAAGTTTTGCCGCCTCTGCGAGTTAACATCACCAGATACAATTACAACACTTTTAAAGCAGTACAACAAAAAGTCCATCATAAGTGTCTGCTAGTTGACAGATTGTTGAATGCAGCTCTAAGACAGATTTTATTGACCATTAATATTCTGTAGTGTTTTACTTAGACCAGGGTTTCTTTTAAGTTATATGAATTGGTGTTTTTACAAAATACATGGTTGACATAAGTAAACCCACCCCAAGTTTCCAGGACTCTGCTTCTTGCCCAGCATCCTTTGTGTAGCACCAAGGATGTATGGACAAATAAGGAATTACACAGAGCTCTGTGTGTGCTCTTTCATGTGACTTAGATTTGCAATTTTAACATTACCAGATCTGTGTGTAGGATTGGGAAAGTCACATTTTTGCCCTTACTTTGTCCCTATAATTTTCCCAACTGAAAAGCCCCCATGTGAATGTTTCTGAAGTTAAATTTCTTGAGTGTTACTTTCATGATAGGAGCTAAACCCAGCAGCAGAAGGTAAAAGCCTGCTGGAGGTGCAGGTACTCTTGGGTACAGATATTTCCTGTGTTTTTACCAGAAATGTGGAAGCTTTCCTTTTCCATGCACTCACTCCACAGGTGTAACTATCTTTATGCTGGTCAAACACTGGGTCTGTTTTGTGAAATCAGAAGTTATCACTACAACAAAAGCACCCCTGCACAAACACACACTGTGTTGTGGTGGCAGCTACATTTTATTCTGCAGTCTTGACAAGCTCGGCCTGGTTGTCTTCAGCAGGATAAAATGAAGAACACTATGAACATTCACTGAGTCACTCTGACAGAAAACAAGGAGAAAAACGTTACCAGAAACCACTAATTATTTCCATTTTTCCTATGAGTAGTGGGAATGCATTAAGAAAGCACTTCTGGCAAAGCATGTACTTTAATTCTATGACAAGTCAGTGCAGTTAAGAGCTTAATTCAGGAAATCTATTCCAGTAGACATCTAATCTTCCAGGCAGCAGACAAAGATTTCCATGGCACCCAGGAGCACCACCTGCTTTGCTGAATGGATGTACATGCATGTCATCCTGGTACAGTCTTGAACAAGTCTAATAAACTTACACAATTTTTCTAGCACTAAGAATAAGTTAATGGCCAGTGGTATCAGCCAGAATGTGGAATATGTGCATTCCAAAAGCTCCTATTCTGATGTGAATCCATTTGGATTACACTAACTTGGATGAAGAATATGCTATGATTGAGGTTATTCCTTCACATGAAGCTAAAGTCCTAGAGGAAGATGATTTTTAATCCACAAAGATGAAGGGGATTTTAGCTCTGTTTGAATACTGGTTGAGAGATAGAGGACTCTTTCTGCTAGTTTTAATTCTTACTGGGTTAGAATCAGAAGCAGTCAAAAACCTAGAGCCAGAAACTCTTGATCTCCCTTTCTATCCTGGTGCAGAAGCTCTTAACACAAGAGCTAAATGCATAATCTCCTCAAGGAAGGAGAAAGGAGGATCAGTTTTTGGAGTTTAGATGATCTATTTCTTAGAACACCAGATTTTATGAATCCAGATGAAAACCCAGATTTTACCCTTTTTCTCACCAGAATTCCTTTCTGGAGCCAAGCACTACTTAGGCATTGGAGAACCAACTGTGAAAACATTTAAGTACTTCTGTTTTAGGCTGCCTTCACCCTAAAGCTGGTGTTCTGTCTGGAATTCCTGAGTGAAGAGGCTGGTGGTCCCTGAAATTTTACACAAAAATAAAAAAAGGCAAATATACAAAGATGGTTTAGCACAGCAATGCCTCATGCTGCTGTGAAAACTTTAAAGGTTGTATTTAACTCAAACTCCTTTGGTAAAAGAGTCCTGCAAGCCTTACTTCACAGCTTCAGGAACATGAATGGTCAGCAGCCTAGCTGTGCTGGTAGAGGCTGGACCACACCACATCAAAGCCTCCCAGATAGCAAATGAAAGCCATTATTCCATAATGTCTAATATCTCATTATTCACTAAAAGCTGAAATTTGGATCTTATTAACATTCTCACAAAGGGTTGAGATAGAACAAGTCAGATATCTGAGTTTAAAACATTTATGAATGGTTCTACCTTGAATTAGTCCATTTGACTTTGTTTTTCAGTCTCTCTAATGCAGCACACAGAGGAGACCATTTAGGCAACTACCTCTGGTCAATCAGACCTGACTGAGACCTGTTACATAGTTTTATGAGTGCTTAAATTTTTGAAAAGGGGTTAAATTCACCTATTTGGTCATCAACTCTAGAAGACCAGAAGTTCTCAGTATTGCACAAAGGATGATGAAATTTGTTTACAGGCAATATGTATTTATTTTCATGTATTACATGAAATATGTATTTGTGGTGTCCATAGCTCATGGTATACAGAAAGTGTAACAGCAACTCTTCCAAAACAAAACCAAAAGAAGTGGTGGGACTACAAGAAATTATAGATCTCCCTTCAGATGAATATCCTTTTCAGGACATCTTTTCCAGTAAAGCATTGCCTGTAATACTATTTTTTATTTGCCTAAAATACTATTTTCCAAGTAACTGCTGTTATATGTTATCTTGCTATTGTGCCATTGTGCTAAAAGAGCTGGCTGAGATGTGCTTCACTTTGGAGCAGATTTTGCAGCTCTAATTGGTTGCTGAGCCTTGTGTGTGTACATTACTGGGAAATGCTAATTGTCTATTTCAGCAGCTCAGCTACTGTGCTCCACCTTCTCCATCATATGTGTCTTTAAAGTAAAAATTGCAAAGTAGGAATGAAATGCAGAGGTAGGGAAGAATGAAGGGCCTCTCACATGGTGATGAGAATGACTTGTGACAAAACCCAACTGGACAGCCATATCAGCAATTCTTGAGCACTCCCTTGCAAAGTAATGAGGATAGCAGCACTCTGGAAGTGCTGCAAGACTAGGATAGGGAGAATAGGTAGGGATCTGTAGGCTGATAACTATAAAGTGAAAGGCAGGGTGAAGAGCTTCACTAGAAGAACTAGAAAGCTGATCACAAAAAGCCTTGGGCACTGCACAGGTTGGAACACCATGAACCTTGTATCACTGGTGAGTTTGCAGCCCACCAGCCCCAAACTGCTCACTACTGATACTCTAACAAGTGTGGGTGTGTGCCTAACATGTGCAAACCAACCAGGGAAAGCAGGACTGCTCAGAACAGTCTAAGTTGCCTAACAATATAAATGCAATATATCTCAGGACATATCATTTTTGTTAATATCTGGTTTAGGAAGTCATGGGTCTC
Source organism: Euphonia xanthogaster (assembly GCA_034509185.1). NCBI lineage: Eukaryota > Metazoa > Chordata > Aves > Passeriformes > Fringillidae > Euphonia > Euphonia xanthogaster. Next base: position 10,161,053 of record JAYDZK010000056.1, on the reverse strand, counting down.
CCACTGAGTTCATATCATACCACGTGTCACTCATGGATACCTCAAATGTCCCGGAGGATGTCCCGTGAGAAGTCTTGCTGGGTAATTTTACAATCTTTTTCTATACCTGCATTTTCAGGACTGGGCTTTTTAACACAGTTATTGAGCTGAGAACCAGGCAGAAAGAGAGGTCATGAGTGCAGGATGCCACAAAAGTCATGCAGGAGGTTAGTCACTGAGACTATATGTCTAGCTTTGGCAGAGTCCCTCTGAGAAAACTGGCCCAGTCCTCCCTTGATGAGCAGCTAGGTTACATTAGTCACTGGTATGGGACCATGTATTTAAAACTTAAATCCTTTCCTGTTCTTTATTCACATCTTAGCCCTTTTATGGTACCTCCCATAAGCCTCTTTCTAAGCAGAAGAAATGAATTGCAAGAATACCCAACTAAATAATTCAGGAGTAGTTTTCTATTAACTTCTCTTGCTAATCTCTTCTAAGGTTTTTTGTTTTATTTTTCACAGTCATTTCTTGGATATTCCAAAACAGTGTTTTGGAAGAAATGCTCTCTTGCAGCCTGAAATCCTGAATGTCATGGTTAGATACAAAAAGGCATATTTTACTGTTTTAAAATTATTGAGTATTTTTGTCCCCCATATTGGACAGAGCCAGATGGCCATAAGGTGGACACACTGCTGGCCGAGGCCCAAGCCATCCACAATAGTGGTAGTGCCTCTAGGATAACATAGCAAAGAAGGAGGAAAAGTTGCTATGCAGAAGAAATTGCAGCTGGAGAGAGGAGTGAGAATATCCAAGAGAAACAGCCCTGCAGGCTCCCAGGTCAGTGCAGAAGGGGCAAGAAGTGCTCCAGGTGCCAGAGCAGATTCTCCTGCAGCCCTGGGCAGCTCCTGGTGGGGCAGCTGTGCCCCTGCAGCCCAGGGAGGTCCCTGGGGAGCAGAGATCCACCTGCAGTGTAGAAGTATTCATGCCGGAGCACATGGATGCCCGAAGGAGGCTGTGGCGTTGTGGGCAGCCCACAGGGGAGCAGGTCGGTGACCCTGGGCCACGCTGTAGCACTGTGCTCCTGAAGGACTTCAGCACATGGAGGGACACATGCTGGAGCAGTTAATGAAGAACTGCAGCCTGGAGGAAGGATCCACACTAGAGAACTTCATGGAGGGCTGTCTGCCACAGATGGAGCCCACTCTGGAGCAGGAGAAGACTGGAGTCTCTCCCCGAGGAGGAAGAGGCAGCAGAGGCAACGTGTGAGGAGCTGACCTCCTCTCGCTGTCCCCTTGTGCCACTTGCAGGATGGAGGTAGAGAGCTGTGAATAAAATGGTCAGTAAGAGGGGAGGGGTGGGGGACAGGCATTTTTAAGATTTGGGTTCATTTCTCATTTTCCTACTCTGATTTAATTGGTAATACATTAAACAAGTTTCCCCAAGTTGGGTTTGTTTTGCACAGGACAGTAACTGGTGACTGTTCTCTCCCTGCCCTTACCTTGACCCTCAAGCCTTTCATTTTCCACATTTCCTCTCCCCTGCCCAGCTGGGCAGGGTAGGGATAGACTGGCTTTGGCAGACATCTGACGTCCAGCCACAATGGTCCACATGCATCCATGCAGCAAAGCCTGGGAATGCCACAGACACGGCAGAAAGTGGCAGAGACCAATGCTTTACAACTCTCTGCGTCACAGTTCGCAGAGTGGGAGTAATGTGCAAACTGTGGAGCACTCCCAAAGGCAAACAGTGAAAAATTTTGAATGAGAAATGAGAGTTCCATATTTGCATTCTATTTTCAAGGAAATACTGAGCTGAAAGAGGAAACACTGTGCAAGTGTTCAACACCTGCAGCTTGTCCTTTCCGTATTTATAGGGAGGGAGTACCAAGGACTCTTCCCTGAATTCTCCTATGTTCAGGAGAGGAAAATGAAAGAGCTGAGAGTTTTGAATTTCTCCTACTGTATCCTTACAAAATTGATTCGTCCTCCTTCAGAAAAAGAAGGAAAGAGCCTGGGAAGTTCTAATAAGACCTTATTTCTGCCATTGCATAATGATCGTCCAACTGAACATTTCTGAAGCCTCTTCTTTTTCCATTTGTTCAGCGCTGGGAATCTCAACTTCCCGGCTTCACCATGCAGTTTCAGCGATGTTCACTAGATGGCAATGCAATATCTAGGCAGCCCCAAATCCTCCAAATATCCTGGGTTATCCTGTCCAGAACAGCTCACCCTGCACCGGGTTTTGAGTGGATGCACTTGGGTGTGCTGAGCCTTCAGCTGAGGACCCTTTTATTTCACATTAATCCAGAGCATAAAAAAAAATATGAATCACAATGTGGATGCACATTGTAAATGTGCATCCCCACTGCCTCACACAGTGTGGATGGTTGCAGCACTTCCAGGAGACAGATATTATAGAGCTCTTACCATACCATCAGAGCATCAGCTCTCACTTTTCCTTCTTTTCTCCATCCAAAAACTCACCTGCTCTGATTTCCCTGCTTCCTGGGGCTATAAGGACACCTGACCATGATCACAAGCATTTTATCTCAGTTTTGCTAGAAATACTGGTGTGTCTAGAAATGGCTCTGTACGGATTTATGTAATTTTGTATTTAAGATATTTTCTTAAATATGGATACAATATCCCTCTCAGATATTCTGTTGTACATCAAAGCTGTAATCATTAAATGATCTACTTCCTTTACTGCAGAATGTTTGGTTGCAGAGAAAGGAGGTTGTGTTTCTATTTTTTGTATATGGGAACAACAAACATATTTACAAAAAAATAAATGGCTAGATAGTTATAGGCTGGGAAAACATATGATAACAATATCCAGTTAATAGGATGCCCATGATAGCAGTCATGAATGACTGGAATAAAAAAAAAACCCAAAAACCATGTACATAGCAAACTTGACTTTTAGTCTGCCTTCAAAAATGTGTCTAGAGAATGTTCTGTAGGGTTTTCAGAGCAAACAGTCTATGAGCCATTTCTGACCCTGTTGTCAAAGCAACAGTTAAGGCCCTGGTGAGAAGCAGCACCTCAGCAAGCTGTACAGGTCTAGTTGAAATTATGATTAGACTACTGTTCACCTGTGTCCATTATTTATGGAAATAATGTATTTATCTGTATTTATCCATCCATCTTTGTGTTTTTATAAAACCTAACATTTATGTACTGCACAGAGTTATGGAGATAGGATACCAGACTCCTTTATTTAGAAAATTACTTTTTGTCACACCTGCCATTCACTGAAGATAAATGAATTTTAAGTATCTTTACCCTCACAAGAAGAACTTGGCACAGAGAAAATCCTGTGGGGAACCTGGTACCAGCCATTGTAAAGGCTTTTGTGTTGTTGTGCATGAAATGATTTAGAAACTTGTATCCATTATCCAAATTAGCTCCACAAATGAGCTTTGCAGCAAGTCTTCCCTGATGGAAGCTCAGCACATGGTAGTTTATCTCTCTGATGAAGACTAGGCCTTCATGCTGGGTGCCTGGAGGGCTCAGAGAGCATTCCCAGGTCTAAGGAGGTGGTGGAAGAGTTTTAAAATGACAGATTTACAATGTGTATTAAACTTTCTCCATTATTGGCTTTGCCAAAGGAGATTTCATGGGCAGCTGCCATCGTGTGAATTCATCTCCAGCTGCTGGCTCCCGAGGGAGCACACACAGCTGCTGATGTGCAAAATACACTTTTGGGGCTTCTGTCCCTTTACTCTGCTTCCTCCAGCCCTCAGCAGTGGCTGCCAGGGGATCCTCCAGCCAGGCATTGACAGCCAGCAAAAAAAAAATATATTGGGAAGCAGAAGTCACTGCTCACATGGCATCAGTACTGCATACCCACATAAACAACAAAAAGTAAAATTGCTTCACCTTGTACGAGGCTGAACTCTCCATTTCACCATCTGCAAACACACCCATGACATCCTGGGCTATGTCACACTCTCCTCACCCATTTTTTTGAATTGATAACCACCCATTGCTTTGATAATGACTCCAGCTCCCTTACCTGGAATCCCCAGTTAATCAGGATGGGACATTCAAAGTCAGATGGCAGTGAGATAACAGAAACACATTTGGAAAGAAAAAATGTATTATGTCCCTTTAGTTAGGTGTGGCCTCACACTCCTGAGCAACTTTACTGTCATAAATAAACAAAATTAAACTGAATTCAGTAGAGGAAAATATGCACATGTTTTTGGACAGGTTTTTGGACATGATCTATATTTCCCCTGCATAATGCAGCCCCAGACACAAGACTGATGATGTCTTCAAGTTCCCACCAGTCCCTCTGCTTAAAGAAACCTTGGTTGCAGTGAAAACATGTGTGTCCAGGGCTTTTCCACATGGAGTATTAGGGATTTATTCAGTGTGTGCCAACAGTGTAGCCAGGGCATGGGGCTACATCAGCACAGAGAGCTGCAGAGTCTGAGATGGGCAGCCTTGTGCTGGCAGTCTGACTGCAAAAAGCACAGCCATTTCCTGGTGTCATCAATTTCTGAACATTACAGGATTAGGAAAAGGATTGGAAAAGAGTCACAGGTTTCTTGGCAGGACTGAGACATTTTATAACTGTGCTACCAAAGGATAAAAACCTTTTACACCTTTTCCAGGCCATGGTCCCTGCTCTTGGTGTTGCAGGTGGGACTCAGAGAGGGACTTCCCTCAGGCAGCATTTCTGTCTTCTGCAGCTTAAGCCTGCAGGGCATTCACACCCAACTGTTCCCAGAGATCCAACCACTGCAGCACTGCTCACATTTATGACTCCTAACAATTTCAGTGCACCTTAAACAACAGTTAGTCAGCTACCCCTGGACCTCAGGCCCAAGGCTCAGGTTGCTCTGTTTGTAATGAGCCATGAAAACGAGAGCCCAAGGCAACGGATCGCAATGCCAACAGACATTCCCCCAATCCAAAGAGCAGCTGAGGAGCAGAGCCCAAACCTACCTACAATGGATGCCATTTAAACAGCACAGGCTTGGATGGCAAGCCAGACATGAACTGCTGTGTGTGATGACCTACTCTGCCTTCAAGCAGATGGCCCAACCCAGCTGCCAAAAATCCAATGGAAATTCTTCCTTTAGTGCAATCAGTGTCAGTTCAAGACATTTGGCCTTACTTACTGGTAGGTTTCTTGCAAATGAAAATTCATCCACTTAGTCTTGTTTCTATGTCCAGAATTTTGCTGCAAATGACAAGCAGCAAAAATTTAGCAAAGTTCCAAATAATGCCTCCCAGTAAAAGACTTTGCACTTTCTTATGCATTTTTTTTACTGAAAATCAGTGGTTCGTAGTCAAAAGTTAATAAATGTGCCAGCTTTAAGCATCTGGAGAAATCATAGTCCAAAATAAATCATATGCTTTATGTATTGTTTAGCTCTGCTGTGGTCACTTGATTCCTTAGGAATGAACACATTCTGTGTATGTAGGACAAACTCTTCACCCTAAGAATGCAATCTAGCAAACACCAGCTGTCTAGGGTTTTAGCCAACAGAATAGGAGAACAAATAATGATTAAAAAAAAAAGCTAGAAAGCTGTATTTACAGCTGCATTAACACTTAATAACATGAATTTCTTTCAGACTCAAGAACAAAACTGACCTTTAAGAGTAGCAAACTTGGAATATAAATGCAAAATGCGGCCTGACTCTGAAAGCTCTGATAGAAAGCAGGTTTTATTCTTACAGTGCTTGTCAGGCCTTGGACCTGGAACCACAAAGCTCTTTGCTTGCAGAGCATTTCCAGGCAGACAATAAATCTGGCTGATTTGTGCAGTTTGATATGGCAGCATGGCTTGTGCAATTCTTTTAAGCAATGAAAATGCGCCCTATACTGCAAGATTGTGTCACAGATAAAGGAGATGCCTCTTGCATTGTTTTTCTTTTTCACGAGGGTGCTAAGGGTATTGAAATGCTCCAGGCTCGTGCACGTATGGTCACTTATTGATTGACTCTGTAGATCCAGTTACAGCAAATGACATTATATGCTCTCCTCCCTAATTACTTAATGAAATCCCCTTGGGCTGCAACAATTTCCATATCAAAGTGGGTGGTTCATGCATAAATATAATGACTGGAGCTGGAGCAATTCTTTTAAAAGCAGTGGCATAAGGCCAAAAGCCATTTCCTACAATTAAATTAGGTAATTTAAAATCAAGTTTGATCAGGTGCTGTGGTCACAGAGGTGTGCTGGGTAGTCTGAGTTACTTTTCAGAAAGAACATTTAGTTTGTGTATCTCTTCTGTTGCAGTGGTCTGGAAGCTGGATAAGGTGGAAGAAGCTGTTGCTGGGATCCTGCAGATCCCCAGGAACAGAGGGGTCAGTGATCATTCATGTGTTATCTGCTGAGCAGCTTAGTCATTGCTGCAGCCTTTCAGCTGCCCTGCCCTGTGGCTCCTGCTGCTTCCCTGCCCTGCTGACCCAGAAGGAGGCCATCACTTGTGTTGTCTGACCAGGGCCAAGAGCAGAGGCCTGGCCTGGGACTGTCACAGTGCTATATCAAAGTAGCTCCATTCACAATATTTGCTGTGTTTAGGGCTGTCCAGCACCAGAGAGAAAGTTTGGATTTTATCTTGGAATTAATCTTTTGCATTGATCATGGGACCTGTCTTCAGGAAAACTGTCTCTTCAATATGTTGCATCTCTCTCTGGGTGCCTAAATCAAAACTTCTGCCTGACCTACTTTCTGGCCACAATTAGATAAGTGTCATCTGCCCACAGGTGAGCACAGCAGTCACCTAAGCTCTTAGAAGTTTTGAGGCTTCCCACAGCAGGTATTATTCTGATTAAAAAGTATGAATCTCCAGCTGTTCTCAGATTATGTACAAGCCCAGATGAACACATCCAGAGGAAGAATCTTCTCTTCCTCCCATTTCAATCCCAGGTCATGGCTTAACTCAAATGCCAATTGCTCCCAACCAGAAGAGATTTTACTTGCTTCTCTCAATGAGTTTGAGATCAGGTCTCTTGCTGCATCTTGAGAAGGGGTATCTAAGTATCTTGTGCCACTGTTGTTTGGCTTTGCATGGAAAAAAATAAAAGGAAAAAAGAAACCTCACAAGCCTCAGTAGCAAATTGTTCAGGACTGTCACCTGACAGACAAACCAACACTGTTCTCTTTGAGCATTCAAACCTCCCTCTTGCTCTGACTGCACTGAAATCCAGCCCAGATCTTTCTCCTAGTTCATACTGCACAGAGCAGCCCAGTGCCGTGGCCTGAGACTTGCTCAACACCTCTTGCTCAGGAAGGAGGACTGACAGCAGCAAATCCTGAATGAATGAATCAATGAGATCTGAATTCATGTGACACATCCTTCTGCAATAATTTGAAACTTACTCCTGCAGAAAGTGTGTTAATGTTTATTTGAAAGCCCTTTGACCTCGTTGAGGTATTGTTTCCCTCAGTGTGCTGGGCAATAAACAGCTGTATCAATATTACCTTAACAGAAAAGTGTTTTCTCTGTGTCAGTTCACTCTTTCTGTGTGTTTTCTCCAGTACATGGATTGCAAAAAAAAAAATCTTTTTGTAATTTCATATTTAAAACTGGAGGTGAAAGGGAGCCTGTTGCTGTTTTACAAACCTGGAGCTACATCCACAGCAGTGGCTGAGCTGTGGTCAGCTTGCTCATGTGCCTGGAAATCACTGTGCAGGGGTAGGATGCTCCTTCAGGCTTTACAGAACTCAGCTAGCACACACCAGCAAGTCCAAATGATCCTCCCAAAGCTAGTTATAAAATATCAGCAGTTGTTTGCTTACAAGCAGAGTATGAGGGCTGTATAGAGATACATTGTGTTTATTTGCTATAACTCCTTTTTCATCAGCTTGAACCCATTTTTTATCTTTGTGGAAAGGCCAGTATACAATGTGGGGTCAGTGGTGATAAGAGAAGCTGAAAATATTGGAGGTTAAATGTCCTTTGAGAGTTGCATTTTCATTTCAGCTGTTGCTATGTGTGTGTAGCTGTCCACAGACCAGAGTGTGAGATCTGGAGTGACATACTCTTTTTGAATTGCAACCAATTTTCTGACCAGCCAAATGAAAATATAAATTCAGACTATGCTCAACTGTGTCTGCCACTCGACCATATTAATTAAATTACATATGGACCCGAGTGAGTTACAGGAAAACAAGCAAAGAAAAACCCAGAACCACCCTGCAAAGACAGTTAGAGAGATCAAGGGTCAAGATTTGTGGCAGCAAGAAAAATTAAGCTGCACGAGTGGTAGAAATGCCTTTATTAAGGAAGACAAACCTTCAGAGGTACAAAGCCCTGTTACATGGCCAAGCAGCTGATACCTACGGCAATGGAAGGGATTTTTAAATTTACATTTCAAAAAATTTCATCCTTAAAACCAAAACACTATTTCGTTAGCAGTGCACTGTTAACAGTTTCTAGTCCAGGACTGAACTGCAGAATTGGCTCATTTTACAATTTTTAAGTGTGGAGGCACATTGTAAACCCAAGTTTCAAGCAGTCTCTGATCAGCAGTAAGAAGAATGTGAGCCATATGCTCCCTAATGTAATGCAGCGTGTTCTAGCACCATCTAGCCAACTTTAAAGGCAACTTCACGGCAGCAAACAGGTCCCAACTGCCACAATTCATCAGACTGGCAGTAATGGTGTTGGTGGAGTTGGTGGACTAAACAGCACAGTCACAGGACAGCTGGGGTTACAAATTCATCCATGTGTCTCCATTTGGTTTAGGACTGCATTCACTCTTGAAAAAAACATGGTTCTTCCTACAAGGGAGAACATCCAGTGAAGAAACTGTTTAGCAACCTTACTAATCACTCAGAGGAGAGGAAAAAATCCAGGGCTTTGGGGTGTGCAGATGATGGAGACGAATAAAATTATTGCAGTTATTGCAGAGATTTGTTAAATAAAATCAGCATCAGAGTACATTTTAATTTCTACATAATGCCAGAATGTGTAGGAGATAATTTAATTCTAATTTTGGAGTTTTTGATTTTTTTTAGTGTTACTGAGACCATTTTTCTCCCTTTTTTTTTTATTTTATTCCATATATTCTGAATATTTTCTCATTACTGTGTGTTTGCAATAATCTACATTTGTGTATGGTAACTATGACCATAGTAACCTAAAATAAATAACACAGAACATAAATGTTCTTCTCAGTGATTTGGAATGAATTTATGAAGAGAGTTTATAAATCACCCTTGACCAGGTGATGAGAAAGATTTCCAATTCAGAAGACCCTGGACACAGGAAAAGGAGAGTGAGCATGGTTCTTAGAAAGCTAAATCCCACAGGCCTTATTCAGCCCCCTCTCATCCAAGCTGAGTAATGTCAGTAGGAGTTTTCACTAGGAGCCTGGCTTAAGGAACTGAGAAAGGGACTGCATTGGACTGGGCTGAAATTTAATAAGTCTTCAAGGAAATGCTTGCTGGATCTTTCCTAGGATCTGCGGATAGGAATTGCTAGATTATGAATGGATTAGCCAAGGAGTTTATGACATTGCTTAAGACTCAGGGTATTTTAGCATGAACTGCCTTGACTTAAATTCTGGTTCTTTTATGAATTATATATTTTCTGCTTTTTTTCCAGTGTCTAAATTGTTTAGTGAAATACAAGTCCGCAACATGATGTAAACATATAAGAAACTACTCTCCCATCTTACATCTGAAAAAGGTCACTGCCAAGAATTATTTTCAAGTCAGAGCTCCTGCTTGCTGCACATGCCCTTCTTTGGGATGCTGGCATGACCCAACTCTGTCTTTGTGCAACTTAGTGCTCTCTCCTCATAGAGGGACTCAAAATAATGGCCTAGGCCCAATGGTTGCTTTGCAAAATTCTGGTGATGAAAAGCAGCCGTGAATTGACTTAATCAACCAGTTAAATGGTGTTTATGACTGTCTCAGCTTTCCGGGACAGCACAGAGTAGCTGGAGTAAATGGAAGGAGAGGCCCAGAGCTGCCAGTCTGAGGCAAAGGAAGGGGGACTGCAGCATTTCCTTCTCTTCCCACACTGACAAGTAAGGCAAAATCTGGTGTAAACAGAGCCAGGGGGATGCAGCATCTGGCATGGCATGACACTGTCTGCCACACTCAGCTCTGCCTTCACAGCCAGGAACAGCTCAGTCAACAGCAGTTACTTCAGAGGTTTCCCTCAGAGGGAGATTTATTCTTGGCACCCCAACCTGAGTGCTCTCAAAGCAGGAAAGCTTGTACCATTTCCAAGATTTCTGCTGGCTGAATTTACAGTTGGCTGGAGGATACAGGGGAAGTTTCTGTTCAGCTTATATGGTTTTCGCCATCGTGTCGTTAGCTCCTTTCAAAATAACAGCTTGCCTTCTTGACAGGAATGAATAAACTGGCAAGGCAATTCTTTCTTTGTTAATCTCTAGCTGGGCTCCAGCAGCACTAGAAAATGAACTGTCTCTAACTCCATGTGGGGCTCCCTGGCCCGTGTGTACTGCACCACAACAGCCCCTCTGCAGGGAGGGGGATGACTAGCTTTCTCCAGAGGGCCAGGTGGTTACCAAATGGCACCAAACATTATTCCTTACTTCTGGAGCCCTGGATAGCTCAGCACACATGGTATTCTCTGCTTTAACCATTTCCTCATAGCTCAGACATCTCTAGCTGGAAGGCACAGCACAGGACAGATCCATGCATAGGAAAAACCCATTTATAGGTAAATATCATTAATCTTTATAATTCTTAAAAAAAATTACAAAGGGAAGCAAACTTGTAAGCTTCTTATTGTTCCATATATGTGAAGGAGGCACCTGGATTTGTTGCTGTAATAATAAAAGTGATCTTTCTCTTCTGTGGCAAAAGCTTTTACCCCCCCAAAGAACACAGTCAGGGACAATTTTTGTGCTCACTGGTTTGGATAGCTTGGACTAATTATTGTCATTATTAACCTGAGTTACAAAATAATTTCTCCTACAGGTAATTTAACTGAAGGTGTTTAATACTGGCAGTCTGACAAATAGATCTGTATAATACAATCTATTGAGATTTTAAATCTATATCTTTAACTATATTTCAAGTTCCCCAAAACAAAGTCCTTTAGGTAGGGTACTTTTAGTGCCAGGTATAGAAAAAACAACACTCTGCAACCTGAATGTAGTGCTGAAAATAATATAACAAAATATTATTTTAATGTTTCTTGAGTGTGAACATATACATGTAGCTAGTAGTTTAGTTCCAAACTTTCTTCTTAAGCTCAAAGGTTACAAACACCTTGGAGGGGTTTCATACTTTTTATATTTTATTTGCTGACACTACAAAGCAAAAAACTTGATGAAACAAATAAAGTACAGCATCTTTTGAAGATTATAAATGGTAATATATTTCAGAATATTGGTGTAAGAAAGGGTTATAATGAAAAGAGTTAAATTAAAGCGGGACTACTAGCATGAGTTTAGCTGAGAAAAGGAAAAGGAATAAAGAGCAGTCCATAAAGAGAAGGAGGAATAAAACCCTAAAGGAAGAAGAGCTTTTTAAGAAGGAAATGACTTAATTTTTAACCAAAATTAAGGGGGGCATAAAAGCTCATCAAAGGTCTCAACCAGAATCTCATTGTGAGCAGCGAAAGGACCTTAGTCTTGGTGAGCTTTAACCTATGGGAACATTGGGCTTTCAAGGCTAATATAAAAATAATATTTGTCCATCACATAACAACATGCAGCAGTGAGGAAATATTCACAGTGTTCATGTAAGGACCATGCCATGTTCCATTGCTCTATTTATTTCTGGGGGTCCTCTCCTTCTTCCTGTGCCATTTTCAGCAAAGCCTTACAAATATTACAAGTTTTTTTTCCAAATATTGAATCAAATAATGAAATTCCTTAGGCCGATATCATAGGCAAAACTGTATATAATACAGCTTTTACTGAGCTTTTGTTATACAAAAAGCCTGAAAGGATGCCCTGGACATCATGTCCTAAGTTGTTAGATTGAAAAAAGTAAAAACTGCATGGCTCTTCGGGGCCTTGAAATGCAGATAGGGAAAGCAGATACTGGAAAAAGGACTACTGCAAAGAGCCAAGGAACAGAATCTATCTAAAGGGTTGTGAACCCAAGGTTAAGCAAATGAATTTTTCTTACTCCTTCCCCACACTGCATGTTGCTGTACAAGCTGGAAAACAATCCTTTTTATCAACTCTTATTTACCAGAGACAACAATAATGACCATTTTTAAATTTGGCGCTTTTTTTTCCATAAAATCCTTTAGAAAAAAAATATATGGCTCTATAAAATGTTGGATATATTGAAATCCCTTTGCCTAAACTGTCTTGAATGTGGAGCTCAGCAAACATTCAGGTTCATTTATAAGGCCAGCAAATGAGGCTGTTTGTTTATCAGGCATTGAAATCAGGAATAATGAAGCTGATAGAGTGCTAAGAATACACAAATGCTGTTTGCTTTGTAAAGCTGTATATGGGATTCAAATGAATCCTGGGATTTAGGACAGTCTATCACTGTAGAGTAATTATTTGTTGACTGCTGAGCCAGCTGTGTTGAATTTGCTTCTTGGTGTGTTCAGAATGCCAAAGCATCTCTAAATCTCAGTCTTTAGTTTAGATTAGACATGTTAAATGACAGCACATTTTTTATTACTTACACTGTGCTAGTCTCCTGATGCTAAAAGGAAATTTTTGTTGAGATGGTACAGAACAAGGTAAGTTGGAAAGGAGAGTGAATAAAAGAGCTTTTGTTGACTAATTACTCGTCTTCAAAATGCTCTCAGAGATGGTAATGGCAATACCTACAAGCTGTTATGTCTTGGGATTGTGAGGACTGATCCTGCACATGTGGAAACAGAAGAGGACCCATATAAATGTTAAAGAAAGGTAGGTGCTGCATGGAAAGCAAGGCTCCTCTGCATGCAGGTAGGTGTGTGTATGCATGAATATCTGGGACCTGGTGAGTGTCTGTGTGTGGTTGTACTTGGGCTTACAGCACAGGAACTCACTGGGGGCACATGAGAAGGGCTCAGTGCAAAGGATAAAGAAGCACTGGTTTCCTGAGACCATTGCTTCAGGCAAAAGCCACAATGCCACAACCTGTTTTTTTATGGCCTGCATAACAGAATTACATCTGCTGGCTTCATTCTGGAGGCAACAATTAATTCCAGAAGCAACAATAATCTGGCAGCATTGGGAGCCACACCAGTGTTGCAGCCCCTCTCATGCAGGCAACATTTTTCACTGGTCACCTCTGGGCTTCTGTGGCTGCCTGGAGGAGGCTGTACACTGCTCAGTCTTGTGAGTAAGTGCTTGAGTTCTGCATCCTGCACTTACTCAAAGGGAAACCTCTTGCCACCAGAAGGGAGACCTTAGAAAAAGCAGTAGCTCCCAGTGGAGGAAAAAAAATGATCTAACAAACATTTGAAAGTCAAGGGAGAAGCGTCAGACCCTCAGAGTTCTCACATCTGATGTCGAGAGAACTCCCAGGTCTTGTATTGCCATGGCTCAGAGCCAAGAGATCAAAACCTTAAGTGCTGAGCCCTGCAGGACAGGGCAAAAAAGAATCAGGGAAGAAGATCAGCAAAATACAACTGAGCAGGATGGACAGAGGATCAGACCTGGGAAAGCTTTCCCAGAGTGTAAAACTCTGTAAACGTCCATTTGTTTTGGAGCCTTATCCAAACAGCTCCTATAGCATGTGGGAGTGCTTGAAAACTCAGCTTCTGACCCAGACTGGTTTGAGTGCTGAGCAGGTAACTATCCAATATCAGCACATCTAGGAACCAGCCAGTAGAATAATCCTGGAGTGAGGTCATCTCATCCACTCACACCTCATAAAGCCTTGCAGCAATTTATCTATCTGGAAAATCAAAATCTGGGTTTAACAATCCAGAACCTTGTTGTGAAGGTCAGTATTTGTGACATTTATTTTTCAATTATTATCCCAAGGAACTGACGAGGACCTATGCTTTCTTGTTAAAACCCATCTGGATAAACAGCCAGTAAGAAGAGCAGCAATAACATTGCTCAGATGATGACTGCAGGAAAAAGGAGCATACTGTAGGTGTCAGGCAGGTTATTTCACTCCAAGTACAAGCCAGGAAACTGGGAGAAAGTTGTGACTCCCTGTGGTGCAACCCCAGCAGCCTGTCCTCCCTGCAGAGATGCCTGGAGAATTCCAGGAGTCACAGCTAAAAGAATCACAATTTCACAGAATGTGTGCTTTTTTTCCCCCCTCAGTGTAATAAAAGAAAAAAGCATTTATACTTCACTCTTTTAGTCAGACACTTCTGATTTACTTTAGAAAACAATTTTTTAATTCTCTTTTTAAACAATGAATAAAAGAAATGTAACCTGCTTTTATGCAAGGTGCTTACATGGGATAATCTCTGAAAAAATTAATCTCTGACTCCTCATGAGTTCCTTGTTATCTCTGTGACTGGGGCTTCAGTCCAGAGCAGGGCTGGGAACTGACCAGCTGCAATACCTGATGCTCCAAATATTTTCTTGAACTTATTTGGAAAATCTAGGGAATTGCTTTTCAGGTTCTTTTCTTAATAATAAGAAAAAAAAAAAAAAAGAAGTTCATTTTTTTAATGCACATCCATAAGGGGGAGCCAACAAATTTTTAAATGTTGCAACACACTTTATTTTGTTGGGCATTTTAGATATTCAATTAAATAGCACTATGTTAAACTACATTTTGTTCTTTCTTACACACTATATGATGCATATTCACTGTCATGACAGTTTCATCATGCTAGGAACTTATACACATACCTACAGTTTTAAAACCAAGATTCTCTTAATAAAACACGCATATCTACAGGAACAACAATTGCAAAGAACACATTGTTAGGTCAAGATTTCAGCAAACTTTACAAACTACACAAAATAAAAAAGCAAAAAATAAAAAAATACCAGTACACAGTGAAGTTCTTGGCAGAAAACATATCTTTACATTTGGTGAAGTTATGCCTAGAAGTCGTTTTGCTTTTGTATTTTTTAAGGAATAAAATTATATACATTATTTAGAAATCCTCCAAATAGGAAGTATTAAATAGCACAAATAATATTACAGTCTTAGGTTTTGGTGTTACCTACAGTAGAGGGGCTACTTTAAACAAAAATTGCAGTTCGTCTATTCTGTACATTTAAGGCCAAACACTCAGCTGGTATCAACCCCAGTAGCTGTAAGGACAACAAGGAAGGTACATTAGTTTATAGCAGCTGAGCATCTGGTTCCTGACTTCTCTATACATGCAGGAAGGCTCCTAAAGCATGGAAGCTTGGACCAGTTATGCACTGACAGAAGCTTATTATATTTATATACTGGAGTTCTCATGCAGCAGGAAAAATGTTAGTTTAAGTATAATCCCTTAAACAGTCATACCATAATAATGGTATATGAAGCAGCTTTAAAAATATTATTTTATAATCACATGAAATTCTGAGCTATGCTGATTGTTTTAATGGAATCCCTCATTGCCAATATTCTATTAGAAAACAGTGTAACTGTAATTTCTGAGGCCTAATGGGGGCCTATTAAAATATCACTGTACCTAACCACTTAAAGGGCAATTTGTACCCTGAAATACCTATTAATCACTGTATTCCATCTGGAAGCAATTATGATCCTCACAACAGACATCAGTATGACACTAACTCTGCAGTGAATCTGCTGGGGAGATAGGAAGAGCATGGCACCATACACAGAATATGCACTAGTGTCATTCCAGGAGGTAGTTCTATACCATGGCACTTCATTTTTGGTTTGCCACATACGCGCCTCAGAAGTCAGTCATATTCAGGAAAAAAAAAAAAAAAACAAAAAAAAACCAACAAAGAAGAAAAAAGGGAAAAAAAAAAAACCAAAGAAGAAAAAAAAAAGAGCCAGATTCCTCCAGAACCTACTTTGCTAGCTTTTGGGGCCAAATCAATCTCATAGAGGTCAGAGAAAGTTTCCTGATGGTTTCCATAAGAATGACCTTAGTTATTAATGTCTAAATATTGCAGAAATCCACACTGAGGCCTTGAGTAAGGAGAACACTTAACTAGATGCCAATATGTGAGCAGGCTGGCACTGCCATGCTAGCAGCAAGCACACAAATTAAATTCAAAGGGATCCCACCAGCATCAAAGGGATTTAGAGACTGTTTAAATGGTGTGATCAGGGCTCATTTCCCAGCTATCCCTCATGAGGTGGTGATAAAGTGACAATCCAGCTAATGCAGATAAATACCAGTGTTACCTCCATTGCATTAAACTGAATTCACACAGGCACAAACCCAGAAGTGTTTCCCCATGCCCTGTAGAGTTACTCCAGAGTATTCTAATAGAAGTAGAATTATAACTTAACAACTCAGATTTGAGCTGAATCAGTTTATATTTTTGTATAATGCCATAAATAACTGTGATTTTTCTAGGGTGCTCATACATTTTTAATCCCTGTTACTGTTTTGAACAGACTCAGTGGCTTCCAGAACACTCTTACACAGTAAAAGCATTGATGATCTGTCCCTCTTTATGTCATTTGCATTGCTCAAAAAAAAAGTGATTGCTTTTCCTAGGATGGCTTGGTACACACTCACCCAATTTTCAACAAAACTTGCTTCATTAGACCTGACAGCTGCTTCTTAAACAAAAGATTTCTGTTTGAACATGCCTCTCAAGTTATAGTTTTTGGTTTTTGACCCAAACCCATTTTTCAGTTTTATTTTTCCACCATTCCTTTTTTTTCCTTCTTTTCTTTTCCTGATCTGCTTTTCAGCAGAGAACTGAAAATAGGAGCAAATTGGGAAAACAACATGGAAAAGAATAAGGGTACAAAAACTGGAAAATGGGAATGGTTTAATTACAAAATTCTAGTTAAAATATCTGCAACTTTGAGAAAATAGTTGAAAAAATAATGTTTTAAAAATTTCAAAGACACTTATGACTTGTTTCCACATTGCAGACCAGCTCCATTTTAATCATGGGACAGAATACAGATAATCTATATTTTTCATTTCTGAACAAGCACTATATGGTATATCTCCATTCTGTCCTTTGAAAAGAAACTGGAGTGTAATCCTTTGAAAAGTAGCTAAAATACCTAAGTCACTTAGGTGTTTTTCAAAATTTTATGTATAATGAACATTCTCATGTTACCTTTGTGCCACTTATAAAGCTATGCAGTGTTATAGGACTCCCTATTTTATTAAAAATCAATATGAGCAGAGATATTTTAAGTTACATTTCAGAACTCATTAATTTATTACAACTCATACTATGCACAATAATCAGTGCTTGCTCTGATAAAGTATCAATTCTTTGTTTTTCTTCTGTTTGTTCCTTCATTTGACCTCTGAGCAAATGAAACATTTCTAGTACACTTTACTTGCTTCCTAGCTGCATTCATTCATGTGATTTGATCGATGAGTGAAAGCTGTAAACCCAATATTGAGCAGTAAACGAGAAGAAACTCATGATCTTAAACAGAGTGCAAGTGAATCCTAGTACCATCCTACTCTAAGCATGCATCTTAACCCAGATTCTTTCACCACCAGTCTAGTTGGTGTAGTTCCAGAGTTGCAAGACAATGTACTGATTCTGTAAAAATTTCTATTCAGCTGTAATTAAATACTGAGATGTTAAAGGTGAATCTGGTTTAAGATGAATACCCAGCACTGCTTCTATGACAGAGCCCAGCCTAGAGTGACTAACCATCTAGAAAAGAAAATGCTCTGAGTTATTTTCTTAGGTTACACTGCATTTAATTGGGAGACGGATCTTTTATGAGGCTTGCTGGATTTTCGTTTAATTTTTTATGAGATTTGCACAAATTTGTTCACAATAGACAAATATAAGCCCCCTACACTGAGGACAAAAATATCTATTACTATAAAATAAAATTAAGATCCAGGTAACTGATTCCTTCTGTTTCTACTTTTTCTGCTATTGATAAGGGCCTTTAGTTTGCTGTAGTCCCCTCTCATCTTCTGGGATTCTTCCCTCTGCTGCCCTGCCTGCCTGCTGTCTTTGCAGTACTGGTTAATCATCTGCATCTCCGAGTGGCTGAAAGCCCCCACAAAGTCCTTGGGGTGGAACTGCAGTGCTCGCACCGAGCTGGCCCAGGTCCAAGGGGACCACTTGTCAGTCATGACAGCCACCATCTCTGAATCCAGCACCTTGAAATTGATCTTTGCCAAGGTCTGCTTGAAGTTGTTCTCTGTTGCAATGCAGTGGTAGAGCCCCCGGTCGCTGTCCTGCACAGAGCGAATCAGGAGCCCGTGCTCAGTAGCTATGATCCTCTCGTTCAGCTTCACCTGGAGAGCAAAAAGGCAGAAGGAAACATTTAGGGAAGGTTATGCATCAACAGGGTATTGGAGCTTCTGGTAAGCTTCACTTCAAACATGACCTTCCTAAAGTTACTATATTTTTACATAATTCTCTTCAAGAGATCACCTTTAGAAGAGAGCATATCTGAAAGAAGGCAAGTGTTGCTAAAGAAAATGACTTAAATAATTTTATTTCTTACATTAGAATAAATTTGATCAGGAAGCAGGTAAAAATGAAAATCTGGAAACCACGTGAAATAGAAGTTTTCATAATGTTCGAATAGTGGAGTTGAAGAAATGAACTTTTATTTGCCCTGTTGCACTCCTGAGAATGTCTCTTTCAGCATCAAGACTGCTGCTGAGACCCAGTGGAAGAAAGGTGCAGAACCAGGGAGGCTAATTTGGCATTGAACTCAAGGTGGCTTCTCATTAAATATTTTGACTTTGAGCAGGTTCCTGCTGAAGAACTCTATCTGCTCTGCAGAGTCTGTAGCCTATAAAAATTATCACCACAGCGGTCCCAAGTGGGACTTGGCTCAATGCTAACCAAGAGCACAGGTACTCTCCTATTTCCTTTCTGGCTTCAGACTCTGCACTGTCCCAGGAGATGGTCACATAATCTGAAAGAAGCAAGTTACCAGAGCTTCTTATCATCCAATTATAAATAAATGTGCAGATGTCCCTGTGCATATCAGTATGAAGTAAAATTGCTAGTCCAATCCATTATGAAAGGAAACCACTGCTGGTATTTTTCTGAATGGTTTTTCTATTTTGCTACTGTACTTTGCATTATACTTGGTCCTCCTGGGAACTAATTTACTTATTATGGTATTCTGCTGTTGTAAACTTTTGTAGACATTGTGGAAGATTTCCAGACATCTGAGAGCTTGAAAACTAATTAACACTTTGATTGCTTTATTCAGCCTGTTGTACCATGAAACTGCATTGATTCTAATATATTTACTGAACAGAAGAACAAAAAAAGGGAGATGTTCTACTGAAGCAATGGGTTAAGGAATTGCACCTATTGCCAGGACATGGCTTTGAATAGTTAGAAAACTCAGTGAGACATTTGTCTCCCCTCTCTTTTTGTAAAATGGCCTGATAGGAGAATAATACTTTACAGTATTTATAACCTATCAACAGACACCACATTACTTAAAAGTTCCTTTTGAAAGATGTTTCTTTTTATTCATATAGTAAGTGCCTTGGATTTGCAATGGATTTTTTTCCCCTTTTATATTACTTAAGGAAGGAACATTCCCCATAAACAATCATACTGTATATTACAGTGCTGAAACTCGAGAGCCTTAGAGAGTGCAGTAATGGAAAATGTGATTGCACCATCGTGAGGAAATGCTTTTGTCAATACGTGTTCTTAGCCTGGACTAGTCTCTTGCTAAAGAAACCTTTCACATTTCTCCCACTTTTGCCTTTTATCTCTTCAATAGCACAGAGGAGCTAGTGCATGCTGACTTTTTCCTGAACTTTATACAAGTTCTTGCTTTTATGCCTATTTCCTTAGATCAATAAGAAGCTCTGAGTGCTGCAAACCTTCAGTTTGCAATCAGTAAGATGGGAAGCAAAGATTCTTAAATTTTCTGGCAGCTGTTCTGATCGGACAGAAATCTGTGGGGCTGAGGATGAAGTCTCAGCTGTACTGAGTCTGCTCTTATTCATATGAGTAAATGATGGTCACTGTCCTGCCTCCACACAAATTCTCCAGCTTCACTGTAGCCAGACTGCCTGATAAAAACACAAACTGTTCCCTCCCTTTATCTGGGGAGGGAATGTCATGCTGACTGAGGATCCTCCCAGAGCTCCTGTTCACATTACTCACCTCTTTCCTCCTGTCATTGTCTTTCTGTAGCAGCCATTTAATAGAAGCCTGAGGAGATTTAGGTGTGCATTCCAGAAAGGTGGTGTTGTTTTTTACTCCATACTGCACTATTTCTGCTGCATTTCTGTATGCTAGAAAGAAAGAAAAAAAAAAACAAAAAAAAACAGGTCAGGATACTGTGAATGGTGATTTGATTATAAAAACATGTAACTCTTTGCAATATAGATTAAATGAAGTATGCCTGATTCTGATATTGGCCAAAATGAAATAATTTTTAGGAAAATTTTTCAAATTAATTCAATGGAATGTGAAGCACATTCAGTTTCAAATTCCAATGTTTTGAGAGTGACATGGTCTGTTCTGAGAAATTAGGACACCTATAGGCTGAAAAACTTTTCTGATGGGATAAGTGGGCTCAGGGATATTTTTCTGTGAAATTATCACATTCTCTACTACTCCAAAAGAGAATGAAGCATTTCATGTATTTCTTCACACTTGACCATTTATGAGTTGGGGGAATATGGTTGTATGACCAAAATAAAGCATCATGCCCTAAGGAAGGCTCCAGCTACTCCAGCTGCATGCAGCATCCCAGGGAAGAGAGTGAGGGCAGGCTGGGCTCCCGATCCTCTGCTTCTCTTCCAACACAAGGAAGGAACTTGGCTCTCACCCTGAAATGTGATGAATATGTAGACAGGCCAGCAACAGAGAGAAAGACAGATTTACAGCACTCCACCAACACCTGGGCAAGTGCTGAGCATATGTCATCACTTGGACTTCTTGTGTCCCTTTATACTCTCCACAGATGAAAAATTGGCAGTCACCAGTAGGAACTTCTGGATGCTTATTGCTTGGTACAAATCATAATATTTGTCCTCAAAACAAAGCACCTCCAGATTGAAAAGCTTGTCTCATATATGAAATACAATTTTTTTTTTGAGAAAGGAGCAATGGAAATTATTGAAATAATATGAGAACTGCAAATATCTAGAGGTCTGCATGTCTAAAATCTGATTCTGTTCTTGCACAGTCCTAAGACTGGGTTTTCTCAGACTCTACTTTATCTGCCATTCTTTTCAGTTTCTGATATGTGCAACTGAAATCCATTCTTCTGAAGGAAGGAGACTTTGCCTGGTTCTAGTCCTTCAGCACATTTAGGAAGCTGTACCAAAACCAATTCTATCTTTTAGGAGAATAATGTGGAAATACTTCACATTTAAAATGCATTTCTGTAATGGCTATAAGGGCTAACACAAACATAACAATATTAAACAGACATGAAATGAAAACATACAAGATTGCTTAGTTCTTGATGATTTATTTGAAAATAACAATGTGCCAAAAATGTTAAGTTTATATGTGCTTAGAGGTCTACCATGTTTAAAGACTTGGATTCAGCATAATCGTTCTCTATGAGGTTGGAAGATTCCTTGGCTTTGCTTGGCTCTCTGCTCTTTTGTCCTTTAGGTAGATTTCACTTTTTTCCCCAAACACAGTAATTTTGCTATAAATGATTGTAATTATATTTTGCAAGTGTCTAAATATTGCTCTTTCTTTTAATCTTTTTTTTTTTTTTGGGGAGGGGGGGGGGAAACAACTGCCATCTTCCTACCCTATATCCCACTGCTGCCACCGAAACTTCCTTTACAAAGATGCTAAAATACCTAAACCTATAAATACAACCACATTGCAGCAGTGGCTGGAAAACAAGAAACTTGTTTCACAAGACTGTCAAGGTCGAAACAATTATCCCCCCTCAGATCAGAATGCAGGCAGTTGACATTCTCACATTTTCCACAGGGAAGGAGGAGACACCCACCCTTGGGACAGACAATGGGTGGGAGGCCTCAGCACATGCCTGCAGGGGAACTCAGCATGCCTGCAACTCAGCTCAAGTTGCTTCAACATGGATCTCTCAGAGCTCAGGTGTACTCTCTAACACTGGGGTCATCTGTTGGAGTTACCTGCTCAAGCTCTTTAGCTTCATATAAATTACCTAATACTGACTCATTTAAGCAGAGGGATTTGCACCCAACTGACTGCTGTGGTCTTTCCTGATCCAGGAGGTTCTTCCAACAACCAGTGGAGACTATTTCAGTAGAATTATTATTAACAGAACCTTTCACATGTAACTCTTAAAGCATTGTTCTTTGATTAGAGAAACATCAATAAAAACATTTACAATCAGCTCTATTACTTGGTCACCAGGTGGTAGAGATGAGACCATACTTCAAAATTCAGGCTCATAACAGAGGTGAAAGGAGCATAATTCTCTGTGTGCCCTTGGTCTGATGGCATACATTGCCACTGCCTAGCTCAGACATGCATGGGGTTCCAGAGGATTGAATTGCCTTTATATATGTGCTTACTCCTATGACTTTGGGCATATTTGACTGGTGTCCATCAAACTAGAGAAAGTGCTGGCTGGGAGAGCAAAACCTTGGCTCCCCTGGCCAGGCTGACTAAACAGTTGCACAGCTGGAAATAAGACTCCATACAGAAATTTGGAATAGTTTTTTTTTTCCCCATGTAAAGGGAGAAGGGAATAATCATAAATCAAAAGACAGGCCAGCCTAGATCCTGCTGTTTGCTTAAAGGTGTGCTCCAAAACTCAGTATGGGATCAAATATTCAGAAAAAAATTGGAGGTCCAAAGCTTAAATGAATGAAAAGGCATTAATGTAGACTGAAGGGAAACAGAGGTAGAAAAGTCCTCAGATTAACTTTACCTTTTTCTAGCCAACAGCATCAGCTTCTCAATTCCAGTATGATGAACCATGTATTTCATGGCTCAACATTTTATCATATATGTGCAAGTTTCATGTAATTGCAAGGAAAGGTGCTAAAACCAAATCAAAACAAAACTCAAGACGTGGAAAATAATTATGCTTTACCAGTAAACTATACTGATAATGTCAGTTATAATGAATCACATAAAGGAAAACCATGTGCTCTTTATATAGCATGAGGATCTCGAAATTACAGTACCTTTCAGGTTGAAACCTCGGCACTGAGTCAGAGGGTTTCCATGTCTCACGTCTTGTCTACGGCTCCTCCTGCAATATTTTGTAAAAACAAAATATTATTCCAAGATAGCTACACTGAAAATAACCACTTTTTTGTTAGTGGATTTGCTGTGTTTTGTTTTTTTTACTAGATCAAATGTTAGGGATAGTTCATGACACTGTGAGTGTGCTTTACTCTTGGCAGGCTTGTTGCTGTGAAGACACTGTTTAGGTGTAGCACCATCTGTTGAAGCTTATAAAACGGGTGCAGTTTTTGTAGGTAAAGCAGCTGTGCTGTGGAGGTTTAGGGATGGAAGGATCAGAGGTGATAAATGAAAGAGACCTCTGTTCACTCACAATACCCAGCATTCAAAGCCAGAACCCCCAGCTGAAACTTTTCACAAAGGCAAGCAGCTAACAATGAGATGCACAAGATTCATACTGCTCATATCTGACACACCAGCATAAAGTTATGATAAAGGGCATGTTCCCACCTTGATTTTAGCAAGCACTTTATTTTTGGTGCCTGTAGCCACCTTTCGTAGCAGAGTGACTGAAGTATTCATCCAGAATTGTGGAGAGCTAAGATTCTATTCTGTCTTCTACTCGAAGGGGTGTGACTATTTCCAAAATATAATAAAACTTACCAAATATCAGCATAATTCTAAGTAGAGAATTTATTATATAATCTGGATGACAGATGTAAAATCACGATTCTGTAACAAACCTTCTGGGGAGCTTAATGGGAATACTGGCATTTCAGTCCTCCTCAGATAGCAAGTCAAAGCTCACAGAATTCAGTCCAAGAAAAGCTGGTGCACATTTTTTTTTTATTATTGAGATATATTATTTTCATTGCTAAATATTGTGTAAGGTAGGGCAGTATTTATCAAGTTCAAGAAAAAAAAAATTGGTGATAGATTGTTGCAAATGAACACTGTTGGGATATTAAATAGCTGTATTCTGAATCATGCAATAAGGACTTGAGGATCAGAAACCATAAAAAGCCCCTGGAGCTCCAGTACTACAGAGGGAAGGGTGAGACATCTATGGCCATATTATACCAGGTAGTGCACAAACACAGAGAGAGTGCTCATAATCCCCTGTCACCTGATCCCTCACTGCATCCTTTGAAAGGGAAATATTTGAACAGTGATGTTTCAAAGGAGTAATTACAGAAATTCCAAGTATAGTTTTTGTGTTTGCAATCAAAAACATTTCATTTTATGCCTTGGGGTCTTAACCCTTGTGAACTATTTACATGAGTCAAGGGAGGCCATGAAGAATTTCTGAGTGAAAGTCAAAATTCTTGTGCTACCATGAGCTGCTCCACACTGTCAACAATGGCACGTTGCTTGCATTAAACAAGCAAGTTCTGTGAATGAGAACTTAGAACTTAGATATTATTAAAAAAAAAAAAAATGTGGTAGTTAGAAAATAAAGGTAATACTGTAAGGTGTTTTGGGGTAAATTGATGTTGCAAGAGGAACTACAGTAATTCACAAGAGACAGAAGTGTCAAAAGAAGCAAATAAGCAAATGCATACAGCAGAAACTACTGTCTAGACAATGGGATTAGGCTCTGGTTACCAATGTTTTCTACTTTGTAATTTGACTTGTTAGATAAAGAGACAAGTCATTTCCTTCACATATGAAAACCAGACTTTTATTCCATACAGTTAGAGGTGTTTATTTTGGTTTGACATAAGGAGCAAATTGCAAACAAAATATCAGCATGAAAGCAAGCCCCAGTGGAAATAACCCTGGGTGGGTGTATATAATGGGGATGGCAAACTGGAAACTGCACAGGCTGGGTGTGCTCCTTGTACCTTCTGGCAGCTATGTTACTGTAAGAGTTAGGTGGCCTGAGACTTGGGGATTTTTCTTTTCTTTCCTCCCCCACATTCTGACCTTTGTTCCATGGAAGAAAACAATGAGTTTGCAGACTGGTGGCTGAATATTCTCAATGAAAGCAGCCAACAACCCCATGTACTCTACCAATTGCTACGTAGCCAGTTTGGGCTTTACCTTGTGATCTCAGGTGAAGAATGAGTCAAGAAAACATTGCAATAACAAAAACAATTGCCCAGGGGATGACATTATTATCAGCAGATCCAAGCTTTGCCTCTTTCTGTCAACTGTCTCCCTCTATGAGGGAACAGGAATAAAACCCAGCGACTGTATGTGGCCTTCTGTACCCACATCTCGGGTGTGGACACTGAGCACAGTCACAGCTTTAGGCTGGATATCAAGAAAAGTTCTTCATCCAGAAGGTGGCTGGGCACTGGAACAGGCTCCCCAGGGAAGTGGTCACAGCACCAAGCCTTGAAGAAGTGTTTGAGTAATTCACTCAGCCACATTGTGTGATCCCTGGAGTGTCCTGTCCAGGGCCAGGAGATGCACTCAATGGTCCTGATGGTCCTTTCCATCTCAGCATATTTCATGATTCTATGATTCTAGAATATGCAATCTAAACCTCTTCTGGCACAACTTGAGGCTGTTTCCTCTTGTCCCTTTGCTTGTCACCTGGAAGAAGAGTCCAACCCCTGCTGGCTACAACCTCCTTCCAGGTAGCTGTAGAGAGCATACATGTGCAAGATTTGTCCCCTCTGCAGCAACACTTGATTGTGTATTCTGTAGCTTTGTTTGTATATGAAGTGAAATCTTATTAAGACAAGAGCTCACTACAGCCTTCTGCTATTAAATATTTCCCCTGGGAGGAGGAAAGAGACTCCTGTTTTGCATAAGATTATGAGATGGACTATTAGTTCTGTTGCAAATTAAACAGAAATTGCTTTCCCTGTCTGCTTTAATAAACCTCATGTCAAAAAGCCCAAATCCTCAGGCATTAAATGGAAATCACAGTTGCCTAAAATTTTCCTGAAAATAATTCTTTTCACTTAGGAGCAAATGAGGAACAAAAAAATATAAATGAGTTTATTCCTCAGACAGCCTGAGAGATCTTTTGCTGTATTTAGGGCTATCATAATTATATCCATAGTAAGTAATTGAATTTAAATGAAGGGAACAAATGTGTCACTGATTTTGTGTGTGTGAGACAGAAAGATTAATATTTATGATTAAGAACCATTTCTTTCCTTTTCTTTCTTTTTCCATCCATTACTTTAAATATGAAAAGCCAAGCTCTTTACCATGCACTCCTGCAGCATACAGTCCTAGGTGATGAATAACTCCAAGCACAACAGCTGTGGGGGTATTGTTTGTACATGCTCATGAAAGGAATGACATCCCACTTCTCCATCACATCACAACCCTCAGAATGAAAGCCATCTTCCCTTGCAAACTTCACTCGGCTGCTTAATACTGCTCACCTTTTTCCAGTGGGATAAAACCTGGAGCAGGAGTTGCCATCCCAGGCGCAGTACGGATCTCGGGCTAGGCAGCAGTCAGCACAGGCAGTCCCGTAGATGTGGCAGCGATGCAAGGAAACCTGGGTGACCCCTTCATCTGAGCTCACATACAACTGTTGCTGCAGGAGGAAATAGGAGGATTTTGTTCAGATGTGGAGGAGTTTCACCCAAGACCTGGCTAACACACCCAAAAAAACCTTTCAATTAATTTTGGAATTAACTCAAGGCCAAGAGCAGAGCCACACGTCTAAAGTCATGATCAACAGAAATCTCCCAGGCGAACAGGCCTATATTATTTCCACCTTCCTGCTAGAAAACACCAAGAAACACTGGGGAATGTTAATGGTTTTTTGGACATTGAATGTCATTGTTCTGTTCTGGGGCAGACAGGCTGACTTGAGATTGCTCAGATTTGAGAACTTGGTTCTTATTCAGTGAGGATTACTGGCTCAAGCCTTTGAACTAAGTATTTTCTCTGCACACAGTCACTTTAATAAATATTATGCAGAGTTCCTAGTTGGATCCTCCACTGCATACATTTCCAAGATGTAAAACCTAGAGATTATGTTGAGGCTTATGGCCAGATTCTGATAGCCTTATATACCTGGAAAAATAAGCCAAGAGAACTTCCACAATAAATCAGAGCTTTTGCAAGAGAAGTTCAAAGGGTGTAGATCACTACCAAAACCTGGGCCAAAACGACTGTTTTACTCAAAAAACAATTAATCATTCTAAAAAATATAAATTAATATTGAACAAAACCCCCTTGAAATTTCTTTGATCTTCTTGTCATAAAAATAAAAAAGCATTCTGAAATCGACTTAGTGAATAATATTTACTTAGTAGTAGCTTTGTAAAACATTGAGCAACATCTTGCTTGCAAAATCATAGAACACACATTTTTAGCTTTTGTGTTAAGCATTTCAGCAGAAATCCTCTCAGCTGTTTTCATCATTCTTATTGCCATTGTTTATTACTACTATTCAAACTTGCACAATTGCACCATGGATACAACAGCCTCAACACTACCTTTTTACACTGATCAGACAGACTTCCAAGGAAAAATTTCTATTTGGGACTTCAGAGAAAAAAAAATGGAGGGTGAATTTCCTCTCTTAGTTGTTTTTTGTTTTGTTTTTTTTTTTTTTTGATTCCTTAATTATAAATCAAAACAAGAAACCTGACACTTTCAGTTAATTAGAAATCATACATCATGAATAGAAATTGTTTTATCTTAGTGCAAGGGCATATAAACAACTCGTGCAAATGTCAGTCAAGTTTTCTGTACTCAATATGGAAAATTTTCCTGTATTTAGTGTGCTCCACAAGAACTGATATTCTAACATCTAAGTCAATTTGCTTCTCAATTAACAAGCACTAAGCAGGCATTCCACTTTGCCTTACCTTTTTAGATGAAATCTTCATTGATGTTATAGGAGAATTACTCTGAAAGACAGAGGAACAAATCATTGTCAAGAACTCTGTCCCAAAATTGACATTTAAAAGTCACTAAAACCTAAGTCACATCTAAGAAAACGATACATTTTTATATCCTGGAAAGAGAGCACTTACTCCTACTAAGTACTGCTATTTTCAGAACTAAACAAATGACACAAACAATTAATGTCTCACAAAATATATTGCTGGAACTCAATCACATTATTATTACATGTATCTAAAAGGTTTATGTACACTTATAATTAATCTGCATCTGTGCTATCTCAGAAATAGAAGAGCCATTACTTTAACTTTGTAATAGGAAATGTTTTTTCTTTAATGATGATGATAAGGAAAAATAATAAAATAGCTCATTAATATTTATCACATGATCCAGATAAGAATACCAAGTCATTTTCTTACAAATTATCTACAGTGCATACAGTTTGGTTACCATGCAGCATGTAAATTCAGATTGTCAATGACTAGATTCTTTTAAAATGGAATGAGTGTTCTTGAGTGTTTCTTTCCCAGAGACAGTACTGTATACTACTGTGTGTCATCAGAGCAGTCTATTAATGTCTGTGTCCAAATCAAATATTAAAGAGCTGGAAAAAGAATTGCTACTTTCCTTGCCTCAAGTCACTATGTTCATCCAAACAAGTGATAAAATCGATGGTAATAAAAATGTTCAGCATTTTTTTATGGCTCAACATTTGCTCAGTCACAAAGGAAAGCCATAACAGTGGGCTAGGATTAATTGCAGATGACTACAACACAGCAGGGAGGTCAGGACCAGAAAATCTGGCTGGGAGTCATGTGAATTGGCAAAGGTTTGGAGAAGCTTAGAGCTGCTTCATGAAATATTTGGAGTCCACAGGTCAAATGCAACACTGGATCTGATGCCACATTCTCCTTTCCTTGTTTACTCTGGAAGAGGATCTCTTCTTTGCTACCCTTGAAAGTAACTAGCACAGGGCCCAGGATTTCATCCCTGCTGTCTTGGAGAGACTCATCCAAACACCGTGATGCCACATAGATTGTAACAGCAGAAGTTATGATATTATGGTTTTTAGGGTTCAGGATAAAATAGGCTATGCATAGAGGCCCAGAAACTAAGTTTAGGCTCTCAGCCCACCTATCTTCATGCTGCATTAATTTATGTTTCAGTAAATGGAATCTGCACTATCTTGGTGAAGAGTGTGTTTTAATTAATATCACTCACATATACCTTTTTTAGCAGGAGATCTTCAATGAAAGCCTAGGAAGACTAGTTATGCCTTTATGAGTGTTCCTTTTCTTAAGGAAACCATTAATGCTGCCTTAATAAAGGAACTTAAATTTTCTTTTTTTGTATTCTGTCAATGAAATAGTTATAAAAGGCCATGACAAAATCCTTAACTAAGTTTATAGACACATAATACCACTTGCACTGAGACCACTGTTTAATGAATAGTCCATCCAAATATTTGACAGGGATTTTTCAACATGAGGGTGAACATTTTCTTAGGTTATTACAACTGTTACATGCCAGAGTGATTGACAGAGGCCTTTTCTTTATCTCCCTGTAGTTTCTTTGGTTTTTTTCAGCTTATGTTATTTTACACTTGTAGCTTTCTTGGCTCCAGAGGCATGTGACTTTGAACAACAGGAGTTAAACAAAAACAACACTAATTTGATTTCATTTTGCAACTGAGAACTAGGAAGATCTTCAGATAATCAAAGTACAGAAATCTGAAATTCCAACCATACACAGCAACAGCCTCTATAGTGATGCCAATGATAAAAATCTCCTTCTGGAAGCCACTGTAACATGACCTCCTAAAAAACTGAGTATCAAAATCCTTGTAGCCAGTATATCAACATAAAAAATAGGCAACTGAAATATAGGAGAGGAAAAGGGCTTCAGCTAGCTCTAGCCTTCATAACAGTCAACATTTTGTAATCCTTATGTGGTTATCAAACTGACAGCATGCACATTTACTTGATCTTTTACCAAATCACGGTTGCCCTTGCCAAAGTCTGTTAGAACAAAGTGTTTGTGTGAACATACACACTGGAAAAACAAAAGACAGAGAAAGCCAAACCTGAAAAACCTCCATCTCTTCCAAAATGAGTTCTCCACTCGCAGAGAAGTTGGTGGGTAGGACAACAACTTTTTGTACAGTTCCTTGATCTGCAATAGGTGAGAACAAGTGAGACCATGCAACACAGAGAGGGAGAAATAAAGAAATTAATTTTTTGTTCATTAATTATAAAAGGAAACCATTGAAGCAAGCACTATAACACAGAGAAATTCAGTAATTTCTATAGTTTGGAGTCAGGAAGAATGATAAGAGGATGCCTTATACAGGAATACTATCACAGTATTATTCTCATATATGAACATAAGTCATGATCAGGTTGAAGTTATTACCATTACTGTTACCATTCTATACAAGAAGATCAATCAAATTCAGTATATTCTATTGCTGTACAGACACACAGAGGCAGAATTTAACCTAATGATCTTAAAGTAAAACACAATATAAACAGGTAAAAGGGAGCTACCACAGGATGTGATATATTCATATCTGATAGTAAAATGCTGGGATAACTGATGACATGAAAGGTAAACCTTCCAAAGAAGGTGTTGTTTTGTTTACCTAGACATAAACACACTAAAATGAAAGCTTTTTTCAAATGAAATTAAGCCAATAATCAAGTACATTATATATTAGTAGGAGTTAATATTTTGCTCTGTAAGATAAAAAGAAAAAGCAAGGTGAAAATATTTTAGCTATTGTATCATGGTTTCCCCTATCAAAATACAGCTCCAAGCCTCACAAAACCACTCAGAACAAAGGAGTAAGTAGAAATATGTGTCAATGACTGTGCTTTTGCAGGGTAGATGTGATGAGTGAGACCAAAGGGGAATTTGTGATTAGTTTTCCAAATTTCTTATGTGGAAAGAATACATGTGATGAAGGGGTCCATCTGTGAAGGCTCTTACAGGCTGAGACAGCCACTGAAGTACTTCTGATATGGCAGACTGTGGGATAACCACAAGAATGGGCTTTTTAACTTGGAAAAAGCACACAGAATTCCTCTTACCTGAAAGACCTAGAAACTAGACTGAGTAGAATAAATCTATCTGCTCAATACTGATTCTGAGGAATGAGAACACACGTACAGGTTCTGCTCAGCCTTCAAAAGTTTTAAGAGCAATGTAGAGTTGAGCAGTTGATAGAACATTAGCATAGCACAAAACAGGCAAGTATCTACATTTATTAGGAAATTTCAGTTTCCTGTTTGGCAAATTATAATGAAGACAATGTAAGCTGAAAAAGTTCAATTTTATTCTTGCTTTAAGCTCAGTGACTAAATTCTATAGCTAGAGCTGCAGGGTAAGATGATTACGGTAAGTAATTTACATCTCCTTATTTCACTCAAGGAAGCCAGACACTACTACTACTACTACTACTACTACTACTACTACTACTACTACTACTACTACTACTACTACTACTACTACTACTTCTACTTCTTCTTCTTCTTGTTGCTGTTATTATTACTACAAAACAAAAAGGTTTAAAGCCAGAATATTGATATTTAATCACTTGCCCACACATAGAGAGCACATTGCAGTATTTTGTCTTAAAAAAAAAGAAGGAAAAGAGAAACTGAAAGCTGACAAGACTTAAAAATGTGTAGCTATCAACATGCTCAGGGCATGATAGGCATGAATTTTTCATGAGAATTTTCCACGGAGACATTTATCCTCATTATACAATGGCATGATAAAACACTTCCTTCTGAAGAAACTTCACTGAAACCAAATCTTGTGATAGCACAGCTGTGGTCTAGCCTGGGTGCCAGTATTAGCTAAGCTATGAGAACCTGAGAGAGATTTACTAACTGCCAGGACCCACAGAAGTGTTAAACTGCTGCAGATGCCTCCCTCAGAGGGAAGGAGAAAGGGCTTGTGTGTATTTCTTCTCCTACTTAAGGGAATACCGAACTCACACATGTACATGGCTTCAGTCCAGTCTACCGCTGTTTCTTTGCATTCTTTTATCAATTCGCTCTCTCTAACATTAGATTCTACCTTAGAAAATAATCAGGAGTGCAGAAGGAATTGCAGCCATTTGTGGTGTTTTTTGAAGCTGCCTGCAAAGTGTCAAGTGCCCCTAACCCTGACATACAGGGCATTAAGCATGTTGACAGTGACCTTACCTGCAAAGGAATGTAAGGCTGCTGAGCCTCTGAAGAACCGGTTTATGTCAATGATCCATTAGCACATGTCACACATTTAAAATTCCTACATTGTCTTGAGTCCTCAAACATTGCCCCAAACTGAAATCAGAACTTGAAGGGAGATTTTATCCTGGCCATGAGCACAGAAAATACCGATAATGCCTGACGCCAAGTCCTTGTGTCCTAATAACCTCTCCTATTTGTAAAGCAGGCTCCTATCTGCCTTTTTGTCACACCCCAGAAGAACACACAGAGTGAAGGACTGTTTACCTACCTGTTCATTCCCTCTGACTCAGGATTTTACCATTTGCTTTGACTCAGTATTGTACCATGTTGGACAAATCCTTGTAGAAAGGAATGCTCCATTGTTTTAAAGGAGACTTGATACAATGTTTATAATAAATATTCAAGTAGGCAATAGAAAGCTATTGATTAAATAAAATTTGTTAGAGCAAGGGATTTTATGAGTCTGCACATATATATTTCTCTCTATACACCTATATATAAACACTTCTAATAATACACAGCTTATAGGCTATAGTTTTCCCATTGCTTCTCAAAATAGTCTTCCTACTGTAGCCCAGCCTTTTCCTTAATAAATGAAAAGCAAATATTTGTCCCCAAACCTGAATTTTTATTTCTTTCTCAGCAGCACTGCTGTCTCCACCATAAACACAAACTTGTATCTAACAAATCAAGTCACTTACATGTGTTCACATAGAAAGCTTATGGTGTATTTGAGTTTTCTCAAAAATTTAGTTTGATTATTTCTGCCAATAGCAAAAAAGTGAACTAAATTCCCTGGGTCAGAGGAAAGGATGAAGCACTGTGCACTGCAGGACATCTGAGCAAAGCAGTGCCTGAGCTGTTTCTGAGTGTATTTCACAACAGATGATATTTTATGCTGTAAATCAGGCATAAGAGATCATCAAACAAGTGCAGGTGAAATTTTTTCAAGTTTGGTCATTGTATGAAATTAGAAGGCAATCCTCTAAAATTCATAAAATTGAACAACACGGTTTCCTTTGCCATTTACTTGTTCTTTCCAGAAATCCACTTGAAAACAGTTCTCCATTGCTATGATTTTACACAGTCACGAAAAAGCTACTATGTCTCCAGAATATCAAACTGCCACTAGAAATGAAGAGGCAGATTTTTGCTCAACACTTTCCTAATTCTTCACTGGGAGCTGTTCGCAGCCTTGCATCAACTCAGCAGTCTGTGAGTCACGGGAAGATGGATAAACAAAAGGGAATCTCCCTCAAGCTGACAGCAAGAGGACAGGAGTGACTCAAAATGCTTTTCCATTTAAACCTGCTTCACAAATGCAGGTGTCCCAGCTTGACATTAAAGACAATGACACTGAGATCACATTCCCTCTGAGAGGACTGAGAAACTGGGAACAGCAAGGGAGCAAAGTGCAGGCTAAAAAAAAAGGTGTAGAATGTATTCAGAGTGTGAAATAAATGAAGAAGGAAGGCACTCCAATAAATGGAATGAAAGCATATGAGGGAAATCATCATCATCATCATAATTATAATAATATTTCTTGAAATGCAAGACATGATTCTGGACTGGTATTAATCAGCTAAGCTTCATCAATACCAGTTAGACTGTGCCTGATTACATTAATTCCTGGTCTGCCTGACCATGGGCAATGGAAAAAACAAAGCTCAATGAAAAGACATGAAAAATAGAGAGGTTTTTGGCTGAATCACAAGGTCTGAGTATAAAATTCATTCTCTGAATTTTGACTAGTTTTTATTTCCCCAGTCCTAAGTGAACACTGCAGCTGTCAGTAATGTGAGCTACAAAGAGAGCTGGGACCCATTTACCCCTGATCCCCATCACAAGGACAAACTGAACTACAAATAAAACCCCCAATTTTTCCACATCATAAAAAATGACTGCAATAGGCACCACCTTCTACTCTGATATGATTTTTGAGAGGCTTCCCTCAGTAATCCCCACCCCTGATGCGTATGACACTGTTAGAGAACCTCTAAAAACTTTTTCTCCATGTTTTACTTGTCAGCCTAATGGCAGCTAATTATTTCTGGTCTCTTATCTGAGTTGAACCTGATGTATACAAATAACCTTACAAAGAAAAAAGAAAGCAAAAAAGTTCATAGAATGTTTGAAATCTGTCTGTTTGAGAAAACGTTGAGGCTCAGCAGAGCACCTGAGAGAGTGGCAGGTTAGCAGGCAGGGCTGACAGCCACGTTCCCACGCTCTGTGTCTGCTGTAACTCAGAGCTCCCACCATGGCCACTAACCTCTCTGTGCTTAGTTCACTCATCTGTCAAATGGGGCCAATTTTTTTCCAGCTCAAAATATCTCAGTGAAACTTCATAAACTCAAGCTGCATCAAAGAACTAAAAGACAGATACAAATGCTCACACTTAAAGGTGAGGTTTTTGTATGGCCCCAGCTCAGTCAATCTTTTGGGACACATTGTGAACTTGCTTGAATAAAACCTGAACAAGGGAAATGAAGCAGGTAGAGGTACACCCTCTTAACTTACATATCACCTTCAAAGTCTGTGAAAAAGCTTTGGATGAACAGGTCAACAAAAGGTTATGAATGACCCAGGCACTATGACCAAGAGGAAGAAGGAAATTGTGTCTGATGCCTGTTGTGCCACTGTTGTGTAACATCATTTCCCCAAGCTCACAGTCACAAAGCTGCAGCCAGGAAAACTATGGGAGGCAAGCTTGCTCTTTTGACCAGATTATCTCCTGGTTAGAATCTGTAGATCATTTGGCTATTGCATTACTGGAGGCTACTGTTGTCAGCAAGGGTTAGTCTTCCAAAAAGACAGCCATCATACAACACCATGAAAATGAGTATTACAAACTTGTGCTCTGGAGTCACTTAATGCATCTAGACTTCAAAAACAAATGTTTCATCAGAGAAGAAAAGATAATGAGAAACATCGATCAGCCTCATGCCACATCAGATGCATGTGGCTGACATTAATCATCTCAATAAGCCACATTGAAGCCTGTAGTGTCTTTTTATGACAGTAACTTAGATCTCTTTCCAGAAAAACATATCATATCTTGATAGCAAGAAGCTGAAAAAAATCCCATTGGTGTCCATAGCTGTTTAATGTACCCAAGTTTGACCCAGACATTTAAATATTTTCGTAACACCAAGAGCAATAAAAAAACCCCATGAAGAATCTTTTGGTTGTGCAATCTGTGTGTACTTTGACCAAAGGTTTTCGTGCTGCAAGCAGTAGGTGGCACGCTTAATAAATGAATATTAATCTCACAACATGTTCTCATGGTGTTTTACTGCTGTCTTAAAACTCAGATAGAAAACAATCTACCAAAGGATGAACACAAAATATTGAAAGCTCAGGTTCTTTAGATAAAACTGAAACGAGTAAACAAATTACACTACAACTCTATGAATCCAAAAAAATCAGGACTGACTCCTGCCCCATCACAGAAATGGAATAATTGAAACAGAACTCTAATCCCAAATTCTCCATCTGAATATGTTATTTCTCATTGCATAGGGAAAAAAATACCATCAGAATCACTCTAGTCAAATATGCAAATGAGTGATTATATTCTTTCCAAGTAAATTATCTCTTGGGTTTCTGTTTGGGAAGACAAGGTAGGCAGATAACACTCTTCTCTGGCAGCACTGCTCTCTACCAGTCCAGACTTCCTCCTTACTCCAAATCAGCTCACGCCAGTCAGGGGTAAAGAGATCTCTTAGTGGAGACCAAACATATCTAGCAAGTTTTGTGAAGTGCTTTGGGAGTCTTTGTGTTTAAAAGCAGAGGAAAAATGGGAGATTGTAATCATTTGAAAAGCATGGAATGCCACATGAACAATGTCTGCTCCTGGGATTTATTTTGTTTGCTATGCAGGTAAGCAAGGGATAAAAACCAGTGCATTAACTCTGGGTATGGAGCAGCCCCTGTGAGCACAGCACTTCTGTCTGGGGGAGCAAAGGGAACACTACATTTAGTTCACACCAAGGTGAAAAAATTACAGAGCTGCCTATGCCCTCCTGTGCCATGGCTACATGATGAAAACCACTGGGGTTGTTGGAGCTCTGTACTTCTGTTATTCTTCACTTGCATTCAGGAACTGATTTATTACTAAGGCTATAGAGGAGGAAGAGACGAAAAGCTAAACATTTTGTGTGCTTTGCATCTGGCAAGACATAAAACACACTGATTTCAAGCATGAGACAGGTCACTGACAGTGACAGACATGGCTGGAAACATCTCAGTTCAGCAGCAGTAACTCATCATTTGAGCTGAGTGTAATTGTCACCAGGTGTCAAGTCCCATTGTCTCCGGCTGTGGGGCTCCAGGCTCCCAAGGAAATTATCACATGAAATTCTCCTATACAATGTGGTTTTTGCATTTGCTGGGATGAACTGACACCAAAGCAAATCCCCTCTGCATTCCTTTTGACACTTAATATCTCTATCAAATCCCCCTGAGTCTCACAGAAAGCAGAGAATAAAGAAAACAAGTTTCTCCTCTCAGTGGCTGAAACTTGATCACTTTTATTTTAAAGGGCTGAGAAATGCAGTAACTTGCATTGCAACGATTTCTTTGGAGGAAGACCTTGGAAGGTATTAATGTCCTGTGCCCTGCTCAGGAAGAATAATGCCAGCCCTCCATCTCACTAGAAAGCAGAAAATGATCCTTGTCTCCAGTGTAATGAAGAAGATAAAGCAATGACTATAAAGGATCAAGAGCTGCACTTTCTGTATCTGGCCCATGATGGGTCCTGTGCTGGTACACAGAGGAGATTAACATAAGAACAACCTGAGCTATGTTTAGTTTTTAATAGCTCGTATGTGTGTATGAGGCCACACTGATCCCCTAAAAACAGCCAGATGGTCATCAAAGGATAAAATGAAATCACCTATGTTTACCTCTTGCAGAGTTATTAAAATGTTTACTATCAAATCGTGACTTCAAGGACATTTCAGCTTTTCAATAGTTTTCCAGCTTTAACTATCACTGCTACATTAGCAATCTATATGGTTCAGGAACTTATGCCTCAATCTTTTCTACTAAGCTTTAGTAGAATTTGCCTCTAAATAACATTAGATGCTTACAGAGCATTTTCAATCAATGACACCGCAATACATTAGAAAAAAAAATTGCTCATTTGAAAGATCTGTATTAGCCTACCAGTCAAGGAAGAAAACTAACAGTAAAGTAAAACTTCTCTTTTACCAAGTTTTCTGGTGCAGTTGGGTAACAAGAGCAGGAACGCTCTCTATAACACTTCTGATATTTCTATAGTAGAAGAAGACTTCTGCAGGAAAGGAGAAAAAAAAATCCTAACAGCTCACTAAGTCAAAAATTGTATCTGCATTCATTGAACTAAAGAGAAAATGTGGGTTTATGTTAGTGATGGGGAGAGGGAAAGGAGAGGAAGAACCCACCCTGTAGAAAACCCTGTCCTAATAAGGTTAATTTACTATTTTCCAACAGCTGCAGATAGGAGAGAGTCAAGAATACCTTAAAACTCATTTATTAATTTCCAGCCAAGAAAACAAAAATACCCAGATCAAAAACCAATTAAATTCTTTGAATAATTCATTGCCCTGACTATGCCTTATCATACACTAAGCATTCACTCTACATCAGAGGGAGACTTTGTAAAGGTTTGGGGGAAAAACATGGAATCATAGAATTGTTTAGGGTGGGAAAGACCTCACGGAACACCATTTGGGACCAGCCACCAGCTGGATGTAACTCCATTCCCCTCCACTCTCTGGGCCCAGGTGCCCAGCCAGTTTTATCCCCAGTGAACAGTGTCCCATGCAGGCCATGATCAGCTGGTTTCTCCAGGAGAATGCTGTGGGAAATGGTGTCAAAGGCTTTGCCAAAGTCCAGGTAGACAATACCCAGAGCCTTTCCCTCAACCCCCGTGTGGGTCATCTGGTGATAGAAGGAGCTCAGGCTGGTCAGGACCTGCCTTTCACAAACTCATGCTGGCTGGGTCTGATCCCCTGGCAGTCCTGCACACACCATGTGATGGCACTCAAGATGATCTGCTCCATAAGCTTCCCCAGCCATGGGGTCAGCTTGACAGGCCTGTAGTTCCCCACATCCTCCTTGTGGCCCTTCTTGTGGATGGGCATCGCATAACTTCCACTCAGCTGGGTCCTCCCCAGTTAGGCAGGACTGCTGCTAAATGATGGAAAGTGGCTTGGAGAGCACTCTGACAGCTCCCTCAGTATCCCTGGGTGGATCCCATCCAGCCCCAAGGACTCCTGTGTGTCTAAGTGGTGTAGTAGGTCACTGACCACTTCTCCTTGGATTATGAAAGCTTCATTCTGCTTCTTACTCCTGTCTTAAAACTCAAGGGCTGGGAGCCTGCAGAACTGGTCTTGCTGCTAAAGACTGAGGCAAAGAAGGCATCAAGTACTTCAGCCTTTTCACTGTTTCCAGTAAAGGATGGAAATTCTCCTTAACTCTCTTTTTGCTGTTAATGTATATATAGAAATATTTTTTATTGTCTTTTACAGCAGTAACCAGATTGAGTTCCTGCTGGGCTTTAGCCTTTCTCATGTCTTCCATCCATAACCTCACATGAATTAAGTGGTTTTGTTTTCCTTTCACAGAGCTGCAGAAACCTGTAGCCTGTAGAAGACATCTGGTGCAGTCCCATACTCAAAGCAAGTCCTATTAGAGCAGGCTGCTCAATGCTATGTTTGGGGTTTTGAGCCTTTTGAGTCTCTGAAGATGGAGAATTCAAAATCTCTCTGGATCTTTCTTCCACTGTGTAAAATCCCTCACCTTGGCACTGAGCACCTTGAGAAGAGTCCCTGTCTGACTTTTTCCCACTAGGTAGTTGTACCCACCCATTTGATAGCTGTCAACAGCATTAAAGTCTCCCCTTAGCTTTCTCTGAACAAACCCATTTTTTCAGCTTTTTCTCATGCATCACATCATACAGTTCCTCAACTAATCTTGCTCTATTAGGTCAATGTTTTCTTTGTACTGGTGAGCCCTCAGCTGGGCACAGTACTTAAAAAAGGAGCCAAATAGAGGGAAAAAATCCTTTCCATCAACCTGTTGGTTGGATACACTTCTGCACACACAGCAAAGAGTGCAGTTGGCCTCCTTTGGCACATAGGGACCCAGCTGATTTTGATAGCTGGAGAGGTTTTTCTAAGAAGAGTGATGAGAGTTACTTTTAATCCTTTCCCTGTAGAAGTCTGACATTCTTAAGAGGCTTTTTAGCACCCGCTTCCTAAATCTAATATAAGAATATGGTTATTCCCAGCCCCATGTGAGTTTGTTGGCAGACACAGTTATTCTACAAGCAGAAAACAATCAGGGCCCCAATAATATGTGAACCATAAAAGCAATGCAAACCATTTCTGTAATCATTTTCTGATGTTCAGACATATATTTGATCTCCTAGAGTTCTTTTCCTTTGTTCTACTTGAAAGTAAAAAAAAAAGTAAAAAAGATTAGCCTTTGTGCTTATTGACCTCTAATGCCCTGTTAAACCAGTGGGAGTTTCAGATGTGACTGTGTCCTAGGGTCTAGAACTACACCCAGTCAGAGTACCACTCTACTTGTCTGCTTCAATCTAAAGGGTGTGATTCATATCAGAGTATTTTAAAAAATCGAAATTGATCAGCTCAAGAATCACTTAACCTGTTCTCTGCCGACTTCACACACATAACAACAGATTCAAATTTGATGTAGGTAAAAACAAAATACGGGTTATATTAGACAGAAATTATTTTAGACTACTTGGATCAAGTTCTCTGTGTCCATTACTGCTAGGACTCCAACCATTTGTTTCTTTTTCTCTGCTAAGTACTTCCATATTACTACTGTCTTCTGGAGGAGTTGTTTCTGCCTTTGCAACATCTTGATCAGATCGTGCTTTTGTTCAGAAGTAGCTTACACAGCATGTATTAAATAATGATGATGAGAGTATAAAAAAATCATAAAGCTAGATGTTGGTATTTTTTTCTTGTGTTGCAGATCATCAAAATCTAATGTTGAATCATATTGCAGACAAACCACATTCAAGGGAAGTATTATAACTTAGATCCAATAAAATATATACCAGTGTTGTTTTTTTGTCTCAAAACTAAGATCAATACATTCTTGCACATAATGACATCTATAGTAAAAAGAAAAATAAACAGAAAGTAAAGAGGATTCATGGATTTCTACAACATTTCTGTTGATTGCAAACATTTAAACAAGTATTTCTTAAAGCTATAAATCGTAAAAATTAGAGTTGATTGCAACATTGCAACAGAGGAAAACGAATGCTGCCAAATTTGTCTTACCTGTTCCGAGAAACAAGACGTGGTATCTCCCATCAGCAGCATTCACTCGATCCACAGCAATCTTTGTATACTTGTAGTCAGCTCCTATCCTGATGATTAATGGCCTCTTGTGTATCGGGTAAATGGGATTAAACATCAAAGGGTGATTCCTAATGAAGGTCACAACATCGTCTGGAAACTCTTTGGTTGTCCGCACATTGGGTGTGAAGGCTCCTCCCGGGCACTGCAAGAAACATGCAATGATGAACAGTACTTATCATCTCTCAGAGAGTTTTCATCTCCAGATCATTTACAAATGTGGACAGATAGTTGACAAAAGAAATTCCCAAAAAGAGCATTTCAGACTTGGGCCAAAACTTACTATATTCCAGTAAGGGGAATGAAGTGTTGAATAGCTACACTTTGAATTCCCATCACTTTTGATAAAACAAACCAAAATGTATTTTTGTACTTTCAAAAATCCAGCTTGATTGCAAAGATCTGTACTTCTGAACCTATTTCTACATGTTCTATGCTTCTAAACTGCCTGTTGAAAAAAAAAATCCAAGAGATTGGTATGGGAAGACACCAAACTCATGCATCTTTTTTTTTACAGAATTAGTTCAAAGGCAGAAAACAAAATCTGATACTTAATTGCAATTTGGCCAATATCCCTCTTGTCATTTTGTTGATTATAAGATGATGAAAGGCCCCGCAACTCATCTTCATTTGAAAGAGAAATAATATGGAGTTGATGAGGGAGTCCCATAACAACTTATTTATATCTGAAAAGATTGTCTACACATTCCTATATGCCTTAGGAGTAACTGAAGTCCATGAATGCTTTGGATGTTTCTTTAAATATAACGAAGAACCATCCGAATAATCATCCCAGAGGCATTCTGGGCCTCACGAGAAAATAGAAGCCATCTTAGACAACTCAACTCTTTACTGAGTTTGAAACTAAAAGGAGACTGTGAAGAAATCAGAACTATGTCAGTGATTGGTACAAAGTTCTCCATGTACTTCATGTTAATTTAATTGATTTTTTTTTTCAGCTACCACTACCTCACTTTTTATTGCTGCTCCTGAGCTTTCATTTTTTCCCTTTACCATATTTCTGAGCTGTGAAACTCTCCTCAGAGTACTGGAGATATTCAGAACTGTTTCCACACAGTATTTTTCCAATTGGAAAATGATTTGTTCAATAAAAAGCACTTGAAGGAAATTTGTTTATTTTGATGAGGGCCATTCTTACATCTAGGATGAAATTTCTGGTCAAAACCACAGACACAAAATAGCCAGTAGCTTAGGGAGAAATTTACCTCACCTGACTCCTACTCTCTTAAAGTCAGGCATTTATTCTTAGGTTTCCTCTGTAGTCAGTAATTCAGACTGAACACCCTGCTTTTAGATGGCTAAAATTACATAAAATGAATCATATTCAGAGAGACATGGAATCTCTCTGGGGATATGTGAGTCATGTGTCCAACCTACCTGATGAGCTGCAATGTTAGAATTTGGGTTTTCACCTCCTGGGGCATCCCTGTAACCACAGGAAGGAGTGCCTGTTCTACCCTCACTGCTAAAAGCTGCTCCATATTGTGCACCCAATAAACTATTCATTGGGCATACCAGGAAACAAGTAGAGAGGGGACTTCAGCCTAATCACAGGTTTTAGGGTCATCTTCTGGCTCAATTAGGAGTTAATTATTTATACAAAGCAGAACAGCTCTGGTAGGAACTCTCAAAAAGAAATTGCTCTGGCATCAGTACCCTCCAGGAAGAAGAACCAGAACTCAGCTCAGACATGGGCTGCTTCTCTCATCTGACATCCTTGCTGATTTATTTTTCTGGGGTCATATTTATCCTAAGGGTTTTGTTTTGGCTCTCATTAGAAATGATGCTCTATGTTAATGCTCTAGGATTGCCCACAAAGTTCAGTTCTTACTATCTTGCTTGCTCTATCCTCTCCAGCATATTCATCCACATTCCAGAAAATGTATGGAACTATCTGTTAAGATTAGCAATAAATGCTTAAGAAAGAACTGCATTCATCATTAGCAAGATTATTCTACTTGGTAGTGCTCTGCCAGACCTCAGTTCCTTTCAAGAGGGATTCTGTTTCACAAACAGTTCAACTTA
This sequence comes from Euphonia xanthogaster, assembly GCA_034509185.1. Classification (NCBI taxonomy): domain Eukaryota; kingdom Metazoa; phylum Chordata; class Aves; order Passeriformes; family Fringillidae; genus Euphonia; species Euphonia xanthogaster. The sequence goes on along the minus strand of JAYDZK010000056.1, from coordinate 10,118,487 downwards.
AACTTTTCTGTCTCACATAGCTCAATTAGAAGTCTTTCTCTGATACTTTCAACCCTTCTATTATTGAGATGGAGTCATAAGACTTTTGTCTTTGACTTCTTGCAAAAATGTCTGCGCTATGATTCACACCAGCATGACCCTAAAAACTTACATTATATCATTGTTCCGAGCAAAGCTTTAACAAACATGTTTAATCCATTAATTCTTTTGCTAAACCAGTGAAAAGCAAAAGAGGATATTGAAGAAACCCATAATCTCTCCCTTTCCTGGAGGGATTGAATGGGCATCCTTCACAGCTCATTCAAGAACTTGTCTACACAATTTTATGTTTGCACTTGATTATCAGAACTCTTTAATTTGCAGCATATTCTCCAATATGCTGTAGGTACAAAAACTATTTCTGTAAACTCTGAAGAATGGAAACTACCCTCAAACATCATTGAGTTTAGTAGCAAGCTGCCAATTTTGTATTTCTTTTTCCATAAGTAAGTTTTGCTTGTGGAGAAATAAGAAACCACTGGTATTTAGCGAAGGCCAGCCAAACACTGCCGAGTTGATCATGGCCAAAAGAATGTATTGCTTCATTTAAGCCTACTGAAGCTACACTGAAGCCTTTCCATTGTTTAACCAGTGTACTGCAACATGATGAACTTTCACTTCTACCCAGAGGTTTAGTATGAATATCTCTTTAGGCAACTGCAAAGTAGGATTTTCCATGTCATATAAAAGCCATCCCTGTCTAGTCCAGTATCCCAGAAGTTACAAAGAAAGTCCATTCCAGAGAAAAGAAGATCAAGTCCCACAGACTGCAAACTTGGCTAATCATTTTAAATCTTTGAGCACAAATTCTGAGCAGTGAAAAATCCCCACATCCCAATCTTTGTAAATGCTTTGGTATGAGTGAAAAATAAAGTTTGTAGCACACATTGAAAAGTGGAAATTTTCTTTGGCACTGAAATAAAAGCAAAGCCAAAGAAATTTCATCTTAGAAAATATGACTTAGGGATACTGTGTTGTGGCTGAATCATGAGGAATCACGAAAGCCAGTGATCCAAAAATGAGCAATGGTCATTTAAAGGAATCTCTATGAGCTATGATCTAAGAATTTATCTTCCAATTCAGAGCTCATCGGCATATCTGGAAAGTGTACATAGTTTCTGTCACCATGTTAAATCCAAATCTGATTTTTTCCCCCTTTCTGTTGTGTTACCCAATTTTTTACGCCCATCTGGAATACCTCAGAAGCCTCCATGAGGTGAACCAAGAAAAACATGGCAGTGGTTGAGGAAACACGTACAAACAAAACCCTCTGAAGCTGCAAGAAACTCTGAAATGTGACTAATCACAAGAGTGTGAAACTTCCTGTTTAAATGGGTCTATTTTTAAAGCCTCAGTGCACTCTTGAGATTAGAGCTGCATGAATTAATTGCAAGGAAAGACTAATGCTAGCATTAGACCTTAGTGGAATGTCAGGTATTGATTAGTTAATTCTAGAGATCTGGGAATGTAGTCCTAACTCTTACAGTCAGCAGCAACTGCACTAAAATGTCATGAAGAATTGTGTGAACAGGGATTGCGTGAACAGGGAGAGCTACTCCATGTATCTGAGCTATTCTATGTAGGAGAGAGAAAGAAAGAAAAAGAAAAGATTTTGCAGCATGAAGACAAATCAGACTGAAATAGTGATATGGTTAAGGGTTCCCACAGGGACTGGCAAAATTAAAATAAAATTTAATTTCCTGTGATGAATGGAAAAGCACCAAAGTGTTAATCTAAAAAAAAAATAACTGTATTGTTGAGAAATAATTTATGATTCTCTGCATATTTATTTTGTTCTGATACTTGAGAAACTGTAAGACTTCACAGGAGTCAACACACACCCACACAACCATACCTCATTTAGCAAATATGGATTCAGAGATGGTTCTAGAGAAAGTTCATACATTCTTCATTAAAGCTTGAAATATCACATGTTACATTTCTGCTACATATAAATTAAGAATAGTAAAAAAAAAGGTAAGTAAATAAAGAAAGAAAAAGGTGCATTAACAGCAATTTGTATACGTCATGAATTGAAAAGTAAGAAGAAACAATAGTTTTGTTTAAATATTTCATGAGATACTATTACACAATTTGGAAACAGAGCTAGCTCTAATTGTCTACAGAATTTATTGGAAGATTATAAATACCCCTGATACAATGAAAGGAAGTCCTGAAAGCAAGGCACACAAAAAGCATTCTTACAAGGAAGATGATGGTGAACTGCATGGCAAGAAAATGCTTTTATTTCTAGGTCTCTCTTCTAAGATTCAGAACCTGGCATGGTTTGACTCAGTCAAGTGACAAGTCCCAGAAACCTTGTTCTCTAAATCTCCTACTACATCTCCTAAGCACCTGAGTAGAGGTGCAAGATTCTAGAGAACTAAAGAAAATTCGTACAGACAGAAGACAGACTTACAGACATTTGGATCCAGGCTGTGGAACACACCAACAATGCTATCTTTGCATGCTTGTTTATTTAGCTACATTTTGCTCAAATGTACCCACAAAATGGAAATGCCCTTGCAAACAAGGGACCTATCACCTAATGAACGAATTCTTATCACCTTTGAAGCAGAAAGAGAAAGAACAACTAACACTTTACATGACTTTTAATTCTTCCTAGAAGACTTCCAGACACAACATGATTTGCAGTTGGATTTGCAGGCAACTGAAAAGCAAATAAAATAGTCCTGAATTGTAACTGTCACAGTCACATACAGACTTTTCTCCTGGAATAAATAATATTTATTTATGCATTAAACAAAGACAAGCAATTGGCAAGACTGAATAAACATCTTTGTACTTACGGTGCCAGGTCGCGGGTATGGAATTCTGCCCTGATATGGAATCAGCTGGTGGTTTGGGCCCTCCTTGTGTGCAAATGGTCCATTGAACACAGTCTGGATGTCAGACAGATGATACACACACACAGCTGAGCCTTTAAATATGGAGCTGGAAGACAAGAGAAAGTTAGCATTGCAATCTACCAACTTTTTTACAGCTTTTCCATAATTTTGCATGGTCCAATGATGAAAGATACCTCTAACATAATATTGTATACAATTTATTGCTTTTATATGGATTTAAAACATTTTAAATCAACGAATCTAGCTGCCCAATATGCACCACGACTTAAGACTCAGCACCTTTCTGAACAGTGAACTGAAAAAAGAGAGAGGCAGGCACTACCCTACTGGTGCAAAAGGAAGATTTCCTAACGCTAAATATAGAAGAAATATAATCTGGCTCCAGTTAAATCAATGGCAAAAATATTGCTGACTTCAGTGAGGCAGGAGTTTTATAAACTTTGTACTGCCAAGCTCAGCACAGGTTTCCAGAACTCCTACCAGTATATTAACTACAAGATCTCCATGAGCCTCTTAAAATACATGGCTAAAATATTAAGCAAAACATCCAGAGCAATTACAATTGTTTGGATTATTATATTCAGTTTCCAGCTTTTTTTTTTTTTTTTGCCAAAAAATGGGGACAAGATGTGGCCGTGAAGGAATTACTCCTATACAGTCCTCAAATCCACCCATAAAACTGGTCTTCATAAGAGCCAAGTTTGAAGCTTCCTGAGGGAAACCCAGGTTCACCTAAGAAAAGGGCATGTTCTTCCCACTGCTCTAGATTCAGCCATGGGTCCAGGTAGCACAAGCAGTGAATGGTCTCCATCACCCCATGATGATGAAGGGCACTAGGGAAAAAATTTCCAGATTGATACTAAGGCTGACTACAGTGATTAAGCCGCCTCATTTTTCCTCTCACTGCATGCAAGGTTTGTGGTATTTATTTTTAAAAAATGGAAACTCCAGACAGTCTAAAATCTGCCTAGTGTTAGCTGTAGGATGAAGATAATCCAAGTAACTGTTTTTAATTGAAGAAAAAACACTCCAGAAAAAAGCCTGAAAACATTACACATAGTGTCTAAACAATAGAAGTGAAATCCACATTGCTCTCAGCTATATATGGATTAGCAGAATGAACCTTTTAGATGGATTATGGTATTTGTGGAAATTTTACTAGGTATTAATAGATTTTGAGAAATGCATTTAGTCTTTCCAGATGTTTTATGTTAGATTTACAGCATATTATGACACTAAGATAATTTAGGTCAGTATTACTTGGTTTCATCTGTATGATTTAGATAAAAATGCTAGTAGTTACTACTTCCTGTGATGTTTCTCTCTTGCTACTGTTATGAGTTGGAAGTCTACAGAGACAAAGATACAGGAACTATTAGGGAGTAGAAATTCTTATGGTTTCTGTATTTAACAAGATAACATATTCAACCTATAGCTGAACAAAAATAAAGCAAGAATAGACCAATGCACGTGCAAAAACTTCAGTGCAGAGAGAAAACAGCTTGAGAGCCAGGAAAAAGTGAGGGTTTCTCTTGTCACCTTATATGTTCCTGTGATTCAAATCTTACTTCCACTGACAAAAACCAAAATTAGGTAGAAGTATTTCCAGTTCAGTCATGTTGAACCCCCAACCTAATTGTAAGTGTGGTTTTACTACTAAACATAAGCTCATCCCATTTTATTTTTGTGATGTAGAAATTATAGATAGCACCTAAATTTACAACTTATGTAATGGTTTTTTTTCCCAATTAAATATCATAGAATCACATTCTCCTATCATATTTACATATTTGAGTAACCAGATCCCTATAGCCCAGTGAAAAACGTTTTGGAGAAAAAAAATCTGAAAGGATTTTTTTACTAAAAATTGCCATTAAAGTAATTATTAATAATAAATTACATAATTTTCTAATTTGATCAAATAAATGAAAATTTTAAAAAAATCTCCATGAAGACTTCTCTGAATGTAAGAAATAACAGCTAAATAATAAAGGGTAGCATATCAGAAATCAGGGGATAGTAACCAATTTTACTCTTTGTTAACACTATGCAGTGAGGGCAAGAGGAAAAATAAAAATATAAAGGTAGAGGTGGAAGAATCTGTTGGTCTATCTGTGAGTCTATCTTTGTGGAGAGTTTCAGCATAGTAAGCCATATCTAGGTGCTTCCACCACCCTTGGGAGCTCAGTAAATGCTTTCTAAACCAGAGAGTAAGTGAATACAACTGACTGGAAACAGGGAGCTGCAAGGAAGTGACCAGATGCCACGTAAGCTTGTCCTTTTGTAGCCAACTGAAGCCAATATGGTTATTTACCATCTCTGTGATCATCAGCCAGCTGAGACTGGAAATGATTTGCATGAATTCATGTAAGATATCCTGGTTTGATCCTTCAGGGTGCTGGATGTTCTTCAGGAGGTGTTAAGTGCTCTGAGATGCCACATGAGTTCACTGCCTTGAAGTCATTTAGCTTTCCACTGCTGAGCAGTGACAAGTGGCCCTCCATGGAAATGTTTTCCCAGTGGCAGCTGACAGTATGTCAGGAAGCAGTTTGCTCCAAGCAGCACAGCGCTGACATAGATACCAACAGCAATGACACCGAGACTCCTGCATGCAAACCACAGCCACGGCAGACACGCAAAATTGCCCAGCACAGCCTCATCCACAAAATAACAGTTTCACCTTTCATGCAGAAAATTAGGCAGTTCAGGTAATTTTTTTCAAATCTCCATGTTTACCTTGATGTTGTAAAAATTCCATACACGAGCGTTGTTCTGGGGTTATCTGTCTCTAGGAGAAACACATCCTCTGTAAGAAAGAGAAAGAAAAACATTTTAGATTGTAAGAAAAGCTTTATTTTCCAGTTTAATTGATGATTTTAATCCTTCAAAACTCAACAGTAGTTTTATCTCAGACTTGAATGGGAAAAAGGAGACTTACCACATGAACAGATCAGATATGCATAAATCTAGCATTTAAACACTCAGAAACAAATTTGGAAATTAACTCCATGCCCGCTAACCTTATGGAGACAGAAGGCAAAGAATTTCAAATACATTCAGGATCTACGTCACACATTTTTCTCAGCTGCATCTTGTTTCAGCAGGTTGTTAAGCAGTAGGAAAACATTAAAGTTGCAGTAGGTTAGACAGAGTTCCCATAGATGGATGTAATCAAAACCAGGGAAATTAGGTGTTTTATTGTCCAGAATGCACTGAAGTGCCCTCACTAGAGCATTTTCGACATGATATGAATGTTAGACAGCTCTGCAGGAAAGACTGTGAGAGATGTAAAACTGCTGCCTCCTGTTGTGTAGTGATTTATTGACTCCACTGTGCAAAGCTGTACCTACTCACTGAAATGAATTTACCCACTGTTACCTCTGATCTGCTGATTTTTTTTACACTTCAGTGAAAACTACTTTAATCTCTGACAGATTCTCCTTACAAATGTTTTTAATAACTATAATCATGCTACCTCTTAAACTTAATTTACAACTCAAAAAAGACTGAACTGTGTGAGCTTTTTATCACAGAATATGTTCTTTAGCTTTCCATTAATTCATGGGGCTCTTTCATTTAACCTGCTGAATTTTTTAAATATTCTTTTCAATATGTCAAAAGCAAAAGACTCCACCATGCAGAACTGGAAGTGTTATACTCTCCTGAATTATACATGAACACAGAAGCATGTTTGCTCTCTCCCCGTTTTCTGAATTTCCAGCTGTGACTGTATTCTTCCTCTTTGCTAGGGAATTGTGCTGGGAGCCCATGCTGAGAGCATTGTCTCCTATTCACTATGGCCCTACATATTGTCATACAAGAAACTAAAAGCAGTTATCCTGCTGCTTTGTTGAAGAGGAGGGGGTTGGTAAATCACAGTTCTGAAAGATGAGCTGCTATGGCAGAGCCGAGGCACTGCAAACTTCAGAAAATCAGTCCTCCAAGCACCTTGCACATTCTGAGCTAGAGCAAGTTAGGATCTGCTCCTAGGCCCAATCAGGTTCCATTGAAACCTTGAACTAAAGCAAGTACCCCAAGTAGCTGTAAATATATAAACTCAAGAAGTCTCCAAACCCCATTTGCTATGGTGGGAATCAGGAATAATAATCAAGAAAAGAGAGAGGATACAATGCAGACAAGATCAGAACCAGATGCAGACCCAGTGCAGGGCACATTAGCTGCTATTCATATTCATATTCATATTCATATTCATATTCACATTTACATTTAAGTTACATTTATAGTAAAGCACATACCAAATCTTCAAATACATGAATTTAGAAGTATGATTTTGCACATCTCAACTACAGAAAACAGAATTTGGAACTTTCTGGTAATGTTGTAAGGAATGTAGGTATCAAGCTATGCATCTATTAATTCCCTCATGAAAAGAAACCTCTTGTGATTGTTGTATACATTGTGCATTGAATATTTACAGTATTTTGCATGTTGAAACAAAAATTTATATGACTGAATATTCCTGAAAAATAATATTATGGATGGTGCTATTGCTAGTGCCACTAACAGGATTTCTTAGCACTATCTTGAATTACCAAACTGATGACTCTACCCTATGATCAAAAAATAGAAAAAATGTATTATGGAAATGCTGTATGTTACACAGTGCTATAAGAAACAGTTTCAAAGGGATGTTAAGAACCCACTATTGTAATCCAAGCTAATAGCAAAACAGTAAGAGAGTCACTTAGATGTTTTCTTCCAATAATTAAATCTTTACATACATCGTTTTACATCAAGATTAATTACCTTAATTACCTTATAATTACAGAGACTAAGAATTTCTATTACAAAGAATTTATTTTTGCTGTCATAAAACTGCAAGGGGAATTTTGTCTTGGGCTTCTAGTGCTATGATTTCCCTGTTAACAACTTGACTAAGAAACTGAATGAAAATCAGTCATTAAATAGGCACAAGGCATAGCATTTAGATGAAATTTTAAGGAGTGTTTTCTGTGATACCTAATTCATCAAAGTATGTTTCTGTTCCGTCTTCATCCATTACTGAGCACACAAGTCTTGCTTTCAAGAATGTCGTCCACTTGTTCACGAGACTGCGCTGACCACCTGTGTCATTCTGGAAAGGAATATTAGTTTCAGAAAATAGGAAATAAAACACAGCTAACATTTTACTGGGCTTTCCCACATTTTTCTCAGGTTAATTTATTATCTAGATAATTATCTGGTAAATCTAATATTAAAAAATAGATAGGACTAAGCCAAATCCCCTCATCTAAGCATTCTATATGCAGAACAAACCAAGAACTAGTTTTCTGAGTGGACTTTCTCTGCTAGGCTAGCAGGATTGGAGGGTTGGGCAGTAGATTTTTGTGCATCAGCAATCTATGCTGTTATGAATGGAAGTGACTGTGGAGCTCTACATCACTCACTGACACCCAGGATAAAGTCCATGCTATCTATAAAAGGTCTCATGGTTCTATGCAGGGATGTTTTTTCTAGTCCTGACAGCTGCGCCTGACCTAGTGAGCCACACTAGTACATGAGGTGGATCCTCTAAACAGTATTCAGCAATGATGGCTAGCGTGGGTCAAGCTAGTGATGCACTGCTGCAAGTCCTGCTAGCTTGGTCCAGAGATGGCTTGCTCACAGCTCACTCATGGATCTTTCCAATTTTCCATGGTTCAGGGTGGGAACTGTAACTGCCAAACCAGGTGGTGCAGCCCTGAGGTGACAGATCCTGACCAATTGTGCTGGTGAATGCCTTATGTAAGAGCAGTGTCCTCCAAGCTACACAACATGATGTCACCCAAGGAAGGAGAATAACCAAAATGTAGAAGCTACTGAAATGGGATTTCAATAAAGTGCTGTGCATGTGTTACTGATGCTGCTGGAGTTGGTAATCCAACATTTTGGGTGACTCGTAAGGAGACTTTTCCATGGGTAATATATTTCACCAGTCTTAAAGGTGTTAATACATGAATATGATGGTATGTGTACAAGCATACAAATATGACTGGCTCAGTTTTATTTTAATCTGCCTTAGGATTCTGCCACTGGCTTCAGTGTAAGTCTAAAAAGGCTTAGGCTTTCAAAAATCATTTGGGCTTCATTCTAACAGTAAAAAATCTAATACAGCCGTAATTGTGTGAAATGTCTTCTTGCAAAACCCAAAAAGGCCTTTAGGCACTCTCACTAAAATACAGAGAATGGAGATTATAAAAGAGATCACATGCCTCAGCATATTGCCAGAGAAGGACAAACAACTTCACACCCAGGCACAACAACATCACAAAGCATCAAATTCTAAAGAAAACCCAAATTAAAGACAGGGACTATATAAACACTCACAATGAACTTCCTGAAGCATTCCAAAAGGAGGAATGAATAGGTTAGCAGCAATTGTGCATTTATAATTTTTCTCTCATTAAAAAAAAAAATTGATTTCACCAGAGATATTAATAGCTGCTTCAATCATTTTTCATCTACAGTTGATTAGAGATACAAAAAAAAACTGAAATAGAGACAATGAGGAGTGCTGTGAAAAAAAATTAATTATTGCCCAGGAATAGCCACAACTCCTGAATTTAAATTTCCTGTGCACATTTTTAAAGTTAGGCTCACACATGCATCAATGCAAGCAAGCAGAAAGAACAGATGTCGTAAAAATGAAAACAGCATTTGAAAGTTAAATCCACCAGTTTAAAAGCTTGATATTTCTGATGTGCATTAACTATTTTGAGTGTGTATGTGTGAACACCTTCATTGCTTAAAGTTCATTTTTATTAAGAAAACAATGTGTCTTATTTGTGCTAAGGACAGCAAGTTTGAAAACTCAACACTGGTAACTATTCTGACTCAGTCAGAGAAATACACAAATCCCTGAACCTCTACATTTCCATATTCTTACACGTATAGTTAGATATACATAACCAGTAGTTAGATATATATAACCTGCTCAGACCCTAGCTGTGAGCTCAGTAACAGCTCTTCTTAATTATGAATGGTGACACAGAAACAGGAAATTTTGTCAAATCAAAGGCTTCTCCAACATTTAGTCTTTTAGATTATCATGTCACACTAGCAGTTTATCCCAGCAACCTGGTAAACAAAATAGTTCTTACTGGGCACACTCTTGCAATCATTGAATGAATTTGCTTTGTGCTGCCGCTGTTGTCTGTGAGTCTTTCTTTGAAGAAGAAGTAGATTTTGGCATCATTGGGGTCAGTGCCATCTGGGATAACATGAGCATCCACAAAAATAGGCTCTGAAATGAAAAAGTTTACCGAAGGATGAAACCAAAAGATGTATCAGTATAAGGAACAAATGATTTGACATTTACTGACTGCTTCAAGGAAGTGCTGAATATACTAAATATCAACAGGTAAATGGCTCCATGCTGGTAGCCATATGTGCTTGCATCCTCAAACTTTATTTCACAGCAAATTTTTGGAGGAGCAGTCCAGAAGCAATGGTATTGGATTACTGCAGAGATCCAAAGACTTTGAGGAAGAAGGAAGAATCAGTGTGTTATCTGGGGCTCTTAAGGAAAGTCTCATTGAGACAAAACTTAAAAGTAAGCTGGAAGAGCTTAGGAATATAACAAATAAGGTTCACAAATAAGAGAGGAAAACAATTTGTGTAACCCAGAAAAGGAAAGGAGGGTAGGCAAATGCTTGAGCAGCATTTGACTTTGTATCAGATGCTGGTAAACATAATCAAATGTATGTGTAAAACACTAGAAAGGAGAATTAGGGAGAGAACAAAATAATTTATAACCTTAACAGCAAACATATAATGAACAGTGCAGGAGCCCTCAGAATACCGCCTTTGACTGAAGGAAGGGGTGGCCCTTCTCCCTGCATGAAGGCTTTGTCTTTTCAATGATCTTGCAAGATTGCTTGCTCAGTTGAAGTGCAGTACAAAGTTTGAAACAATCTGATACAAAGGTTGAATGTCTGACATAAAACTCATTTTGAACTGCAGCATTTTTCTGTTCACATAAATCTATTCTCAATCAATATAACAAATGTCATGACTCTGGCTCTAAAAGAACATAGAGATAAATTGTACTTTCAAGTACCTGTTTTGAACAGGTTGATTTTCCAGAAATTAGGCATTTTTAAATTTTCTTTTTCTCTAATTCATTTTAGGATGCACATGTTAGGGTGCACAGGTAAGTGTAGGAATGTATAACAAAAAAAAAAAAAATAAATTAGAGAGCAGATGTCGTTTCCCTTTCATAGTGAAATGAATTTGTGAATGAAATCTTGTGATTTCATTGTAGTCACAGCCAGACAGGAATATTAAGCCACCATAAAAATATCAAGACAAAACCACAGTAACTTTTTACTTTAATATACCCAAAGGCTTTTTAAATCTGTAACTGCTGTGTTAGTTGGTTTATAACCTTTCATAGCTACCTCTGCTCAGAGGGGTGACTACCACTTTAATTTAAATTGGTTTAATTGGAAGGAGTCTTCTTAGCAGTAAAGACAGGGAGAATTTTCACAGTGATGTCAGTGAATCAAAGAATTAGGTGATTCCGCTCAGAAATGAGCTTTTCTACTGTGTTTAGATAACCAACTTCTCACCACTGAAATAAGTGGCAGTGATCCACACTGACTTCTCTGACAGTGGGGCACTCTTCTGCACACATTTTGAATGCAAGTAGTGGTGAATCTTCTGTGCAGAGATGGATCACCTTGAATTAACTGAAGCTGGTGGCTTAGAATCAAACACTGATTTAAAGCAATATCTGATTCATTACAGGTGAAAGCACTTCTCTAGAAATCAGACTGCCTCCAATTGCCATTGCAAAGGTTTTCATACACTTGCCCACAAAAGAGCTTGGCTCAGCCTTAATGCAAAAAAAGGCCCTCTGGTAGGGGGGCCTAGGAGCTTGGTTCATGCAGAGATCCCTCTACATCTGTGCATTGTCTACAGTTTGTATTTACACACATTTCTTCATGGTTCTTCTTCATAAATTAAGTTCAGAGACAAGCTCTTTAAAACGTAAGATCTCTGTTTTAAGCAAAGGAAAGCAGAATCTCTGTGACACCCATTAATACTCTGATAAATTAAAGGAATCTCACCACTCAGCCACTTGGAGTTGTGCTGGTCAGTCCTCACTGCATTCCTCCTGGTTAGACTGCGAAAAATGGCTGCATCTGTCCCCATGAAATCAATATACATTCCTGAAAAAAGCTCTTCATCTGTAAAGAATTGAAATGGAGGGAAAATTGTTATGGCTTTTGGGAAAAAAGAAAAGATTATTTTAAATTCATCAGCTCTTTATTTACACAGGAGTCTATACAGATAAATAATGGGTCATGGGAATGAGGTTTCCTCTAATTTACAAAGACTCAAACTAGAATGCATGAGAGTAAACAGATTTTTCTCAGAGACTTTATGGAACTGTACCATTAAATGCCACAGCAGAGCTGCATAAATGGGAAACCATTCTTGTTAGGAATTTTAGTTGCCCCATTTGTACTGCTAAGGATCACTGAAGAATCAGGCTACTGTTATCAAAAAGTATCACATTCAGTATCTTAAGTATGCACTTCAAAGAATTTTTTTTTTTTTTCTTACGAAAGTAGTTGAAGTGACTGGGTTGAATTTATTGCTGCTGTAAACTGGCACAACATCTATTGCAGTCAGTGGATCAGTGCCAATCTTTACCAGTAGCATTGTTATGGCTGCCCCAGGCAGCCTCAAGCTGACTTCAGTACTGCACAGGCCAGACAATCGTATCACTGAACTTTACTCAGAGTAATATGGAGCAACAGTTGTCCTCTGTTGTGTACTTGGTTCTAAGTATAGGGTCATTATGCCTGAGCAGAATGAGACATGCCACTCCTACATTAACAGAACTAGGAGCTTCTGCTCCCTGTGCAGGGCTTAAAACTCAGCCCATCGGTCAGGATATCTGCTTGTTTCAGTCTGTGTGTGTGCATAAACATATGTATATATAATTACAATTATAATTACATATACTATCATTTTCTACTCTGTGAATTACCAAGCAATTTCCACTGACTAATGACAATGAAACCCCAGAGCAGAAAACAGTAGCTAAAATAAACTCTAACTCTCAGAGTGGGAGTGGTGGCTGAATACATTCCAGTACAGCTGGGTCCCTTGATTGATGTTTTTGTCTGTACTCCTGGACTACCCAGACAGTGTGGTCAAGCTGGCAAGAGTCACAGGCTCAGAAATACTTGAGACTATTTTCATGCTCTGTGTGTGTGTGTTCATAATCAGCATGGCAGACTATTGAGAAGCTCATGAGAGGATCAAAACTGTAGAGACTTTGCTTTTCTGCTGCTAACTGCAGCCTGAACTGAACCCTGGCAGGGCATCCAGCAGCCACTCTTCTGCTCTCACCTCTCCCCATGATGATGACAAGATTCCTACACAGGGGATTTAAGCAATGTATTTGCTGCATGTTGCTGAAGCATTTACTTCTGGAGCAGGTATTGACAGATGGATGTTAGATCTGGACAAATTCATAAGTGATTTTGTATATTTGCCTCCTTGTCTCAATCCATCAGAACTTTATCCTTATTATGAAACAAATTGGCTGAAAGAGATCAGGTTGATGGTTCTCACTAAATGTTATGTACAGTCCTGTGCATACACATATACATACACAGTTCAGAACAGTACTACACTATGTAATTTTAATCCTATTATATATCAACAGTATTACTTATGTCTTAAGCATTCCTAGTGTTGGCTTGCTAATCATGTACCAGGGGATATCCATCAGTTCCACTTTCTTCTGGTAAAATCCTTAAATTCCACACAGTATTTGGTCTGCACAGCACAATGAGTTCACTCTACTTCACTCTGTTACTGGGGGGAATTACTGAATTGATGAGGTATGTCTGCGTTTATAAATGTCTCATAGTTGTGGTGGGGAGAAAGACATGCATCCTGCACACTAGTATTGCCAAGCTGCTTCAAAGCACTTTTTTCGTTGCTTTGATGCAAATGCATCTCTGTACAGTGGCAAACTGTACAAAGTTCAAATTTATTTTTATAGCACCACTTTCCTCTGAAGGGTGAATCAGCTTTCCCGCTCTATTCTAGGCAGGTGATGCCCAAAATGGTTAAGAAATTGCATCTATATTTAGAAAGGGTTATTTTATTATGGAAGAGTTAGTTGGTCTGGTGGCATTTACTATGTTCTAAAGCAATGGGAGGGAATTCCTCCTGCAGAAAGCTGAAAGGTGAGTCCAGTACATTGGCTCAGTCCCCTCATTACAACATGGGCTGAGACTTAGAAAATGGTCATGTTTCTGGCATGGATGCTGAGGCCAAATTCACTGGAGCTTAAGGTTTTTGAAGTGACTGGACTTCCAACACAAAGTATAAAACTCAATCTGGGGACTCTTTTTAAAAGGAATTTGATCTTGGTGGAATAATTTAAATTTTTTAGATGAACTATGCCATGAAAGATAAGTCAAACTGTGGGGAAGGTCTCTTTAGTCACATAACAGAGATCAAGGAAGACAACAAAAAGTCTATTTAGATGAACAAAGTTGCCATAGATCTACTGTAGGAAAAATCAGCTTACTGTACAAACAATAACGTACAATGTTGCTATATAAAATCCAGAAGGAACAAGGAAAGGAAACAGGGAAACTGTCACTTCACTTAATAATACCAGAATGGCAATGAGTAGCAGTGGACTCATCTATCATTGCCTTTGAACAAACACTTCCTTTACACAGTGAGTGTCTGTAAACACTGTCCCTAGATCACTGTGGAGATAAAGGTGTAAGTGCAGCCAAAGTTCAGAGAGATGTCTAGGTAGCATTTACCTTTTCTCTAAAGGTGTTCAGTTCACATCTCTGTGAATAAAAATACTTATCCTTTGTACTAAATATATATTCAGGAATAAAAAAAAATTAAAAAAAAATTTTAAAAAGGCAATTTATAATTTAAACAGGCCATATAGGACAGACTGTATTAGGCTTTCCTTAAGATCTACAAGACTTTAAAGGAAATATCTCACACAATATGTAATTGATGTAATTGATTTCAGAGGAAGCTGAATGGCAGAAACACAGCACGTTGCTCCCTGGTAAACCTTGGGTGAAATACAGAGTATCTGTGTGCAGTAAGTTTTATTTACTAAGAAAGTCTCAAAAATCTGTGCAACTGCTGTTCCCTTCATAGCCAAAAATACAGCAAGGAGCAGACACGCTGAAAAATCAGGGCTTTGGCACTAGAAGTGTGTGAACACACAGCAAACGCGAAAGGTCGGGTCACACTGAGTATGTATTTCCAGCTCTTCCTGGTAGAAAAAACGAAAAGTATCTTTTATAGATGACTTAGGCTGCACAAAGTGTATTCCCCCCCTTTCAGTTTTCTTGTAGGTGTGCAACAAGCACAGCAGAAATCCTTTATTGTTTCACTTTCTGGCCTTTCAGATGGAAGAAAATGGAAAAATTGGTTGGGTATAAAGCCAATTGAAGAATGAAGAGCTTTACAATAGTTGCTGGGCTCTACAGCAGCAATGACAACAAAAATGAAATTCAAAGCATCTGAAGTCTTCAGGCTTTCTTTTCCTGGCTACTCTGAGATTTTAAAAATAATTAAATAAGACACAAGTGCTGTCTAGGATGAACAAGGTCAGAAGCCATTCAAGTATAAATGCTAGACAGGGTAATGCAGAGCTGAAACTATTTCAGGGAAAAAATGTGTAATCTGGAAAAGGGAGAACCTTTTGTTTCCTGAGTCTCTCTCCCCCTTTCAATAACTTATTCCTGCATTTCATTTGTCCACGCATCTTAAGCTTCACACAAGCCTTGAAACACAGATGGACCCACCCCTTGCGCCCATCAGCCAGACAAAAGGCACTGCTCCTGGGAGGCTGAACTCTGTGTCCAGCTCCCTTGGGGCATTCCATCCATCCACATGGCCACATGGGTTTAGATCCCAGCAGCCTGGGGTATCTTCACTTACTGATCATAACAGACACCGTGTTCACGTTAGGGTTGAAAGAGCAGCGTCCCTTTCCTGATTCACACTTGGAGTCGATCTTGAAGATTTGCTCCTGCAAAGGAGATTTGTGCGTCACTTCTCATGTCAGAAACCATTAGATCTAAGCTGGTCTTTATGCCTGGCTGTTTGCAGCATTAGCAATGCTCTATTAACAGCACTCTACCCCTGTACTATTGGTATTCTATTCAGAATTCCACCATCTTGTTAGATAACACTGACACATGGTTATCATCAAGACTCTTGTTATAAATTCAAGACACTGAATCAAAAAAATGTTCCCTCTGTCTCTCTTAAGGATAGGTTGACTGATCTCTGCAATAATATCCATGGAGATTGCTTCTGTGGTTTTGAAGTTATTTATCATTTATTTTCTGAATATATTGGTGTACTTATAACTGTCTAGGACATTGTAATAAAGCTACTAGAACAATAATACATGTAAAATAAAAATCTCTTATGACAACTGTCATTAGATTATAGCATAAATCATTTAGTCTTTACTGGGTTATCAGACCTCCAAACATCCCCCAAATGACACTTATTTTCCTCAATACTATCTCTTGGATTATGTGTAGAGCTCCAAATCCACAGTGATAAATGATTTATCTATACCTCTTACCATAGACTGAAATCTCCTGATTTAATTTTTTTTTTTTAAGAAATCATGGTACAGGGATTTTTTTATATCTTATGTACTTTATGAACAGGAAATACATTTAGCAAAGTAGAAGCAATTTGGACTACAGCTTAAAATACAAACAATCTGAAAATCTTGATAAAATCTGCCCATTTTCATGCAACTCTTCACTTCTTGGTTCCCAGCAATACCAGCACAGTGTGCTCAGCAAGAAATGACTTAGGCGCAAGCTCATTCTTTAAAAACTGCAGTCAATAATGGCAGACATAAGCTGACCCAACACACACTGACTCCCCCACACTGCATTCCAAACAGCTTGTTCTTAAGCTCCTACAACAGACTTCCAATCTTCAATAAAATGCCAAAATACCCAATTGCAAGAAGAAAACCCCAACAACAACAAATAACCAAACTCAAACATTTCAAAAGAAAAGCGTAACTGACAAAAATTCCAAAGAAAGGCTTCTGTGAGGTAGATGCCAACAATTAGTTATTTGAGAAAGGACAGCAACTCCTGATATTCCCTTTAACAGTTAATGTAAATCACAGGGGAGTGGGGATGCCACACAAATCCCTAAGAAGCCATTTGGCACCAGCAAATTGAAGATTACACCAAGTTCAAGTGCACAGCTGCAGCAGGAAGTTTTCATATGATTGTTCCCTCTCTTTCCCCCCTCTTCTGTTTTGCCTAATTTAATCTCAGAGATTTTATCTATTGTTTCAGTAATAAGCTCTCTAAACATTGTTAAAATACAAGTATGAAGTTTCTAACATGATCTTGGGTGGTTTCTTTGTTGTTTTTTTTTCACTTCTAGATTATATGCAGCCTGATTCTAATCCATGTTTACTATATTAAACCACTAGTTACCAAGTCAAAATGCCCATTACTCCTCTACTAAACTAGCTCCAGGATTACACCTGATTTTCATATATATTAAACTACTGTTTAGTCTATAATTATTTCACACAGGGATTACACTTCTGTCTGTTTTCGTTTACTTTGACATTAGAATAAATTTGGGTGACTAAGGGAGTAATTACCAAAGACCAAAGTATTAAGTGTGCCAAAGAAGAAAATTAATTGTTTTATAACCTCAGTTTAAGGGAAAAGGGCAAAATTTTGCCTCATCAATGAAACCCCCACATTTTGTGAGTTTATGTGGAATCCTGGAGACAGAAGAGCAAACCAGGCCCAGTTCTTATGATTGTTGGATATGACTCTGTCAGACTTTGTAGCTTCTAGAGAAAAACAGATGTGCTTTCTAAAATATTCATTTTGCACGTGCAAAAACAGCCTTTTGTGGATTGAAAACTGTACCATATTGAAGGTGAAATGATACAAGCAGAGGAAAAAATGAATTTTCACTAGTCCCATCAGCATTTCATAGCTCCTCATACTGCTCTATCAATTAGTCATGCACAGATATATGCAATGAGTTCAGAAGGAAATTCTTGGGTTTAAACTGTTATGCTATTGTTGGCCTGCACAGTAATGGCTTTGAGCATGAAGTGCCTACAGTCAAGTGTCTCACAGACTCCAGACGTCTGAAACAGCAGTTTATTTAATCAATTGATCATAGGCATGCAGCTCTACAGACAGGCCGTTTCTGCTTTTCCAAGCCATGTATCTTTACTTTTCATTAAAGAAATTTAACATCTTGCATCATCTGGAGATGTCATTTCCTGCCCTCCCCTCTGTCCCAATCTCATTTACAAACAGTCTAAAATAATGAGATTCAAACTTCTCTGGGCTGCAATACCAGTACTTAAGATGATAAAGAGCATTACATTAATTAAAGACAAATGAGATCACCATTCATGTTTTAAATGATTTTTCAAGAAATAGAATAATGCTGGGGAAAGGTGATCCCTGTTTCATAATACATCAAAATAAGTCAATGCAGAATTTTTTAACCAGAAGGATGGATTTACTTGCTTAGTTCTGCTTGCTTCTGCTTTTAAATCCAGGCCTATAATCTCTACTTTTAGATAATTTAGTAGCATTGAAAGTGCAGTGATTGTGAGTGCATGCTCTGTTAAGGAAGCTGGAGCCAGGTAGGGATCTACCAAAAGTCACTGAGATCATACCATGCAAACTGAGGTGGAGGAACATTGACTAATCTCCTCCCTGGCAACCTCTGCAGCAATCTTGGATCTTGGCCAGAATTCTCATCCCACTCCCAATTAAATCACTGATGAATTTCTCAGTGTCTTCCCGAGAAGCCAGCCCAGCTTTTAAAGCTGCCCTCACATGGCAAAGCTCCAAGCAGCACCCTCTGATCTTCCTTCCCAACACCTCTGCTTCCACATTGTTCTGGAAAATACACTGCACACCCCTGTGCCTGCAGACATGAATCTGACCCAAAAGCTACTGAGGTGCTGCCTCCTGCTTAAGTGCCTTTCTTTTTTTTTTCTGGTTGCTTAATTTATTACCTATTACATTTGCACATAAACAAACATTTCACTTTCAAATCAGGAAACTTGGACCATATACTTCTGAAACATCTGGTACTTATACTGAAAATACACTCAGTGAAACTGATTATAGAAAAATTGGAGACCTATCTAGAAAAAGTATGATCTTGCAGTGAACAGAAACTTATCAACTTCATCTGGGCACCATCTAGTGGGGCAAAACTTGTGCAGTAGGTAAAGTTCCTATACTGGGATTGCATCTAGATGGTGTTAAGCTGAATTCCAGAAAACCTAACCTAACCTAACCTGACAAATTAAGGGCTTCTCCAAGGAACTAGTAAGACATGGAAGCTAGAAAAAGTGGACTTTGTATTTTACTTTTCATCTGACTGGCTGTTTCCTTTCAAGTATTTCTTGGGCATTTTCCCACCAAATGGTAGGAATGAATTCACCAGACAACATCACATAAAAAGTACTATCAAATGAATCCCAGCATTTGGTATGACTGTGGACAACCATCATATATTGGATATATACACACACACACACACATATACATATATATATATATATATACACACACACACACACACACACACACACACACACACA
>JAYDZK010000056.1:10079942-10093336 GCA_034509185.1 Euphonia xanthogaster | reverse complement strand
CGCTCTTCCGATCTAATTTGTCTTTGTTAAAATATTTACATATAATTATGCTTTCCTTCTTCATGAACATTAGGATTGAATTGTGTTCCCTGTGTACCGTGTATTTATATTCACAAATACACAATACTTATGAAAATGAGCTCTGCTATAATGTATATTCATAAATGTAAGATCTGAGCCCACAGTTCTCAGTTGCAAACTTTGTCTGGGACAATATGGCTTGTCACTATTGCTAAAGGTTTTTTTAAAAGCAAAGTTTTTTGCTCACTCATTCCCTATGGAAAACAGTAAATGTCTTATACAAAATTAGTTGTCCGAAGCCATTGATATTTTACAAAACCCTCAAAACAGAAAAATTTCTGTATATGTGCTCCATTAAAAAAATAAAAAAAGCACCAAAAGAAGTGTGCCGAAGTATGCACCTCTGCAAAACACATATTTAGCTGAAAGCAATTTTTTAAAAAGTATTTGGAGAGCCATTTTTAATAGCAGGCAAAAGTTGAAGTCCTAGGATTCATACCTGTCTAGTAGAGAACTAATGACTGAAAGAACACTTATTAGAATATAATTTGCACTGATAAATATGATACATAACGCCAATTAGTTTTTTATTATTGTTAACTAGTTTCATAGGAAGATGAAAAATATCTCCAGTTACTGAAAGATAACTGTGTTCTGATTAATTTAGATGGGAGACAGCTTTCAGGAGCTGTTTCCTACATGCACTTATTTATGGTAATATATAAAAAAAATAAACCAAATAGTATTTATCTTGTACCTTGACAAAAGATAAACATACAATCAAGATTTACAGTCCGTGCCTAAAAAACTGAAAAAGAACTCAAGTATATATGAAAATTGTTCACAGTACTTTCAGAAGGCTTTTTTTTAGTGCTTGAGAAATCAACTGCTTTTCTTCACTTTAAAAAACTGTTCCCAGAAAGCTTTTAGCTAGGATTGTCCCAGGCCCCTGGGAGACTCACCAGCACAGTGCCATTTGAAATTTGGCCTTTGAAATTCTCACAACCAGTCTCGGGCATCTCGTGCTCATCCCTTTTCCAGGGGAATTAATTACTTTACCATAACACTGGGCAGCTGTAAGGTGAAACTGAACCTTCTCCTAACTGTACATCTGATATACCAGGAAAGCACAGATAAACTGGGAGGGTTTCCCACCCAGCACAGGGTAAATGTGAGCACAGTGATGGCACAACAGAATGTCCCTCCCTACTGCCCCACTGACTGACAGTGTTGACAATGAGAACACCATGGCTGATGTAAAAGGTCATCATGATCATGATGACTGCTTTCAAACAAGAGACAAAGACAGCAACAGATTTCCACAAGTTCCATTCATCAAAGTCCATTATTTTCTTGGAATTTTAACCTCTTTGAAATGGTATTATTATTTCCAAGGCTCCTGAAAAATAATCTGCCTCCATCAAGTCGCTGATGCAAAGAACACCTTATACCAGGTTACTAGACTATGGAAACTCAACACCATCCATAAGAGGAAGGAAAGCTGTGAAACAAATACTCTCACATTGATTTATTAGTTTTATTTCTTTTAATGCTGAAGCTTACAGCTTATTACACTCTGTGGGCTACTCAAGAAAGCAGGGAGGGAATTTATAACTAATCAAATTTTATTTTCATTCAACAAAACTTACCACACAATCACCCAAGAAAATTTGATTTTTTAAAAGATTTAATATTTAGTTGTTGTTGCTTGGAGAAAGCAGTGGCTGCAAAGATGCTGTATGGTCTTTCACATTCTCTGTCATTGCTCTCAAACAAAAGTTTTTGGCAAAAAACGAAGTAGGCATTTGCTGAGATTCAGAGCAATTCTATTCCATGCTTTGAGAATTCAACCAAACATCGAAAGCAGTAAAACCTATATAATGATGCTACAGACAGCTCTCTAAATATTAAAAATTTTATTTGACATATAGAAGTAACTTTATCCTTAATGATACAAAAATAATCTTTCCTTGTCAATTTTCTTCATCAGTTGTGAATTTTGCCTTTCCTCAGGGACAAAATCAATACCAACCTGATCCCTACTGTAAGAAATCTGATCTTAAAGGACAGGTTGCTTTAATGAAGAAACAAAAGCTTCAGTGAATTCTCTTTCCAGATTCTGCTTATTATTGATTTTGCAGATCCCAATGACTGGGAGTTTTCTCTGCACACAGTGCACAGCTTACAGTTTACGTCCTACTCTATAATTATCTTTCTAATCTACCACAAAAAAAAAAAAAAAAAAGTCATGTTCTCAGAGAAGAAATAACAAAATATTTGTTTTAGAAACAGGGTATCCAGGGAGGTGTTGTTATCTCACACAGTCTATTATAATCAAATTGTCCAGCCTGCATAAGGATATATGAGCTAGATCCATCAGGCAGTCCTCTGAATGTCTTATTTAATCACTCCACCTCAGACTTTTATCACTCCTTAGTTCAAATTCACTGGAAGCACAATGTTGAAAACAGCCTGACTCTCCAAGACTAAGGAATATAATAATCTCTAACATATAGAGGCAAGACCCTAAGTGACTTCTTTGGTTGACATCTTATAAGGATGTTTGATGAATTTGTTACTGAAATTAATGCAATTTTTAGCAGGACCTTCCCAAAATACAATTTTCTTTTTGCAGACTCACATAACCACTTATTACTGAACGCTCTACATAATCAAGAATGATTTCAACATAATCAAGAATTATATTTATGTTGCAGGGTTTGGTAAGCTACAGCCCTGGCATGCAAGCATCCCTAGCCTAAGTTCAAAGCACTGAAAGCATCCACTGATAAACTGTGGATAAACCATGACACGTGAAACACTGCATGCAGTCACACCTGCACTCTACCATCCCTGGATTTCCAGCCTAGCAGGGCTGCTTTCAGCAAGCCCAGGATGGTCTGTCAAGCTTTTAATTTAGGGTCCCCTGTGGGAGAGGGCAAGACATAATATGCTTTCCTCCTCTTTCCTGCTGGCATAAGGATTCAGTCTCAGAAGGCTGTTTATGGGAAGTTCAGAGCAAAAGCAGAGATTTGGTGTCTGTGCTTCAGAAACAATCAGGGAGTAAAGCACAGCAATCCATTCACTCACAGCACCACAGGGATGGGCACAAACACAGCTTTCCAGGAACATGGGCTCCATTTCCCCAGGGAACCTCTGCTGCCCAGATTGGCATGCATTTTATGTGGCCTTAGTGATGTGGAAGTCAGCAATACAATTATTGAATCCTGGGGTGTGGGGTGCACAAATCTCATGCCTTGTGTACGTCTAGCAGCAAGCTCAATGTTCGCCTCTGATTATGGAGGCTGTAAAACTCTCTTAAGTCTCATTAAGCCTTGAGTTTGTGCCAACAAATATGCCAGCCCATGCCAAATGTGAGACTGCAATGTAAAATCTCATCTTCTAGGAAGAAGAACTGGAATGAAACCAACTTTCTTTTCCTTTCTGTTTTTTTTTTTTTTAATAGATATAAGTATTGAAGTAGAACAATGTTTTTGCTTACAGCATCAGAGGGAAATGGTCCCCTTTTGCCCACAGGTCATGTGAAAACAGGTGAAAAAGTAAATTGGATATATAGACACTATGCATACTGTTGCTACCACTGAATGGATGGTTATGTATTTAAGAATGTGAGTGATATCTGAGGTATTTGCAAAGTTACCAAAAATACTTTAAAACTCCCAAAACCAAAAAACTTCAGCCAGAAGAAAAGGTCTGCTTTATTTTAGTTTAAATATTTTCCTTTCTGCTTTGTATTTACCAATCTCTGTTTTGCAACATTTTAGCAGAAATGACTGGAAAAGATTTAGTTAAACGATATCAGATTTCATAAGAATCAAACAATTTTAATTATTGTTTTCTTAGTTTTATTTTTATTTTTTTTTTTAGTGTAAAGACATGGAAGAAATAAATGCATCATTTTTATAGTTTACACAGTAGTTGTGGAAATAGCCCACTATAACACTGCAAGTCTGAGAACACCAGTGACTACTTTTTCAATTTCATGTACAGAAACAGAACAAGTAAAACCAGAATATTTCTTTTCAAAACTTCAGAATGATTCACCTTTGCACTGTCAATATTCCTTTTCTTTGAAGATATATGTATTGATTCCTTCTGCGTCAGGGGCTGAGATAAGGGAGCTGCTGAAGCATTTTGCCACTGCTCATGCAGTGTTCAAACCAAAACCCATCCCTCAGCCATTCTCAAGTGAATCCTATTGTGAATGGGGACAGAGTCATCTCAACAAAGAGCCATAAGTAGCCACATGTGCTACTGGTCAGTCCCTTGTGTGCCTTAACCACACAGGGCCCAAAAAGGCTCAGATGGACCTCTGACCTTTTCTTTATTTCTTTATTTCTTCTTCATGCATGAGAGTTTTTACTCTTTTCTTTAATGCTGTTACAATGAAATCTGGCTTTTTATATAGGAGGTAATAGCTTAATGAGAACTAGAAATCAGAGATGTGCACACTTCTTGCTTCTGAATCCATCTAAAAGGGGTTTAATTGTATTTTTATTAAAAAAAAAAAAAGAGCAAGTGAAAGGGGAGAAAATAGATTTACAAGTGCTCATAAAATCACATGCTAACTAATTCACAAGATCATTTGAATGAGAGAGAATGGAGTTCAGATAGTACAGGCTGAAACAGAACTCTTTTTTTGCCCAGAGCTAAAATGTATATCTGCTAGAAGGAAACTTAATTGCTGCATTTGGAATGAGAGTAAATAACAAGGAAATGTCAATGATATCTAAATATGATCTGGTTTAAATATGCAGCTTGAATACTTGTGGGTGTACTTGCTACGTGAGTTGAGAGTGAAATTTAAACACTACAGGACTCAGATAGTGAAGTCTTTTACAAAGGGAAATCAGAACACCAAGGTGAAGTCTTCGGAGAATCAGGCCCAGAGGTGGCTCTCGTTTGTCTGAAGAACAATTTGTCACCTTGAGCAGCTCAACATATACATTAGGAGCAGTAAAACACTCAATAGCTCTTTGTGAAGGGGACCATGTGTTGATAGGAAAAGACATACCAGTTAACAGTTGACCTTAAGCAGAGCGTTCACATATGTCAGTAGATGGGTCTTTTCTTGTTTTTTTTTTGTTTTTTTTTTCTTTTTCACAATTTGCAAGATAGAAAAAACTCCTGAAATCCTGGTAACTCACAGACTTTAATAAAATCGCAATCGAGTACTAACTGCCCTTTAAAAAGTTGCACCAAAAGGGAAATAATTCATGACAGAGTGCTGTTTTATTAAAATTACTGAAATATGTAACAGAATTTTTCATCTTTTATTTAGTACTTTGAAGGAAAAAGGAGGGGCAGATCCTCTGAGTTGTAGGCAGCTGCCAGTTTTCTGCAGAAGGAATGTACTTCCTAAGCAAAAGCAAACACACAAGAAGAGAAAGCCACTCACTCGTGTGTGGCAAAATGTATTAACATGGCTTTGTGGCACACTTATCCACCCAAGACACCCCACGACGTTCCATGCCTCTTTAGTGAAGCTTCAAATTATGAAGAAGAGATATGATTTCATTTTCCCAGATACTGTCATGTGAAATCATACCACATTCCACAACAGAAAACCCACTCCAAAACAAAGAGGAAAAATGTGTCAGTGTTTTCCAAGCTGCAGTTACACAGCTATCCTAAGTCTTGCCAAATATTCCAGTACTGAGATTCCTTCATTGAGCATTATGCAAGACCACCCACACCCTCCAGCCATCTAGTCTCACTAGGATGTAGACACTTCTGGGCATAATAACTTCAGGTTATTTCTCCATTTACCTCACTGTAAACCTTGAAGAACTCCTCTGAAGTCTGCATAGGCATTTCAATAGGAACACTGAAAAGTAGGCTTCCTTTTATAGCAAGTAGCGTGCAGTTATAATTTTATATAAATGCAATTTGCATGCTTTATTTCAGAAGATGCTACAATTACTGCCATTCTACAGAACTTCCCAGAAGATACCCTATTTTTCAAATATTACCTTGTTCTTTTCTGATCATTATTATCCTGTCTAGTCCTTGTTCTCATTTTTGGTCCCAAAACAAAAGGGACAACTTTGGCAAGCACAGAGAGCCACAAAGCCAGGCCAACTGGGTTTAAGATTACTGCAGCTGAGTTATCCATGTCAGATGGGAGCCAGTCTCCTCCAAGCCTTGTGTGTAACAAGCTTGTGTACAACAGCTCTGCAGCATGAAAGCTGCTCTCCAAGAGCTGCATACTTCAAAGTCTGCACAGTTATACAGAATTTACCCTTTGGTTGCTTTCCAAAACCCATGGAGAGAGAGGGCCCTTGCCACACTGCCCAAAGGCTGCAGAAGCTCCGCCTGGGTGCACTCAGTGGCTTTGCCATTGGCACCAGGGATGTTTTTGTTTTCCAGATGCAGGAGTGAGAAGCTTTTGGTTGCCAAGTATGACATTATTTTTGAGACAGAGTGAGGAAAAAAAAGCCGCACCCCTGGAGAAGTCAGACAGATTCCACATAGCTTTAGTTCTTCTGGGAGAAGCATATCTCTTCATTGTAAACTCTTGTGTTTTCTATCTTCTCTTTTTTTCTAGTGGGCCACCAATCACAGCACTGGAAGAACGGCTGCACTTCTTCCTGTGATGCTCAGGCACACAGAGAAATGTTCCAAGTAGTGATCAGACTAGCTGGACAGCTAAACCCCTGACTGTATGCAGACACTGAAACTCTCTGATACAAATTTACAAAGAGATATGAGAAATGGAAGAATGTGAATTTTTGGAATTGTCTGCTCAAAAAATTAATTAAGCTTGAAGTTTGTGATAGTGTCCAAGTGAGAACTGGGCAACAACACGAGATCTGGGAACTGTTTTTCCAAATCATACACCTTCATCCCATTTGCAACTGAGAGAACAAGGTCTGAGTGGACTTCTCTTTAGTTTTGCATCTCATTCAGGCTATTTCTTTTGTGATAAAAGCAAACCTTTTAAGGCTTAGCTTTAATTACCTGACTATTTACTCCCCACAAACAGATGGGTCAGATGATGTCAGCTGAGTCATCTTTGAATATTGGGAAAGAGAGGAATGGGGAGAGTATACGTAAGGCTGGGTCAAGGGTAAGTTGTTTTACTGCTAGAATTGTCTGTCTTTGCAAATCTATCTTCCTGTTCCATCTAAGTGAGTACTTTGCAGATGTATTGAGGTAGTCTGTAGCCAGTGAGGACAGACTTTGGCTTTTGCAAAACTGACAGCTACTGGGGAGCAGCAGTGTGCAGTTTTGAGATGTTAATACATCCTCACTGATGTACCAACAACCGTGATGCCGAATTGTAGTGAAGATCTATCATATGTGTCAGAATAATCAACACCTGAAATAATGAAAGCATGATAGCAGTCTCCTAACTTCTTTTCAGACTGAAAAAGCTCTTAACATCAGTTCACATGCAGTCTTTTTCTCTCTGAGCATATTTTCACTAAGCTGCTGAATTATTTGTTACCAGAGCTAATAAAAACTCATTGAGAAAAACCAGCTCATCCACTGAAAAATTTCATTATGGCTTCTCTAATAAAGTAAGAACCAACTTCACTCTGGCAAGGCTGAGGAACCCTTTCCATTATATTTCTTTCTCTCCCCAGAGAATCAGCAAATCTTTCTATGTCTACAATTGGCATCATTGCCCTTGCTGCAATAATCCTTGCCTTTATTGATGTTACCAACTGTAATGCAACTTTAGCCATGCTACTTTATCCAGAGATCTCCTTAAAACATATTGTTCCTATCTTCACCAGTCATTTCTCACCACTACTCTGTACAAAATAGGGCAGTTTAGTATATGCAGGCTTGGTTACAGTTTCATTATTATTATCAATTTAATCAAATTAGGATTAGCTATCAGGCAAACATCAGGCATAAAGAGATCAAGCTAAATCCCCCTGCTTAGCTTTCATTCATTTGTCCTTAAAATAATGTAAAATTTACCCAGTTATGAGCTGAAGAGACTTTGGAAGGCAGTATTTCTCAGTAATAGATTCGTTTGAGTTGACTGCTGAACTAAAGGATAGTACTTTTACACATTAAAAAAAAATTGAATTTAGTGGGATATTCATAAAAACAGCCAAGTCGCCCATAGCAAAATCAAGCAAAGAAGTTTATGGTGTGGTGGGTATCACACACAAATAGGTAAACCACTGCTTCTTTTTTGGTGTGTTTTCTTGTTTCCTCAGTATCAGTATGTCAATGAGATGCATCTACCTGGTGTCTACATGCTCTTGTCTATATATCAGATAATCATCTCTGTATAACAAGTCGAGATAGTTAGCAAGCTCTGCTTTACATCTGGGAAGGATAAAAGAAACACTTATTCTCACTCGACTATGTGAGAAAACAAAGCAGCTGGAGGTCAACAAATGGCATCCCCTGCTCAGTGAACCTTCCATGAACCCCTAGTTCAACACGATGCCAGAAGGGTCATTATATTGGAGATAACAAATTTCACCAAAAGCAAGAGCCACACTCGATTCCACAGTCATGTCACAACTGCGTTTATCCAAATATTCCATTGTTATTTCTATTTACAGAAATTTTAGAATAATATAATACTTTTCCACAATATTCTTAATTCTTTTTCCTCTATTTATTTGTTGTTCTCTATGCTTTAGTAGAGTACCCAGTGTACTACCCCTTGAAGCTGTATTTGAGCTTTTAATTTTATTTTGCAGCTGCAAGGCCACCCAACCTTTTCCACTGACAGGAAGCAAGCTGCTTTCTGGACGTGGGTGTTTGGGATGCTTTCTGAAGCCAAGGAAAGTTTGGTTTGAGAGAAAAGCAAAGGTCAAGCCTATCTTTAAATGTCTGAGCAGTTGGTACTTTTTTTCTCTTGAAACAGATTTTTCTGGTATATTAAGTGCATTCAATCCCATTGGAGGAACAGCTATGTGTTTTCATCAGATTGCATATTAAGCTGTGTTTTTTTGTTTTTTTTTTTTTTTCAAATTACTGTTATGAGCCAACCTGCTTCACTGAATATGGGGTTTGGCCACATCCCCCAGAGGACTTCAGTGGTTGGACACAACTGGAAATTATTAATTTCATCATCATGGATTTCTGCTTGTGTTGCTGAACATCATGGACTGTTATGAGTTTCGTATTAAATACAATATTTTTTCAATATTAAATTAAGACACGGGGTGAGTTTTGTTTAAATGTCAACTTTAAATAAGAATAAAACATTTCCAAGCATGTGTGCAGTGAAAATTATTTCATTTAAACTTAGGGGTTTTTTTTCTGTACGGATTTGGCTCTGTCACTGCTGGGTGTCATTTACAGGATGTGGCTGTCCCCACTGCTGGCTCCTGGGAGCAGGAGTGCTCCAAGCCTGCAGGCAGCCATGCTCAGTGGGCAGCACAACTGCTGTTTAAACACACAGAACACAAACGCTTTTCACTCTTTTTCGCACCATGAAGACTGACACAAAGAGTGAATTTAGGAGCACATTCCAGAGCTGCATGCTACCATCAATCTTCAAGTGATCACCAGCTGGTATTTGGGTGCACAATAAAAGTCATGTTCAGGGGGCTGAGCACAGCCTGGTGGATTAGAGTCCTCTCAGCTCTAAATCCTGTTCTGTGGTATTTTGCTTTTTGACTTCAGACATGTCACATAAACTCTCTGACTTACATATGTAAAGTGAAGGTAACAGTTTGGTACTTATTTGACCGGGTTGTTTTTTGGATTGCACTTTGTAATGTACAAAAAAAGCCTTTGAAATAAAAATGAAATAGCTGGAGGAAGTTATTTCAAATGCATTTCATATGCAAAAAGAGATATTTTTTGTTTGTTTGTTTGTTTCAAGTCCAGATGCTTCAGACTTAATAAGCTTGCCAAAACTCTGGTTTGAATTTAAGAGATAATTCTTATACTTTTCTGTTTATATTTAATCTGAATGGAAAGCCATTCAAATAAATAAACCTTCTGCAGTCACTCACTCCATGTTTAAACTAGACTTGCCATATTTATTCATCAAGATGACCATTTAGAACTTGGCCAAAAGTGGGGAAAAAGTATAAGAATTCTCCTGTTTGCATTCACACTGATAGGAAAAAAAAATTGATAAAACCTACTTGTTTATATTCAACCTTCAGTTATGAAACATCTCATGATTACAACACTATCTCTTTCAGATAATGGGAGGCTCTAACAGAACCGAGCAATTAATGTATTTGGATATACTGAACCACAACAAAGAGAAAAAAAAAAAGATAAATCTTTGCTTCCAGGTAAAAAGGCAGAGGAGTCAAGATGAGTAACATACTCAATAAAATACTATGTCAGCCTCCTATAGGTCCAGTATAGAACCTGGAGGTCCTAGGAAGGAAGGACTCAATCAGCAAAGCAAACCTGAAGGATATTTAGATTCCTGACAGATTAAAAGTGGCACACTGCAGGTACAGGACAGCAAGTGGCAACAGGATAGAAATCAGCCACAGCCATCCACTCATCTCTACAGCAAACTACTCAGTGTAGCAGAGGATGATGCAAGTGCCCTCAGCATCTAACTCTGTGCCCTTAATCCTTAAACAAAAATTGCATTAATCTAAAGGCAAAAATCATAGATTTTGTCTCTTCTGTATGCCCTCTACTTGTAATTTGGAAGCACAAGAAAAATAATATGGCTATTCATTTAAAGTGTAATGTGCAAATGCGTAGAACAAAGGAGATTTGTTTCATGATCTGAACAGGGAACTAACTATATGTCAGAACTCCTGGGCACTTGCTCTCTGACCTTGAACAAATCTCTCACCCTCCATTTATGTCAGTTTAACCATCTGCTATATGTTTGTAAAAACACCTACCTGTCTTTCAGAATTACTATCAAGTTCACTTAACCAACAAGTTAAAGGCATTTTAATGTTCAAGGTAGTATTCTAATTCAAGCTCCTGCTAACCATTTAGGCTCATTGTATAATACATTTAAATCACTCTATTTTACAGGTACACATGCTTTAGTGCTTCTCCTTTGTATAAAGCAATGCTGCCTAATCCACAATCCATTTTAGCTCCATTAAATAGATGTCATGAATTTGATTGCTGTAGAAAGAAAATATCTACAAAGTGATTGTGACAAAGCAAATAGAGACAGTTCTGAACAGCTTTTAATCAGAATTTGTTTACTAAAGGCATGCTAACTTCAGTAGATTTGGTCATGAGGAGGAATGCCAAATAGTGACCTTTTGAACTCACATTGAATGGAAAATACTTTCAACAGGTTTAAGTCCTTTAGCTGGTGTTTATTAAATAGGGCTTTCACTATTATACAAGACATATTTTGACGAATTCCCTTAAATAGCTTCACCTTCATAGCATTTTCAGTATATTTTCATATTTATGTTTTTAAAAACTGTTTATCAGTTATAAAAACTAACATTTTTTCTAATAACTTTTAGCTTTGTTAAATGATCTCATAGCTGCTCCTCTTGCTCGGCTCTGTTTGCTATTCCATGCTGGTTTACTGGGTGCTTTACTGGCATTGAAAGTTCCTAGAAGAAGGGGTCTCTTACATCAGATGCATATTTAGTGTAAAATAAATAACTTAAACTTATTTTTATGTATTTTGATGGCAATCTATTATAATGCCTAACTATTATCACTGAGGACATTACAATCTAGTGATACTGATCTTTTCCATTTGTACTACAAAAGTTATCAAGTCTGCTCTTGCTATGTGAATATCATTAGCCTGAGAATTAAAACACTTTACACAACACTGGATTTTACTGTCACTGACCAGTGTGTGCTGCCCTGATTTTCCACTGCATCACTTTGAATGGTCAAGTCTCAACACCAATAAAAGAAACAGAGAACCACTGGCATAAAATAGAGTATTAAAGCATTAAGAAACAATTCTTAACTTTTCAAATAACTGTCAGAAATGAATTCTCCAAATTTATCATATTTACCAGGTGACTTCAGGTAAAACTTCAAAAACTGTTAAAATATTCAGAGTGAGAAATGACCTAGAATTTAAGATGCTTGGGTTCTAGTCCTGATATTATAAACTAACCTAGAGCATGAACAATCATCTTCAGAAATGTCACCCTCAATTTGGCAACACCAGTCAGATTCTCCTGATACAGGAACACTAAAAGGCAGTACTGAGGAAAGCACAGAAATCCAGGTACTTTTGGGAATATTTCAGGAATTATCCTTCTGTCTTTTTTTTTTCAGCTATCACAAACAATTTGATGCAAGTTGGTAAGGCCTGAAATTGTATATTAGGCTCACCAAAGAACTTAGGCAGAGAGATTATTTTGTTCTGCATGCCAATACACCTTAGGCAGCCAACCCGACGCAAAGAGAAGCTAAAAACTGTGCAGGGTTTTCCACATAGTACAGTTTACATCTGTTAAAATATCTGAATATGAGCTTGGCTGAATTTTCCTGAATTACTATTCTGAATTTAGGCTCTTCATTCCCACCTAGATGACAGCTTAGGTGCACAACTGGAAAAAATTCATGGTTATACTTCCTTGACATACAGCACTTCCTTTACTCTAGCTTTGGTCATGTCACAACTACTTTCAGCTCTTCTACAGTTAAATTCTGTACAGCAATGCCATTTTATGTTCCAAAATAGGCCCTCCAAAAGAATTCTCAACACGTTTCATAACAAAGGAAACATGCTGGAATCTGGGGAATTATGCTGTCCCTTTAGTATTTCATTCTGTTTCCCATGTGCTACAAGAAAGAGATCATGCAGACATGAGACTGCTATGCTCAGAGGTCTAACTCCTGAGTCTACTCACAAGAGGCAAATTGGGCTGTCCCAGACTTGTCACTGCCTGTCAATGGCCTGCCCCTTTATCATGACAAATCAGTGCATGCTTGTCTAGAAATAGAACAATGCAGAGCAAACGATTAATAATTTACAGCTTCTGAGATAAAGTGCACACAGAGAAGTCCATCCTTCAGTGCTCCTTGTACCAAACAAAATGGTCACAAATCCTGCACGGCCAGAAAATGCATCAACTTCTTCAGGCTTAAAACATTGATGCCTTGTGAAGGCTGACCTAGAACAGAGACTTAATGGAGCTAAAGAATAAAGTAGGGATTTATTAGGAGGCCTCAATAGATCCACCTTGGGCAGCACAAGAGCCCAGCCAGGGCTGCACCCAAGGCAAACTGAAATGGTCACAAAAATGCATGACCAGTCATGGGGACTCATACCTTGAAAAGTTTTGGTCCATTTGCACATTGGAATTAATTGTCCAATTACAGCTCCAGTCCATGAAGTCCCATCCTTGTTCTTCTTTCTTCAGTCCATGTTGCTTATGCTCTTGGGCCTGAGATTTGGATCATTTGTCCTTGGTCCCCAGCTAGAGAAGGAATTGTTTTGTCTCCCT
>JAYDZK010000056.1:10068501-10079842 GCA_034509185.1 Euphonia xanthogaster | reverse complement strand
AAAAAAAAAAAAAAAAAAAAAAAAAAAAAAAAAAAAAAAAAAAAAAAAAAAAAAAGAAAAGAAAAGAAAAAAAAGAATATAACAGTGAAAACTTCAATTAATTGTTTAAATACAGGAAATTATTTTAATTTAGAAAATAAAATTATGCCAACTCCTAAAAAGTATTGAAAACCAGCCTACAATCTAAACTATTTTTGCAAGTTTTATTCAACCTGCCACAGATATGCTAGGGTATATAAATAAATAAACACTTCCCTGTGTCAGGCAGATGGACCTGTTGGTAGGAGTTAATTTCACCCAAATCAAAAATGAAACCCTTTATTCAATGTAGCTTCATGAGAATTATAGAAATTTCATATTCAACCTATTTTTGTTTAACACTTTTAACAATATTAAAAGGATACCACAGAGACAAGGTCTTATCTGCCTGCTCAGATTACACTGTACTTACACTGAACCTTACAGCATACATGATTAGCCCTAAAAGGCCTCTTTGGTGATTTTCTATTTTAATGAACTGGTTGGAATTCATTATACAATAATTGTGAGGAGGTTTCACAGATAAGCCTCTGCCTTGAGGGGGCATGGTGCTGACAGACAGCATTTTTTCTCAAAAAGAAGGAAAATCCACACACCTTCCCTGCTAAATGAAGCGTAGATATTAATCTGAAACTCTCTATGAGCAAGGAAAGACACAAACAGCAGAAAAGAAAGTCCAGGACAAATAGGGTAATGGGTTTCATTCAACTTCCAATTTACACCATTTTGGCCCAGGTGAAACTGTCAATTTTCAGTGCTGACAAAAATTTCATTTGTCAAGACAAAAGTTCTGCACTGCAACTTTTGCAAAGGTCAGAGCCTAGGTATTTACATGCCAGAGAACAGGTGCTTGCGCAGGCTGTCCTCCTGCCTGGACA
The DNA here is from genome assembly GCA_034509185.1 of Euphonia xanthogaster. Taxonomy (NCBI): domain Eukaryota; kingdom Metazoa; phylum Chordata; class Aves; order Passeriformes; family Fringillidae; genus Euphonia; species Euphonia xanthogaster. The sequence goes on along the minus strand of JAYDZK010000056.1, from coordinate 10,078,925 downwards.
GCTACAAGATTTGGAAAGCAATCAGGTACTGGAATTCAGCTTTGATGAAACAGAACTCCTCCAAATGTTACCATAAAGAAAAAATGATGGATTTTTTTTTGCCTGCAGGGTCAAATGCAGCATTGCTGAGGCCTTTCAACAGGCTGGCTTGTTGATCAGCCTAGGAGAGAAGTGTGCCACTGAGTTATTCCATCTTAGGGATTTCAACTGCACAACCTTTCCTCATAGGCAGATCTTCCTCTTGTACCCCCTACATCACCTACAGCCTGGAATTCCTGGGGTGAAGTTGAAGGCCAGGAAAATTCTGTCACAGCTCTACTAAGAACAAAGAATGATTGCGCTGGCTCAGATAGAGACAGCCCAGCCCAAGACCCTGTGCCTGCTGGTAGCCAACAACAGGTGCTTAAAAAAATAAGTACATGGACATGAATATAACTTTATATTTGTCCTGATCAAGACATCCATGATTTCAGGACTTGCTCACTCAGACATTACATTTTGGTGAGCTATCTCTGGATGGTTTTTTCACCCATAAGTCCACCTAACCACTCTTCATGCTTTGCCATACTTAAAGAAGTAAAATTATTCTTCTAATATCACCAGAAAAACTTAAACTGTCCAGCTGATATGGGAACCAAGAGAACACCTCTCTGACACTGAGGAGAGTCACCTGAAAACCACCAGGGAAAGACTTGTGGGCTTTCCCAGCTGCAGATCAGGTCGACATCACTGTTTCAAGATTCCTGTCTACTTGCAAGCTACATATCCTGGGGCTTGAATTCTTATGCTTTCTTTTTGCTCTTGAATACTTGAAAGGTCCAGAGATATCTTCATCCTGGGACACGTGATATATTTCAGAAAAATATGTTTTCACAAACACACTGAATTGCAACTAAATCCTTCATTAACCTTCTTCTCTGTTGACATTCTTCCTTGTAGGGGTCCATAGCTTCAACTGCAATATTTGGAAGCCAGAAAGGACTGGCTACAGGCCCTTCTGCTTTTCCTGCCTGGTGCTCAAGCTCCCTTTCAGCTGGAGTGGCAAAACTGCTGCAGAGAAAATAACAACTGCAACCCATTTCCCAGCTGCACTCGTCATCAAACAGTGCCAGCTTCCAAAAAGCTCTTGGCCTCCCTGATACCTTGTGAAAGCTGACCTAGAACAGAGGCTAGACAGAGTTAAAGAATAAAGTAGGGATTTACTAGAAGGCTTCAGTGGATACACTTTGGGCAGCACAAGAGCCCAGCCAGGGCTACACCCAAGATAAACCCAAATGGTCACAAAATGCATGACCAGTCATGAGGTTTCTCACTCTGATCAGTTCTGCTCCATTTGCGCATTGGAGTTCATTGTCCCATTACAGCTCCAGCCCATGCAGTCCCATCCTTCTTGTTTTTCTCTCTCCAGCCCATGGTGTTTGTGCTCTTGGGCCTGAGATTTGGATCATTTGTCCTTGGTCCCCAGCTAGAGAAGGAATTGTTTTGTCTCCCTACTCTGCGAAGAGAGCTCACCATCCCCTAATATCAAGCTCAGAACTACACACTAATGCAGTGCAGAATCTGAAGAATATAAAACCTAAACCTGAGGCATCAACATGAGAAGATGATGAAGGCAGTGTACACTTCAGCCTTGGGCATGGGAAAAGGGAAACCTTAACAATCAGTGACTACTCTAGGGAGAAACATTCTGGTGAATGAGGCAGAAATAACAGTAACACAAGAACCTAAGTCATCCAAACCAACATAATTTTCTCCTTTCTTATTGATTTCAACCTTCTTCTGTAGGTTCCTGTTTTCTTTTGTTTTTCTCTAATGACTACAAAAGAAGTCTGAATGATTAATTCAGACTAGATACGAAATATTTACATGATTACATAAGAATTTCCTGAATATGATAAATTTGAACTTCCTCAAAATGATTAAAATACAACTTTGCCTCACCTGGTACCTCAAGGGACAAGTGTAACAGACAGTAAAAACAAAAAATCTGAAAACAGTTAACTGAAGGGTTTCTTTGTTTCAATGATTGACTTTGGGCCACTGAAATAAAAAGATCTAATTCTCTTTAACAGTAGTGAACTCAAATGTAATTGTATTAAAAACCTCCAAGCAGGACAAAAATCACACAGACAGGAGCATGACAAACTTATTTATCATCTTAGAAAGTAAGCAACATATGAGGAGAGGAAGGAAGGGAGGGCAATAAAATATATGCAATTTGAATACATTTGCATTAATTTCCTGAAAACATTAGGTACTGTCTAGTATCTCCCTGCCCTGTGCACACTAAGCCAAAGCAAACCTGCATTATTTGTCCTGAAAACACTATTCATAGAAGCAATCAGAAGGAGACTTTTCATAGATGCCAAAAAAAAAAATCATGCAAGTAAATGTTTGCAGGTTCTGTCAGGCTGCACGTGTTTAGATGCTGCTCACAGATAAATGATCACTGTCCAGATCATGTGATTAATCCTGGTTTTCTCCTTCAGTTCTGCTTCCCTTTCTCCTGCTGCCTAATAAAGTAAAGGACTATCCTTTCATCTAGTATCAAGTTATGCATAACAAGTGAGATGGTAGAGAGCCCAGGTCCAAGTGATAACATTTCTTTTTCAAAATTATAAAATGCTGCTGCTAAAAGACAGGTTTTGTTCTATGTCTTGGCCCCCAAATTATTCATACACTGCAAAAATTCTGCTCCAAGCAGCTAAGACAAAAAGTACCTTTAGTTTTACACAGAGGGCATTTTAGATATCTTGCAAAGTTATTTCTAACTATTGTATTACTGTAATTAAAATAAGACCTATCAATTACATTAATTAATAACTTTAGTGTGTGGATGTGTGCCTAGCAAGTGAGCATAGAGTGCAATTTGTTTGAAGTGTTTTCTCTGCTGCAGTGAATACTGTTACTCGGGAAATATTAGTACTTGGCTAGATGTAATTGAACAAAGAAAACTATGTCAATGGCCTTGGGGAAAAATCTAATCAGAAATGAGCAAGTAGTTTAACAAGCTTGCCTCCATCCTGAAGAAAAAATAAGAATATAAAAGGCATAAAATAACTGTTGATGATTAGATATGAGGACATAAAAATATGTATTACCAGTCTGGAATAGATAAAATATTGAAATATTCCCAGAATCCCATCTCTTTTGCCATATTGATGGCATTTAGGTTTTGCCTTTTTTCTTTTATATGTTCTCTGTGTTCTTCACACATATATTTGTAGCTCTGTAGTCTATTGTATTAGTGACTAGTTTTCCAGTACTTTTCCATGGCATTTTCTTAAGCAGAAAGACATAAATTCCAGAGCTCCAAGCCCTGGGAGGTACAAGGTTGTGTGCTACCTTGGCTCTTCCTGGGAACCAAGGCTGAGACCAATTCCTCCAGATACATTCTCATGGAAAAAGTACTAGTACCAACAGGCATGGCTCCGGAGAAGGGGCTTGACCCTGGAGGGGAATTGCATCACCACTTGTCCTCCTGACTGGTGCTTTTTATCAATTATGCTAATTTCCTAAAACCTATAAAAAATGCACTCACCCCTTTGCAGGGGTGGGCTTTTGTCGACATCTTTCCATAACTGCTCCTGAAGGACTCCAAATAAAGACCCCCTTTTACATTGCCTCCTTACTAAAATCATCTTGAGTTTCCAGGTTGGGAAAAAGGCAACTCTATGTCAAGGTAAAGAGCACTTGATTGTGGTGGGTGTGTATGTCAGCATATCCCACTGTGATAAGGGCCATGTTATTTCTGATTCCATTTCATGACACAGATGCTGATGCTTTTACTTCTTTTGTCTCAGTTTGTGAATTCATTATATCAACACATTTTTCCTATGTCTTGCCTCTGAAATTATAGTGAGTAGTTTATAAAAGTCAATTGATTCAGCTTGTAGCTGGCATCAACCAGATTCTTCTTACTGAAACAACGTATTTCTTGTAACAATCACCTCTTAGATTAATGTGAGCTCTGCTACTGGCCAGATGCAGAACCACAGGTGCATCATTGCATCTGTCTATTTCTCCTTCTGGCTTTGGTCTGTCTTGTTTATTTGGATTATAAACCTCTCAAGATGGGGCCACAGACAGCAGTTTCTGCATTCCTGTGCAGAAGGACAGGGGGGGAATATTACACAACTTCAGTTTACTGCAATATCAATTAAAAAAAAAAAAATTTATAGTGGCTTAAATACTTTGGAAAGTATTATAAACACCCCTTCCTTTTTCATTAGTTTTTTAAAGGTGCTTCTGGCAGAAAGATTTAATGTCCCCAGTTTGCATTTTGAACTGACTGAGCATTGTTCTAATTGGAAACTTTGGTTGCCTCCTGTCTGCTTCATCTGCTGGGAAGTCCAGGGTAAGAATGTTATCATTGCTATTGAGTCACTCAACCATAGTACCAACCCAAACCAATGCCAAATCCTCTCTGGCTGTTAGGATTGCAAGTAATCTAAGCATCATCTTCTGGAGCAAATCAGCAGGCAAGGAGAACACAGGAAAGTGATATGTAACAACTGGCTTTGAATATTAAGTAAGGAAGGTCAGTAGGAAGTCAAAAATATTTTCTATGGCAGCACAAACCACAGGCCCAAAGTCAGGATTGCCACTAAGCAACAAAAGACCTGCAAACATTCTAAGGGTATTCTTCCAAAAACAAATGGCTCCATCACCCTTTCTGACTCAGGGAAACAAAAGCAGTTAAGAATGGCTCAGGAGCTCCATGTTAAGAATTCCAGGTTATCTGAAGGCAGGGGCATGGCTTGCACTAGGCTCTATTTCGCATTAATAAAGCTGAACTCCAAAGAGGTGATTGGGCAGGCTGGGCAGAGTCAGCTCTGCTGCAGGCATCTGAGGTACTGAATTTAGAAGACCAGCTTGTAGAAGATCTGTATATTCTCATTGAGAGGGAAAAGCAGAGGGCTAAAGACAGAGGGGGAGTAGCTTTGATTCTCTAAAGCCTGTCTGAAACTGCCATGATTTATTGAGGTGAAGCAGAACCCAAAGAGATAACTCCACTTTGCAGATGTCAGTTTGCTTGATCAGCCTAAGCTCATACCTAATGGTGACAATTCCCCATGAAATCTCAGAACAGGTGGGAACTGTAACTCCTTGAACAAAACATCATGGGCATTCTTCAAAACACCAGGCCCATAGGTCAGTGGTTACGTATGGTTTTTTTTGCAAGTATTTAAAAATGCTGCAGGGTTTTCTATGTCTCTTACAGGAATCATTGGCAATATAAAGGTAACAAACTTCAGTTAATAAAACTTCCAACTTCCTTTTATGCCTTTTCAGAGAGATAATCACTTTGAGAGATGATCCCTCCTCTCTAGATCTTTACCTCTGCACTCACATCTTTGGCAATCAATGGAATTCACAAGATTCCACTGAAAGACTGGTGGCCATATTTTCCATAGGGCAAGGCTGGAAGACTGAAATAAAGCAGGAACTTCTGAAAAATTAAAAAAGTTACAAGAATAAAATAGGGGCAAGTTTTAATCTGATGCAGTTGTAATATGGTCTCCTCTTGGAAAATATTAAGCACTTTGAGTTTAACTGAAAACATACAAGAATTTCCACTAGGACTTCTCAGGAATGCAAACTAAGCATCTTTAAACGCTCAGTTGGACCAATTTTTAATTCCAGGTAAAAAAGAAAGTGAAGAAAGACATTCACTTTCGAGGGAAAAGAGAAAACAAGGAAATTAAAATATTGGGTTATTTATTACAAATGAAAATAGTTACTTCAATGTTTTAAAATACACCGCAGTGTCTTACTGGAAGACAGGAAGCTGAATCTTATCTGGTTGTTCAGAAACACTGGGCTGCCACAATAATGTGCTGCTATCCCAGCAGAGGAAACAATCAACAAGAAATAAGAGAGGTATGGAAAAAAAACCCAAAGAAACACCAAACTAGGAAGAGAGGAAGAAGAGAAGAAAATACCATTCTAGAAATAAGATTTTCAATACAGCTAAAAATTTGTTTGCACAGTTTTCTTCTTCCTACCTCAATACATGTCCATGCTTGGACATGTTTAAAAGCAGGCAACCTCAAGAATTCCTCTAGGTTAGGGATACAAAGAGGGATTGTGGGAAGACACTTATCATAAACCAAAGATGCTAATGTATCAATCTGATAATTTATTTGTCAGCATCAATTTACTTCAGATTGGAAGTAAAATTGCAACTCTTCACAGCAGAAACATAGGTCTGAACACAAACATCTGTCAGAAACAGTTGGACCTTTGTAAACAACTCAAATAAAAATCAGAAATGTGAAGAGTGGTAGCCACTCACCAAAAGTCATCCAAGACCATAACTGGGCAGGGCATTTACTGCCAAAGTTGACTTTCATGTCCTGCTAGATCAAAGGCAGCACTCTGGCCTTTCATTACACAGAGGAACAAATCATTTGGGAACAGTCACCCCTAAGGAGGCTGTATGAGGCAGAAACAGGATCCCTTCCCAGAGCTTTAGTGCAACCTGACTGCTCTGAAGCCTTTCCACTGGCCTTAGAGGGACCAAGTGCTCTGACTGTGTATTTGCATGGGTAGGAAGTAAGCAGCACATGCTTGAGGAGAAAAATGCAGAACCCCTTACTTTAAACAGCCATTAATGGTTTGTGGCTTAACTAAAAATAACAATGGCTGCAAACACAATCTGAATTTGTTTTTTCTTTATGGTTTCAAATTATGCTGTGCAGTGACCAAGACATTTAATGAGATTGAGTCCCATGAGGTTCACATTTTACTGGCCTGGGAGGATGGGTTGGTTGTTCATCCCTGGAAAACTTGTCAGAAGGAAGTTTTTATTATAAAGCCCACGCTAATAAACTTCACTCCTAGCCTCCCACGTTACAGAAAATTGAGTTAAGAGATCATTCAGCCCATCTGCCTCTCCTACCTCCTAAACATGCTTCCCTTGGGTTTTAGTGCTGTATATTTCACGTAGTTAACTGTTACTAATGGTAATTTCTGAGGAAAACCAGAAAGTTTTATGTAGGCAAAAAGAAGTATCTTTTCTCCTGTAAACTTAAAGGAAAAGAAAATTCCCAAACAGAGATATTCTGGAGATAAATAAGCATGCAATCTAGCAATGGACTTTTCAGCACACAACAGCCTCCAAGCAGGGCATAAGAAAGAGCAAAGGCTTTTTACTTCCACACCTTTTCACCAACATTCAAGTGCACTGACAACTCTTCCAACTTGTCTTATTTGACATTTGTTACTCTATACTTCCTGTGTTTTGCACTGAAGGTATATGAAGCTATTTGTTATTTCTGTTTCCTACTAGCAAGGGATTTATGTCACTGCCTTAGAATGAAATTACAATGAATAAACTCATCACCACCCTGAAAAGGAAAAAAAACTAGGGAGAACAGGAAGAAAAAAGAAAACCCAGATGCACAACCAAAGAGAAAAAAGTTCTAAAGTTCCCAAAAAAAATATGTTTTTTGGCCATGTACGATTATCTTGGCAAGCCAATGTCCCAAATGCAAGGGCTTTGGTCCAAAAAGTAGAGGAATTTTTGAAATAGCCACTGACACATCCAATTGCAGAGATGTGCTTCAAAGCAAATTCAGAGCGTGAAAAGGAATGTATGTTTGCTGCCATGTGATCAGAAGGAAGCAGCAGGATCTGCTGGTCTCCACTTAACCCTGCCATCCTCTTCCATGTCATCAAAGGAAGGTGCAAATTTTCATTGCTCTTATAAATATCACTGCCTTGAGGAATAATACACAAGTTGAAAGTTCAGACATGTTATTTTTTTAACAAACAAACAAATACAGTTGGCAGAAAAGTGTTTGAAGCAATCTGAATAGTGAGACAAATACAAACATTTTTGCCAAACACTGGCCTACACAGCAGGAGTATAACTAAACCTGGTTCAAGACAATTTCTGCTATGGAGCTCAGGAGTTTGAGATTTAAGAAAACAAAGTCACTGGTAATACAAAGATCATAAAGCAATCATAAAAATTAGCAAACTATTTCTGTCTTATAATAACAGAAGGTGACTCTATATGAAATAAAACAATAAAAATTTTTGCTATTCCTCTAAAATAAGGCCAGTTGCTAAGATTCCAAGAAAACTGAATTTCTTCCTTGAAATCTTACTGAATGTTGATTCCCACTCTTTTACTAGAAGAAGAGCTGAAGTCTCATGGGAAATGTGGCAGCACCTCCAGTTTATTCGGAAGTGGTTTGATACTTCCTGAAGCACTGCAATTTTCTGAGTTACTTTTTCAGATCCTCTCTTTGACATGAACTTAAGCATGATGTCAGACACAGAGAGAGTCAATTATCAACGCTGAGTCTGACATAGGGCTTGGTCCAAGCCCATTAGAGACCTCCCAAGTTTCTGTTCCTGGACACTGCAGGCTCCACAGGCGGGGTCGTGTGAACGGGCGCATCCCCCACGTCAGGGCACTCGCAGAGGGTGGGCAGGACACGCCGGCTGGGGCTGCAGCCAAGCACTTCTGCAAGGGAGCATTTCCAGAATGCACTCCTGAGCTCCTCCTAGCCTGATCTCTGCCCTGAGAGCCCATTTTTCCCAGTGTAGCAGCCAGCCAGTGTGTCCTGGCACACACTGCTCCAGAAAAGTGTGGCATGCAAGGATTTGATGTGGGGATGACCACATGGATGGATCATCTGTATAAAGCACCTGCCTTATCAGATATAGTATAAGTGGCAATAGAAAAACTTTATAGAAAAAAATGCAACTCAATAGACTTTGTTTTCAATAGGTCATAAAGACAGTGAACTCATGCACATTTAATTAAAGTAAGTCCAGGGAAAAGAAATCAGTCAGAAAGGACTGAGTACAGTCAGCATGAGAGCTGGCCTTCAAACTTCTTGTGTTTATCACTGACAAATTATATCTTGACTTTACTGAGGCTCTTCTCATCCCTGTAACTGACTGAACTGTAAAAACAAGCCACTTGTGATAAAAGTTTCCCAGCACAAATGTTTCACAGAAGCTTCATTTGTTGCCTAACACTACACAGGGAAATAATAAATCCTAGTTAGAAATACATCAGTGTTTATGGACTCATAATATATTTGTATCTGTTACAACTAGGATTAAGTTGTATAAGCTATACCTGCAGGCTAAATAGTAGCAGTTTTAATTAATTTCTTAAGCCATATAAAGTATTCAGCTTTCTAAGTACAACAATTCTATTCATCCAGTCTAACTGGATACCAATAATTGCTTAGCAGCAAATCTAGCTATGAGACAATGCAAGCATTCAAATTGCAAAATGTACACATAGCAATTAGGTAATATGTTTAGAATAATAAAGCAAGTGTTCATAGAGAAAAATAGGTGATAGAATATAGCATATACAAATAAAAAATACATGTATTATTGAATTTGGTAAACAAACTTTTTTTCTCAAAAAAAAATTTTTCTTCTCCCTCAAGGGAAGCACACAGCCTCACATCCCTTATCCAGAAAGAGTTCTACTCCTGTTTGCTACAAAAACCCTGGGAAAATGGAATTGCTTACTTCTTGGAGGTTTTCATCCTGAGTAGGAGTGGGCCACTTAACCAGACAGAAGGACCTTTCTGTGGCTAGGTCAGCTACTTTGGCATGAAACTTTGCATCCTTTTTTTTGACTATTACTTAGGAGGAGACTAGGATGTGAATTATTTATTTGAATACTATTAATTTATTTTTAGTATAGTTCCATGAGGAAATCTGGTGGAATGTCAGAAACCAGACCATAATAAACCATGTCTCCAAATAAACAGCATTGTGCTCTCAACCTTCTAACACACCTTTCTGAGTATTAGATTTACAAATTTAGGTCATGCATACAAAGCAACTTTAAAAATAGTAGGTATCAGCAGGTAGAAAAAGACTAAAAATGCAGTAACACTCCCCCAAGGATCTCAAACCACTTTACCTAACCCTTAAAACACAGCCCAGAGAAGAGTGCACACAGTACAGAGAACACATCTCTCGACAACCAGCTCCAGGTTAAAGGGAACAGCTCTTTCACACCACACAGCAAACAACACTCAAGCTTGAGAATAAGAATAAAAGTGATACTGCAATCAAAAAAGATGGTAGGTCAAACACAAAAGTCAGAGGTTTAGACTTTACACAGCTATATATGGGCTCACATTTTATGTGAGTCTTCAAACTTTAGTAACTTGACTTCTGTTAAACATTTCACCTAAGGGACAGCTCCTCCAACAGCACAAAGAATCCAGCAATAATCTGGCTGTACTGATGGTCACTCATTGAACCACCAGCCAAACTGCAGCTGGGTGTGCCTGGGTACCAATCCAGCTCCCATTAACTTCACAGCCTCAACAGCTGGCATGATCCCTGGGCAAAGCAGAGCAGCTGCAAAACCTGGGTGCAGTGATGTGTCAAAGTGTGCTCAAAACAAGCACTGAATCCTCACAGTCAGA
>JAYDZK010000056.1:10024978-10063807 GCA_034509185.1 Euphonia xanthogaster | reverse complement strand
TTTTTTTGCTTCAGTTTTTTGGTTTGGTTTTTTTTTTTTTTTTTTTTTTCCCTGCATTTTACAAAGAAGCAGCAGCTCCAAGAACAACTTTCTGGCAGGGTGCTGTACATGCTGACTTGGAAACTCATCTCTGACTCTAATCCAAACCAGCAAGCTAGGAACAATACCATAGTCTCTGAAGTGCAGCAACATTTCTCCCCACCTCCCCAGTCTACTGAGACACTGTACCATCAAAGATTTTATTGCCTCAGCAGGTGGTAACCTCATAGCTACCTACAATTTCAATTACAAGTCAAATGAGGCACTGCTATTTAAAAGAAACTATTTTTTTGTTAAATGGTATGAAAAGTGAATACTTACAAAGCTGAATAAAGTAATTTAGACAGCAAAGGAGCTGGTGTGGCACACCTGCAGTCACAGGTACATTTTAGAAAGATTTTACCTTATAGCTGGAGAACAGAACAGTTATGCCCACAAATGCTGAAGATATATTTGATTCAACCCTGCTGTAATGAAAACAATCATGAATCCTAAAGGCCATTGCTGCCTTCCACTGAATCAGTTTCAAATATTTGCACAACCACATGATCAGTGTTATGTCCCTACATGCCTGCTGTACCACCTCCTCACGCATTCTGCATTACTGCCAAGTAATTTTCCTTTCCAAAACATTATGTCCATACCTTAAATTCCGTGTTGATAGAGTTTTGTACATACCTCTATGCTTAAAAGTCAGGAAGACAGAAATGATGATTTCTCACCCTATCCCTAAGAGTATAGTTTGCAGTATATTACTATATGATGATGTTTATGCTGTTTTCAAAAGCATCAACCCACCTGGAAGTACAAGGCCTTTAAACTGCTGCATTTCTGGTGCAAAAATAATTTCTGACATAATCTACAAATCTTTGACTACTGATGTGAAAAACCCGAGTTTTTCTGGAGCACAGCAGAGGACTGAGATACCAAAAAAATGATGGTACTTTATAGAGCTTGAACACCCTCAATATAGAAGCCTCTGGAATACAGACTCTTCCATTTATTCATAATGGGTAACTTCATTCTGGCACCTACATCTAGCTATGATATTTTCTGAAAAATCCTTTCTTTAGGATTTTTTCTCCTGAGAAGCTGAGAAGCCTCAGGAACAAATGTAAACAATGATTATCTGCTGCTGTGGAATGCAACAGGTAGATCTGTGATTGGTCTCATGTAGTTGTTTCTAATTCATGGCCAATCACAGTCCAGCTGGCTCAGACTGTCTCAGCCAGACACAAGTCTTTGTCATCATTCTTCTTTTTCTATTCTTAGCTAGCCTTCTGATGAAATCCTTTCTTCTATTCTTTTAGTATAGTTTTAATGTAACATATATCATAAAATAATAAATCAAGCCTTCTGAAACATAGAGCCAACATTCTCGTCTCTTCCCTCCTCCTGGGACCCCTGTGAACACGGTCACACCTACACTCATAATTGCAAGGCTTCAGAGCCTCCCTACATTCCAGTACTTTTTAGCAGTGCATTCAATTCTGAGTGCCTGGGATGCATCCAGGACCATCACAGTGTTACCAGAACTGTGGCTTCTGTTTCAAACAGTTTAATAAATGCATTCCTCCTAGGGTCCTAATATTTAATCATGGAAGTATTATTTTACAGCTGGAGTATCACCAGAAAGCAGATAATGCATACATTCACCACATCAAATATTCATCTTTCCTTGTGGGAACAGCTGATAAGAAATGCTAACAGGCAAGAGGGTCTGTCATACGTGTGAGGTAAGGCTGACCTTCACGAATGTGATTGATCAAAAAAATGCAGTTAGAGCTTACACTGGGGATACCTCCCCTTTGTGCAGATCCAGCACTGTATTAACTCACTAATGTTTTAACCACATGCTGCACTTACCTTACACCTCTACTAGCTAAAGCCACATAATTATTATTAGTTCCCTCTGCCCTTTCTTTCTCTTTATCAACACACTGAATCACATCAATCCAACATGATAAACACATCTAGCTTCCAGTTCTGCTGTGCTTACCTCATGTGTGGCAGCAGGGACAGCTCACTACAAGCAAAACATTGATGTTGAACCTCAAATAGAAAGCAAACAAAGCCTAACTACAAACTGCAAAAGATAAGTTCTGACCTCAGCCCAAAGCTCTCAAATCCTTCCCGTCCTTCCTTTCTACTGCTGCTCAATGAGGAACAGGGGCTCACCTCGGCTCATTCTTTCAAAATCAGTTTCATCAGCTGTTTATTCACTCTGCATCCTGTGTGGATACCACTAACTCAAACCAATCTTGCCCTAAAAGTTGTAATTTTTCAGTTTAACATATGGGTGCAGTAACACTTTTACACAAATATATTCTGTAGATATGTGAGTTAGGTTGGCTTAATGCCTCTTGTGGTATTGTAGCATTTCTCTTCAAATCTTGGCAGATCTAAGCTAGGCTAGTTCAGCTCTTGGCAGGGGAGGTTACTTGGGCACTACTTGCATGTGCAAAGTCAAATACAGCCAGTTGCTAAATACCAGCCACATTTCTATGGCCTTTCAAGACAACTTCACAGAAACAAAGAATTAATTTTTCTGTTGCACATTCATATGTTTGATGCAAATGTGTAGTATAGTTTCACAAACTGCTGTGTAATAAAAGTATTTATAACTATTGCTGACTTTTTTTTGTATAAGTGAAATGCTTTGGAATACCACCGAAATGCCACTCCAGCTATCACATTAATCGCATTAGCTAATCCAGATTAAGGGTGAACAGGGATAAATAACACAAAATTAATCTATCTTTCTTTGCACTTTCCAGATGGAAAATGAGATCCATACGCTTAATTCATGGTAAACCTTACAGAAGACCATATTCACTATGTAGGAAAATGAGGCTGCTTGTTTATTCATTTGCAGGATACTAATACATACTTCTAGGATCCAAGATCTGATAATGTTACTCATTTTATGAAAGACTGAAGAATCCATGGCAATTAATGAATTTCAGAAAAAGCCAGGGGGCAAAATTTCTATTTCTTCCTTTATATACTGTACTCTCTTCCTCTCCTGCCCTTTGTCTCTTCATTTTTATCCACTCCCAAAGCCCTATGGCTCCATCCTCACCAGCCTCTGCTTCCTTCCTTTTCCCTCAGGGTGCTGCTGTCTGCTGCCTTTGCTGAACGTGCCCAGAGAGCTCCCAGGTCACTCTACCTTGTTTTCAGTGCTGAAGGTGGACTGGCACACTTTTACAAATGCATCTGTGGTAGCTCAATACTAAAGTTCATTTAATATTGATGACCAAAGGCACTCCAGAAGCAGCGAGCAGCAACTAAAGCTGAGCACATGCTTGAAATCACAAAGAACACTCTAACACACAAAAGCAAGGTAAAAAACCACAAAACCAAGAGAATTGCCATGACAAAACATTGGCAGTAACAATAGAGTCATACATTTTGATTTAAATTTTTCCTTTCTGGATCTATGGCTCATTCCAGCGGCTTGGGCTGTATTTTCTTTGAGCATACCATGCCATTCTGTTTAAATTTCTTACTCAGTCAAAGTTAGGGTAGGAACATGGGGGAGGCCTACAAGGATTCCAGAAATATTAATAGACATTTTCAGTACAGGAGACTCAACTTAGCAAAGTATGATATAAGAGAGGAAAAAAAAAAAGCTTGAAAAATTATGAAAGAGGAAACATGAATGAAAAATGTGGGAAATGCCAGGCTTGTAACACTGTGTACCACAACCCAAATGATGGCATCACTCAGAGATGGCAGCCATCCCAGAGCTGAATCAGGAAATATTCAATTTTGCAAAGGCAACTGAAAAGTGGATTTTGAAGCAAACTTTAGCCTATTAAAAATATGTCTTATTTCCACTGAAGCTGGTGGCAAAATATTGTATGATTTTATGGATCCCAGACAGTACATTTAGATTTGCTCATTTTTGTTTAGAGAAATGAAATCTGTACTGGAGCCAAAATTTATGGCCACTACTACCATTCTGAAGGAAAGGGTTTATTTGTAAGTTTGGGTGGATGCTGACCTCTAGACATTTCATTTTTTAATAAGCAGTCTATAATTCCTAGCATATTGTGGTGAAAAGACCACGAAAATAGGATAACCCTAATAGGGAACTATATAGAATATATGAAATATACAGAAATGTGTGAAATAAACCAGTAATGTCAAATATTAAGTTATTAAATGCTGATATATGGAAAATATATAATTTATTACCACCAAACACTGACAACTTTTCCCTCTAAAATACTACAGAAGAAATTAGTCTTCATTTAAAAAATATTAAAGGTTGTGGATTACTGCAAATTACTTGACTAATTTATGTTTTAGAAAAGGCAAGGATTGCATGTTTTATTTATTATACCATAGACACGAAAGCTAAAGTAATGGACCAAACCAAAATGGAGAAGCAGAGTTGGTAAGGGTCACAATGCTATCATACCATCCTGCTAAACTGAAGAAGGATCAATACATGTAGACAGGTTCACAATGGTTTTTTTGTGACAAAAGTGTAATTCTCTGCAGACCATCACTCCCATTCTTCCAATACAACTTCTGCTTAAGTCTGCCCAGTGGAGTTTTTCTTTGAAGCCCAACTACAAATTTAGTCAGTAGCTGCCTGTCTTGTCCTCCATGGATCTGGGGAACAACAGATAACCCCTGTGGATGTAAAGGTTTAGAAGACTCTTATCACGTTCCCTTCTCCCACACCATGAGTCTTCTTCTTTCCAGACTAAACAAACCCAGTTATTTCAAGCTTTCCTTGCAGGTCATATCTTTTATACCTCTTATCAGCCCTGCTGCTGTCCTCCAGACTCCCTTCACTTTGTCTGCATCTTTGCTAAATGCAGTGACCAAAACTGCACTCATCAGTGCGAAGTAATTGCCTCCTGCTCCTGACATGGACATTTCCACAAATTTATCTGAAACACTTATGCTGCTCATTTCTTAGTCTGCAAGGTAGACTAAATCCAGTCTAACCCCAGTTCTCTGATATTGCTGCACAATTTTCTTCCTTTTGTTATTTGACCATTTAATTTTCACTCCTTAACTGCATGCACAGACTTCACAGTTCTCCTTGTTGAATTGAAATTTATTGATTTCAGACCACTTTTCAATTAAGTGAAATTATTTTCAGCTCTGATCTTATCCTCCAAAATCTTGAAATTCCTCTCAGCTTACTCTCATGTTCAAATGTGGAAATTCTATTCCATCATCCAAACTACTGCTGAAAAATGTGTAATAGAAATAGATTCCAGACAGACACTTTGTAATCACACTAGAGAAGTCTTTCCAGTTTGACAGCAAAACAGTATTCTTAAATTATTTTCTACCCACTAAAAATACATTAAATTAATCTACACCTCAATTCCGTTGTTTAATGAATTTGAAATGTCAAGTCAAGTTGTAACAGATGCACTTTCTCACATCCATAAAAGCAAATACTCTGTCAAAGAAGGAATTTGGATCAGACTAAAATCTACTTTAGTCCTTATAAATCTACTTTGTTTAATGCAGTCTACATCTCTATCCTTCCAATGCGTTTAAACTGAATTCTACAGCATTTTAGTCAATTTGGAAGCTTTTTGGCTCCCATATTATTGACTTGTCAGTACTTTTTAAAAGCATTTACCTCTGTTTACCTCTTTGCAAAGAGCAGCCTCATATTTGCTGATCCACCATGCTCTGACCCACTTGGCCATTATCATCCTTGAAGGGCTCTTGAAAAGAATCACTAATGCTGCACTTGCTGACCTAGCAAGTCAGAGAAAGTCCCTATTATGTGAGTAACACGGAAGACACAAGTCTGTGGTGTTGAACAGTGATAACAGGGACCTGCCTTTGCTTGGTAGCACTTTCCCAACCAAATACTGAGGCCAGGTTAAGGATGGAAATTCCAGGATGTATGATTACCACTAAATGGTTTGGATGCAGATTCCCTGTTTTGAAGACAAAGGTAATTTTTAGTGGAGACCTAGGCTGTTTCATGCCCCATGGCATCAGTACCCAGGAAAGCTCCTAAAAAGTTGTATTTGTTATTGCAACCATAGCCTTGGAACTGAGGAACTTACATTTCCCTTAAATTTGTCTAGGATAATCAGCCAGATATTTGAAATTATCTAGCTTGGATAAATATCCTTTAACTCACTCTTCTTAAATTATGAACAGTGCTTCTCTCTTCCTCCACACTAAACTTTAAACTTGTAACCACAATGTGTTTGTTTACTCCCTTTTCAGTCAGCTACAGAATATATACATACATTGTACTTTTCACCTGAATTTCTTGCTCGTTTCAACACCTCCGGGATTAAAAAAAAAAAAAAAAAAAAAGTGCATTACTTGCACAATCCAAAATCAGGCTTACAGTATTATCTTGCACCTTTTACCTCACCTTCCAATATGAGGTCAGGCAGAATATGGAGGGAAAACCCACCAAATATAATGTGCAACACCGGGAGGGAGGCTGCACTATGGATAAAACGTGATTTCTCCTCTGGGTTTCACCAAGGGTCATCTCAGTGCCACTGTCACTTCAGTGGGAGAGGATTGAACAACCCCAAAAATCATATATGGTTTATGATTTTTATGGACATGAGTATGATTGTAGAATTTCAGCAGAAGAGAAAGAAAGCACTCAAGAGTGTTTTCAAAACACTTTTGTTAAGTTTTTTATTAACTCTTTCAGCTTTACTTTGAATCAAAACTAATGCTGCAAATTTCAGCACTCAGGAGATGCAAACTGCCTGAATAAAATCTAATTTAACCCCTGTGTTAATGTGAATTATAATACCACGAATTGTAACATGTTTCTATAATTATATCAGCACATTTTTTCTTTAGTACTCTAATTAGCTCCATCAGTGCATTGAAGCAATTTCTTTCTTTATTTTCCATCTTCATTCCTCAGTTCTAGGAAGCATTTGACCTCTCCTGAAAAGAATATTCTTAATTCCGACACAGTTTTTCAATGCTGCTCAAATTAGCATCTGAGTGTCTTTAAAAATCTTAACTAAATTACTACCACAACTTGTCTAGTCAGTTATAGATGGAAAATGGAAAGTTTTAAGTGTTTGACACAACACAATCAAACAGAAATCTCAGCCCTGCTAAAAGCACTTTGTGACCATCTAAAAGCACTAATTAATTGACTGTTCCAGAATTGTCAATGAAAATGTGGAACAGGCAAGGAGAAGAGCCAACTTCCTCAGAAACATTGAACTGAAATGTTTGTCTTCCACTTTGCACCTTCTCAGACCTTCATAAACTGTAAAGATAAAGGCCTACAAAAAACTGGAATGGTAATTTCACAATACAGGGTCACAAAGCAGCTGAGTTAAATTTAGGCTGGCTATTTTCTAGTCTTTTAGTGACTGACTTGATCCTTCAGTAATGTTCTTCACACGGCTGGGTTTTTTGAAGACTTTTGTAATGAGTTTGATTCTCACCCATGCTCACCCGTGAGTTCTATTTCCAGGCTGATGTGAAGGGGGAGCTCTGTGAACAGCTGACCTGATAAATGGAAAGGAAAGGCTCCACATTTCACAAGTTCTTATTCTTTCTGATATTTGATAATGCAGTTTGTCAGTTTTTCACTTTTTATCCAACCTGGGATCCTATCAGAGAATGCAGACAGGCTCCCTCTGAGGAAAGAGACTCCACAGTTCTGTTCAGGTCATGGGAATCTTTCAACCGACTTGAAGAGACAGTGAATCAGATTTTTAAGAAGATGCCAAAAGTGAGGTTTTCTCTGTATTTTTGAGGGCTTCAGACCACTGTTCAGACAAAAGGAAACATGCTAATGTGCACACTGAATTGATGCATCGGGTTTAGTCTGCCAGGCTGATGTCTGCATGTCTGCAGGAGTTCTTGACCTCCTCATGCCTTGCAAGAGAGATTCCACAGCACAGAGCTAAGGTAACTAAAATCTTTGAAGCAGGCTATAAACATGCATAGTGCCCAAATAATCTGGTGGTTTTGTTTCTTGCTAGAGGAAATTTTCAGTGTATTTATAATGCCCTTTGATGCACACTGTACATTTGCAAACAAGAGGCCACATGTCCTTTCGATGAAATTTCACTTATAAATATATGTAAAACAAGCTGCTGGAAGAGTTTGGAAGAGTTTGAAATAAATAAATAGAAATAGTTAACCCTACATCACAAAAATACAGCTTAGATTTTAAAGGCTCAACAGCTCTTGCTCCCACAAGTTACAAAGGGTTGCTAAATAGCTCTTTTTAACTACTTATTTAAGCTAGGAACACCATGTCTGAACATGAGATTAAGATATGCACAGCCTTATGTGCTGCAACTCTTTTTAAATAAGCCCCCACAAACCATCAATGCAAGAATTAAACAAACACAATTAGGAGTTCCTTTTCTTTCCCCTGCACAAAATTTCACTCCATTCTAGAGCTGAATTCAAGCAATGTTGTGGATGTGAATTATTCAGACAAGTAATTTTATCCCAAATAATAGAAAAGGAGTGGAAAGGAGTGCCTCAAGACTTCCTGTATTAGATTGAAGCAAATCTAAAGAGGCAACTTATCTTGAAATGGTATTGATGGAAATGAGAAGTAGGTTTCATAAAATGGGCTATGTACTACAAGATAAAGTCTAGAATTCTGGATATCTTGCTGGTCACCATCCGAAATGAGAGGACAGAAGCCTTGGCTGACTTGATGAACTTGTATTTTCTAGTCAAAACCGTGCTCCTGTCTTTGATAACTCACATGCTTTAGGTGAAAAACCACGCTGTGGTCATCCCAAGCAAGTGAAAGAAATGAGACTGAGCATTACCTTACAGCACATGAAAAAGGAGCTTGTGCACATCTACAACAATGTACATGTCTGCAGTTTCCTCTGTATTTGGCACTGAAGACTGCCTGCAATTGCTCTGAAAGAGGCAGTGATACACTGCACTGGAAGAGTATTTTAACTGCTCTGAAAGACCCTAGGTAGCACGTGGCAGCAGCAGTGGTGCAAATAACCCTTGTGTGGAAGCAAGCTGGACACCACCAACAGCACTGTGAATGCCTTTGCAATGGCACACATCAGAAAAAATAGTTGCTTCAACAAAATTTGATCCATGTGACCTGTCACCATTGTTCTCTACAAAAAAACACCAAAAAAATGAAGGCAGGGTTCTTTATTAAAACCCCTAATTTTAGTCCTTTCTCTTTTCAAAATACACATTAAATCCAGGCCTTGATGATTTTTAGGTGGTTTTGTAAATATCTGTCTGAATTTCACAAACAATTTTGGTTTTCTGCAGATTTCTTCCAGTTTATCCAAATCCAGAGGGGTTGATGTTCATGCATTAAAAAAAAAAAAACCCCAAATAGTTTAAACTATATTGTTTCATTCCAGCTGATAGGGCAGTGACAGTCTTTACTAATATGAAAATATCGTGCAGAAATAACCTCACAGACTCATGTACTACACCATACTCCTTGGTAGGATCTCCAGTGTAGCAACTACTGACAGGCTGCTCATCAGTGAACAAATTACCATTTTGATCAGCCTTTACAGACATTCATCTTTTGCTGCCCCAAACATTTGAGACTAGGCCACCCTTTCATCTAAATGAGCTGCTGTTGCACAGAGTACCATTAGCTTATATAAACCTGCTGCTGTAAGCATCTATTACCACAGCCTGGTAGTGACATATTGATTTTCAAGCTGGAACTAGTTCCCTTGAGACTAGAGAGCATATGGCTGCTTGTTAGACCTGCTGGGTAAAACATGTTGATGGCTAGAAGGAAAAGGATGGAAAAAAGTAGGTATTGGTCTTTGCAATTTTTTAAATTATTGATTTTAATTCTTAAAGTAGGAATAATAATTCAGTCTTAGTAACTGCCTCTTTTTTTTGAACCAAATGAGCTTCAGAATTGGGTCTTCCACTGTATTTATTATGGATAGGCATTCATGATCATTGGATTTAAAACAATAGTGATATCAAGATGAAGCTATTAGATTCTGAGGTAAAACAAAGTATTGAAAGGCAGCACCAGACACTATTGGTATATATGTAAGTGAGATCATAACCAAACACCTGTTGTGTTTGGCCAGACAGAGCCTGGCCAGACAGCTGGACAGACGTGCAATCTAGAAGAGTCTTCCTGTGAAATGCTTAATGGTCTCTATGTTTGAACAAAAAGAAAGCTGGTTTAGCTCACACCAAAAGTCTGTGCTGTGTCTACCCCAAAATAACTACAAGGGTAGAATATAATGGAAATTATTTTTCAAATGAAATTCTGTCTTTTCCCCACACAAAATTCTTCCACATGTGACTTAGATCAGCACTAAACTTCTATGTTTAGCATTGTATAAAGTCATATTTATTGAAACTCTTTTTGTTTGGACTTTCAAAATATATTAAGTGGAAAAGTTTAATATTTCAAATATATTCCAGCTGAGGCACTCATAAAAGAAGTGCAGAGCAGGAAGAGGCACAGTAGAAGAGCAGCACACCCAAAGCCCTTCACAGGTAACCCTGAAAGTGCATAGGAGGGTGGGTGGTCACAGATGGGAGGCAAAACCCTGTTGTGAGAAGACAGCAGGCACTGCGCTATTCCTCAAAATCCTGCCCTCCCCACAAATCTCTTTAAAATACTGCTGTAATAACAAATCATGAGACAACTATGTTTCTGGGCTGTTACATGAATGCTAAATCCCTTGACAAGCAAATGAGTCCCTCGTGGGAAATACTTAGAAGCATTACAGAAAGAAAAGGTGGAAAACTCTTGAAGCAACAGGAAATTTTTATTTGTTTTTAACATGCTTTAACAGTTCTTCCTTTCATGGAAGTTGGTAAATGACCTGCTGAGGTTAACTAAATTAGACTCCATGACAGAATAACCAAAACTTTTCATTAGTTCTTTTCTAGGGGACAGAAATAAAATAAAATAAAATAAAATATTTCTTTCCCACTTTAATTCAGCTCAGTACTTTCTTGATGGGTCTACTAATTCTGAAGCAGAGTCCACTTCTGTTTTCCTCCTGCCATCACTCCCCACTCTTCTTCTCCAACCTCCACCTCCCTTTCCTGCTGATCAGAGACTGCCACTGCAGCAACAGTGCTAAAGCTAGCTCAGCCTAGCTTATTCCAGGATCAATTCTTGGAATAACTATATCCTTAAAAGCTCTTCTTTATTAGAAACCTGAAAACATATTTTAAGAAATTTTTTAAAATGCTGAGAGTTTCTAGGGAGCATGTTGCAGCCCATGAGGAAACTGAAACAAACTAACCTGCAGCTGAAAGCTTCATCCTCTTAAAATGAGTTGAGGACTGTCAAACTAAGTTTTATCAACACTGTCAGGCCAGAGGGTTAGTAAGCAAGGACTCAAGTGCTCCATGTCTCCAGAACTTTTCCTAAATAGTTGTGGCACATCTTTAACTGTAAAGTTCAGAGACTTCCAAAAATACCCTGCTGAGACACAGCTGCCCTCTGGCAGTGGCATCTCTGCCGGGGAAGGCAGCTCTGCTCCCTGCATGGGGGACGGCCACGACCCTGGCCAGGCTCGCAGGGCAGCTCTGTCATCTGGGCAAAAAGTCAAGAGAGCTCAACCCTGGCACGGGCAGCAGCCCTGCAGAGCAGAGCTGGGAATCCTGTCTGGCCGTGGCAGCTGGTGGGAAGCCGTGCTGCTCTCATGGAGATCGCATCTCGTGGAGATGGGGAGGCTGGACAGGGACGGCCAGATTTACCCACTCACTCACCAGCCCAGGAAAATCCAATTCCCTGCTCAGACATGGGTGAGTCATGAAGTGTGAGCAGCACAGGATCACACCAGGATCAGGAAGAAGGATCACTAGAGCTACTGTAGCATTACTAGAGCAAAACTCTGCACTTAACTGTGTAAATTAGTAACAGGGACGAGAAGGAGAGAAAATGACTTAAAATACAACTGAAGATTAGAAGGACTGCTTTCCCTGATTTTCAGTTCTGATGCCTAATACACATGGAAAAGTGATAGTAGAGTCTTATTTTCCTACCAGACTTAATAGATTTGATGCCATTTCTGTAGTTTACTCAGTGGGTCTCCTACACAGAGCCTCCTGAAATGGTTAATATTGCACAACATTCTCATCCAGGTTTTTTTGGCTTGTATGAAAAACCTCTTCACAGCAGGCAATGAAAAAATGCTTTAAAATCCAGGGAAAAATTCTAATAATCCCAGTGAAAATATAAGCATTTCGGATTTTATTTCATATTTTTTCTGATGCTGCCTTCAAATTTTTTCATACCTTCAAGGAAGTGATAAAGCTAATGAGCTCAAAAGGTACTGCCTACATTCATTACATTAATTTACCCTAATTAAAGAACAGTAGCATCAAATTATTTAAACACCATTAACCGAACACCATTCCCCCTTGCATATCTAAACAGTTCTGCACTTTAGCTCTGTCTGCTGCCTGGCACACAGACATTTATCCATAAAGAAAGCAAGAGAACAAACAAGAATTTCTTCTTATTTTGCATAAATCACATATTACAATCCTTTGAAGTCTATGCAAGTTAAAACTGCCTTCAGGTATCTTACACACCTGAAAAAAAAAACAAAAACCAAAAACCACAACAATAACAAATCACCCAACCCATACAAGTCTAACTTATTTTGTTTGTTATATTTACCTGGGTGCTATTTTTTATGGGCACAATTGCTATAAAAACAATATCTTAGAAACTACAAGCTTTTCAGAGCATCATGGTAAGTCTTTCTTGTTTTCCACTGTTCTTTAACAATTGAAGTCCACTCATGCCCCTTAAGCACTTGTTTCTCTCCAGCCCTTTGATACTCCATCCCAAGAAATTGGGTCATCTAAAGTTTTTCTTCTTAAAATAAAAACTCCTCAGTTTCTGTTACACAGTAAACAACAGGCATAAGGAGATGATTTACATGCATATTGCACAAGAGCAGTAAAGACTCCACTACTGAACCACATTTCCATCTCCTTTCAGGGCATGCTGAGGCTGCTTTCTGCACAGTAAGTCTTGATGCTGAGAGAGGGCTCAGGAGGCAGCAGACTGCAAAGCTGCATAGTAAGGACTGATGGAACTGGTGACAATTGTCTGAGTAAACAATGCTGCACCAAGCCTGAGGCTCACACAAAACTCCAGACCTAAACATCTTTCTCGGTTAAATGTGAGACTCTTCAGAGCACAAGTTTACATGCACATCAAAATCCTGCTTTCAAATGAAGCCTTCAGCAGAAGAGATGCACCTATTCACCTGAAGATTGTACAAAGAAAGGGTTCAGCACTGGCAGCCAGACTTCCTATGAGCAAATGTGGTGAAATCTGCTTACACTGCAATATTCCAACACCAGCAAAATACTGGCAATATCAGTCACATAGTTAGACTAACAGGCCTAGTTTCTTCACCGCGAAGCTTCTATTCCAGTACTGCTGCATTATGTCTCAATCTTTCTGCAAGCAGGAGACTGCTCTGACACCTAAGTGCTGCAGGGGGAAGTGGGGAGACAAATTCCTGAGATAAGGAGCCTAATGAAGCATCCCCACCTGCTCTTACCAGCAATCCAACTCCACATGGGCCTCCCCCAACATCTGACAGGGCAATCCTCTCTCAGGTAGCAATTAGGAAATTGAGTGACCTTCAGGTATCATTTCCTTCCACAGGTAAAACTTGGGATTTCCATCTCCAGACAAGCTGACTGGCAAAATCTAGGATGAATTAGTCTGAAAACCTCTGGAAAAACACACTAATTCATGCTGCCATTCTACTGCACACGTGTCCTTTAGAAGACAAGAATAGACTTGTGCCTGAATAAATTAAAAAGTTGAGAGTGCAGGCCTTTGCATTTGTGCAGCTGGTGAGTCAACAACAAAATGACAAGTTTCAGGAAACAGCATCCACATAAGCATGTAAATAGAGCTGTCCAAAGTCTTGGCTCCATTACTTCACTAGCTCTGTTTCACTGCTGTTACTTGAGCCTATGGACTTGGCTCACTGAACTTCTACCACTTCCAATCAAATCCCTTAATACACAATTAGGAAGGCTATGCATATTCACCAACTTCAAGGGAGTCAATCTGGATTTGCACACATTAAATTACCATTAGAACAATGGAAGCATATGCACCTGCAAGAAATAAATTAAACATGCTCTGACTTGTATTTAGCATCACTTTGAACACTACCTGGAAGAATCTCATCACAGAACAGCCCTTTACCACCCTGAGTTTATCCACAGAATAATGAACTTTCTTTCCAAGTTTTTCAGTATTACTAAAGTGAAGGACTGGCACAAGTTCAGATCAGTGTAAGGATTCAAGAGACTAATGAGCCTGAATTATGAAGGAACATAAAGAAATCATGAACAAACAAATCAAGCATGGCCATCAAGGTAAAAAAAAATATTGTAAAGCAACACAGCAACAGTTTCTGTGTGAGTACTCTGTGCTCAAACTGGATAGGATTAGTATGGTGCACAAAAGTATAATTCACTGTTACAAAGAGTTACAAAATAGAAAACAAAGGCTCACAGTTAGAAAATAATTCTTCCTCCTAAAATAAAAGCTCAGAAAAAAGTTTCAGCGCTTAAGGCATTCATTACTGAACAGTAGAAAGCACTACAAATATGTGCTGGAGCAATCACTTTTTCAATAAAATGAGGTGGATCAGAGGGTTAAGATTTCTAATATTTCTGGTTTTCACACTGCCTACATTTAAAACACGTACTTCCATTATGACTGGATTTAAATATTTATTTGGTCTATTTCTTAAGTCAGGGGTCTCAGAGTGACCTTTTGTGCCTGTGTGAATATTTACACATGTAGATAAAGGGACAGAATATTGTGTGTACATTTGTACACTAGGAAAAGAGACAGATTTAGATACCTTCCTCACCTGAGGCAGAAAATACAAAGTATTCTGAATTTACAAATATCTTGAATAGATATCTATCCTGTTGCTTGAGGGAATGAGACATAAAAGCTCCAAGAAAGAAGTGAAGTTAATGAAACAAAGCCAAATTCTTTGCTGCTGTAATTTCATTAAATGTAGCTGCCCCCACATACACAGCTGAGAAGTCTACTTGAATGATGAAGAGAGAAAAGGGAGTTAGTCCAAATGTGTGGTTTCAAACTGTATTTTTCACTGTCAGCACAAATTCTAATTGCAACACAAGGCAATTTCTATTCATTACACACTTCAGCATTGGGTTCTAAGGACATATTGCCCTGCATTTCGTGGGTTTTAAATGAGTATCACCAAGATTGTTCTGATACATATATTGACTGCAATGTAGGCCTTATTTTGAAGAAATGTACCATTTTCACTATGACTCATTTTATTGCTTTTTTTCTCTTAACTTTCCTAAAAATAATTTAGAAAACTTAATTCACAGTTTTCATCACTTTATAGTCACTTTCAGTGCAGTAGTTTCCTTCAAGTTGTAAAGTAAATCATTCTTACAAAGTACCAAAATACAATTTAATTAGCCTTATAAAGTTTTAAAGGAGTTATTCACCAGGGCTGAAACCCATTCCAGGACACAGGCATCTCTGTATGTCTGTATGCAGCTTTTGGGGATCACTGGCAATACAACTGACAGATTTGCTCACTCACAATTGCAGGAACTTAAAACCTCCATGCACTTCTGGCAACACACACGAAATTAACTTGGTTAAGGCATCTGTGAGCCAGTCTAAAGCCAGGACAAATTATTACCAACCTTTCAAAAGTTTATTTCCCGACATTCAGCTTTGGAGATGGAGAACAACAGATCTATGAGACCTAGACTGTGCAGAAGACAACCAAAGAGAAGATTTTGGGGGCAGGTGGCTAATGCCTCTTGCATTTGGCAGATGTGAAGAACAGAACAGTGGGTTGGCCACAGCTCCAGTCTTCCACCATCCAGAAGATGCCCCTAAAGGACAATTTCTCTGTTTTACAGAGCTAACAGTTACTATAAAATAAAGTAGCAATTATGAATAGAAGACATTGCACTTGTGACTCAGACGTAAACTGAGTCCCTTAAGCTTCTCAGTCAAATTCAGCTCATTCTGTACTTTTTGTGTATCATGGCAGAGGCTGAAGAGAGGGGTGAAAAGTGAAAGTTAATTAGCTTCTGTCTCCTACCTACAACATTACTTAAGAAACATGGGCTGGAATTGGAATTTCCATCTCTTTGCTTCCAAATTAATATGGAAATTAAAAAATTTTTTCCTCTCTTTATTATATGCAGAAAATAAAGTAGTGTTTGCTCAGTTCTTTGAATGCAAACTATTTCTCCTCAGGCATTGATCCTCTGTGCAGATTCCAGGCTAGAAGTTGTAACTCCCTGCAGACCTGAATAAAACAACTAAATACCAAGGTTTGTGTCCTATTCCTGCCCTCAAAGATTCTCTCCTAGATACTTCCAGGTAATTTTAAAAGAAGCCTGATGATTTTTGGAGCACTTGTTTATTTGACAAGGTTACTTCAGCTCCCAGTCTGAGGTGCCCAGCTCTCCAGAACAAGCAGACACAAAGAACCAGTGCCTTTGCATTCCAGCCCAGGAGACTGGTCTCCTAATGCTTTGCCAGGCATTTCAGCACAGCATTCTGTACTAGCCCTCACCCTGTAGTATTGTTGGCATGCAGTCACTGTCTAGCACGTAGTGCTAGTGTACAACATAGTGCTAGTACACAGTGCTAGTGTACATCCCAGGGTACAACATTTAGCAGGTAGATTATCTGTTGAAGTTCATCCAAAATATATTTGTCAAAGGTTTTCATATAATGATGTCAGAGACCTTTGTATGGGATTGTGCCACTGCACATTAGCCACTACACAGTTTGCTACTGAGTGAGAAGAACCTAAATTCTCAAATCACAGCCTGACAGTTACCATAGGTACCTGTCACTCACCTGCAATGATCCATCCTTTATCCTAGAACACCAAGGCCTGGGAATGTGTAAATATGCAAATACAAAGATGCTTGGCTGAGAATTTAATGTTGCTACAGAAAGCTAACGAAATTCATTCAGACATAGAATGCATTCATTCTTGTTGATTTTAAGCTGAGCTACTAGTGCATCTACCTAAGAACACTCTGAACACATAATCTATTTACTGTTCTTATTTCTTGCTCTAAGGGAAATACTTTATGGGCTTTTTTTTTTTTTTTTTAATTTAATGAGAGATATGTGTACTTCCAGCGAGTGCTTAAATGCACTGAAACAGCCATGGTATGTGTCTGCTAGGCTTATACAGTATGTAAACCAGACTATGAAAAGGGATGGGATTCCTACCCAGTGGTTAAAAGCACAAAAGAGCCATGGGAACCTTGCTCTGGCCTTTATTTTTGGCTTAGTAAAACAAACCTTAATTCTTTATTTGTCAAATTACTATCTGTTACAGTTTGAACTTTCCTCAAACCTTACTCTCCTAATGAAGTTTAATCTGCCTCTGGCTTGAAGCAAAAGAGCATTGTGTGTTCATGTGTAGGCAGTGTGAATGTGGTTTTGCAGAAAAGGAAGTCTCCTGAATGTTGGGGGCTAAAATCAATGGAAAATGGAAACCAGCCTATTGCCCTTGTTTTTCCAGCTGTCAAATTTTACTCTTATAAAGCAGACAGTATTTCTTTACAACCTCATTAGTTTTTCCTAAGCAAACTGACAATACCATTCACTGTTCTGCGACTGGAATCTCCATAATTTATGCAATTCTTCTGTGAGAAATACTCTGAACACTTGTGTGCAGAAAAACGAACCTTTCAGCAATGTGTTCAGGGGCCCAAGCATCTCTTATACTTTATTTTACATTTTAACTTGGACAGGGAACTAGATACAGAAGGCAGAAAACGTGAATCAAATCAGAGGAGACAGCAAGTGTGAAAAATTTTAAGAGCGATGCATATTTTAGCCTAGCAAAATAGTATGTAGTATCTTAAGGAGCTTGGAAATAAATAACAATAGGTTTTATAGAAAGAAAAGGACATTATAGAGATTGGTTTTCCAAAATCCTTCTATATACTATTTTAAAAGCAGACAAATGGAGGATGGGGAGGGTCCTTTGTTACACAAAGCCATCTATGGCTTCACACGTGACCTTTATTTAAATCTTGTGTTAAGACATCACATGAGCAGCTTTCTCATCCATGCTTTTGTCATGTGAGGAAAC
This sequence comes from Euphonia xanthogaster, assembly GCA_034509185.1. Lineage (NCBI taxonomy): Eukaryota > Metazoa > Chordata > Aves > Passeriformes > Fringillidae > Euphonia > Euphonia xanthogaster. The sequence goes on along the minus strand of JAYDZK010000056.1, from coordinate 10,045,655 downwards.
TTCTCAGAAATGGTGCACTGGTTAGGATTCAGCAGGTGAAGCTATGAACAGGCATCGACATCAGACTAGAAAGAATAACCTTGCACCTATTGCAAGCTATGGATATTGACTGTATAATCCAACCCGACCTGGCTGGGAGGAATGGTCCTAGTCTCATCCTGATTTCAATTAATCTTCTTATTATTATGGAAAAAGGGCAGCTTTAATCAGCTATGTATAAGACATATTTAATTGACTGTAGGAGAGACAGTAATGAATTATTGTTTCTCATCCACCCCCATGTTTTTCTCACTGACTAACATAAGCATTAGCACTGCTCTGATGAAAATGAGAGTATTCTGCTTTTGATTTTGCCTTTTCTTCTCAACTGTAGTGTAACATTCTCTCAATTAGGAAAATTAAATATTCTGAAATGTGAAAATATGAGCAGACTGTACAAGACAGAACAACAAGTGAAGGTTTGTTTCTTCAACCTTTGTCTGAACTTGTAAATTACTGACTTGTTTTTGTGGTAGTCACTTGACATGCCTCTTTCAGTTGCTGCCAGTTGTCGTAAGACAACAAAGTACACAAAAATCTTTAATTCTGCTTCCACCAGACAAACCTCAAAAAAAGCTTGGGTGCAGTTCTGTAGGATAGTGGCTAAAGAGAAAACCAGGAAAAAACAAAACTGCAAACCAACTCAGTCTCTATAAATAATACAAAGTGACAATTACTGGTATGAGCAGTGAGGAAGGCACAGTAGCAAACGCGTGTCCTTTTCATCACTGCCAAGAGGAGCAGCAAGGCCTGTCCCATGACATGTAAATGCCACCTTATTAATGCAAAGCCACATCCATGGCCCTGAAACCTCTGAGCTGGATGAACACTTCATGCTGCAGTTCGGACATATAAAAAGAAAATATAAAAACATAGAAACTGATTTTAATCTATTCTGTTTTCATGCTAACATTCATTAGGAAAATGAATATTCTCTTACAACAAAGGACATCATTGAACACTCTCATATATTACCGTGTCCATAACTGCACACCCTCCTTTAGGGTGGAGAGTGATTAAATGCAGATTTCTAAGTGAAATACTGCAACCACTGGAAAATATGATTATGATCCAAAATTTGGTATTGGATCATTGGACTTCAGAAGGGATTTTTTTTGTCCCCACAGAGAAATGTCTTTTTAACTGTTTCCTTTCGTTTTGCCAAAACCAAATGGAAACATGTAAGACAGAGAAAGACTTCTGCAATACAAATGATATGCTGGGCATAAACTCTGTGGACCATTTTGAAATTAAAATGCATCTGACATGAATATGAATGTTTTGTCTTTAAGTTTTGTGCCATAAGGTTTTGTAAGACACAGTTCTGTAATATAATCTTACTTTAATTTGTGTGTAACATCCATAAAATTGAAGTTGGAATGAAAAATTAAAGAAACATTCTTCCCATATCCTTTTTCTCCCTAAGAGTTGCCTTTGGTTTTGGCATTTTGTCTTGCTTCTGTCTGAGGGCCCATTCTGCCTAGACTACTCAGGTTATGCTGGAGGAACAGTTTCCAGTTGTTTCAACCTTGACTCAACAAAAAACAAAAACCAAAAAACACCACCCACCCAAAAAAAAAATTGAAAGAAAAAAGCTTGCATGACTTCTTCCTGTATTTTGGGTCACCAGTACATGTCACTATATAGCCAAAACCACACCAAGAGATTGTTCTATCTTGCCTGTGCTTAAATACTAGGGTGCCATTCCTCTAGGGTTGGATATGCACATGGAGGCAAAAAATCTTAATCCTGTTAAAACGATTTACATTGATTATGGCCTACAAGCAGAGCAGCACTAAACCTGTTATTCCCTTTACCTTTCTTTCAGCCTATTTCTTCACATACAGGAGGAGACAAGTCAGAGGAGGGGTGGCAGCTGGGCAAACAGAGGCAGAATATTTTGCAATGAACTGTGACCCCCCCCCCAAATCCTAAGCAGCATTTGCAGAAAAGTATTTGTAGAAAATTGGTACTTTCTATCAATAAAGAAATAAGCAAAGGATTTTTTCCCCCAACTTAATTTTGAAAGAAAACACTTTTATTTGCTCTTAAAAAAAAAATCCTCAGCTTATCTAGTCTTTTTATCATTGCCATTTATTATAGTAGATAACAGCTGCTGAGACCTTCAATCACAGAGCTTTTGAAAGCTGATGGAAGCATCAAGCTAATATTTTCAATAGCTCTGGGATCCAAACCCATATCCTCGGGATTAAGGCAGATCAAATGGAAATGAATATCTCTTTTCAGACAAAATCCACCTATCCTTTACCACACAGAGAATGAATTTGTCTGTTGAGAATCTAAAGAAGTGAACTGAGATCTATTATATTTTATTCTTCATATACAAGAGATTCTGGGATTGCCAACTGACACAATGCTTTGGCTTCCCCCAGTGACAGGAATTAATGCCCAAAATGTAAATTAATAGGGAACTAATAAACAGGCTTTTCCTTTTAAACTGTATATAGACATTGATTTATGGGAAGGAATCAAAGGGTATCCTCAGAAAATTATAGAGAAGTTCCTCTACGAACAGCTGGCAGGTGATTCCCTCATAATATCATCAAAATCAGCTTCAACATTCAACAACTGCCACGGGCACTCAAAACACTCACATTTGTTCACATTCTCTGGAAAAAAAACCCTCAACTGTTGACTGTAACAACACCAAGGCAAAGAAAATCCTTCTTTTTTCTTCCCCAAATGGACACCAAAACAACTTAATAGTCAGTAAGTATATACAAAGAGAGATATGTGATTCTTACAGTTTTAAAGTGGCTGAATCATGACTTATTGTAATAGACACAGAGTCAGACTGCTCATTTTATATGCAGAGATGAACTTGGAGAAGGGTGAAGAGATGGTGAGCAGATACTGAAGTGAGCAACTCACCATTAGAATGACAGGGTAACTTTCCAAGACTAAAAATAAGCCAAAGAAAAGATACAACTTTCTGGACCACATGGCTTCCATGGAGAGATGAGAGAACTGAGTTTCTTCAGTTTTAAAAAGAAAATGAAAAGAGGAAATCCTAGAATCAACCATGGACAGGTTTGGGCTGGAAAGGACCTTAAAGATCATCTAATTTCGACTCCCTTGCCACAGGCAGGGACACCTTCCACTAAACCAGGTTGTTCAAAGCCTCATCCAATCTGGCCTGGAACACCTTCAGGGATGGGGAATTACTCTTCTTACTTATTGTAAAATGACCTGCTGGAATGCTACTGGAACACTGATGTCAAAGGGTGGGATTTCCACCACTGTAGTTACTAAAAACTTAAGTGGACGTGTCTCAAAGCAACCAGATCTCATCAGACCTGCTCTGAGCATGATGTTGGCTGGAGGTCCCTTCCAAGCCACAAGATTCCATGACTCTATGGCAGACAGCAACAACAGAGGGACTTTGATAAATAATGCCAGAGACCAGTACAGGCTTGCAAAGAGGCTAAAGAGATCTTCCCCAAATCTGTACAGACTAATAATCAATACAATTCTAATGGATTTGTCAAACATTCAAAATATTACAGTACAAACTGCAGACAGAAAAAGCTTAAGCTCAGAAGAATGTACCATGTTACTAATTTTTTTCTATGCTGGTTGCATATGTGTGTGCACACACACCACTAAAGAGCAGAGCTTGAGCATGCAAATTCAGCCACTTGAAAGAAAATACAGTAGCTTGGACAAATTTAGGATGCTAAGCATTCAAAACAGGATGTGGCCAGGTAATTCAGAATTTTTTAACTGGACTTGCCATTTTATCATATTTTAGCCAACAGTTTTGGCTGCAATACATCAGATAACATAAAATTTCCCCTGAAGTAGGCACGTATACCTCACCAAACACAGCGTGTACTGTAGGAATCTGCTTTATCTGTCCAATGTAACATTACACACACAGATACAAACTTGGAGAATAAGCTAGAACCAGAACAAGATCTAGTATCTGTTCTGAGACCAAACTTATACCATGAAATATGGTTGGAAATGTTACTTATATAATTTACCTTTGGTAAATATTATTTGGTAATAAAAGAGTTCAATAGAATTTAATAAATAAATAAATAAATAAATAAAAGTATTATAGAATTTATTTATACCTGTAAATTCAGCTACATATTTCATGCTCCATCATAACATACTGATTTAATCATTGTATTATGAACAAACTCAGTTTAAAAAGAAGGCAATCTCTTTTTCTTAAACAAGAGGAAAAAAAGGAGATTAGTACAGAAAATACGCATAGAATCATATGACATTGTCTCCATATAATTCCATGTAATGCTGCATATCTAGGATTTTTGCCATTCCTCAGAAGAGGAATCGTTATATTTTACCCTTCAACCAAATCAGACTGACCCATGATATTCCTCTCCACACCAGGGAAATCTATTCTATTTCTTACTGTAAGAAAACAATTTACACAACATGTAAACTGTTTCAGCCTTGGAAACACACACTTCAGGCACAATAATTTGCAGAAAAAAAATCCTAAATTAAAATTCCTGATGCTGAGTGTTTACGGCTTTCATTGGGGGCACAGGCACGCAGGATGCCAGGTCATTTGGGTCAAGTTTCTGACCTTTTTGAGAGAAGCCAACTTTCTTCTTCAGAACTACTTTAATAGTTAAGCTGTACTGGAAACTCTGCCAAAATAGATACCAATGTCTTAACACTCACACCTGCTGATCTCTTATAAAATCACAGAAGCACAAAACATGCAGGTTGGAAAAGACATCTGAAGGTTGTGTCAGCCAAAATCCTACTCAAAACAGGAATACAGAATACCTACTGAGGTGAGGTGGGTTTTCACAGGACCTCACCTAGCTGAGCTTCAAATACCTGGAGCAGTGCCGAGCCTGTTGCCTCCTTGTACAACCTGTGTCAATGCCTCAGTATGCTTATAGTAAAAACAACACAAAACAAAACAAACAAAAAAGGAAAAACAAAATTAAAAAAAAGAAAAAAAGTTCTATCATCTAAACAGATGTCACTGTGTACTGCTGAGAAGAGTCTGACTCCCCCATCAGACAGCCACCATAAGAATCTCTGCTCACCATGTGTTCCAGCACCCACAGCAGCCTTGCCGCCACTACTTCACCAGAATCTTTCATGCTGGCAGGGTCCAAAACTGAACAACCTCTTTCCCCAATCTTTTATCCACACAAATCAAAACAAATAAATTGGCATGACTTGAGCGAACTTTAACACATAAATGACACAGTAGCCCAGAACTAGGCTCCATTCTTATGTGAAAAACAATATTTTGCCTCCTAAATGAACCTTAAGAGAACATACGTGTACTTTCTTCAACACAAGATCTGATATCAGATTTGAAGGCAGCCTCAAAGGAACTGGAAACTACCTCTAGAGTAGACATTAAGGCTGAATGTTCTCACACTACATGAGCTGGGGTGCAGTGTTTTGTGCCTGTGAGTAATCTCTACAAGCCCCTTTCAACTCCTGGTGCTTCCTATGCCACCCCCTCACTCTCCACTGATAAATATTTGCTTTCTTTAAAGGGCCTTTAAGAGAAAAATTGTCCCACGTTCTCCTACATTTCCACATAGAACTTAAACCTATCAGCGAAGAATTAGACCTATTTTGAGCAAAACCACTTTAAGCTGCTCGGCAAACAGGTTGGGGCTGTCACAGACACAGTGCTGGAAAAATAAGCAAAGGGAACAGTAAACAGTGAGTGGCCACCTTGTTTATTCAGAGTGCTGTGGTTTATTGATGTTACACACAATCTCAAGTTTAGTTGATCTTAGACACTGCATGTTTTCTCTCACATCCAACCCAACCTGAAAGTGATCTCCAGCTGGCTAGAGAAGCTTTCAATAGCCATAAGCAAGCCATAAACCCCTTTCCATGCCACTGTCCCCTTGTGCAAATGAAAATAACCTTAAAGCAAAGGTTTGTCACAGTCACCACACAGAGTGAATAGAATAAACTCAGCTGCTTGCCTCTTGGAAAAATGCAGGCTGAATTCTTCCATCTCTTTAAGAACAAGATAAGAGAGGAAGTGAGCATACAAGGAAGACAGGCTGCTTCATAACCAGCATTCAATGCTTGACCACAGCACCAATACTAATACCAATACCAAAATCCCAGTACCCATAAAAATGCACTGGATATAAGCACAAATATAGTTACAGTAACAATAATAATAATGGTGAGGGGTCTCATCACTGGACTGCAGTGCTGCATATAACTGGATTGTTTTTATGAAGAAAATTTATTTGGCAATGACACTCTGAGAATCTGGAATAAAATATACATTTTTACTTTTTTAATAGAAAATGGAAATTAAATCATCATTTCAGGCAGATTCCTGTATATGAAAAAAAAAAAATCCAACTCAAGAAAGATTGGCTGGTCGGGTTTTCATAATTAATTCTATGAGACTGTCTCCCCCACCCAACACATCTCTGTAAATTACCACAGTAGGTATGAAACCTGGCCCTGTATTGATTCAGCTGGCACAGCCTTGCTCTATAAAACCCTCCTCCAAGCCCCTGCATCAGGGTGGTCGTTCTGCTCTCCCCAGCTGCTGGGGAGATGCTGAATTCCTGTGCTTGCCCTTCTTCCCCAGAGCCTGCACTAACTAGTCCAGAGGCATATATACCCAAAAATGCAGCAAGACTCATGTTCTTTCTCTTCAGTAAGTAAGCACCATGCTGGTGCTTCATGAACCCACTGCTCACCCTCTGGGTGCTGGGGAGGATGAATTCAGCAGCTATAGAAGCACACACTGTGCAAGGAGATTCTCCCATGTCTCAAAGGAAAGACCAGATTAAAAAAGTCTGTGGTTTGTTGGACCTGGCTAGTGGGCCAAACTATGCCAGCCAAGTTCCTAAGTCTTCTCCTAACTCCACTTTCTGGGTGCTGCTGGTGCACAGTGGCATACCTGACTGCACCTGAAAGCTTCACATTATTTTTGCAATTTTATGCAGCTTAGCCTTTCAGCTGTTACTGTGAAATTAAGAACATATTTACCTGAGATCAGGAAATAGTAGAGAGGGAGCTTGAAAAAACATGGAATAAAAATACTGACAAATTATTCTTTACCTTTCAAAATTTACTTTTCAAAAGTAAATTCAAACTACTTTTCAAAATTTTGTCTAAAAAGTCTAAAATTTTCAAGTATCCATAAGTAAAACAGTGTTACTGCTGGAGAAATGAATGGCTGACACTCTTCTCATTTTAAAGGGATTTCCAAAGCTATAAACATGGTAAGTTATTAAAGAAGAGGTAATGGCTTTACAGGCATATTCATTTTCATATTTAAAAGTTGTGTATGCACTGTTTTAGTTCCTTAATGCAAACCACAATAAAACACCTTATGGGGCCTTTAAACTCTTTTGTCTTTGCTGTAGGTTTGTCTGCTTTAGGTAAAAAAAAAATATATATATGGTGCATTATTTTCATCAGTGGCAGGAAGTGGCTTTTTAGTCAAATCAGCTTAAAAAATTCCAGCTGCGTTCACACTGAAGCCATCACAAAGTCTAAGCCTGGGATCACTTCTCCATGCCAACGAAAGCCTTTTCAGGCCTCAAGAAGTAAATTTTTGAAAAAATGCCAAGCCTCTCCTTGAAAATAACATCTTAATTGGCTGATATGAAAAAGCCCCAGAAAGTGCCATTGTGAAAATTCAAGTGCTCACATTTTTGTGTTCTAATTTGATATTTGCCTTGTAAGAGCACTCAACATACTCACACAGAGACTGTCTCAGAAAACTGCAATGAGAGGCATGCAGGCTGGTTGCTTCAGACAAGGAGGAGCTCCCAAGGGCTATAGAAAGTAGAGGTTGTGATGTGTATCCTGTGCCACTGTAATGCAGCAGAAAGGCCAAAGAGGTGTGTGCAGTGCTGGACCCAAGGAAAAGAGTGTTTCATTCCCTGGCTGGCTATGGCTCAGAGGATATCTCACAGGATAAGGAAAATCCACTCTCCTGAGAGCTGTAGTTGTTTTCAAGGAGTTTCTGTACCAGTGTTAGGTTCAAACCAAGTAAAATGCTTGGGATCAACAAACAGAAAATGAAGGTTTCAAACTGATGTATCTATAACATTGTTCTAAATACATATGCATTTTTTTCATTAAAAATAATGAAAATATTTCATTATTTCAATTTTAATGAATACAGCTACTGTTACTGTCTTTCTGCTTCCTGTTGCACTATCAAATGTAGTGTGCACATCTACTATGGTACTTCTCCTTCTGCTGTTCAAAACTTTGCATCATGAGAAGGAAAGAAAATGAAGCTCATAATTTTCAGCCAATTGAGCTAAATAAGGAATCAGACACTTGCCTTGCATATTTCTCTTATGCAGCTCCTTTGAGCTGGGAGACTGACAGATCTAGCCTGATTTACACAGATGTTAAAAGAAGACAAATGTTTGTCCAATTTAATTGATTCTGAGCTGAAATAAATTGATTTACTCTGCACAACTCAAAGCTTTTGAAAATAAATATATTTTCATTAAGAATGGCAAAGAGAAATGTTATTAAACATCAGAAAAGAATTGTTAAGCAACAGAAACAACACCAAATGATAAGGAGAATGTGTAACTGAGAAAGCCTATTACTGTCAGGGAGGGATTTACTAGACCTTGTGTTTTTCAGTTCCATTTCAAAGCAATATCAGAACTGTGAAATTACAAAGGCAATTCTAAAAGGAGCCAACAGTTGAGACAATAGTTGAAAGTGAATTTTAATACATCACACATTTACCATGTAATTCTTAAAACCATTTTTTTTTTTAATTTTGGAATGCCATTCTGGCCTTTATAATGGTTGAAAGAAGTGCCTGTAATTAAAAGAATTTGGATTCAGTGTAATTTCGTGTTCTTTTTTTTTAAAAAAATAGAAGCAATTGCCAATACACATATTTTTTCCATGAAGAAACTTGGCAGTCCCAGCTGATTGTGATGTCTCCTCATCCACATTCTAGAAGATAATTTTGGTGAGGTAATAATTTATTCCAGAGCAGTGTGTAAGATTAGGCAGAACAGTTCAAAAGTCTGGGAATTTATTCCATTGTATTACTAAAAATTGCATTTCACAAAATCATATTTGCATTTGAAATTTTTACTGGAAATAAAACAGTCTCATAAAAATAGGATGTTTTTCATATGAAGTGTTTACTTACAGCCCCCAAATAAAAATTTAAAAAACCCAAACAAAACCAAGACCATTCTTCCTTCCTCAGCATTATCAATGTCATTAAAAATTACATACAGCACTTGGGAGATGGTGGCTAAATCACAAATTGAAGGTCAGCCCTGAAAGTTGCTGACAGACCAGTCTCTAAGCTCATGGTGATTTGAGGGCCTTCACACACCAGATCTGAGATTCTCTTCTCCCAAAACCATACAGAGCTCCCAATAAATCCTGCATTTCTTGCAACTCCCTGACAGCCTCCCTGACAGCACTCCAGTTTTTTACTGGTGAAATGCTTTCCAGAGACTTTTTTCTATCAAGGTGATATGATGGAGAGTTACAGATTTTTTTTTCTTTTACTTTCATGATAATGATGAAATACCATGGCCTAATTTCCTGTAGGTAAGATGTAAGATGGCAGCAAGACATTCAAAATGCTGCCTTGGAATAAAAGCCTTGTAAGATTATAAGTTAAAACGATGTGTACTGTGTTTCCAAAAAAAAAACAAAATTCTTTGTATAATCTGGGGTATTAGTTGTGGTAATTGAGAAACCTTTGTAGCACTCACTTTTGCAAAACTTATTTGTTGGCTTAGAGTAGTAGGTGGAAATATCCCAAATACCTCTGTACAAAGGAGCAAGAAATAAAACCTCCACCAACCTTACACACAAAAGAATCAGGAAATGCCTCCTCAAGGAGGAATAGTTAGCCCTACATTCACAAAGATAAGACAAAGACCTAAAGTCTCTAAAGGGATGATGGTCCCAGCTCCAGTGTGGTTTCATGGGAGAGGCAGAGCAATCACTCCCTATCTTCTTTCCATTGTTACACCTGACTCTTAGCTCCAGTAAATCACTACTTGGATTTCTGCTTCCTGGAAGAAGCTGCATCAGATGAAGTAACAATGTAAATGCAATTGTACCAAGTTTGCACTGAAAAAGGTAAATCCTCTGTTAATCACAATCATTCTTTTCATTCCTGGAAGTACACATTTATCTTGATTCCCAGTAAGAGAGATACAACATCACCCTGATTCACTCAGTCCTGAGTGAACTTTTACTCAGTTGTATCCCTGAGACCCCACCTCTGTAATCAACTGAACAGGGAAAAACATACAGCCTTCTGTTAACCTGGTGTCTGCTGAGCCAGGGATGCCTGAATGTAAGATGAGACATGAGGAGCTGCCCTGTGAATCAGTAAACCGTGTCCCTAAGACAAAGACCTTCCCCTGAGAAACTGCCTAGTCTTTTTATTAAGGAGTGTTACTGAGAGCTCAGAAAAGTCAGCACCAAAAAGAACAAAACACACATGTTGAGGGAACAGCCAGTTCAAATAACAGCCTAAGTTCTTGGTCTACGTATTTATTCATGGCAGGACCTCAGTCAACGCACTTCAATAAAATGAGTAATTATTGTGAGTCACGTCACTAATTACATCTGATACACACAAAGGCTTGTGCAGCTCCACATATCAAAGTGCACTGTGAGCTCATCCAGTAGCAGCTATGTGAGCTCACAGAGGAGCTCTTGTTACTGGTACCCAAACACTCTGGAAAAAAATGGGGTATTTGAAATGTCTACGCCATTTCTCTCTCATCACATTTTTTTAAACATAAAAAGAAGATGTGTTGTAGAATAATGGCAATATAACTGCCTACGTAGGGACTTTAGCATTTGCCTTGGACAGGCAATGCAAGAAAGAATTGTAATGACAGAGCAATGGAATGGGCCAAGAAAAGCTGCTTTCTTCTATGACAAGCAGAGAGCGCCAAGATGTGAAGAATCTGTCAAAACGTTCTAAGATAAAGTTTGATTTTTCCATACCAAAATAAAAAAAAAAAAAAAAAAACATACAAAAAAAAACCAACAAAAACACAGCTGGTCCAGACACAGGTCAAATTGACTGAGTTCAGGAACATAAAGAGATTAAAGGAAGTCTTCTCTTAGATAACAGATCTACTTGTTAGTGTGCAAGACAGAAACAAGGCTTCACAAATTTGGTCAAATTCAGATGAGCTCTTCATCCAAGAGTAGGATCAAATTTCTAGGCTGGTAATTTGTTGCCTGATAATTAGCCACCTTGAAGAAGTACTTATTTGTGCTTTCCCATGAGGGTACCACTTACAGTAATTTTAGAGCACAAACACAAAACTGGACCAAATACCACCTGTGACTTTAGCTTTATTGCAAGACCATTTTCCTAACTGAAGTCAAATCACATGGCAAAATTTAACTAAATACAGAAACAATAAATTATCTTCTCCTGTACACTCATGTCAACAATAATGACAATGAAGCCAACTCAAAGACACTGGCACTGAACAAGAACGTGAAAATAAGCAGATTCAATGTCATTTGGCATGTAGGACCTTTAACCATGGAATGCTAGAAAAAATAGAGGTTTTTAAATAATGCTTCCTTTAATATGTTTGATTTTTTTTTTTGCACATTTAACTCACAGCCTATTCATCAATTCAATTTCAATACAAGATTTATTGCAACAAGCCTCTGTTTATATAAGAAAGAATAAAGAAACACAAACAAAAAAGGCACAGAAAAAAATACAGAGAAGGCAGAAGTGTAAAAATGACCCCCAAAGACTATAATTTGTAACAACCAAAGCTGTCAACTCAAGACCCCATCTGCAATACTGACCACAGTTCTGGTGTCCACAAAATAAGAATTTGAAACTGTTGGAGCAAATCCAGAGGAGGCCACAAATTGACAAGGGGACTGGAGCACCTCCCACACAAGGACAGGCTGAGAAGGTTGGGGCTGCTCTGCCTGGAGGAGGTTTGGACACCTCACAGCAACCCTCCAATATCTGAAGGGGCTACAGAGAAGCCAGAGAAGTGCTCCTTGTCAGGAGCGATGAGACAAGGAGAAATGGGTGCAAACTGAAATAGGGGCAAATTTAGGTTAGGTATCAGGAAGAATTTTTGTACTCTTGAGTGGTTAGGCACTGAAACAGGTTGCCAGGGAGACTGTGGATATACCAACCCTGGTAGCGTTCAAGGGCAGCCTGGATAAATCCTTAAGCAACCTGGTCTAATGTCAGGGGATGGTGGGACCAGATCCATAAGATCTATTCCAACCCCTTAACGTTCTGTGATTCTATAACAAACTGCAAAAAACCAATCTTCGCTACTAAAGATAAAAAAGTATTTTATTTTTAGTTGAATGTATTCAGCTAAAATCTTGAGTGAGAGACAATTAAATTGGAAAAATTTTCACATTGTTGATGGTCACCACCTTATAAATTAACATTAATTAAGATCCACAAAGCTGTGAGAGCCCCAAATCAGTTAATTTTGAGAAAATATTAAAATATTACCCACAATTTGCTGAAAATCAAGCAACTATATGAACATTCAAGGTAAGTTCTGCATGTAAAGAAAATTAAACCATGGATCTCTCTTTTTTTTTTTTTTCCTCTTTTTAAGGCTTTACTTCTACTTCATTTTGTAAATAGCTTTCATTCCATGGACACCAAAAAAGATCCAATCAACTATATGAGTGTAAACCTTTGCCTACTAGACTGTCATCAGCACAAAGTCCCCCAAATAATAAATGAACTTTTTATTAACTGTGGTAACATTAACATTACAATGAGGGATTGTTTAAAAACAAGTTGTACTGCTGTTGCTCAAGAGCTCAAGGAAAATGGTTCTCAGTTTCTTTATTTTTCCTTGAGGGTAACCACAGGGGTTGCATTAAATCTTTTAAAATATGTTGACAGTTGAATAAGCACTGCTGTTGCTCTGGTGACATTTTATGCACTTTAATTGTCATTAATGAACCTCACTGATACTTTCTTAAAATTCCTTTACATGTTCTAGTAATTTTATAACAAAGAGAAGAACAAAACTGTCTGCAAATTAGCCTTGATCCACTTCTCATATGGAATTTTCACTGCAGACAATAGAAGAATCTGCATGGGAAATATTCGCTAGACCAGACATTTAAGGCAGGAATGCATTAAATGTTCCCAGTAAATTGTTAAATTATCACTTTGTTGTGTATCACTGTATAAATTTAAATCCCAAAGAAGGTTTAAGTGTATTTTAAAAAATACTCTGCTTCAATCAATTCAGAATTTGATGTTAAAATGGTACGGCTCAGCATTTTAGGGCTGCAACAAAGCCCAAAAAGTTTGTTTCATTCCAACTCCAATAGAGTTGGAATGAAACAAAGACTGACACTAACCTGGAGTCTAGTACCTCCCTCCTTATTCTGGTAATACTCCCACTGATTTCAGAAAGGCTTTTTCCCTGTGAAGACTGAAGGATACAGCTCCCAATTATCTGTTCAGGAACATGCAGTGACAAGAAGGAATGCAAGGATCTTGAGAAACAGCAGGCACCACACTTGATTGTTCATAAACAGATAAGGTAAGTCTTTTGCTATGAAGAGAAAATAAACTATGGCACTTTACATCATGATAGGTGATTTAAGTAGATTAAAAAATATCTATTCAAGGGACAAGGAGCCAGAAGAGGGGGAATAATATACTAATAGTGCAGGGAGACATGTTGAGGCCTTTGCTTCCCCCATGCCAGGTTCCCTCACTCCTGCATGCTCAAAAGGAACACAGCAGATGATTCCCAACACTGCGGCACCTGCTGCACCACAGGCTTCACATCTTTGCAATTTCAGAGTAAGAAAAGCCTGGGGTCATCTTTTTTTCTTCAGCTGCAGTGGCTCTTCAAGTGCAGACATTGTACAAGTGCCAGTGGTTTGAGCCATCACCCTTGACCAGACAATTAGGTCACATGAAATTGCTCCAGGCACACCAAGAGCCCCTTTGCCTGATTCTCCACAGGCCCAGTCCTCTGTATTACCACGTCCACCTGAGCAAAGCAGCAGTTCAGCTCCAGCCTGACCTTTCCTTGCAGCTGAGTAGATGGCTATACAAGGTGCAAGCAGTAGGAATCAGGCCTCGGGGTTCTGTACAGCAGCGCAATTTCAAGGCACTCGGGGTGCAGACAGCAGTAAGTTCCACACTCACGTCATACCCACAGTTAACAACCTCAGCTAAGGCATGAACTACATTTTAATTAGACCAGGGGCCAGGCTTTTGATTTCAGAAATAGAAGTTAGGGTTGCAGTCCTTCATCCATTGAAGTTAATTGCAAAATCCCTATTATCAGGCTCTTGAGGTATTACCCAGGCGCACGTTTTAATTACATTTGATTCTTAATGAAGTAGATGGCAAAGAGAAAAGCAGCCCGTGATTGAAATGATTCGCATTTTTATCTTTCCTGATGAAAAACAGAATGGGTCAAGATACTTGCTGGATTTTCCCATGAGAAATGCTGCAATGTGAATAAGCTCAATTGACTTGATCCTGAAGGAGCAGGTTAGCTTTGAAAAGCATCACTCATTTTCTCCTCCTGTATACACTCCACCCCCAAAACTTATGCAATGTAATTGTAGACACTGAGCCAAATCCAATTCAGAACTTGAAAAATATCACATAAGTATCCTAAGCTTGAATGACTTGTCTTTATTGTCTAATGTCATTTAAAACACAAGGAGTCCTAATTATGGTTGTATTTTCAAACGATGCACTTTAAAAGAGTGACAATTCTCTATAAAATCTGACAGCTTCTCAGGGCAAGGAGACTGCCAAATAACTTGATACTTCTACATGATTTAAAAACAAGAAGTTATGAAGCAGCTTATGAAGAAAGAGTGTGTTATGACACTAGAGAACAATAGCTAGAGAACAATACAAAGTTTCACCTTTCTCTATTACATCTCTACTCATGTAAGTAAACAAAGATTTATAGAACAGAAGTTCATACTACAGGTGGGACCATTACCTTGGTATACACAACCTGCAAACTCTTTTCACATAATGAAAGTTGTTTCTTACCATCTGGAAATCAGGTTTAAAAATAAAACTTCTGTTTATATATTACACAAAAAGCTTAGTGTTTTATTTCAGACATACTTCTCATATTGTAAAAACACATAATTCATTTTTTACTTTTATGACTTCAAAGACCCAATAAAAATTTAGGACCTAAAAATGTAATTTCTTCTTTAAAGGTTGGCTGTTAAGTATTAGGGAGACTACAAAGTCAGTTTTAAGAAAATCAGATAGCATTGCAAGGCTCTCTAACCAAGGCAGCCAAGGAGGGTTACAGCAGGAACTAGTGAGGCAAGGCTGTGTCCCCAGGGCTGGCACAGGGGACAGAGCTCTTGGAGCCCAAGAACCTGACCACACAAAGGGGTCACTGCAGCATGAAGCTGCCATAGCCCCTTCTAAAGGAAGGAGGGACAACCTCCTTTCAGGAACACCCTAGGTTTGGGGTCTTTTGCCCTGTGGCTGCTTCACTGTTTCAGCCTTGCAGGATACCTGTGATGAGACAAAAGCTCTTGAGTTTCTGTTAAAACCATTTGCCCCTCATTAGAATTCTTTCCCATTCACAAGGTTGAATACCACAAAACATGAACACTTCCTACTTCATGGTCATACCAGAGATCAAGGGAAGCTTAGATTACTTTCAAGGATACCAAGGAGATGATGTGGCAATCTAAATCAGCCTGTTCTGCATAACTGTGGCAAACCTGCAATGTAACACACAACCACAGCCAAACTTGCTTCTGTGTTGAGTTGTGCCAAAACAGTACCATCTCCACCAAAACCAGTGCAGACTTTAAACAAGGAAAAGAAATTCCTATCCCTCCTCCATCATTTGAATTCCCTCTTGGAACTCAATTCCTACTATTGCTTTTACTGGAGCCATGCTATTTTACACCTATTAAGTACTGCATTCATCATTTTAGGGCCCCTTGCTCTACAATACAATTATTCAAACTCTGGTTGGTATTTGCAGAAGGTCTAACTTGACAATCTCCTTCTGGATGTCTCTCAGTCTCATGTTTACACAGTTATTGATCATTGCAGCAAGTAGAAGTTTGAGATACTAGCACTGACTATTTTTAAAGCAATTCTTAAAGATTGTTCAGAGTGCACAGAGTATTCCCAAGGCAGTGGCAGGGCATCCCTGCACTAATGAACCACAGAAGCCATCCTAATGCAAGCAGTACTGGCACAGGAAGTAGCAAGCCCTCATGCCTCAAAGACAATCACAGAAAAGGCAGAGGGCTGGAGAAACTCAATGCCTCTATAATTAGTGACAGAACGTTTCAGCTCAGATTTAACAGGCATTGTAAGCAGAAGAACACACACATTCTGAAGTGGTGGCTAAAATCAGCATTTAAGACTAGAGGAATAAGTTACTTTACTATTAAAAGCAATACTGGAATAATTGCAGCAATGGGATACTGCTCAGCACTTCAGAAGTAAAAGAAACTTTCTTTTGAAAATGATAATTTTCATTGCTGGTTTACAGTATGAAGGCATCATTGATTGCTACAGGCTATGGACATCCTACACAAAGAATGGTATTTTTTCAAAGGACTCTGGGCCTGGCTAACTATTTTGGTAAAACTTCAGGCAGCCTCATTTTCAGAATACAAAGTGTTTCAGCTGACTGAAAAGGAAAGCAACTCAAATCATTAATAATCTCCACCACATGTAATGTGTTATATTTTTTCCAAGCAAAACTACAGATAAGAAACAAGCCTTTAGTTGTTAGTAAGTCATAATAATCCAAAATAAAGAGAAAAGTCTACTAATTATTAATTATATATTAAATATGCATCTATAGCAATAGGTAGACTTTGGCAAGAGAATCAAATTTAGGCTGACAGGTGCCTCAGCAACAAACCAAAAATTGTAAGAGTGGACACAGATCAAAATGCCAGTTTCTACTCAGTTATTGAATTTAAGGAGAAGAAGAAAATGTTCAGTCATAATATTTGTTTAAGAATGCTTATCTTCTTTCTTACCATTGAATGTTAGGAAGACCCTTGCTTGAGGCTGGGAAGATCCTTTTACACTGCTAAAGTAAATAAATATCCCAATCAACACGTTCACTGCGAGAAATGCCATCTCTTCAGATTTGCAACTTAATATCCAAGAAATGAAACCTGAAAGAGAGATATATCACATTACCCTTCTCATACAATCTTGTGGAGCAAAAACAAAAGTATGGAAAGATTGTGTTGGAGGCCTCTTCCAGATGAAGCCATAATCACTGATGTGAAGGAGGTACAGCACTCCTGTTTTTCCTTTGTGCATCTGAAAGAGGTTCTCCCCACCAAGTCTTCCGTGGGGAGACAAGAGGAACTCTCTGCCTGTTCGTAGGAACCAAGAGAGCCAAACTTTTGGCTAGGGCAGACTACAGCACTAGACTCAGTTTATTTAAAATGAAGACAATTCCACCTGCTGGAAATATAATTACACTAAATGTCAAGGCAGAGCAAAGCAAGGACAGGAGATAAAGTTTCACGAATAAAAATCTGGCTGATATTTTTAGACATCTCTCTCTCACGTTAAGGGGGGGGGAGGTTTGGGTTATTGGTTGTTTGGCGTTTTTATTCTTTTCTTTAAACATCTGAAATCAAAGGTGCTTGGAAATGAGCTTTAAGTTCTAGTAAGCTGAGCTCCTTAATCACCCTCAAGTTTTTCTTTAAAGAAATTCTGACTATGTATGTCATTAATTTCAAAACTGTGAAACCAAAAGTATTTCAACACACTTGAAACTGTTAGTCAACATTTGCTTTTTGGGCTAGCTCCTTTCAGCATACACACCTGCTCTCATTGACTTCTACAGGGCACTAAGAATCCCAATGGACAATGATACCACACCTGATGTATCTGCTACTCCTCCTGCACATCTGCTGAACCTTCATTTTATAGGAGTTAGCTACTGAGAAGCCTGAGCATCTCAGAGAATCACAAAACACGCCAGAACTCTGTATCTTTTCTTAGTTCAGGAAGGACTTGAGGTCACTGGAATCACTGGAGGAAAGTGTATTTTCTAATGGACTTCAGACCAGATCCAAAAAGCCCAGCCACCACTAGAAGCTGAACAGTGCATATCTGTATCACACCTGCTACTAAACTGCACCTCTCCAAAAACTATGCAGTGCAAATTTCATTTTGCCTACTGCAACAACTTTGTCAGCTCAGTTGCAAAAGTGAGAACACGTAACACCATCATTTTAGGCCCATTTTACTTCACTGCTTTTATATATGTATTTCTTTTTTGATGTAAATAGCCCTTCTACTAGACACCACTTATAAGTTAATCATTCAGGTGATCCACTTGATTTTATGGTAACTGGAAGCACTTTGAAAGTCACAACCCCTACAGCTAGAAGATGTCCTTAAAGGCTGTACATTTATTTTTATTAAGAGACTTGTTACCTGTGCAGTCAGCTTGCCATTCTTCACCTCAGCTCTGCTCCAGCACTACAGTCCCCCCAGTGGAAGCCAATATTTCTACAGCCTCGTTTATCCTGTCCCTCTGAGGTTCACACCTGTCCTTAAAGGACCGGCTGTAACCACCCCAGCACGGCAGGAATGAGCTGTCAGGCTGGGATGACTTTAGGTCAGCACTAGCTGGGCTGGATCCGCACCACTGACTTAGCGGTGAAAGCCCCGTATCTCGTTACCACCCTGTCATTCCCCATCCTCTCACTGTAAATCGCTTGGAAAGGCTTCTCTTTGCACGAGGACTTCACATCAGGTTGGGGGTGGGAAGGAGAGCGTGCATGAAAGCGCAGAGCTCTGCAGCCCACACTCTAAACTCTCCTTCATTATCTGCTCTGAGTACTCAGAAATGCACGGGGATCCAGTTAATTCTACAACTCTGCTAATTGACAAAAACAACCTTGTCAGTAATTTGCCAGCTACAGATCGGGTCTGTAGGAAAAACACATCCATTCTGGCCCAGTTCCAAATTATCTCTAAGGGTCTGCTAACTAATAAAATGATAGTTGCAGAGTTTTTGCCAAGAACAATTTTTAAACATGCTGCACAAACTCTAGTACTAATGTTGCTTTGTGGGCTTTAAATTTAAAACTTTGTGACTTGCCCATGGGATATCCTTTAACGTACTCCTCTTCTAAGAGAGAAATGGCATTAAATCCCAATAAAATTTCTTTGTCAGGCCAAAATAAATAGCCAACCATACAGAACATGTGATTTAACAGATGCAATGGGATAAGTATTTTACAGTAGTAACACTATGCTTTCTTTGCAATATAGATAAAAAGTCGAAGAGGAACAAGTGTGTGGCTTTCCTTCTTCCTTTAAATAATACTGTAGGAAACAATAATAGACAAAAAACCTTTTCAGCTCTCTTTCACTCCCACTCTCGTGCCTCCTGCCAATTCTAGTGTAATCAGTTAGAGGAGTGAAACATTGCTACATCTCATTGCTCAAATTGCAGATCTTCACCGTTAACACAGAAGTGACAGGCAAATATAAGATTCAAGTGCTGAGCAGCATGGTTCCTACCCAGCTGTTAGGCACATAAATAATAAATGCATATAGTGACAAAAAGGTACCTCAGGGTGTCTGACATGTGAGTTACCTAATGGAAATAGGTTTAATTTCAGAGATTTACAGAGCTGGTAACTGACAGCTCATTGCAGGTTTGACTCTTGCTTTGGGCTTATATCCCAGCTCTGAATTTATCTCAGTAAGTCATGATACTATATTCAGCACGTCCAGTGCACATGATCTCTGCTGACAGCACACAGACCTAAAGCCTTGCAAGTACTTTAAAAGAATCCTACAGGACCGACAAAAAGCAGTGTCTAATTGCATTTCTGGTCTTACATTCTAGTCCAACTGTAAACAAACAGACAAACCGCTACGAAAGTGAAGTAGTGAAGTTTCCCTGCCACGGAGGTCGCTGGCAGCATGTTGCATGGCTTCTGGAAAGTACAGTATCGCTTTGCTAGGAAGTGCTGTGCAGGTGTCATCTGCTGCAGCCTGGGTCCTACCCCTAAATCCTGTAGGGAGAATCATTTGGCAGAGAAAAGA
The DNA here is from genome assembly GCA_034509185.1 of Euphonia xanthogaster. Lineage (NCBI taxonomy): Eukaryota > Metazoa > Chordata > Aves > Passeriformes > Fringillidae > Euphonia > Euphonia xanthogaster. The sequence goes on along the minus strand of JAYDZK010000056.1, from coordinate 10,025,542 downwards.
AAAGAAATGAAGGAGAAAAAAAGACAAAAAAACCCCCTGCCAAACAGGGACTGTGCCAATCTGGAAAACATTGGTTTAACTATCTGTGAACAGCAGTAAATTCCAACCATCAGAGACATTTCACATCTATTACAGAAAAGAAAGAGAACTTTAAGTTATGCTTACCCGGCTATTGGAAGCAGCAGTAATACTGATTTCTATCTGGTTTCTATCAGTTTATAGACTCCACTCCTGCTACCAGAACATTTTAATTCCAAACCTGGCTTACGGCAGAGGGAAAAAAATAAAATAAAATAAAATTTAAAAAAAAGGGAAAAAAGAGAAAAGACTCTCCTCGTGCTGGTTCCAAAGATACTCCGGCTGCTCTGTACAATAATCCTGGCAGTGGACTCCTGAGGCTCAGGGAGCGCTTCTCCCCTGCGCGCAAGCACGCACCTAGGAGTGAATGGAGCGGCCGCGCGGTGCCGGCGCTGGTTTCCAGTTACAGGCGCTGCCCTGCCCTGGCCGCCGCTCCGGCGAGGCGAGGCTCGGCGGCCGCCGGTGCATCATTAGCTGAGCAAATAG
>JAYDZK010000056.1:9991346-10011719 GCA_034509185.1 Euphonia xanthogaster | reverse complement strand
CAGTGTGTGGGGCAGGGGGGAAGAAGATTTTCTCTTCCATATGCAACAGCAATGGGGGATTTCTGAATCCAAGACTAAGCGGGGATGAAGCAGGAGAGAAAGAGCCACCAGAGCTGCCCAACCTGCGCACAAGAAGGCAGCTGCAGCGGATAGTTAAACTTTCTGAGAGTAATTTTTAAATATGTCTTTGAATTTAAGACTGAGGGCTGCTGTTCATAGCACAGGACTGTGTATGAGAACTCCATGAATGAGTACCTCACTGGCAAGCTGGCCAGCTTTGTGTTAGGGAGGTGAACTGATGAATATATACCATATGTTTAGATTGTGTAAGCGCATGCAATCCTCAGCGACTTTCAGAGAAGCTGTCCTTGTTTACACCAGCTAGGAGCTAACCTTGTGCATATAATTTTCAGCTGAATAAATGCAGATGTTAGCTTTATACAAAATTTACAGAGTTTCAGGTTACCTTTGTTATACAAGGAAACTAGCCCACAAGTTTGGATTTGGCAGCACTGCACTGCACTGCTGTCTGGGAAGGGACATAAGTTTGGAAGTGAATGTGGCGGTTTTTTGAGCCTTTGGAAAAAAACAAATGTTCATATGTCCTACTGTACAAGAACTCTTCCAAGGCAGAGAAAATAAGGAAATGAAAAGAAGACTATATGGAACCTGAAACAGGGAGATATGGCAGGATAATATGTGTACCTGAAACTTCACAAATTGCATGTCTCCCTTTGGCCAAAATACTCATGAGTACCTGCATCACCTACAGCACTGGCATCCTAAGGATGCTCCAGTTTACCAAGGGCCAGTTGAATTTTCTTCAAGTCTGTGTTCAATTTATTTACAACCACTGCAGAAAATTTGGTCCTTCCTGCAGATACTGCCATTATCTAATGACAGATGCCATAATAAAAATTTGACTCGTGATTTATAACTCCAGCAATCTTCCTGAAGTCAGGCTCACAACATTTAAGTGCTTCCCAGAGCAGAAAAAACAGTTGTTAAAGACCAAACCTTTAGTTATTTAACTGCATGAGCAAGATCTTAAAGCCCTTGAGGGCATGCCAATTAGACATGAAAAAAATACTTACCATGATGATTTATTTTATTCCATTACAAGAATACATGGTGTCTTAAACCTGGCTGACTTTTTCAGCAGTGTTTGCAAACAGATCTGGGATAAATAGCAAATGAACAATACTGCTGACAGCAATCTAACCAGGCAAATATCTTTTGGTACAAACTATCACAGACAAAATTTGCTGGTGCTACATGTGCCAGCTTGAATGACTGCTGGACCAGGATCCCAAGGCTTATTGTAATTTCAGAAAAAAGTAGGTAACGATGCAGCCTGTTTTCTTATTATCATGTATATGCTGATCAGTATAGTATCATTGCTTGTAGATTGTATGACTCATTCTCTGAGGTTTGCTTATCAGTAATATCTGCAAATGCAATCAACTCAATTGTAAAGCTTATAAAGAATCAAAATCTGGTTTTGTTTCAATATGTTGTGAGATTAAAATTGTAGTCCTGGTATTAGGGCTCTGCACATAGTGATTAAATAAAAATCCCAAGGCCTGTGTCCTATAGAAGACACAGGACATTAGAGTAGCTTGGCAGGGTGAATCCTCCAGGCTTTTCGTTTTATGATCATACTGATCTAAAAGTTATTGTGGAAAAAATAATTATTCCTCAATGCAAGAGACCCTTCCACTGACATTTTATGTGACAGAGGAACAAAGCCATCTCTCTTAAGCAGTCAACCACTTTTTCTGAAATACTGTGTGCATCTCTTCCCATTTTCTCTTTGTTTACTGTAATGTTTGCTCAATCATTTAGGCAGTGGAACAAATTTACTAGGCTGACAAGATTCACTAATGAAGATAAAGACATTCAGATATGAAAAGATTGCTATGGTTTTTCTCTCTCTACTTTTCCAGCCTGAGTTACAGGGTTAGAGACAGTTCTGAATGCCAAGAAGGAACATGCTGGATCCATTTGTGTTTTTAAGTAATTTCACCGTGTCTTTGACTTTGGTTGCCTTGATGGTAACATCCTGTGCTGGTAGCCAGTATACCATACAATTTCTATAAGTCTCTCTTTGATCTTCTCTTCAAACTACACCTTATTCTGGTTTTCCAGCTAAAATTAGTTATCCAACCGGCATTCCTGCTCTTTCTTGCAATACTTTAAAAACATTCATCCTCAATTTAAATGCTGACTTTAATAAGCCAATGTAAATTGCTCTCTGCAGCTATTTTATTTTTACAGTACTCAGAACTTCTTACTCCTTTGGAAAAAAAGTCTGCATTTTGCCTGTTCATATTTCTTTTTCTCAGGACTATATTCTCAGCCCCTGAATAAAAGTCTTTACGCTATTGACTATAATAGTTACACTATTAGCTGTGAAAGTAGAAAGTATGTCACTGTCTCTTTTTAAGTGATCAGTATCCATCCTCAGTTCCTTTTAAACCAAAGTGAATCAATAGAACCTAAAGAGGAGTGATAACATTGCACACCCTGTGCATGGAACAGTAATTCCTGCCAAAATCTCTTTTTGGAGCTTTGGAGGAGCTATATCTATAAAAAACTAAAAGCAGGGTAGTGAAATATTCAGATAGTGCAGGAATTATCTCCATTCTCCCTTACAGCAAGAGCAAGTGTCTACTCTTTCTCCTCAGTTCTAATTCATATAAGAAAGGAAAAGACCAGCATCTCTGAGAAATGACATAAATGTATGCCTTCATTGTCTGGGAAAAAGATGTAGGAGCATAGAATGGGAGACTCTGGCACTGTGGCTATAGTTTGGTTCCATGGAGTTCTGAATTCAGGTATAAAAAGTTTCTGTAAAAAGTACATTTTTCAACTAAAAAAGAAAACAGTGGAACATAGGAACCCAGTGACTACCAGCGCAGTCCTGCAACACCCATGAAATTAGTCACATCAAGACATCCCCTGTTTTGTTAATCTGGAAGCTTTCAGATTGAGTTCCTAAACCTCTTTCCCAGTTTTTGGCTGAGCTGTTGTTTCAACAGACAATGAACATTCCAGAATTTCAAACTGCTAGAGCACTGTTGTTTTCCTCAGATGTCTTGAGGCAAAGAGGTTGAAGCCAGTTCTTGGTACTTTTCTTAGAAAATACAGCCAGGGCAGTTGTAAATGGGGATTCCATATAATTGTACAAGTATGTCATAGAAAAATATCTTTTACCAGACACTATTTATAGGGAAGTCTAATGCTACCTTATCCTCTTCATAGGGCCACACCTGAATAGAGCCAGATATGAGTACTCCAGTACCTGAGCTGCTGTAGGTGAGAACTCCTTTGTCAGCTGAATGTCTCTCTCCCTTCTCTGAAGCACAGCAGATAAACCCAGCAATGAAATCTGGTATAAAGTCATACAGTTATTATTAGGATGGCTTAGCAGATTGTGACTTCTAGTAGTCTCATGGGTTTAAAATACACTGAACTACTTCTATAATTCTTTTAACCTCACTGATACAAAAGTTCTGTGGAAACCAAAGCTCACAGTCTGTCAGTGGTCAATGAAGTAAATAAAATATGAGAAGTTTTTAGGAAAATAAATAAACTAAAAAATCATGATTAAGCTAGTGCATGATTCCTTGTTTCATAATGTGTTTACCTTGGTATCCCCCCGAAAAAAAAGGAACAAGGCAATAAGGTGGAATGAAGATGTAAAGCAACTTTCACAAAAGCAACAGCTGAGCAGGTTGAACCTCCTCAACCTACAGAAGAGAAAGTTTATGATTATGATAAAGATCAGCCAAATAATTAGCACCATAGAGAAGGCAGATAGGGATCTATCCGTGTTTTTTCCAGTATAAGCTTCATCAGATGGTCCCTGTCTAGTACCATCTCAGAGTAGAGAATTTCAAAACAAACAGAAAGCAGCAATTCTTCAGGCAACAGGTTTTATGACTGTGTAGTTCTTTGCCAAAAGATGGTTTGTTTGCAAAACGTTTATATAGATGGATTGAAGGAGCACTTATAAATAAATCTGAAAGTGGATTGAGGCAAAGAGAATATTATGAATAAAATATCATAGCAGCTTGGTCTGATTCTCTTTTTCCTGCTATTTGCACAGGTGGACATTTCTGGAGGCATTACTGGGCAGATGGACTCTCAGAGCAGTGTGGCTGATTTTTCATGTGATGAAAATGATGTGTCCTAGAAGTACATCCCTACAGTGATACTGCCATGATTATGCTGCCATGAAAGAATATGGATTTCCTAGTTAACTGGAATTTAGAGAAAAAGAGGAGGTGTAAAGTGGGGATAAGATCTTCTGTCTTGACTTGTGTGACCAGAAAGTTTTTCATTTGGAAAGGAATCACTTTGATTTTGTTTTAAGAGGACTGAATTAGTTATAGAAGCTAGCAGGACATGCCTGGGGATATTAACTCACAGAGCAAGCAGACATATGGGAGCTCTGAAAATGAGGATTAATAAGTAAGCCTTCTTCAAGCTTAGTAATTAAATTGATCATACTCTCTTCTGGTAGGTTCGTGATGATCCATAAAGCTGGATGAGACATAAAGTTGATCATGTGCTATTATTAAGTACCATATAATTTATTTAAGGTCTGATCTTGAGAAGTGAAAACACTTCTGCAACATCTGAAGACTTGCAAAATTGCAGGGCTTAGCACTTAGCCAAATTGGTGATTAGCAAGAACAGAGAAATTAGCCCTATAGTCCTGGGCAAATTCCAGCTAATTGAAAGTTCTGTGTGTAGTGGTGCTAACATTTTCCCTCTGGTCTGGTATGGATACAATCTTTTTCAAACCTCCTCCCAGAAAAATAATGTGCTAAATTAGAAAAATTTATGTTTCATGCCATGTATGTGGCTGTATTCCAACACAACAGAAATCCTGAGAATGATAGCACAAATACAGAACTGAGATCTCCTAGATAACTATTAAGTGTAATGCACTGACTTTTTAAAAGGGATCAAAACATACAGGGATTTTTTTCTCATATATCTAATATAGAGACAGATAAACAGGTTCCACTGAATGGCTTAGAATCATAGGCTGTGACAATAGACATTGTGTATTTTGAGTATGAAAGAATAAGGACTTTTTTCATACAGCTCATAAACTCTATGAGCTTTTGGCAGGATAATGTCAGAAGAAAGACCTATTATAAAGAAGTAGGAATCCTCACCTCAAAATGGTCATTTATGGAACTTTCCCATAATTGTATGGGGGAAAGAATTAAATCATTTCCCCTGCCATGTAGTGGCTGATTTTTTCTATGCTCATGAGAGGATGTATAAGATTTGCAGATTATGGGTTGTATCTCCCATATTGGCAGCTCTGAATATCTTGACTGGATATTACAGTCAGCAAGTTCAGTGGAATGATGTCACTTTACTCCTAATGAAGTGTAGGTATGATTTTTAGAGCCTTTGAGATCTGTTGGGACTGTGGAAACAGACATATTTCACACAACATCTGAATATTTAAAATACATGTTCTGGATAAAATACTGCCATGATATAATAAAATATTAGAAGATGGCCACAGTTATTAAAAAAAAAAAAAAATGTACCCTTTTGTACAAGCCACCTCTGCAACTTTTTGACCACCAAAATAGCATCTAAGATCTTGCAGGCCAAAATTTCTCAGCAAGCCCAGGTACAGGCCTAAGAATTGCATCAAAGACAGAGGGATGTATGTGGATTTCTGATGGTGCAAGGGAAGGGGATTTGTCCCCTAGCTGTGAGAGCAGACCAGCAGCTTTCCCCTGCCTGACTCAGCACAGGTTTCCATGGCAGTCTGGGCTCCAGTGCTGGGAATGCTGGGGGTGAACAAAAAGGAGTAGTTTCACAATAGCCCCTTACTCCACTGCTGTGTCTAACTCTTGTATTTCTCACTTTTGAGTGCTGGCAGCAAGCACTGATACAGGTTTGAACTTTCAAGTTGGAATTTTTCTGTTGACAAAGACAGTTCTCTGTACCAGGCAGCCCTTGGATGGAAAAATTATAGTTCTACACACTCAATTCCTATCTGTCTGGTAGAGATGTAAAAATATTTCAAGATGTTTTATCATACACATCTGTGCTCAACCATGTGAATTCTTTGAAATGTTTGGCAGCAAGGTGTCTGTCAATTGCTAAAAGTCCATTCCTGCTTGGAGGTTGTGTTTGATTCACTATGAAAAATTACAACAATAACTTAAAGCTTAAAGGTTATTAGTAGTTCCTGTTTTATTTTGCAAAGGATTTAATTTTCACTGAGTCCCAATTCTATTCCAAAAATAGGTTATTAACTCTGCTAAACCTGTAACCTGTGCTTATTTCCTTCTTACAGAGAACAAAACTTTGTCTCTTGATACTATCCTTCTGCAGCATTGTATGCTTCTGAGCATGGTTTGAATGCGTTGGGTTGATATAAATAAACTATATCATTCTTGACATTCCTAGAATTATGTATTCATAAAATGGTTGGGTTAGAAAGGACCTTAAAGATCTAATTCCAAACCTCTGCAATGAGCAGGGACAGCTGTCACTAGACCAGTCTGTTTAAAGTCCTGTCCAACCTGGCCTATGGGGCATCCACAACTTCTCTGGGCAACCTGTTCAACTGTCTTTCCACTCTCACAGTGAAGAATTTCTTCCTTAGCTCTAATCTGAATCTGCTGTCTTGCAGTTCGAAGCCGTTCCCCCTTGTCAAGTCGCCACATGCCCTTGTAAAAAGTCCCTCTCCAGCTCTCTTGTGGCCCCCTTTAGATGCTGGAAGATGCTCCAAGGTCTCTCTGGAGCCTTCTCCAGGCTGAACGAGCTCAACTCTCTCAGCCTGTCTTCATGGAAGTGGTGGTCCAGCCCTATAATTATCTTTCATTGGGATTAAATTTTTGTGTTCTTACCTCTTTGAGATGATAATTTCAGGGTTTTTTTGGGTTTCTTTTTGTTTTCCAAAGGAGTGTGATTTACATTTCTGCCTTTTCATGAATAAGATGCTTTTTTTATATAAATTGGCATGTCATGGTCATAATCCTCAATAGCATTGCACAGCTGTGTCTGAGGATATATGGAAGTGTATGAAGGTAATGGGATTGTGAAGGTGTAAGCAAAGGAAAGTCATGATGGTAACAGAAAAAGAGAAATTTGTCTCCTGAATATTTATGGATACGCTAAAGAGCACAGATGAAACATGCAGGGAATTACATAAGTCTGAGGACAGGAGTGGGAGAAATAGCTGGGATATTTGATTTGGCATCAATGACAACCTTCACAAGTTAAAATAAAGTTGAATTTCAAAATAAGTAATTCAAACAGTAATTCAAATCAGTTTGAATATCTGAAGCATTGGTGTCTAGTCAGGTTAAAATGAGTATTGATTGTTACATCTGCAACATATTCTAAATTGCTTTCTTCCTGTGCTTTTGACAGCAAATTTATTTGTAGTCAGGAATTCAGTTTCTAACATAAAGGGGTGAGATTTTTGAACTCTCTTAGCTAACAGACCCATTGTTTGTGTAAATGTTGATGGGATTGTGTCTCCTCCTTTGCTAGTACAATAATTGCATTTCTTTAAAAGTTGCACAGAACTTCAAAAACTCACACACCAAACAAAATGTAAATGGTTCTGTGACCCTGTTAACCCACTTAAGCTGACTTCTGTTATTACCAGCTCTCTTTATGCTTAAGGGAAATGGCTGGTTTGTTGTTTTTTTTTTTTTTTTCTTTTGCAACAGTTGTTACATCTTGGGTCAAGCCAGTTGTTCAATGCCCAAATAAAGAGGAAGCTGATTTCATGGCATGAGTCACTGATCCTGTGATGCAAGTAGTGTGCTTTTATTTGGGGCTGGGAATTTTGAAGGGTAAATGACTGAGCCCAGCATCAGGCAGTGTATCCAGTAACTGTGTGGGGAGGCTGGCCATGACACACATAGGAAAGAGCAGTGACATCTATGCTGATATTTGCCACTCATAACAGAAAAAAAGGCCATGCTCTTTTTCTAATAGTAATTAGGGTCACAATAAGTTTCTGTTGAACTTTGTCATGTTTGCTAAGTTTAATGAACCCTAAGCAGACTTGTAAAAATATTGAAAGTGATTCAATGCTTTTGTATATCCATTTTGTGTTTTATTTGCTTTTTGGGGATAAAGTACATAATTTATTTTTTTTTTCTAAAACACAGATGTGAAATTCTTTGTGTCATTACAAACTCTAAAAATGGTAATGTTTTATTTTTCATATTTCTGATTTTTTTCTTTTTCCTGGATGAAATGGAAACTGTGGTGAGAACTGTAATAATTTGTAGTCTGCTATCTTGTGGTTTTTGATTGATGATTTAGTTGAGAGATTTTCAGATGCTATGCACACATGCAGAGTTACTACCAAAGCACTTAATGGGATTTTCAGAAGTTTCTGACTTATCCTGATTTTATTGGAAGATAGGACCATCCTGGTAGGCATCTGTAGGCCACCAGGCATTGATTTGTTTTCACATTCCTCTGCCAAAGATGTGTTATAAACCTTGGCATATGATCCTTACTACTGTAAGTATTTAATCTCACTATATTTATATATTATTGCACAGGGAATTTGAATCTAATATCTCTCGGGAGTCTATTCTTTAATTTATTCTTCGTATGTCTGTGTTCTTCTTGCATGTGCTTTTCTTGGGTTATTACTGACTACTAAGCCTGCTAACAGGTCTGGGGCAATACAATGAAAGTACCTTCTTTCTCTCTCTGACTCTAATTGCCTTTTTGCCTCACCCTCTCCAGGTAAGTATTAAGGTGGGGTGGTGAGAATGATTCCCCTGATGATTCTTCCAGCAGAGCAAGACCAAAAGCTAGCCTGCTAAGTCACCTTAACCTCATCAAGGTATAAGCAGAAGAGCTCATCTGGGCACTTTTTAGAGCGCCAAGTGAAGAAATTCTCAGGCATCTGGGGAATTGCACCTACACCTGGTGATCATGTATTGTGTGGGTGACCAAAAGGTTGGGTCTTCTTGCCTCTCTGCTCACATCCCCTTCCAGCTACTTCACACTGCTGTGTCTGCCTCTGAGCAGATTGCCAAAGAGAAAATCTCTGAAAGAGAGGCAGGGACTTTCTCCTCTCTCCTCTTTACAGTTCTGCTAGTTAGGGATGTGCTCAGAAACTCCAAATACCTCTGCACTTCCAAAGCCTGTCCAAGGGCTTCTTCTCCTGTGGAGGAATGCTGTGCTTCACAGTATCTGCAGTTTCATAGCTTCCATAGCTTCACTCAAAGCTAATCCTTAATCTTTACAATTTCTAATTCATCATATGCAAATATATGCTAAAGTCTAAAAGTTTGCTTGAAGTACTGTGCTGCCTCTTTAGTAGGAGATAACGGTAGGGTGATTAAGGCACAGAAAAGGTGCTGATATGGAGTTTTTTACCTTATTATAAAGCAGCTGACAAGACTGCAGAGGTTAATTCTGGCTCTTTTGACATAGCTAGCTGTGGATAGCCACTTCATACTCACTCAGCAGTGATCTGGGCATATTTTCTTTCTCATGGCCTTATCCCAGAGATCATAACAACTGCAATGCATTGCTTCTGCCACACATGCATTGTACTAACTGTTGCTAAGCTGCTTTGAGCTTCCTAGTGGCACCAATGCACTATAGAGAAGGAAACCAAAAAAAAGGCAAGGAAAAAGCCCTATACTACAATTGATATTTTGTTATGTGACCTTTCATGATACAATTTTAGGATCAAATACTGCCTGTTCTCCATATCTTTACTGACATGCCCAGAACCCACATTTTTTCACAGGTATTTTAATATCTAATGTCTTCCTCAGCTCATATTGATAAATGCTGGAAAAGCTGTGTCCTCTTCCCAACATCTTCTGTAGCAGGCTCAGTGTCTCATAAGATTAATCCATAAACCAATCTGGTTTTCTCTGTGTGTTATTACTCAAGTAGAAAGAGCTACAACAAGAGTAAAAAGAAAACAGCACTGACATGTCTGTAAGCTCTAATGCATACTGGCAGAAAGAAAAAAAACCTCATGGTTGAACATAAAAACAAAAGGGCAGGTCTTTTCTTTTTGACCTGACGGTTCATTTCAATCCTGGCTGGTTTTTTACCTTAAGCAGTAGTGTAAACACTCTCCAAAACTCTTCTGTTCTCAGTATTAGCATAACAGGGATTAATCAACAATATGCTAATTTTCAGTATAATTAAAGCTAAATACAAGGTGGCCTCAGTCAAAGCCTTTGACCATCATCATGCAGAACTGTTGTTAGAATTTGTTGCAGAGAACAGCTAATGTAAAAGTGCATGTTAAAATAAATGTAAAAGTACATTTTAAAAAAGTGTTCAGGCAAGGTTTCCTGATTACAAAGAATTCAGAGTAGAAAACATAGTGGTTGTTCTCCATACAGCAGCAGAGTACCTGGATCAAAATCACACCAGACTTATTGAGTTTCTTGCAATTATGTTGTCTTTTGTTTATGTTGTTTTGTTTAGAAAACTATTGCCAAGTCAGAGATCTGGAGCTTATTATAATTGGTGTATGATATATAAAATAAAAAAATAGCTGATTGAAATCTTGACCAAAAATAAGAAGCAAAAACTGCCTCAATGATCACAGACACCACAAGAAATAACAGACAGCTCTTTGTGTAATCTGTCTTTGAAAATTACTTTTTACATTTTTTTTCTACATCTGCTTTTACCCTTCTGAACAATGTTGAGTTGCAAATTTCTTTTTCTTAACAACTTGCCTTTAGAAACAGTCAGTGTTCTGACAAAGAAGTCTTTCAGGTATGTGCTATGCCTTTAGTGGATATTTAAGCTTTTTTTTTTTTCCAGGAGTGGCAAAAGAGAAATAGTGTTGATTTCTCTTTTATAAATGTTCCTTTATACAATGAGTAGTATATATGGTTCCAATGATGCATTCTTGCAAAGCTGGTGAGATCAGTAAGACAACACACTTATAAAAAAGAGTCCAAAATCTTTTTTATTTAAAGACAAAATAAAATAAATAAATTCAAAATAATCATTCACACAAACTAGGAGAGAAAAATCTAAGAAAGTCTGGGTAAAGAAAGTCAATAAAACATTTTAAATTACATTTGTTATTTTTGCTTTTTACCCTACTTCTGGTAATTCTTGAGGTTTTAAACCTCAAGAAGTACAAGCACATTTTTTATTTTTAAGATTTTTCCTCAGTATTTGCAGACCTCTGTGGATATTAAATTATGTCCAGCAGTGGAAGGAATTCCATTTTGCTTGGAACTATAAGTGATAAATCTTGATATAATTTCTAGAAAATTTGGAAGGGTTATTTGTAAATTATTATGACTTCAAACCTCTTCAACTTGATGAGAATATATAACTCTTGTTATTTGGACATCAAGTCACAATATTAAACAAATCTATCATCTTGTGAGGAAATCAAGTGACTAACTTTTGAACCTACAACAGCCTTTTTAATTGATTCAAGGACATAGAGACAAAAATGACCAATTCCTGCAGTAAATTTTTTGTACTCAGATATTGCACTGACTTTAATTGCCTGTTCCTAGAGCAAAATCTTCCCTGCTGAACAAAAGCTGCCCTCTTAAGTTAATGAGCTGCATTTTTACCAGATTCATAGGCTGGTTTGGGTTGGAAGAGACCTTACAGGTAATCCTGTTCCAGCTCCCCTGCCGTGGGCAGGGACACCTTTCACTAGATCAGGCTGCTCAAAACCCCACCCAAGCTGCCCTTAAACACTTCCAGGGATGGGTTCTTAAATACCTTTAAATTAAATACCTTTTTGCCTCATTCTGCCTCTAGACACCTTGGTTAAAAGTCTTTCTTCATCTTTCTTATAAGCCCTCATAATATTAAAGGCTGCTCTAAGGTCTCCCCAGAGCCTTCTACTCCCCAGTCTGAACAACCCCAACTCTCTCAACCTGTCTTCAACACACAGGTGCTTCAGTCCTCTGATATTTTTACAGCTCTCATCTGGATCTGCTCTAACAGATCCATGTGTTGCTTGTACTGGGGACCCCAAAACTGAACACTACTTCAGGTGGGACCTCAGAAGAACAGATTAGAGAGGAGGAATCACCTCCTGTGACCTGCTGGACATCTTTTTGTAATGCAGACCAGGATGTTGTTGGCTTTCTGGGCTGCAAGTGCCCATTGCTGACTCAGGTCCAATTTTTTCACCCATCAATACCCTCAAATCCATCTCCCAGCAATATTGTCACTGGGGATTGCCCTGAACCAGGTGCAGCACCTTGTACATGGCTTTGTTGAAGTTTCTGAGGTTTGCACGGGCCCCCTTTTTGAGCCTGTTGAGGTGTCAGATGACAGAGTATCCATTGAACCACTCACCTTGGTGTCATCTGCAAACTTGCTGAGGGTGCACTTGCTCCCACTCTGTAGATCATTGATTAACATACTAAACAATTTTGGACACAGTATTGACCCCTAAGGAACACCACTGGTTACTGATCTCCATTTGGACATGGAGCCATTGACTGCGCTCTTTGCATTTTCCCCTGTACCCAATTCCTTATCAATCTGATATTCCATTCACCAAGCCCATATCTTTCTAATTTGGAAGTAAGAATGCTGTGGGGGATCTTATCAAAGGGATTACAAAAGTACAAGTAGAGCCCATCATTTGCTCTTCCCTTGTCCACTGATCCAGTCTTTCACAGAATTGTAGTTTCTTAGGCTCTTTCAGTCATTTTCTGTCCTTCTGCAGCTGATCTTAATAAAAACTTCACTCCATTCACACTTTTTAAAGCTCAGATAGCTTTTAAACAAGCCAATGAGGAATAAATTTGTATATATTTGTTCCACAGATGCAATTTTGTTTGTGTTCATTTTAGTAATAGCAATAATATTGTTTTTCTTTGAATTTAGTTTAAATTGGCTGGAAAATTTAAAGCTGAGACTAAGAAGGTGACCTGAAATTAATTAAAGTTATATATAAAATCTGTTTATTGTAAATTCTACGATTAGGGGAATGAAATAGAATTCACAAAGACGAGACACACAAAACTAAATTGTTAACAGATTTTCCTTCCTACCTGAAAGAAATAAAATTGTAATGTTCATATGGGAGAAATATGGAGACAAATACATGTGCACAGTGCCTTGCTTTTCTTTCCCCTTCTCACCAAGCATTTTCTCCTTCTTTTCACAGCTGGCTGACCTAATGGAGGCTCAAAGACTAATGTAGGAATCATACCCTGAAGGATGAGCCATGCCATTTAGCCCTGGCTCTCTGCGCAGGGAAGTGCAGCTCCATACCTCTCTGGAAGGCAAACTTCTTGCACAACTTTCTGTCTGTTGTGTCATCAAACAAGTCAAGCCAGAGCTTTTTTTTTTTTTTTCTCCTCCGGAATATTGAGCTGCCTTTCCTTTTTTAGGCAGCGAATGTGTAGGAAGCAGGGTGACCCTCCAGCCTGAGCCACTCCCTTCCTCTTTTGGGCTGTGCAGCTGTGCGTTGGCTTTTATGAACACGTGCAGATAGATGTGAACTTGTTTTGTCTGTACTCCAGGGTAGGTGGATGGGAGCCAGCTCCAATCTGTCAGAGAGCTGTGCTAGCACAGCTTTGCACCAAACCTGCTCAGCCTCTGCTCAGTTATCACTGAGCTGCAATGACAAGCTCCTGCATCTTCAAAGTTCAAGATTGGGAAAGGGTTGGGTCTGGCCAGATCAAAATCTCCACAGGGTGTGTACAGATATTCTTCCAATCTGGGTCTACATCTTTATTCCACTCTTGCACAAGGTGGGGGCAGGGTGGAGGCAAAAATGGAAATGAAGGGAAGCCTTTTTGCACACTTTAATTTCCTTGCTATTTTAACTTCAAGAAGTAGTGGTTTAGCTATTCTAAAATAGCTATAAGAGAAGTTAAGGACTATTTGTACCTATTCACTCAGTGCAAGAATTGTCTGTGTTTGATTTCATTTGACATCGATTTTGTCTTTAACTGGTAATAATTTGAAATGGACAAATTTACTCAAGGTCCTTTAGATTGTTCAGGATGCCTCTCCTGAGTATGTACAGCAGTTTAGGTATTTAGTACAGGTGTCAACAGCTGTGCTGTGGACTACACTGAGGTACCTGATGCTGTAATCAAGCTCACCTCCTTTATAATACTATAAGAAGTAGATGTCAGAGAAAACCATACTGGTAGAAAGGTGAACTAATTGTACTATGATCATACCAAGAACACCTAAGAGTGCCAAATAACAGTCAGATGATATCGTCTTCAAAGATGTGTAGGGGTAATATATAGGGAAGCATGTGAATTTGTAAAAGATTTGTGAAGTCATATAGTTGCTTTGAAAAACTCCAGGATTGTGTGTCACCCATCTATTATCGTAAATGAAGTTAAGAATGAGCTAACTTGATCCACAGTACCAGACAAATCCAAAGTAATTTCATCAGATTTATTATTTGGAACAAAAATTTAGGAAAGTCTGTAAGGCCGTCAATTTTTCTGCTTTATTATGAAGAGAACATGCTCCAGGGCTTCTCCAATAAAGCACAGAGATGAAGCTGCACCAGATTCAACTCCCTTTATGCCACACTGTTTTTTTCATATTACCCCACCAAGCCTCTAACCCTGCACATTTTCAGCAACACAGCTCTAATGTCATTTCACACACTCTTCACTGGAAAACCCACACGCAGTGCAAATGTGTGTTGGGAGAACAGACAGAACATGTGGAGCCAGAAAGATGAGTGTCCCTCTAGTGCTGTGCATTGTAGTTCCACCAGTGCTTTGGGAAAGTATTAGCCTGTTCACAAGCCACACTGCATCACTTGGCTTGGGGAACCAAAGAACACTGCCTGGCAGAAGCTTCCAGAACAGTTAATTACAGCAGTAATATATTTAAGATGGGGTTGTAGAAAAGACCTTTAATTCAGGTCACTCCATTCTGGCTACCTGTATTTAGAAAGAGAGCTCTAAACTTCAGAAGTACTGGATCTCAGAAATCTCATTTGGCCCAGCCAAAATCTGATGCATTATGAAATATAGGTCTCAAGGGAAGCTTTGGATGTCAAGCATCTGCCTAAGTAGCACATTTCAGCAACTGAATGTCAAACGAAAGCTGGAAACAGTATGTAAAAGTGTGAACATGCATCTGTGCATCTGTAAATACTTTATTTCTTGAAAAATGTAATGCCATTAGTCCCATAGCTATTCAGACCCTGAGTTTATCAAATATTTTTCTTCTGGATAAAATCAGGGCCAGCTTTGGAAGTGGGGTGCTGAAGACAGTGCATTTCATGCTTTGTCTTTTATACAAGCCATTCATTCATGACTCCCAGGTATTTCCAGTATCCTACAGATATTTGAACAGGGATTTTCAGCCTTTCAGAATAATCCCTTATCCTTTATGCTTTTTTGCTTGCTTGAGCTGATTCTTCCCCTGCCTCTCATTTTTAAACTGTTTTATTTTGAACAGAATGCAAAACCAAGGGGAATTGGTTGTTGGCTTAAGCATTACTGTATTCTCTCAGGATGGTTTCTCTTTCTAAATACTTCATAATTTTTTCAAGACAAAATGTGTCAGAGAAGACATTCGTAATACTGAGTGACAGAATACCCACGATCTAGCATTTGTGGCACTTTTCTGGAAGGTAGGAAATGTAGCTCAACACTCAGAAGAAAAAATTAGTCTGAGACACCCTGGTAAATGCAACAGAGATCCAAGGGAAATATTTATTTCAACCCAAACTCCACCACGCCCACACCCCCACCCCACCCCTATCCCCACCCTGCTTTAAACAAACAAAAGTAATCCTGTTTCAGACAATTTTAAATGAGGGAGAGGACTGACTTGTCAGTTGACATAAAAAAAGTAACAATTGCATAATCCATCTGAAAGGAAAGACCTTATTGAGGGAGAGTAGAAATAAAAACATTGGACTTTGTAGTTTTAACCCCCTCTAAAAACTGGAATGTCTGACTTTGTTGCTTACGCACAGCTGGCTGCAACTTACTGATAATTTTTCTTTATTACACTTGCAGGCTGTTGCTCAATTGGAATATATTAAAAAATCACTCAGGAGAGCTGTGGGTGGCATCCTCACCTCACTAAGGTCAATGAAAATATATCATTGTGAATCAGTTCCATCCTTTAAAGACAGAATACCCAAACTGAAGCTGATTTAAACTATACAGCTTTAATGGAAATTGTTTATACATATTACACATTGCAGAGCAATGTGGGGATTTTGAAGCTGTCATTAATAAGTTCAGTCTCACTGTAGGGATACAGAAACCAATACATGTGTTCGAAGAAATGAAGATAGCCTGAATGGGATTTATCTTAGCAGCTGTGGCCTCCTAACTGACACCTGAGATAGTTAACCAAGGTCTGTTTGTAGCCTTTGAAGAGTAGAAACTTGGGGAGCTTAATCTCTTCATAAAAGAGAAGGCAATCTGGGCTGCACCCACCTTGTTTATTGGTATTGACTGCATAGGAAGAGTGACTCTATCAAGTGTAGAAAACTTTTCCAAACCTGCATAGATATGTGAGATGGATGTCACTGTCCTTGTCCCTGAGCTTGCCTTCCAATGCACCTGGGAGGTTTTTAGCTCTTTGCTGCTTACAGCTGAGCCAAAAAATACTGTATCTCTCTTCAGGCTCTTTTCCCAATTTTTTTCTTATGGATCTTTCAGAGGAAAAAGTAAGCAAAATAACACATGTTTTAAATGAAATTTAAAAAATTCCAAGCGCTTATAAAATTTTGTGGGTTTGGTTTGGAAATAGGCAAGGAAGGGGAATAGTTGGTAAGTGGACCCTTATTTTTTTTTCCCCAGATGCTTCACTGCTTTGAAGGAGCTGGACTGCAGACAGTGAGTCTGTTCGGGACTGGTACACATACATATCTCAACAAATGTTATTAGACATCACAAGACTGCAAACCTTCCTTAACTTTAATAAAAGGGTGAATGCTAGAAAGACAGTGCAACACCAAAATGCAAAGGATTTAATTTCTGGATGTGTTTTTATTCTTTGAAAGAAAAAAAGTATTAACAGTGTTTCCTTGTAGTTGGTACAGGTTGTTTTCTGTATGATTAATAGGAGTAAAAACTTCAAATTGTTTTAGTTTTTCAGAAGAGCTAGGTTTTTTATTTCAAAGCTAGGATGGCTTTTAGTTCTTTAAGACTCACTGGGCCTTTGGTGCCTGCAAAAACCTCTCAGCAATTTCCCAAGAGAGGACTGTATAATGTAATTTCCAATATTTAGCAAAAGTAAATATACTGCTTTTTTTTAAGCAATGAAAAATACTTTAAAATAAAGAAAACATGAATTTTTAAAGATTTCTTTTTAAAATATTTTATTTTGGTTTAGATTGGCCAAGTAAGAAGATGAATGTTGATTTAAATTATTAAATTCACATTAATCTGTTAATTATGCTGTTAGATTTCCGGTGACTATTTGAGGACTCCTTTACATCAATTTCCATATATTTCAAATTCAGTTCCAAATTTTAAACTATAACTTGGATATCCTACATCAGAGTAGTCTGAGATATTTTTGCTTGGTACAAAAAAATCAAGAATAGAAACGTGAGGTTGTCTCCTGAAAATCCTGATGTGTGATGAGCAGTATGCCAGGACTGTGATATTAAATCTGAACTAAGCCATGTGTCATTCTCCATATTAAGGAGTCTACTATGAAATATTTTCTTTCTGGGGCTTCTTAAATCTCTGAAATGGTTAAAGATTAGGAATACCATTTGTGCCCTGACTCTCCCTAATCTCCTGGACAACAAGAGTTTTTTTGAAATATTTTAGTGCTGGAATAAATAATATAAGATTGAAGTTTGAGTTCCAGCTTTTAATTTTCTTTGATATGAGTATAATTAAAAAATATCTGATTTACACAAAAAGTTCAAGAGACAGAACCTAACTTTTCTTTTTACCCTTAAGTAAAGGAGTTCTTTTGAATGGATACACTAATTTTGCTATTATAACTAAAAGCTGTGGTAGAACATAGTTTTCAGTTTAGTTTCAAATACAGAGAATTCTGGATATAAAACCAATGTAATACAGACTCCGCATTTTTTTTTAACTGACTCTCGATTCCAAATTCTTAGATTTTTGTCTTCCAAGAAAATTAATAAAAGACATATGAAAATATGTTAAAGAAGAAGTGTATTCATGCTGAGCTGAATGTGAAAGCATTTGGGAAACATATAGACTGAATGCCAGCTGAAAGATCTTCCAAATTCTGTCTGAGCAATTACAGTTTGAGACAGATATGGTATTTCCAGACCTCAAATGTGTATTTATGTACCAGGGATTAAGAAGGTGAAGAGGAGTAAAATAAAATCAGTTGTTTCAGGAAGAAAAGGGTCATTTTACAGCACAAATACTTCGTACACCGTTGTGTGCAATATTTTAGGAGCTGCCTATAGACTTGGCAGTGGAGGAGGAGACCGATGCCAGTCCTGTGTTACGCTCAGAGCAGAGGAAACAATAGAAGCATTAGAAAGACAAATTCCTCCAAATGAGTGCCAGGATGTGAACTAATGAATATTTTCTGCAATGCAAAAAGAGTAACAATGTTTTCATCCATACCAGTATGATATGGAAAACTGATTTGAAACTCTCAGTCATGACCTCAGGCTGGAGAACCTCCTCGCTGGAACAGACTTCAAGGGATCAATGTTTTCAAGATTATATGGGATGTTTTAGTGAAACAGCAGCTCTCTTCCAGCCTTCTGTGTAAGGACACTGTAGTTTCACAGTGAGACTTTTTATTGGAAGAATTCTGTCATTCACATCCCTACTGGATTATTGTAAACCATGCAGACACCTTTGGAGCAGAGTTTCATTGCCAACTTGAGAAACAACTCTGGAGTACCAATACAAACAATACATATTGTGGGGTTGTTTGGTGTAGAAGTGGGAAAATAAAAGGGGTGGACACTCCAAGTTAGAAGAGATGAAGGCAAAATACCCTCTGCCACTGTTGAGCTGTAAAAGTTCAAGGTGTAGAAAGGTGGTTGGTTCATGTGGCTCCAATATAGACAAAGTTGGATATAGACCCTTTTAAAGGTGCTAGAAAATGGACACGCACTCCATGTCTTTGACAATGTAAGGGAGAGCTAAACTCTTGCCAATATTGTTGGAAGTGTTTTTGTACCCTGGGGTGTTTGAATTTGAAATTTCAAGTTTGTTGCTGCAGCTTCTCTGTTTCATTCAAACTGCACATCTAGCAGGTACATTTTCCTAGCTCAGAGTACAGGTATTTAACAATGATAAGCACTGCAAAGGGGAATTTAAATAAACTGGAAAATGAAAGTATTTGTTTTTCTTTAAAGTATGCTTAGAAAACAATACTCCATCTCCATCCTGGGGATTGACTACTTTGTTAAAACTTCAATGACATTCAGAGTTCAAGCCAGAGTTTGTATTTGTAAAAAGATTAGTTTGTTTGTAATGTGTGCTAATGGAAGAAAGCAAATCTATCCATGTCTTTTCTTTTCTCCTTCACAGAAAACACATTTTCCTGATCAACAGCAGAGTATTTATATATTACAGAGTCACAGAAACTTTTAGGTTGGAAAAAACCTCTAAGACCATCAAGATAAGCCATATACACATGCTTGTGCACAACGTGCCAGTACTGTTGTATAAAACAATCTCTTGGACTCAATGATCTTAGAGGTCTTTTCCAACCTAAGCCATTCTAATATCCACTATATATGTAAAAATAGTTTAAAATATATTTGTATGTATATATAGACATATGTATATATGTGCATGTATGTAAATCAGACTCACAGAATGGTTTGGGTTGGAAGGGACCTTTAAGATTATCTTGTTCCAACCCCATGCCATGGACAGGGACACCATTCCCCAGACCAGGAATGGTGCTGAGCCACCAGGTTCAGGCCAGGTGGCTCAGAACCCCATCCAGCCTGGCCTTGAACACCTGCAGGGATGGTGTTCAGTGCCACCATTTATTAGAAGTGTGTGAATGGTGAGTGTGGATGTGTGATATCTGTGGGAAATCTGTGTGAAGACACACACAGACATACACACATTTATACATATTTATTTTTATACACATATAAATCCAGACCAACTGGATTGCTCTAAGTAAATAAAAGTTACTCTAGTACAAGGATAATCTTGATGCAAAAATAAATGTCTGTAAACTGTAAGTGAATTTTTAAGAAGCAATATGTTTCTATTCATGTAAAGATGTTTTGTGCATCCAGCATGTAGGAAAAATAGTACTTGAAGCATTTTTAGGATCATGATGGGTGAAAATTTTAAAGAGATTATATGATTTGGTTCTAAGTGGAAATGGTAGATTGGATTTGGTGCCCTTGGTCTGTTTCTCAGAGTTTAAGTGTAACTGTTGTTTATGTTTTAA
>JAYDZK010000056.1:9938273-9971008 GCA_034509185.1 Euphonia xanthogaster | reverse complement strand
TCCCTTCTCGGGGAAACAAAAAAAAAAAAAAAAAAAAAAAAAAAAGAGAAAGAAAGAGCACTTGTATCCTACTGTGAGACAATATGAAGGGATTAATTAGCACTGTTAGAAGGTGACAATAGTTAGTGTCATCCCACCCAAAGGCCACAGGGGATGCACAGATACTTCACACTCACATTTGAGACACCAGCTTTTCTTGGGTGAAGTAATAGAGCAGCTGTGCAAGCATGAAAGACAAAAAATATGGCTTGAAAAAGCCCCAAGAAAGCGCCACACTCCCTCAAGACCCCAAACACATTTTACATTTGACCCTGGAGCAGGAGAGGCAGCAGACACAGCTCCAGAGCGTTCCTGGAGAAAGGGAAGATGCAATGGCACAGAAGGAATATGGAAACTTGAAAATAGACTTGGCAGCAAGTGAATAGCTGAAACTGGTGACCAAGTGATGGATGGGTAATACGAAGTGACAATGAACAGAGAAAATTATTTCCCTGTGGAGCAGGCCTTTTGGGGCCTGTATCTATTGCCTGTAATTTATTATTGAATGTGATTCTGCAGTTAATCATTTAGTGCTGAGGCATCTGCATCAATTTGTGGGGCCTTTTCACGCACGTGTAGGGATTTCTATGTAGATTTCACAGACCTTTAACAGGGTTTCTTTCTTCTCCTGGTGTTTACACCACATTAAGGGCTAAGTCTTTCATATTACACAGAGGTGGACAAAGAATGTCTTGCAGATTTCAGCTTCTGTTTCCTTAAAGTAACTCATTCTTCAAACTAAACCCACAGCTGATATATTAAAAACTTTTTGAAAAAAGGTTGGTTATTTATTCTATGAACTGTATAACCAGATGAAGACAGGAGAGTCTAGAAAGAAAAATTTTTCTAACCAGACTTTGTTTCCCTAAATATTTTGAAGTCCAAATTTATTGTTAAAATAGAGAATTTATTGAAAACAGTACTTGTACTTTAATACCCAACCAGAATTTTCTCTGAAATAAGTTTTAATGGAAACAGATGACAGTAATTTTCAGAGGACATAACCTTTGAATTCAATCTTTTGAATCCTTGTAGGTTTCAGTGTGATAATTCACTCCAAATCATTAACTCTGTGTAAGAAGAATTGTGTTTTCAAAAGTGAAACTGCCTGGGCATAAAACTCCACACTGAATTCTGCAAGAGACAAGCATTTTTGTGGAAGGCACAGAGAATCTGCATCATGGCCCCTTCAGTGAGGAGCAGGCTCCAAAGGAAGGTGCTGGGTATCTGCATGCATAGAAACACGTTTTCATCTAGTGTCATCTGTTTCCATTAAAACTTATTTTGAAGCAAATGCTGTAATTTAGACAACAAATTAAGAGATTTTATTAGTCTCTAGGATGCAATAATTCATTTATTTCTCATATAAATGAAATTAATATTAGCTTGGTAAATTAAAAATATGCTAAACACCTACAACATCTGTCTTTGTAGGTCTTTTAAAACACATCTAGGGTAGAACTGAAATTAGAGTAGCTGCCATTAAAAAAAAAATCCAAAACAACTTTAGTGCAACCATTCAGCAATTATGTTCTTCCCAGAGAAAGGAATATGATGTATCAGATACTCTTGGGTGGCATTGCTGAGAAATGCTGACTTTTTAATGGTGATTGTGGTGCACACAGAGATGTAGTGGAGTACAATTAGAAATGCTGTGCAGAATTAGAGAGGTTCCAAGCTGATAGGCAGGAAATCCTGGCCACTGAATTTGCTATCCTGAGGAGCTACAGTTATGCCTGAACATTTGTTGTGCCCTTTCTTGCATTTTTTATGCATTTGCTTGTAATCTCTTGGTGTCAAGTACTGCAATTTATGAGGTGGACCGTGCTGCTAATTCCAAGATTTTTACTAATTCTGCTGCAAGAGGAGACTTTTACTAGTGCAGACCCCAGGGGTACAGGCTCATTTCAGGTGTGCTGAGTGCAGGTAACCTGCTGCAGCAGAGGTGGCCTACCTGCAAACACCCAGCAGCTACAGCCTCACTGAGACTCTGGCAGGGGAAGAGCTCCAGCTCCTGCCCCAAAGGAGGGCTGGGGATGGGCTGCTGCTCTTAGCTAGACAGGGCTAGCTGTCATTGCACCCCTGAGCCAGCCATGCTTTGGACTCACTGACAGCAAAACTGCTCATGGAATAGATGGACACAACCCATAGCTGGTCAGTAGGATCTTTGTCAAAAAGGCAAATCCAATTTTTTTGTCCTAGTTCCCAACTTAGCGGATTTATTGCATGATCTTACATCCAGTTCTCACATTGAACTTGTAGAGACATGGTGATTAAATCTGTCTTTCTCCCCCATCATATTCATACACTCATTTAGAACTCATAACTCCAAGGTTTGGGAATATGTATACAAAAGTCTACATACAGAGCTGCAGAGATGTCAGGATCAGCCATACACTTGGGCCAAAAAGGGACAGAAGTGGAATGAAATCTTTTATCTCTTTATCCATGAGATGGTAGCAGTTTATCCTCATGATCGTTGGTTTAACCACTGCTAATGAAAACTGGTTTTTATGTATGTATGAGAAAAAGGATAAAAAATAAAAGTCCACACAAGCTTTGTGAATCCAAATTATGGTGGATTTTTCCTCAGGCTTTACTGCTGTAGCTGTTCTTTCACACTAGAACTCTTATCCATACTGATTTGTGGCTTTGCAAATTGGGCATCACAGCTTCTCTAATCTGACTGCAAAGATGCTGATGAGACACGTTTCTGATTGCAAACAGTATTAGTGTTGTCTTTCAAAGGCCAGATAATAAAACTATAATATTCTTTCTTGTCTATATAACAAAGGCATAGTTTATTACATTATCTATTTCCTGTGTACTATCAATTTTTTCAGTATAAACAAAATAAAATTGTAATATGCTTATTATCTGCAAGACACTTAAGGATTGTCAAAATGTTTGCTCTTCTGAGGAGTATTTCCAGACACTATTTCTACATCCTAACATAAGTGTTGGGCAACTTATAATTGCTGTTATAAAAAAATAAAAAGATCATGCATTAATGTGACAATTCTGATCTATTGCAAACAAGTACCAGTTTTTGCATAGGTCAGTGACAAAAAATCAGATTAGGATGTAGTTGGAGCCCTCGTTTTGAGCTCAAACTTTTATCTCCCCTTGAGAGAGGGAGAGGTTATTACTCAGAAGCAGAGCTTGTAACAACATCAAGTTTTGTATGTCACAGGCTTTTAGTTAATATGAAGTCATGAGGAAAAAATGTGTGTTCAGTTTTCCTGGCTTTCCCCAAAGCACCACAGAGAGCAGCAGGTGCTGCATGTAACATGCACAAAATCAGTCATATGGCAGAAGCCAGGCAGCAGATTGCAGTCTCGAGGAACACAGTGAGCAGGACCCGTTGCTCTCCGTTTGTCAGCCAGAGTAGAAGGGCATAAAGAATTCTAGCACTGATTTTTCAGCTTTAATCTTTTCAAAAGCCAGGTCAAAAGCGTTTCCATGATGCTACTGACGTCCTAGGTTGGCCTGTGCAGCCTCAGCCACGCTGGCTATCAGCCCCACTGCGCCCTGTGCTGTGACTGAAGCTTCAGCACTATTTGCCCCCTAAAGGGCATGATCACTCTGGCATACATTTAAAGGCATCCTACCCTGCATATTTGTTTTGCAATCTACTCACTAATGGGTCTTTTTCTGACCATGATTTATGGAGGGCTTGCAGAAAATGAACATCCCTTTCAAGAAGGGCTGTGGACGGATATTTATTTATCATGATTCTACTGACTCTGATGTGGTTATTGAGAGCAATATGAACCAAATTATCCTTCCATAAGGTATTTGTTTTTCTTTCCAAGAATCTGAAGAAATTAAAGTCTGGAGTACTGAAAATGTAAGTTGTTAATGTATTTCTTTAACCAGAAAAGTCATTCAGACACATGCTAGACTTCACATGGAAAGGACAAAGGTCAAGCCATTGCTCACAAAAGACCTCTATTCAAAATAATTTGGCTTCAGTACTAAAAAAGCTTAATACAATTCAGGCTAAAGTTGTTTTTAAACAGGATCATTTGAGTAATCCAATTTTCAGCACAGCCATACGAACAGTTGCATTGGTTGGATCAGCTGGAAGGGTGTGATATGAAAATTGGAAAAAGCATCCTGAGGTGGGAAAGAAAGGGATTTGCATTGATTCAACCTCCAAAGCCAGCATGAAACAATAAACAGAGATTGTTAAGTGGATTTCTACTTACCTAAAATGAGCAAGAGGGACAGGCCAATTCTAATTAGGTAAGCAAGAGCTCCGATAGTCCCTTCGAAGGAAGTGCTCAGTTCCCAAACTTTAAAGCAGGTTATATCTCAGGCTTTTGGAAATTACTCATGATCAGATATGTCCATACTGGATAAATTTGTTAAAGGACTGTCCTGTAACTCCTATTCAGTACACCTTCCATACACAGATGGGATTGCTGCTTTAGCATCAATGATTAAATGAACAAATATTCAAAGAGAATAAAATAGTGGCTAACATACCAATGTTAAATTTGCTTTGCAAAGGCAGTGGTGTAATACAAATTGTCTTAGGCATTCAACAGAGTGCAGGTTAAGACATCACCAGTAGAGCTGTGAACCTAAAGGAATCAATTGGAATTATTCAGTTTGTATGAATTTACTTGTAGAAGAACACAAAGGAAATGGTGGAGGGAAAACTGTAAAGGAATATGAAAACAGTCAAGGAAATAGGAATCTGTGTGACCTAAACATGAAAAATAACATGGAAAACCAATGTTTTATCTTGATAGAGAATAAGTGCAATTGCTTGCATGGGGCTTTGTGTACCACAAGTGGGTTTTGGCTTTTTTTTTCCCTAGATAAAACATTTTGAAGAACCTCAGGTTGCCTGTAAATATAACTTGAAATTTCTTCTGTGAACACATGTAGTGTATTCTATGGATGCCCAAGCAAATCCAGTCAGTAGGGCAGGAGCCACAGGGCACCACACTGTGGATCCCAGAGCAGTATCAGCTTGTCCCAAAATAATAGCATCACATGAGACCAAGGGTCTTCCTGAATTAATAAATGATGACTCCTGTTATTTTAGAAACAGTGTCTTCTGTATATCACTCCTTGTTTGAATGCTGCCTTAATAATTTCTGCATTGCTTTCCCTTATAAAACACTACTTTATGATAGAAATATATGTATGAATAGTAAGAACAAAGGAAATCCACTAAAGTACCAAGACCTGAGAGCTGAAATAAAATTTTGGCATTCTAAACAAACCATATAATAATCAACATATTTTATACATTTCTTAGAATGTTACCGTGTTTCTTCAAAATTGCTTTGCTTTCCTACATGTAGTCATCTTTTTAACACAGGATTTTTTATTCTTTGCTTTGGAATTTTTTATTCTTTGCTTTGGAAAAATAAATTTGCCATAGTCTATTCTATGGCAAATTTATCTGTGACAAATTTGCCATAGAATAGACTGAAATAAGCATTAGCAAAAAAAACCAAAAAAAAACCAAAACAATATCACTTAAGCTTTTTCACTTCTTTAAGAGCTAAAACTTGCACTCAGGTGAATAAGTGATTGCATAATTATTCTTTTCCAGATTTAACAGTACAGGGAATAGAAAGAAAAATCTCCAGAGATCTGACAAAGGAGATATGAGAGAAATATAAATGAAAAAAGAAATTAAACAGATCATTTTATAGTGTTAATGATGTGTAGCTATGAAATCTTTACTTGAATCACCAGAACTACAACACATTTTTCCTTCTTAGTCCCTGGTGCAATATTTAAAAACATTTTACTGGTATGAATGTGAGTCAGGAGTTTCTGTGAAGTCTTGAGTACTGTTATAAAAACAGCTGAGTGTTCTTTCTTGGCACCTGAGAAGGAGTTTCAAGCTGAATTTTTTTAGAAAAAGAAAAAAGTTCAGGAAAACAAACAAATAAATCTCCTGCACCTAAACTCATTTCTCGTCACAGACACAGCTGGTTGAGCTTGCACTTGCTATTTGAGGTCTGTGTGTGGAAGGTGTTGTGTCCTCTGCTCTGCTCTCTAGTTCCCAGAGTCTATAGGCTCACTGATGTCAGTAGGAAGATGTTCAATGATTTCAGTGAGTTTTGGAAAATAGCCCACATTTCTGATCTCCTTTATGTAAAAGAAAATTGTAACTCTTAGTTCCAGCCAGAGATAAGAGGAGGGTGAATGAATATGTGGCAAATGATGTGAACTGAATATTTTATTATATGGACTGGGATCAAAAATGATATTAATTATTTAAAATATGTACAGTTCATTTATCAAGGCCAAGTACAGACAGTCTTAAAGGTGAGAATAAGCAAATTCATGAAGTAACATATCTCAGAAATGGCTTTTATTTGTCTCACTGTATCTCTTTGGTCAAAGGCCTTTGTGAACAGCCTGTGACGCTTCTGATACACTTTGTCAGCATGGAATGTTTACTGGCAAGTAAAAAAAGGAAATAACTTGCTGGTGGTGGTGGAAAAGAAAAATGTTCAAAGATTGCTGTGACATGATAGTGAACAGCCTGTTCACCACTGCAATCCCACAATCCCTGATTGCGCTGTGGGGCAATTCCAGGGCACTCCACACTCGGATGTAACTCACAACATGTGCAAACCAAACCAGCTAGACTGCATTCGCTAGAATTTTGTACTTCTGTGGCAGATTTTTGCTGGCTGCGTGAGAACAGATGCTCTCTGGTCCAGCAGACAGCTCCCTGGTTAATCCTTCAAAATTTGTTTTGAACAAATCTGAACCAGCAGAACGGGTTTATATTGTATCAGTTCTTTGTGGCATGTGGCCACAGAGTTTTGGAACTGATAGAAAGAGCCTCAAAGTCAAAGTTTTTGTTTTTCTGAACTCTAGCCCAAGTAAACATGAAAATAATTTTTGTTCCATAATACCCGATACTACCATGCTGAATGGTTTACAAATAGGACATATGTGGTCTCTGCAATGTAAATACATAGAATTTTACTTCAGAACAGGATCTAATTATTACACAAAAAAAAAAAAAAAGACTTTTTTTCATTGTTTTCCCTTTTTTTTTTTTCTTATTCAGGTGACTTGGGAGCAGTGCTAACCACATGCTTGTTGGCTTTAACTCTATGCTGATATTCATTCTTTCATGGGAAAAATTCCAGAGGGATGTAGCACTTTCTCTCCCTGTTCCTTTCCTCAACCTTGAATATTTGCCCTAGGATCAGAAACTACCCAGAAACCAACTAAACCCAGGTCCTTACCCAGTGGGATGCTGCTCATACTGACCTGCTTGTTCCCAAAGGCAGACTTCTCCCTGATTTTAAAAGGTGGTGTCACTATAGGGGAACAAATAAAAACTGTAGTACCCACTACAACTCTCACTCTTCTGAGTGAACATAACTGACTTAGGTTTTCATTCTAAATGTATCCTGAACTAATAATGTATTATTATGGTCATGTTATACAACTGAGAGTACCAGGAAACATGAAAACATGATTCTTCTTCTTTTTCTTTCTTTTTTTTTTTTTTTTCTTTTCTTGCTTTCCATAAACTCACTTTACTCAACTATGGTGGAGTTCAGGAGTCTTTTAAAGGGGAATACATCGATAAGATAAATCTGTGTATGAGACAAACAAGTCAAACATAGAATGACACATAATAAAAGCATCAAGTCTGTTGTTTATATCCTAAGTTAATCATATTTTTGCAGCAACTGAGAGCCTCAGGAGACAGAGATAAGTTAATGAACACCAAGGGACACATGAAGACTTCTGTGACACAAAAGTAATGCTAGTTCTTTGATTAAGGATGCTTACGATTAAGGTTTCCTACCAGCACAAGAAAACACAGATTTTTTTTTCCTTAAATCTTTTTTCTTAACCTCCAATTCACTGGAGGCAGCAATTCAGTGGGGGACTGATCCAGTTCCACTGCAGTCAGTAGAAAAGATGCTGACTGGGATTTGGATCAAGTCCTTACAACACTACAGGGTGGGGTTAACAATGTAAAAAGCTAACATTTCCAGATCTATCCAAGACCAGATGTGCAAGGCAGGAAATCATATGATTAGATTTAAACAGTAAATAAAAAAGGAGTTGCCCTTGTTTAGAAGCAATTTCCACCAGTGGAGATTTTCTAACCATGACTACATAGAGCAGGATTCAGCATTAAGTCACTGAGTGGCTGAACCTCTATCCAGCAAAGCCTAAGGAATCTTTAGGGAGTCAGGATTAGCTGAAAGAACAAATGTAAGAGATCACTTCATGTCCAGCTAAAGCCAACAAAGTTTTTAATACTGAACTTTCTTCTGGTTTTCATTTTCAGCATTTTGAGCTGGTTATCTTTTTTGAATCTCCATTGTTGCAGGATCCTTTTAACTGTTGTAGTATGTTTCCAGTTAATAAAGGTAGGCATTGCTTGAAACAAGACATATTCCTTGAAAGGTGTTTTGTCTTCCCTTTCCTTATTTTTCTTTCTCTCCTTCCCTCAATTTTCTCTTCATTCTCTCGTCTTCCTTCTTTTGTACTTTTCCTCCCCACTTTTCTTTCAACTCTTCCATGAAAAAAAAACACCAAAACTGCAAAACTCAAAATGAAAATTAAAAAAAAAAACAACTCAACAAAACAACAAAATACCCCAATGTCTCAAACCAAACCCAAGTGGCTTGTATATGATGGCCTTACTTGTTTCAGCAATTGAGGTTGGTTACTGAAACAAGCACAAACTGGAACTTTTCCCTCTTTTTCACTTGGTATAATAGGAGTTTCCTGTCTAAACTGGGTTGAAAATATTCTATTGCAGCCTTTTTTTTTTTTTTTTCAATCAGGTTTGCAATTTTTTTCTGCTGAGATGAATGTTTAAAGGAATTGAAAGGGAAATCTGAAATTTTCTAATTCCCTGTATGTTTCACCTATATGGATGGAAATTTTGACTGTAACTTTTGAGGTCATTTACCATTGCAAAACACTCAATCAAATGTGCAGTGGTGAGAGAGAGGGGGGGTATGAGGTTACTCATAACTGAATCAGTCCCCGGAACCTAATAATATAGTTGGTCAATGTTTTCAGGATAAAGAACCCTGTGCTAACTCGTCCTTAAGACTAGAAGTTTTCACAACTGTGAGTAATTGGATCAGCATTTAGAAGCAGCCACTATGCAAAAGGTGGCTGAATAGGAGCTGATGTTAGAGCCTTAGACACATTGAAAACTCTAAATTTACTAGTCACTGTTTTCCCATCTATTATCACTGAGTAAGGAAGGATTTATATGTTAGTACAAAGGTGAGCACTGTCCTGGTTTTATTTCCATTCTTTTCTGTGTCAAGAAGGAAATAACACACACCTGGAATGTGAACCTCTACTCCTACTGAAAGAACAGTTTGACAGAACAAAACACTGCTGTTATAAATCCCAAGGCAGATGCTGTGAAAGCTTCTCTCTATCTTGCCTAGTATCACATTTACTACTGTAGTTAAAAGATCTCTATACTGTGGCAATAGTAACTAAAGGATAAAGTTAGATGCTATTTTTTTCCCCTTCACAGAAGAACCTATTATAGGAACATTACTTTCCTAATAAGAAAATTGACCATTTATTTTATTCCTAAAAATGTAGGTTTAGAAAGTAATAAAAGTAGCAACATTCCTAAACAATGTATGGAACTAATATGGTGCAGAAGGCAGAAGATCAGTTTCTAGGCTATAGTTCAAAACCACTGCAGAATATGTATGCACAGGAGAAATCGATTCTTCAACTTCATGGAGGTCAGCCTCTTCCAGCTGAGGTCATTCTGATTAGTTTGGGCAGCTACCAAGCCAGCTGGTAAACAGATGCTTTCTTATAAGTTGATGGTTTAGAATAAATTAGGCCAAACACTTTGATTGTGGTTGATGCAAGAAATCTGATAAATACTGCCTTGTGTTTTCTTTAATTTTCTGTTTGAAATTTTTAGGCAGCAAAAATATATTATTATACATAGGAAAAGTAAGTTGACAACATATAAAAACCATGAACTGAAACTGCACAAAAAAATTTGTCTGAGCTACATCATCCCGTCATTGCTACTGTGCAATTTCTGGTGGGTGTTTGTAAGCACCCTGTGTCAAAAGTGCCATTTTTCATTTATTTTACAGTAATTCCCTGAGGTACAAAGCAAGTCCTGGCATATTCCTTCCTATCAAGATGTTATGTGCATTTCACTACAAGGCAGACATGCTCTTGCAATTTTTTCCCTAAAAAAATCACAATGTCTGCTGTAAAAGCTGCTTTTGCTCTTCTGGAAAGATATTGCTCAGAATCAGTCACAGCACTCAGTTCTTTTTCATTCCTTTCCCCTCCACCAGTTTGGGGGAGTTGGGGAGGGGTTGAGAGGCAGTGAGTGGGGGTTTTTTGTTGTGTTTTGTTTTTTCATGGACTTTATCCAGGCTTGGCCTTAATTAGATTGTCTCAGAAAATTTACAGTCCCTTATAGTTGGCACTCATTGGCTGTTACACAAACACAGCCGCGGATGCACTGGGGTGGATTCTTCTGCTGATTCCTATATTCCCACTTTCTCCACTCACCCAGTGGCATTTCACTGGTTTACACCAGTGCAAGCAGTCAAATAATATCCATCTGCTGGCTTCACAGACACACACTGGTTGCTTGCCTTGTCAAGTGACAGCTTTTTTAATTTGTCATTTCTGTAGGTATCTGATCCCAAAGTAACTAAAGCAGGGGGTGTAAGTGGCAGGGAGGAAGAGGACAGGAATAGAAGAGAGGGTCTGTACCAGTGCCAGGGGTCTGCAGAGCAAAACCACCTGTTGGTAGAAGTCTCAGGTCTGCCAGGAACTGCTGCAATTACTCGGTGTTAACTCATCAGAAGATACTAAAGGTGAAGATTAATGCTGGGTTTCTTTCATTAAAGTCACAACTACAACCATGAAATGGAATAAAAACTGTTGAGCCCATCAGAAGGCTGCTGATAAAAATGCATCTAGTAGCTTCTACATACAGCCAGGACATATGGGCAGCATGCTTTACAATTTTGTTACAAATTTTGGCATATGCATATTTCATCTGCAGCATCAAAACCAGCAGCATATAACGAGTGCAGATGCATACGGCTGGGCTCAGACACAAGTGGGATGCTGAGATTAATGTGAAAGCCTCTGTCATTTCATCACTTTTGGATCTGTAATAAAAGAATGAAAATTTAACTGCCCGGTCAGCAGTCAGCAGATATTGTTATGCTGTATGTTATTTCAGGACATAGCAAATTTTGTCACAGAAATGTGAATTGTGTTGCATGTAAGTTAACAGTAGATGTTGTTTCGCTGCTGACTTGGATATGAGATGGTAGAAAATTTGCAATTATCAAGTAAATAATTAACACTACTAGTAAAAGAAACATTCTTTTTTAGAACTTTAACATTAATTATATGAGAATAGAGGTGAAAAAATTAGAAGAAATGTTACAAACTATGAAGAAATTCATGGTAAATGAGAGATGTATGAAGATTGAAAACACTTACATAGATTTTACAGAGCAGATGTCCTGCCATTTGGGTTCAGCACTTTTCATGCTCTGAAATCAAAATCACATGAGGGCCTTTGGAAAGCTGAGTTTTCAGGCTGTTTCCCCTTGTGATCTGTCAGAAGTTTTCCATTAAGAAGTACCACCCTGGACTGGATCTTGTTAAGATCATGATTCTGATCTCAGTTCTTTCCTCTCTCTCTAATAAAAGACCTTTCATAAGGATTTCTTCACTACTGATAATCTGTTTTTTTCTTACTTCATAATTTTTTTATGTTAGTGTCTTTTTTTTTCTGCCTGCTTCCTCAAAACTGTTGTATCTTCCCTAGAGAATTCACAGCTTTCCAGAACCGGAATGAGATTTCGCTTCAAGGAAGCTTTTCTCCCTCCACACTTCAGCCCCATAGCTGTGGGCTCTCCCTAAGAGCTGTACTTCCAAATACTCTCTGTCAGCCTCTGGGCACGTCTTCATGGGCTGCTGTTTCAAACTGCACAGCTTCCCCTGCAGTGCTGCCAGTGATGCTCGGGAGCATGTGGTCCTGGGGCACGCTGGCATCACTCCTAAGCTCTGCCCCCCTATTCTGTGCAGCCACTGGAGGACAGATGCAATTCTGACTTTTGGGAGCAGCTCAGGCACAACGTGTATCTTTCACATTTATGTACTTTCCCAGTCAAAAGGCCATCATTTGGGCAACACTTGTGATTTGACTCTTGATGGATACAGCTGGGAGATGTACACAAACAGGAACCGAATACAGAGCCTGACTTTGGCACAGGCTTTGATGGAGGAAGCTGAACCCTGTTTTACTTCCTGACCTCACATATCTTATCATGAGAGAAGGAAAAAGCCTCAAGTTGCTCCAAGGTGATTTAGATTGGATATCAGGAAAAAGATCTTCACTGTAAGGTGGAACTCAGGGAAGTGGTGGATTCACCCTTTCTAAAGTGTTTAAAGACCCCCTAGATGTGGTGCTTAGAGACATGGTCTGGTGGAGGATTTGTCAGTGCTGGATTAAGTGTTGGACTTGTTGATCTTATAGTTCTTTTCCGACCTCAAAGATGCTGGGATTCTCTTCCTATGACTGGGAGCTTGTTAGACCAAGAACTTATTTAACACTTGAGTGACAGAGAAATTATTAACCTTGCCATGAAATAATGCTGTACCTCCAGGAAGTCTGAAGAAAGGCTGGAACTGTCAGTGTATGCAAGTCAACTGCTGCCTACAGGCAGTCTGAGCTCCAGGACTGCAAAGGCAGCAGGGACTCTGTGCTCTACCACTACTCTGGGAGCCTCACCCCTTGGGCTAAGGTCAAAAGTCCCCATAACTCGACCTAAATTATTGGGGGCAGGGATTGTAAATCACTGGATTTAAGGATTCTAACTGCTTCTTAAGTGCTCTTTCTTTTTTACTTGATAATATCCATACCCCTTTGGATTAGACTTTGTTAAGCCTAGGAATGGTTTCAGAATGCATCCTAAACCATGGGTAAAGATGGGTTTTTTCATTCTTTCCACATTGCCAGTCTTCCTCACACAGACCAACCCCAATGTGTCCTGCATGTGGAACCACACACTGAAAAGAAGGCACGAGTAACACAGCTCAGCTTTGTGGTTCACCGCGTACATGGCAGCACCGACTCTGAGCCACTGCTCCGCAGCAAAGCCTGCGCCCAAGCCACGGTTTAGTACAATGTGTGAGTTTTATCTCAGTGGGTCTGACAACTGATATGCTGGGATCAGCAGTGTCTAAGTTAATGTATTTACATCAAGAAATCACTAAGCCTCAACCAACTACTTAAATGAAGCTCAGGATGAGGGATAATTTTAGGACAGAAAAATAACAGAGACTGATGGGATCAAAGCAACCATCTAAACCATTGGTGCTTAAACACTGCTGCTGGTGGTGGTTCATTTTAGAGTGGTTGGCATTCTGACAACTTCAGAAATACCTCTGTACATTGAATGGGAAAAGCAACATATCTCTACAGTTGCATTTTGACCTTGCTCTGTTTTATATTATGTTTATTATTAAAAATCCTTTGTGCTTTATATTATTTTCATATGTTGTTTATGAATGGTTAACAGCTGATTATTATCTGTGATACAATTCAAGCAATGTATTGCAAATGGTTGAGAGCATATCTGTGCAAGACACGGAGAGTTACAGTCTATTGATCTGCTTGTTGTTTTGGCAATTGACTGTGGCATTTGCTAAAGAAGGTACTGCTACTTACCAGGAAAAAGAACAGTATGGAGGGTCAACAAAGGGCAAAGAAACTCCTGCAGTTTCCAGACCAGCACATGGACTTTTCTGCCATCTTTCTTTATTTAGTGTAGCCTGGTCTAACTTCTCCGGTGGGTATGATGTACTACCTTCAGGCATGCCTATCCTACAGTTTTCTGCCTGTTCTTCAGGTGTTTGCCAGGATAATGCCTGTGCTGCAGCATGCAGAGGCTGTAAAGGTGATTGTAGGGCTCAGTATCTCTGAATATTACATTCCCATGCAATGCCACTGAATATGTCAGTGTTTCAGATTAGGATCAGCTGCTACAAAAGGTTTCCAGAGCCTGACTTTGGGGAGACGGAGGAGGCTTGGCTGCACACTCTACATCATCCAAGTACAACTGCCTACTCAGCTGCCTTTCATGTTACAAGGACCTTGGACCTGAAAGTTCTGGCCAAAGCTCATCCATTTTTAACTAAGAGTCAGTAAGAGATCAGAGTGTGGCCTTTCCAGCCTCCATGTGGAGAAGCAAAGCACAAAAGGTAATTGGTTCCTTCCTCAGCCATGAGCTCGCTGAGTGTTTAAGGTAAATGAACCTATTCATGGTAGAGACTGAGTCTGTAATTTGAAAGCAGATATTTTTTTTTTCCTTATGGAAAAAAGGAAGAAAGGAAACTGTTTAAAATAAGATCCAGGCAATCCAGTATGAAAATAATTAATTAAAGATTTTAATAGAGCTTACACTTACCAATTCAGGATCAAATTATAATCTCCAGTGTATGTCAGTCTACAAGGAAAAAAAATTGTCATAAAATCTGATCTATATTATCCTCAATTGCCTAAAAAGTACTGATAGAAATTGTCTGGATACAGAAGGTAGTGCAGTAGTGCATACAATTTCTTGCTTTGTCACTGAGTGTTTGGAATTTATAGATGCCATAGAGCTCTGCAATGAAAGGTAAATAGAGCTGTAAATATATGCATAATCTTAGCTAAGTCAAATGAGGTCTACCAAATGTCCTGTACTTGTCAAAGCTTCCAAAAAGCCCCCTTATGCTCTGGGAAACAGAAACTTTGATATCAGTATTACAATTATAGATACTGTAGATACATAGAACTTTTGTTATTTATAATACTTTTTTAAAGTCTATTTGTCACTGGAATTTCATATACAGGAAAATATAAGACCCTCCTTAATTTTGAATTTTTTTTTTTCCCTCAGTATCTGGTGGCTTTCCAGTTTTTACCTGTTTGTAAAAGTAATGAAACACTGATAGACACAAAGCAATCTTCATGCTCAAGTTGATACAGCCTTTAACTTTGACTCTCAATTTAAGTTTGGCTGCAAGAGCACATGCAAATCCCCAATGAGTAATGCAGCAATTCAGGACCAGCATTCTTTGCGTAGCTTCGTTTTCACCCTGCCTCCTTGGTTGCACTAAGGTCTCTAGGTAGTCAGTGCTGGCTATTTTGGATGATCAGAGCCACCTATAAAGGTCAAGTGATCAAGCTGTGTGGCCTAAAACAACAGTATATCATGGAGAGTATTAAGGATTATCCTGTTAATTTTATTCATGTGTGGTCCTGCATATTTCCTGCCTGTTATTTATATTATACAGGATATTTTTTTTCTGGTTACTCAGAATATGATATAGATATAGTACCTCCTTCCTATTTAACTAATCAGCCTTGCTTTCATCCATAAAGTCTTCACTACTGAAGTTTAGGATCAAAATAGGAATAGATGAATGGATGTTTCTAGTGGAAGAATCATTTAGTTTGAAATATTTGAGGGAAATGATTTGTGGTAAACATTTGTGTATTTATATGAGGACTTATAGCTGACCTTGATTACCCCAAGGGAGATTTTATTCAGGAAAGTCCATATGTTTCAGTACCAGCAGAAGGAATAAAATGACACATTTCATCTATTTTAGTTAAATAAACATCTTGCATGTCTTTTTATTTAAATTAATCTGTTCCATTTCAGATGCATATAGTTTCCCATGAAAAAAGTGACTCCACAAGCTCTCCATTGAAGCAGTATTGCTAGTGATTGAAAATAAAAGAACAGAGGCCTTCCATCTGCCTACTTGTCTCTCTGTCTAAGTAAGAACATATTTATCTACTGATCTCTCTATCCTCAAATTTTCAAGCCTTGCTGTTCCTACACACAAGCCTTGTGTCAGATAGCTTCCCATCCAAAAAAGTGGCAGGTTTGACTTTGATTTCTTTTGTCTTTATTTTACATTTAATCAGGTTCCACTACCTGACTTTGGTTTATTCTTTTTGTTTCTAGGTTTTGTTTCTCCTGAAAATGTACCCTGTGTTGCTATTCATTCTCAGGTAGAACACTTCTGCCTCTTTTACCCCAGTTTTTTTACATTCTTTCTTGTTTATAGGAGGTAAAAATGTATTTACTTGTAGACTAATTGCCTTATTCTCCTTAGAAAATATGTCTTACTCTATGTCATGCTGTTTTCATGTTTTCTTCACTGCACATTAGTCTTCCCCTTTCCAGAAAATACTTCATTGTCCACACCTGTCAGATGCCTGAAAATCCCTATTGATGCAATTGTGTTTCATCTCTTCACCACCTAAAACTCTTACCTGTAAAAAGAGTCTTTCTGAGGCTTAATTTTCCTTCTAGTCTCATGCCTCAGTCTTCTACTAAAAAAGGAATTAAAATCCCATCTTCTTCAGCTGTGCTCCTGACAATACATAATAAACTGGTTGAAAGCAAATTACTTTGTACATGGCCTTATTGCACCTGAGGCCAAATCTAGCAAGCTATAGAAGAGAATCATGGAATCAGTGGCAGAATCATGGAATATGCTGAGTTGGATGGGACCCATCAGGATCATGGAGTGCAACTCTTGACCTTGCACAGGGGGCAGGAGCTGCAGGGTCTCCTCATTGCACAGGAGAGTAGTGGACACAGCATGTTCTTGTTTTGGCAATATCTTGGTGCCTGCCTGTGCATATCTGCCCCTTGCAGATTATTCCTTCAGCAGCATCTCTGCAGGACCTTTCTCACATGAAGTTCATTACAGGCTTGCTCAGATGCTGATAGCAAAAGACAGGCTGGGAACCTGAAGACCTTACTGACAAGATTCCACCCTTTTTAGGACTGAAAATGCATTTAAACTAGACCAGATGTGTTCTGAAATGTAAAGATGAGTGAGGAATAAAAGCTTGTGTGATTCTTGATGCTCACATTCATTTTGAATTGAGACCAGTGATTTGTTCTAATTAAGAAGCTATAATACTGTCATGATTTGCTTGGACCGTGGTGATGTTCTTTATATAACAGGATAATTTATAATAATTAAATTTAATAATTTCCAAATTAAACATCCACAAGAGGAGGGAAAAAAACTAATCTTTTTTTTCTGAACAAGTGACTGAAATGCACCGTGACATTGTCCTGATTCTAGTGCAGCTGTTACACTTCGCAAAATTCCACTATTTTTCTTCATCATGGTTCAAAATATAGTGTGAAAGAAATAGAAATGAAAATAAAGTGGGAAAGGATGTATTTTGTCTGAGTATTCTGTGCAATAATTATTCTGTGAGTAGCAGGAAAATTCAAGGCGATCTATTTGTTTATTTCCAGTTAGTTAGAAGTATATCGTTCTGCCAAAAGCCTGAGTGCACAGACAGAGCCTTTTGTAAGAGATCTTGGGAATCAAACCAACTTCCATATACTGCAGAGAAAATAAACCTGTTATGAAAGACCTTACAGGAACAACCACTGTGCAGTGCCTGTCCTCGGGTGTGTACACAGCTTCCAGGGTAGAAGGAACACGTGCACCCATTTTGTATCTCCTCAACTCTGTGCATCTTCACAGAGCTTATACAAATCATCAGGATTAAAAAACGAAGTCCAACCCCTACCAAAATTCCCTGAATACCTGCTGGTGCAAGCTAGGACATTGTCTAGTTTCAGGTTTGCTCCTAAAACAGCTAATGTTGCCCTAGGTGTTATAGGGAGGGGAATTCAGTGCATAGGTATGGGTCTCTTACATCTGTTTCTCGCACATAACCGTCCCAGGATATTCTTTTTCAGATTTTTCTGATCTGACAATTTTTCCTCAAGCAAAAGGGCAAAAAAGAGGGGAATGAAAGGAGCTTCCACTCCACCTCAAAAGGCACTCACTGACAAAATGGATCCAACAACTATGAGTGCTGTAATTTCCTGTCAATGCAGTACAGAACAGGCAAGATACAGCACATTTATTTCTCTAGAGCCAAATAAGCGCAGAGGCCACCAGAAGTGTAGTACAATGTGTACATTACCCACAGCCAAGGACTTTACCTCAAACCATGGACAGACAGCTGAGCACTGACCGAATTCCATTGAGCATTATCCTAGAAGGCAGTGTGTCTGCCCACAGTGACAAAATTTTTGGCTGTCAGTTTTAACTTATCTCTTGAGCCCTTTTATTTATTTCAGTCTTAATTCAGAGTCGTATTTTTACAGGGGAATAAATATGGATCTTTTGTAAAGCAGGTTTCTTTAGTAGGCCTTCTCATTTTTAAATATTGGGAAGGAAATAAGACTTCCATGGCTTCCAGACAAATGAGACTTAGAATTTTTAAGTCTTTGACTTCCACGTTGACCTTTCGTCACTGCTGAGTTGCTCTCAGCCATGCAAGACTTGACAGAATAAAAGTGGGATTAGATTTCAGAGGCATTAACTACCATACTCAGTGGTCCAGACTCTTTAGTGCATGACCTGAGAAGTAATTCTGTCTTGCTGCCACACATGGAAATATGTAGATCCTAAAATCAAGCTCATTAAGGTATTTAAATAAACATGATGGAGAAGAGGAAGAAGTGGAAACAAATGAGCAGCAGCTAACAGGTTTGGCAGCTATGTCCCTTTCAGAAATTGATTAGATGGACGTTTCCATCTCTTAAAAAGGGCTTTCTTATAAAACAGCCAAACACCAAAAGAGCTGAGTGGAGGAAATTAGCAGGTATGTTTAGAAAACAATGTAAAATCACCTTTAATGTCTTGGGATTTTTTAAAAGAGATGTGTTCTGAAGATATTTTACCTAGCCTAATTTCCTGTTCTACCTGGGTGTAAT
This sequence comes from Euphonia xanthogaster, assembly GCA_034509185.1. Taxonomy (NCBI): domain Eukaryota; kingdom Metazoa; phylum Chordata; class Aves; order Passeriformes; family Fringillidae; genus Euphonia; species Euphonia xanthogaster. The sequence goes on along the minus strand of JAYDZK010000056.1, from coordinate 9,952,157 downwards.
CTGTCCCTGGGTTTCTCAGGAATGCCAGATCTGAAATCCAACATGATTTCCCATTCTCCATTGAGCACTGGTTGAAATGTTTTGAAATTAAACAAAAGTTCAATATCCTTGAGGGGTCAGGTAAAAGAAATCAAAATTTCTATTTGGTCTGGAAATCCCAGGTGAGGAGACTGTATTGATGGGCTGCAGATATAGTTCCATGCTTCCACATTCTCATTCTGCTGTCCTTATTGAAGCACAAAAGCAAAAAGAATAAACAGCAGGCAAAGAAGAAAATATTAATTTGGTTCTTTTCCCTAAACTCTCTACAAGGAGATAGACCCAAGAACAAATCTAAATTTCTCCCTAATCTCTGGGAGAGCTGATGCAGTTTTGAAGGTCATTCATTTAAGAAATGAGGTCTAGGTTTCAAATCTGAATTTCTCACTTTGGATATATATCTAGTGGGAAGTCCTGATTTTTTTCTTTTTTGAAAATGTAGCTTATCTAGATCAAGAGTATTATAAAAACATAATATTCTGTGTTTTTACACATCAAACTCAGCCTCAGAGAGTTTGCTTTTCCAAATAATTAAATAGCCCTTCAAAGAATATTAAGATGGTTTTGCAGCTTCCAGTAATCAACTGAAAGAGCTGAAGCCACACACCACCAAGGGCAGAACTGGTACAAGTTCATAGCGCTGCTTCAAATTTGTTCAAAATATTTTGATAGGGTAATTTTGTCCTGGCAGACTCAGGATCAGATCAAGTATCATCTGTTCTCCTGCAGCTCCACAAAAGCAGCCCCAGCACCATATGGTGGGCCCTGGCACAGCTCACATGCCACAGCTGAAACTCGACCACACATTCGCACCACAGCGAGATCGGATTGCTGCCGCTTTTACTGCGAGATCGAGTATCAATGAATATGGAGCTGCTCTTATCTGCCCTGGTTTTAAGAGAAATACTCCACTATTAATAGAAAGTATTGGGCTCAAGGTGGGAGATGCTGAGTCCTCCTCTCCTATCTGATGTGACGGGCTGCTGCCTCAGCCGTCACCAGGGGTAACCTGTGCTGGGGAGGGCTCAGCCCAGGGACAGCTCAGCTGTGCCACAGTTACACATCTGCCACCTTGGAAACCAGACCCACTTTCTCGGCCTTTAGTCAAGCAAGGCCTTTCAGTAGCTGTTGCAAGGCTGTTATTTGCACAGATGTATGCACATGCACAGGAGTGTTTTCTTAGAACTTTCTGGCCAATATCCAATTAATCTTTAACTACAAAATCTCTGTTTAGAAACTGCTTTCACTGTGACCTTTCCTCAGAAAATGTATTTTGGTCCTATGTAAGTAGGATACATTAAATGCTAAATAAGTAATATATAATAGCGCTCATGGTATTAAGTTCAACTACTTTCAAAAGTTTATTTTGGTACTTTCTGCACATTCTGTTCCAGTTCCATGGATAGAAAAAAAAATCTATATATTTCTAGCTGCAACTTCATTCATTTCATAAAATAAAAATAAATTTTAAAAGCTGAGGAAATTTTAGATCCCTATTATAAGCCAGATATTTCTGATACTTTATGACTGGTATAACTGTTGGGAAAAAAATATATGCTTAGGAGATTCATAGTCAATTTCAAACTCTATAAACTTTTTCTTCTGTAAAAAACCCAGGTGGTTTGAGATTTCTAACACAGCAGAAGAATGGAAGATTAATTTAAAATATGTTAAGACATTCTGTTTTGTGAAGAACAAATGTGTTTTTTTCAACTTCTAGCTCTTAAAAGCATCTCAAACTTCTAAGAAACTCAGTTAGAAAACTGCTTCAAAGAGACTTATTTTAGAATATTGAAACAACAATTTATTTCTTAACAAGATGAATCCAAATTTACAAAGCACTTCTGCTATGCTGAGTGTACATTTCTTTCCTAGAAAATGCTTATGAATCCAGCTCTAATCAGTTCACACCTGTGTAAAATGAGTGTAAGCAGATGTATAATGCTTCTGTAAGAATGTGGTATTGCTTCCACTCCCAGGGGAAATCCTGGCTCCAGCAATGTCAAAGACAGTTTCTCAAACTCATTTCTTCACACCTAATTCATGTTTCATCTTTAAGAATCTGTGATTTCACATTGGGCTAAATGTTGCTACTCTTACTGGTACAGTTGCCAAATCATTCATATTAAATAAGCTTAGTAAAGCAACAATTCAGATTTTTACTTTATCAAGGGCCAAAATATTGGTTCATGCCCTAAATATTTCCTGTCTAGACTACTATATTGGTCTTTTGGACAGATTTCCAACTTTTTCCATTGTTGTTTCAAAGTGAAATGTACAAAACTCTATAGCTTGTTTCTTCCTTTTCTAAGCTCTCAAGAACATGATGGGTTTGTCTTCTTTCCTCATCTTATTAGGAAACTATACCCCTGGTGAGGAATCAATCCTGCATTTATATTTGAATTGTGATTATATGAGAAAACAGGAACTGATTCTGTGAGCTAGAAGATTACAATAGATAATGGCAAACTTGCAGCACTGGCCTCTGAAGTACCCTATTTATTGCACTCTGATGAAAGATGAGGACACCCTGCATTCACTGACTCAGTAGAGACAGAGAGGTCAAATATTCAGCTGGGTTTCATTCATTCCTTTATTCTGGACATGTTTAAGTTAACTGTCCCAGCTAAATTAACCATATCATCTCCAAGAGTAGCTCCAGATAATTATTTATATGGATAATCCTTTTTAGGAAGTCTGTTTCAGTGTACTGAGGGACCTCTGATCCTGAACAAGACTAGAATAGATGCTTAACTTTAAGACAGCTGAATTACATCAGAAGAATCCTCTCTCTCTCCTTTTCTGGTGGATACTTTGTAATTTGTCAAGGATGCCTAAGAACTGTAGTGACTGTCCATGGAATGGTAAATTTGGATATTTTCAGACTGGCTGAACATTTCATTAATGATTAATAACCCATCATCTTTTATTTTTAATAACAGATTGAGCTTGATGAAAGATGAAATTTATTACATTCAATAATCCTAGCCCAACCTTTATTTTAATATGTTGTTCTCTAGCATTTAATTGAATTATCCATCAGAATCTATATCATACATTTAAGTAATCAATTTTAAATTTCCCTATTTTCCTAAAACATAGACTTTTATTTCTTTTATGTTTGTTCGTGCACAATTTCTATCTTTTTGTCTTTCTATGTCTTTCTATCTTTCTATCTTTCTATCATCTTTCTATCTTTCTATCTTTCTATCTATCTTTAATGTTCTTCAGAAAAATATGAACCAAGAATTAGTCATTGACAAAACTCTGTGCTTCCTTTTGTACTCAGGGCATTGGCAGCTTCTCTGCTCCTGTGATTTTGTAACCTTTGAGATTTCAGGTGAGTGACTGTGTACTGTCATCATGAATTCTGTTTTATTGAGTTTCATATTTAACATGTTTTTATACAGGTAATGCAATTCATGCATGCCTCCCAACCAGTAGTCCAACAAAGCTCAAGTGTTCTCTTGATCTCGTTGTGCAGTTTTTAACAGAGATTTTTGGAAGCTTTCCAATGAAAATGCAACAGAAGCAGACCAGGAGAGGTTAGGCAAACAGTGCTGCATTATACATGGCTACATATAATATTGTGCTCAGGAAAGGCTAAAGAAATCTAATTGCTCAAAGGGACCATGTCTGGGGAAAAAATAATGAGTAGAAGTAAATGTTTCAGAATCATCTTTAGTTTGAAGAAATGATGAACATCAATGCCATCCCTAGTCTATGAGATTTTCTCTCTCTATGAAACTTTCCAGTGGTCAATGGTATGCGAATCATTTGTGTTTTCAAAACCACTTGTAGATGATTTTAAATTTTACCAGTTTTATCCTAAATCTTTTCAAATATCAGCAAATGCAAAGCAAAAGATGTATTGAATATGGTGTAGGCTATGAATGCTTCATTATTCTATTATTTATTAATTAGTTTGTTATTTATTGTTTAGTTTTTTGATAGTAAATATTTATGGCTATCTTGTGATATTCCAATGAACACTGTGCAATCTGTCTTGTCTAAACCTCAGTGTCATACGATGCCTTCTGCTCCTGTCTTCTTCCAGAGGATTTATTTACTATGGTCAGATCTACAAACAAAAATTCTCTATGTTCTTTTCTCTATGAAGATATTCTAGGCAGCCAGCCAGTTCCTCATTCTTTATATTGGGACAAATGAAAGTGTACATGAGCCTGATTGTCATCTCCCAGATGATGCATGATCCCTCAGAGAACAGGGCTGGGTAGCAGTACAGCAGCCTCTGGGCTCTGCTACAGGAAAGCAGATGGCATTAAGGAGCCCCTGATCCCAGACTCTTTCAAAAATCTTGATGCTTTTGGGAAAAAAAAAGAGCAAACATTTTAAATTTTCAAAGTAACATTTGTTCATTCTCTGACATACTTTCACTCATGTATATACATCAGATGCTTCATCAGATACTGAATTTTGCAGAATGAAAAGTAAAAAATGCCTCCTTTATTTTCCTTTTTTCTTTTTTTTCTTTTTTTAAATAACTGTTACCTTACTTTGGGTTTAATGTAAAACCATGAGATCTGTAAAATGGTTACAAATGTTGCAGTTGCAGATGGAAGCACCCTTCTATTAAGAAAAGTCTGACTAATTTCATAATGCTTTTGTTCTGTTAAAGACTTTCCCTTTCCTCAAATAGTTACCCAGAAATCAAGATTTTTTTTCCAGGGGGCTCATCAAATATTAGTGACTTCTAAGCCAGTAGGTGTTGATGTATATACTGGATTTGCTTGCTTATTCAACACCATCTTTGGACCCCAAATTTCTCAAGCTCATAACAGCAATAGAGAGTAGTTATTTATCAGAGACTCATTTTCAGTTCAGGCTCAGTTTTTCCAACACTGTTATGTGTGCATTATTAATGGGTGACCTATCTATACCTGTCTATATCTATATCATCTATATCTGTCTATTTCTATATCTATACATATATGCACATATATATAGATATATTTCCCCTCTAATATTAAATTTCAAATGCCTTTTGATGACCCTGTCTCTTCCCCCTCTCTCAATTTAGAAAGCTCTTTGTAATTGCTTCGCTCAGCTGCTCTTCTTTTTTAACTTTCCTACAGATATAAACACATGGCATTTGTAACAATATATTTATGTGTCTAATTTTAAACTTGCTGACTGAAAATCACTAAAATTGATTTGGAAATTAATGCCTTTAGAAGCTGCAGTAGCAGAACTTTACTTGCTATCAGCTAGTGGAAATTTAATAGTGCTGCCCTCAAAAAGCCATTCGATCTTACATTGTTTTAAAGCTATTACTAAACTTTCAGAACTAGCCACTGTAAAAGAGGGGGTCTGTGCTGTGTTTTTTTGTGTGTCTAGACATTGCCTAATACCATGAAGAGAGTTAAAAATTATAAACATATTGGCATTTCATTTTCATGCTTATGAATGTGATGATTTCACACAAGAATGAAACAAAAAGTCTTGCTGTCAGCAGACATATGGAAATATAAGTGTGTTCCTCTACCCTACATTTCTCCCTAGGCTAGGATCAGTCTCCTCTCTCAGGGTGCTGCAGGACATAAATGTGCTGTTGCCAGATCAGAGCTGCCTGGCCAGCTGCAGGGTCACAGCACACACCGTGCTGGTGATGAGACAGAGAAGGATGCTCAGAAACTCATTCAGCAACAGAGGCAAATCTCTCCTCTTTCTTTGGGATAAGAAAGGGGCAGAAGGAGTCAGATGGGGTCTGGAGAGAGTCAGGGCTGTGAGCAGGTTTTCCTTTCCTCTTTTTCCGAAATCTTGGGTAACCAACTGATTTGCTCAAAGCTGACACTATAGGTATGCCTTGTCCTGCCAATAAGGCTGGGTAATTTCTCTAGTGAATTTTTTGTTGCTGTTGTGTTTTAAGGGATCTAACATCATGCACAGCAGGATTCAACCTTGAGAAATAAGCTGGACTCTTAAAAACAGATTTCCAGCTAAAATTTTGAAATGAGAGCTTGTCTGATGACTTCATCATTGTCTTCTCCCCCAAAACCTTACAAGACCCCCAGACTTTTGACTCAAGCCAGGATCTCTCCAAGGTCCCCTATATTAATATGATGATGTCATGAGAGGCTGGGAAGGGATCTCTTGACTTGACCTGGCCAGCTCTCCATTCCAATTACTTCCCGATGCAAAACTCCGTGCTCCTTGGGTAAATGTCTGCAGGGAAGTCTAAGAAGCATTTATGATTTATGTGTTTTATCTATCCAGCTTTAAAAAGCCACTCTCTTTATGGCACTTCAGGGAAGCCTGCTTGAAACAAAGCTGGGATTGGTAAAGGCACTGGAGAAGAGAGAAAGCAAAGCTCTCTGAGGGCATACAAATAAGTATTACATACATCCTTTATTTCTTTATCTCTTATTCTGTATTGATCACAAGTATAAATAAAAAGTGAACATAATCATTACACACCAAAACAAACAAGCAAACAAACACAAACCCAGAACCAAAAACCAACCCAGAACCCCTTTATGAAATCATTAAGATGTTTTAAAATAAAAACAGGAAAGTCCTACAAAAGAAGGAAAGAGGCAATTATAAACACTTTGTAAAGATGCAATTATCCATGGTTCTGTATGACACACATTATGTCTGAAGAATTAACATAAGTGGATCACTTGAAAAGGTGAGTGGGAAGCAGCAGCTTCAGGGAGAAGGAGCTGAAAGAGGGAGAAAAACCAACATGCTGAGCAAGAGTGAAAGACATCCTCCAATCACAAAATAGCACAGGGCATGGGTAGTCTGGTCCAGAAACCTGCTAGTTTCTACACCATTGACTCACTGCTCCCTGTTTGCTGAATTAGCCTAATCTGTTTTACAGAGAACACAATTTCAAAAGAAATTACTGGTGTATGCTTGAGATTTGCATAGCTGCAAGTTGGAAAAGTGTCCATATGCTCTGTGGCTGGTAAAAGGATTCAAAATCAGGGAAGGATCCACAGACTCTGATTTCAGCAGCTTCTGAGGTCTTTCAGGGTAACCTATGCCAATCAATAGTCAGAGAACTGACACAGGCTATGCATGAGGCACATACTAGTGACAGCAGAGGTGAATATTAATGGATACTAATTGGTGCAATTTGTGTGCAGCATTATCATTAAAATAAGGAAAATGCAGCAGTGAGACATTTTAAAAGAAAAAAAGCAGTGTATTTCAGTATTTCCAAAGTACACCAGCTTCAGTCAAAAGCTGAGTGTCCAGAAGGCAATTTCACTACTTTAGAAAGGGTGGTTTGCTTTCTGGCATGCATATGTTCTCTGTGCATATTCTCTCTCTGGTCTCTATTAGCTGGGCTGTCTCCCTACTCATTTGCTACAGAAGAGTCAATTGGTAGAAAAAATGTCCTACATTTTATAAAGAAAATTTTAATGGAGTTTAGCAATTATTTTCCTCAACCTGTTGCATTCAGATATGTGTGAATGCAGAAGGGAGAACAGGTTATCATGTGTAGAACTTAAGTTTACTTTGCACACTGTTGGAAATTTTCTATTCATGTAGATCTTTACAATTGTACATGTTGACTACTTTTCTAGCAGCCATATCTAATTCTGATTTTTTTTTAAAGGAAGTCATACTAAGAGGACCTGACACAGCATAAATTAGATAATTATATGTTACCATCATAAAAGATGTATTCTCAACTCCTGCTACATATCAGCTGCAGCTCAGAGCCTAGAGGTGACTGCAGCAAGGACAGGAGAGTGACACTGCTTGATATGTGCTGTGTTTACAGCTGCAATATCATCTCTTGCATGCTACAGACTGCAGAATCTTCCCCTGCGAGTTCTATGTCAAACTTATATGTGTTTTCTATATCTTTTTGAAACCTATCCAGTCTCAAATTATTTTTTTCAAATGAAAAATATTGCTGTAGAGTAATAGAGTCATAGAGTCATAGTATATCCCAAGTTGGAAGCGACCCATAAGGATCATGAATTTAAAAAAAGAAACATGACTCCAGACTTTTTTGCTGCACACATGGAAGTGGGATAAGTTACACAGTGCTGTTTAAAATCCACAGTCTGGATTGTAACTCATGGATGAGGCAAGGAAAGTAACAAGGCAGATGTCTAGATTGCTGATATTTCTCTCCTCATTCATGTGACATGCTGGTTTGTACTGCAGAGACACAGATCTATGTCCACAGCTTTCATAGCTGCTTCCTGACATTTAACATTTGGTCAGTGATGGCACTAAGTGCTCCAGAAAAGGGTCAAACAGCCACAGATTCTTACACAAGAAGTACCATTGCTACAGTTAAAAATTAATAAATAAATAGTTAATTCTGATCAGGTTTAGAGTTAACTTTGGTTCTAGGTATAGCTTTATTTACATCAAATAGCCAAGAAAAACACATTTATGGCCACTAAAAAGGCATTGGTAAGACTGTCTCTTGTAGTTCTTTGCATCCAGAAAGGTGATTTAAAGTTAAAAAGGAAAAGCACAAATGTAATGTCTTGTTAACAACAAATTATTGATTCTACCTTTTCCTACATTTGCCATTTACTTCTGCAGAGGTATTGAAAACGGTGAAAGTGGCATCATATACAGTTTTTGAAACAGACACCTATATATATATACATGCACATAAACATCTCATTTTAAAAAACAAGTGTGGTAGCATTCTGAATGAGTGACGATCAGAATAGAATTAATGTTTCTGTTCTTTTATTAAAATATATAGTGGAAAAAATAAGAAATGTATTTTCCTGCCTTTGAATATTTTTTTTACTACCTCTACCTACTATTAGGGACAAAAACCAAATGACCCTGTAAAATAGAGCTATGGAAACAAAAGACATTTAAATTATACTATTAAATATTGGAGTTTTCAAGACCTTAGATGCCTGTCCTTTCTGAACTTCTCATAGCACTAGCTGCATTTTGTGTCTGATCCCTTGTTTTCTATCCTGCGTTTTGTGTGCCTGAACTGCCTAAATTGAAGGAAAAGAAAAATTAAGAGGACCAACCAAGACAGTGGAATATTTTGAGGATGGAGTCAATTAATTTTTTTTTTATGCTCTCTGCTATCAAATTGTTTGTTTATGAAAGAACAAAAATTATAATCTTGGCTAATGGGATTAAAATACATTTAAGCCAATGAAGGTCTATATGCAAGAAGTAAGAAATGTACCCTTGTTTTACATTACATTGATTAGTGCATGCAAAACACATTTTAAACAGACTTAGAGTGAAATTTGTCATACCAACAGTGACAGTTGGAGAATTTGCTTCAAAGAAGACATGGTTAAAAAAATAAGACAGGAAACTGCAGAAGTCATAAATTTTTGTTTGTTCATTTGCAGACCATTCTGTGGGAGATGAAGCAGCTCCTACCAAAAGAACATCTTCCAGTGCTGCCATATGAATACTCATTGCTGATGAAAGTATCTCATTGTCTTCATGATTTTGGTCCATATTATTCCCTTTTGCAAATATGTGTGAACAAAGAAACATGAGAATTATGGTATTAGCCTAGAAGATTTATTTACCTAACCAGTATTTGGTCTCCAGCAAGGGACACAAACTGAAACCAACCAAGATAACAGTAAGGACAAGGAACCTTCTACACACTCTCTCCCAGCTCCTAGCTATTTTCAGCTCAGTGACTTTGCTAAGATACATGAAGTTCAGTTATTCCCTGTGATATTTTTTTCCCCCATGAACTTTCCAAATAATTCTGTAAATTTTTGGCATGCACACCATCTTTTAGAGAGGTGTTCTACACATCCACTCTTCTCTGCATGAAATGTTACCTTTTATGTTTTACACTTGATCTCTCCTTACCCCACCTGTATTTTTATATGTCTTATTTTTATCCTGGAAGAAAATGAACCAAATGTCCCTGATCTTTTCTCTGACACCCATGAGTGTGTAGACTTGTTCTGTACATCCAAGTCATCATTTTTTGAGACAAAAAGGATCTTAGTAAGCATTTCAGTCCACTGAACACCTTTGTTGCATTTTTGTGCACTTTTTCCAGTTTCATTAATATAAGTTTGGAGATGTGGAGATTAGATACACAGTTTTCAAGGTAAATGTGTAGTGTTTTCTGTTGTGTTCTCTATTTCCTTCCCAGTAATTCTTAATTGCTTGTTATTTTGACTCTTTTTTTGACTGAGCTTTGAACTTCCATTTTTATGACTCTACCATAACTCCAACTTCTTTCAACTGGTGTTGCAATGATCAACTCAGAGCCCATCCTCTTACATTTGATGTTGGATTTCTTTTTCTTTGAGTGCAGTGTTTTATGTTTATCCGTTTTGAATTCCCTCTCCCATTTTATTACTTTACAGCTCAGTCCCATAAAGTTCTTTTGCAAGGCTTTACAGTCACTGCCCATCTCTATTTATGTGATTAATTTAACAACCTTTGCAAACTTTCTTACCTTACTGATCCTCCCCAGATCAGTTATTTATAAGATAAACCTGCAGATCTCAATACAGCTCCCTGCAGAAGTGCGCCAACGTCCCTCTCTTGCAAGGTCTGGCCGTATATTTCAGCCTTATGTTTACCATCCTTTTAGCAAATGATTTATTAAGCAAGGACATTCTTTTTATGCTTTGCTCCTTAGATGCAAATGCTGAGAGGTTTTGCCAAGAGCCTTTGGAAATCCAAGCAAAACTCTATCAGCAGCATACCTTTGTTCCCATCGTTTTGTTGGTTATTTTAAAGTGTTCTATAGGGTTTTAGAGACATTAAATCTTTTTGTAAAAGCACTACTGACACTTTTTAAACAGGCTATATATAAAGGTATCCATAGATTATTTTCTTTATTACAGTTTCTAGTAATTTGCTGGGACAAAGTATCAGACTTGGAGGACTGTATCCTTCAGAACAGCCTGAAGGCTTTCTGGAAGCTTTTGCCACTTCCTGTCATAGTATATCACAGCAATTTTTACAAGAGATTGAACATTACTATTAACATTTCAACTATGTAATCTTTTAGGGTGGCCATAGAAATCTTGGGTAATTGCTAAGCTCTGTTTCTGGAATTTTCTTCTTGATTTTGTTTATATACCCCATACTCTGTGGTCAGTTAAATTTTAGGCAGATGCTCTGCAAAATCTCTCGCTATGCAATGTTCTGTTTTAACTAATTCCCTCCACTGTCATCCCAGTTGCTTTTTTATGTGATTGGCTATGTAGAATCTATTGCTGGCTTCCTCATTTTTATGAACTAAAAAAAGTAAATTATTAATGCTATTCACGTTTTGGGTTTTTTGCAACTTTTCTTTCAATCTTTTGTTTGTCCTGTGTTATGGAGTCTCCAGTGGTGGTCAGGTAGCTGTAAATTTCAACATTATCCCTATCTTAGACAAATATTTGACCTATTTAGTTATTTCTGTTTCTAACTAGTTATTTTTTTCCTAAACAAGGGCTTTTTTTCATGCAAATTTAATATTCAATTTGAAATTTTCATTTACAAAATTCCTATATGTATATAATCAGAGACATAGTAATATGAAGGGGATTATGATTCTGCTGTACCATAATTTGTATATATTTCCCCCCACTGCTCAAAACGAATCTGTACATGCATTTTAACCCATAACAGATGGCGGGAAAAGAGCAAATGTTGAGCATCTTCACTGGTATAAATCAACTTTATTCTGTTCAAGGAAAGTTCCACCTTTTCCAGTATCTCATGTTTAATGGTGCTGCTATCACTGTTCATGGAAAGCATAAACTGACAGTGAAAACACAAGCTGGCATTTCCTCTGAAAGCTCTTGGTTTGGTCGCTTCCTCAAAGGAAATTTTTATGTTTTATTGTCCCCAGAGCCCTTGCTCCTGGATGAGTCTGTCAAATATCCCCTGGACTTGCTATTCTTATAAACTTCACAATATCCCAAGGCATTTATTTCCTTGATTTATTTACTTATATTATTAAGAGTGCCTTATAAAAGAGATATTATGGCAGCTGATAATTTCACTCTTTTCACCTGCTACTGTGGTTTTGGGAAAAGGGCAAAAATTGTTCTGTATGCAATATGCAGCTACTCAAAAAAATGCATAACATTGACTTTCCCTTTAAAAATGGTTGGTTTTCAATTAAGATTAACCGCAGCTATCATGATAAACAGTCAAGAAGTAGGCAGCAATAAAATGTATACCTTTTTTGTTTGTTTTTAAATTTCACTGACACCTACTCAACTTATCGAAAGTTTAGGCAGCAATCTGGAAAAGCTTCATCTTTAACTGAAAGAGAAAGAAAACTCATCTGCCTGAAAAAAGAAAAAAAAAGGCTCTATTTTGGAGGAAGCTGTTGTAACCAGCTGTCAGCTGTAGGATCATTACAGCCCAAAGTTCATCTGCCACCCATGAATATTTTAACTACACTGAAGAGTTTTGGGTTTTGAACACATTTCTTATTTCCTTTAGCCCTTGAAGCATTTCGCATATATGAAGATGGCACAATAAATCATGCTCAAATTATCTAGAACTTAATGTAATTAAAATTTATGAATTTATATTGTGTTTTATAGGGGAAATAAATTTTAAACCCTAGAATCACTTTTGAATGTAAATTTTACCACTGTACACAACATTTTTTGGTCATAATGATGGAAGTATATAGGGTTTAACATTTCTGCAGTATAATTCTCCCTCACCAAGTTCTTTGGAACATTCACAGATTTTTATCTTCAGATAAACAGGCCTAATTCCTGATGAAGCTAAGAACCACACTTAATATTGGCTAAATTATAAAGAAGAACATTTTGTCTGATAAATGCAACTTTTAGTCTGAGCATGAGTTTCCCTCAGACAATTCTTGCGGTTGACACAAAGACCCAAATTCTGATTATGTGAAGGTTTATTTGTAAAAGCTTTATTACTTGCAGCCTGAGCTATCCTCTTTGATTTCCCATTAAATTTCATCTGTATTTAAACATTCAGTAGTATAGGTGTCATTTGTCCCTCAGGCACCAAATTTACATCGTGCATGCCCATACTGCTGCACTCCTTTCCTCTGCTAGACAGAGCCCTCTCATGTGTGCTGTCTTTTGGGAGGAGTCCTATTGGAGAGGATAATCTGGAACAAGTAAAAGCTGTGCCACAGGGCATGTTCACCAGAATGCAGTACCCTGTTCCAGTGCTTGAACCTAGACTTCTGCATGTTCACTCTTACTGTTAATGCAACCTTCAAATAATTAACAGTATATCAAAGAGTTTTGTTCTTCAGAACTGAATGGGTGTTTTCAAACTGCTTATTTAGACTGCTACAGTTCATTATTTGGCTTGACATCAGCAAAGGACAAGCCAAGCCACATGGTATTGCTTATTCTCCTTGATGGTTTTTTTTTGTTTTTTTTTTTTGAACTAACAGTAATGAATAGAAGATATAGCAAGAGGGAAAAAAAAAAAAAGAAAAAAGAAAAAAAGGAGTCAGTGATCACTTCAGTTCTCCCTTCACCAAAACAGAAACATTTAAAAATCTTTTAACCTAGTCTATTTAAATAAAAATAACCAGTGTCAGTTCTTTATAGCAATTTACCTCTTCACACAATTATGATTCCATTATAAAAAACACAAGTCAGTTTTTCTTATATCAAAAGGTAGCAAAAGCTCTATATGGAAAATGTTCATGAATATTATATAAAAAAACAAACAACAATGACAGTGTGCAACTTCTGAAGATCTGAGGATTTTGAAGAACTTTTTGTAGCTTACATATCCAAATCTAACTGCAAGGAGTTCAGAGCAGAATGAATCAAATGGGAGGTAAAGTTCTTCAAAATTTCTGTGCATTCATTTCCCCACTGATGCTCACATTAAGGTACTGATTGTTTTTGGAAGAGTGTAGCACTGTACTCAGTG
>JAYDZK010000056.1:9902123-9938238 GCA_034509185.1 Euphonia xanthogaster | reverse complement strand
CACTCTGATGTGATGCATACCATTTAACTAAAATGTAACACCACATTCCTACACCCAACAGACACTGATGTACACAGCATCAGAGCTTGTTAAATCCAGTTTTTAACAAGAGGGGAACTCTTTGTTTTTTTACCTCTAAAGAGGAGATTAAATGATGGTACCACAATGCAGGAGGGACAAAGTCATTTAGGAGAATAATCACAGGTGGGATGTGGCTACACTTTGGCTAACAACAACCTCAGTGGTGGCTCCAATTGCAGTGCAAACAAATAATGAAGAGCAAACATCAAGGTCAGGATTCACTGTGCAAAGAAAAATGCCCACATTTCAATGCTAATGCATAGATATTTGCAGCAAATTAGACATCTCTGCTCTGGTTAGAAACAGTGGGGATATCCATGGGATGACTCAGTTGCCAGCACACAGATGTTTACTGCCAGCAGAGATGCTCCAAGCCAGGCTTGCTGTGCCTGGTCTCATGTTGCTGCTGCTGAGGCCAGGGCAGCTGTAGGATTCCTTCCTGTGTGCCCTTCCTGTGCAGCTGGTGTGGGTGGGGAGAATGAGCAAAATGTCACTGCCTGCCCAGGCCCAGGCAGGAGAGCCAAACCCTTTCAGTTCAGTCAGTCAGGTCTGGAGACTCCAGCCAGTGAGGTGCCTGAGTGTTTGCGAGCAGAGCCTGGCTCTGGCCTCCATGGTGGGCAGACAGTGCCCATCCAGCTCACATGTAATAAGGACATCTTCATGGATCTGGGTCTGGACCTGCACCTGGCCTTGAAGACCTTTCTCAGGTGCCCACACATTGACACCTCCTGCTCTTTGAGGCACCTGAGAGAGCTTTGGGCTCCCATGTGATGCAGTCTGTGGGAAACTTCTGACTAGCTGGTGTGACAGCCAAAGCTCAAACAAGAAACCACAGGGCAAAGTGATCAATGACCTGGACCTCAACTTTCTGCAAATTAAGAAAGGTGTTTAAGAAATTCTGTGTTGCATGAAATTTTTGGCAGGTCATGTTATAACACTGTTTTCCACTTGGCAATGCATTTTTCTCCCTGGACCCCATGTTTTGTTCTTTATTTCTTCACTTTGCAGGATCTGCAGACTTCCTCATGTCCCAGACCCAGTCTCACTCTGTTTTGCATCAGTCTCTCTCACTGAGCTCCTTCAGAATGAGTTTCAGAAGAATTTTCCTTGTGGAAGTGGTACCCCTTGTGCAGTGGATGGCCATCTGCACTGCTGTAACAATGTGTTTCAAGTCTTCACCTCACAGGCACCCAGGGACAGATTGTCCTCCTCCTCTTCGACTTCAGTCCCAAAGAAATATTTGAAATGGCAGTTTCATCTGTAAAATTCGATGAGATTATGTGCTTCCTTAGCCTGCTGGGATCTTCAATGACATTTTGCAATGAAAATTAAGATATTTTCTTTAAAGAAAATAAAAGAAAAATTAAACTGCTACAATTATTACAGCCTTCAGCATGAATTTGATCTGAATCACATGCTCTCCTAAACAGTATAGCTTTTTCCCAAAAAATTGAATAAATTTTTTGTAACCTCAATGCTGAAACAAAATAAAAAAGATGTTGTAGATGAGCTGTACGTAAGAAAAAAGAAAAATTTATTGTACCAAAACAGGTTTGGACTAGGAGAGATTATCCTTGGCAAATGAATACTCTAGAAATAGAAACAAGATCTGCAAACTCAAACTGTGACAGGAAGGTTAGAGATGCCTACTATCACTTATTTTTCATAAGAAAACACAGTAATCAGGAGGTTTCTCATGACAATAATCCCTGAATAAAGTGGAAAAATAAAAAGACAGAGAATTAAATCACACATTCCAATTTCCAATACTACTGGTTGTTATCCTTTCTCCAGTATTCAATGGCAACAAATCCCTTTTATTAGGCCACCCAGCCTCCTGTGTTGAATTGTAAATGTTGTGAAAAGTGACTTTGTAAGAGGTGAAGAAAAAGCTCTGCACTAAGAAAAAGTTTGTGTTCTTCATAACTCAAAATACTGCATAGCTGCTATTCATATTCAAACAAGGGAAGTAATTTCTTTTTAGAAGCAAAGTTTGGACAATCGGCAAATTTAGGACCAGTGACAGAATTGCATGGAACATGAAAGCGATTTCCATCTGATAAATGAAAAACCATGATACATAGGAAAAGCAGCATTTCAGTCACTGGTTGTATAACTAGGAAAAAACCTCATCAGTTCAGGTTAAACTGACTTTGAGACATCAGTATGGCTTTTAACCCTTCTGTTCTAACTTTTAAGTGTGTGTTTTCAGAAAAGCTGTTGATTTTCACATTGCAGGACCTTATTTACAATTTAAAGCAAATACAAAAATATTTACAGTAATTAAATGCATTAAAAACAGTGGAGCAAATCAGTTTTTTACAATCTCTACTGAGTTTGCTGTACAAAGAAAACATTCCAGCAAGTGTTTCTTTCCTCCAGCTTTCTAATCTGCAGTTTTGCTGAAGCTAAACTACATCCTATTTTGATCCAGAAACAAAAATAAGTATTAGTGAGATCTGTACTTAATGAAATGTGTTATGAATGAGTTGCAGTGCTTTTTCCAATTGCTAAATTGATGGCAATTTGCACAATTGGCAGTGTGCATTCTGCATTGTGAAAATATATTTGGATAAAGACAAATGCAACAGCTGTGACATTTTGTGCATGTCTAGATTGTTGGGATTCCTTAGAATAGTCCTCAACAAAATGGTGCTGCCTCTGCTGCTGCTACCATCCTTGGATGACAATCCATAGTGCTGAAAGCCAGGCTACATTCTTCAGTTTCCTTTTAAAAGTACTGGATAAAATCTTGGCTCCAATAAAGTCAAGTCAAAATGAAAATTACCGTGGACCTGAGATGGGCCCAGGTTTCTCTTATGAGTAAAAAAAAAAAAAGAAAATCCTGTTTTACTTAACACCCATATTTGAGTCTGCACTTTTCTTATTTTCCTCCCAAAATGTAAATGCATTGTGCATTTTATCAAAGCACTCTGAGATGTATAGGAGACTTTTTTCTTCAATATCAGAGGCAGAAAAAGGTTATTGATCAATCTTATGCTAAATGTTTTGTTTGTATGTGTGTACTCACATGATGGCAGTGTTTCCTGCATTTTTGTACTGCTTTAAAATAAATATTATTACATTTATTTTATATTAAGTGTAAAACCAAAAGTATGTTTATTTACAGCATGACACAAAGTTATAATTTGTAGAGATTTTGTGCGGAAAGAAATCTACCTTTCTTTTGGCTTGGGTTATTCCGTACCTTTACATTTGGGTTATTCCATAATTTTACATTCAAGTTATATGCATGAGATAATAGTTGGCACAGAATCACAATAACTGTATTAAATTATAAATATATTCTCAATATTTTATATTATATATGGAAAAAATATTGAAACTGAGGACTGATTGTTTCAGATATTTATTATTTGGATATGGTTTATTTGTTAGAATCAGTTTCAAGTTAGTAGTAGTGACCAAAAAGTTAATAATTCTGTATTCTGTTTAGGAGACTTACTGGAAATCAGTGGTCTGCTTCAGTCCCCACTGTAGCACAAAACTTTCCCTTGCCCTTTGCAAAGCTGCCATCAACACCCTGGCAGCTTCCACCAAGGCTTGCTATGTCTGGAAAAATCAAGAAAGGAGAAAGGAGAAGTTATTGAAGGTGCTGAAATACAATTTACAGTTTTTACGTCAGTGTTACAAAATCCTTAAGGGAACTTTTGGCTTTAAAGAGTAAGAAAATTTGTGGAGTTTTTAATTCATGTTAGGAAGAAATGAGCAGTATGATAAGGACTTAATTGTGAAATGCTTCTCAAAAGAAGAGTATGGCTGTCACCTGCAGGTACGTGTGAGACAAAAAGTACCATAGGAAACTATTAGGTCTGGTAGACTAACATACTCATCTCAAGACTTGTTTACAATTTGTAACATCTAAATTTTTTTATTCAGAATTATTTTATGCAATACATTTTGCTGTTTTGCCCAAAGAAAATATGCTCAATGGATGTCACTTTCAGGAATAGAAACTTGGAATTGCTCATAGAGGGGCTATCCATTTTCTTGCATAAATGCAAAAAATGTGACCTGTGTCATTTCTCTTATGTAAATTACATTTAGCCAGTTATGCTGCACTGATTAGGTATCTGTGGCTAAATGAACACATTCAGAAAAAGAAAAAACATTTATGTGTTTGATGGCATCCTGTTTTTTGTCTCTGATTCAGTCTTTGTTCTGCCAAAAGTGCTGAAGATAGCAATGGAATTTGGACTGCGTTCTGATTATAGCTATCTGGACAAATCTGAGCTGCATTCATTCCAGTTCAGGGAATATAAATACCCTTCGTCTTAATGGGTATTTTTCTAACCTATCCCCCTGAAAAATCAAATTAAAAAATGGAATTTTTTAGAAAACAAATCCAGAGCACATTTGTTGTCAGAATATTACCAACGTGAGTATTTGGAGTGGAACTTGATTGCACAAACTATGTAATGGACAGTTCAGTGGGAAATAAAAGGGGGTAGTTGAAGAACCATTGCTGGCAAAAGCAGATACTAAGCCTGAAAGAAATGAAAATTTGCAAATATAACCACCCTAGCTTAAATTACATCTTACTAGGGAAATTAATTATTGTGTCTATTTTTATTCCTTAAATGTACAGTTCAAACCTCTCTTTAATTTTTCCCCATGAATTTCTGTAAAAAGGAAAAAATTGTATCCTACTATAACATCTTTCCAATATTCAAATTTTGAGACAATTATTTGAGTCTCAGAATTTTTTCTTCTACTCCTTTTGACTCCTGCATAAAGCCACAGTAGACTATTTCTGAGTGCATGAAATCAGTGACATAGAGGAGTCCTAGAAAGAAATGCATTGAAAAGCCATGCATGGGCCTCCAAGTTAACCATTGCCATGCATTTAGTACTTTGTAAAAATAAAGGGAATGTTTAAAAGTAGGGACAGAGAATTCTGTTTTGTTATAGTTCTTTCGGCTGATTTACTGACCTGAAGTTAAATTCCACTGAGCTCCCTTGGAATGAAATAACTCTTTCCATCTCTAGGATAGGTTGAAAAAATAAGCACTGTAATTACTCTGGTAATCAGGACTGTCTGTGGTCAGGATAATTTACATTTGAATCCATATTGCTTCTAAAGGAAAATTTTCAGGAATTATTTTTTGACTGCTTCTCAATCAGTTAACCCTTTCCCACAGTCCCATCCAAAAAGTGACACCAGACTGAATACTTATTTAAGACATTTGGCTTCTTTAGGACCTATTATTGCACTGGTAAATCACAGGTGCTCCTTAAAATGAGAAAAGGAAGTTAACAAAATATTTTGGATTTTTATTACCGGTGCAGGAACATGAAATTAGACTTTTTCATGGCTTAGGGTTGTTTCTGGTGTTCCAATGACCTTACAAATTCTCTCCCTACAGTTTTGTGTGTCACGGCAGGAAGCACAATGCTAGGCCTGCAGTTATGAGACTTCAGTTCATGGTTTTCCTTGATGAAGTAAGTCAAAGTACATATAAATGTTTATGTACTGTCAAAGTACTTAAAAATAAAAATAATAGCATGCAGTAGGCAGGCAACCATACTATAAACTTAGCTTTGTACCTTACTTTCTGCTGTCACTTTGCATTCTCTTGGCATCATTGGCAACATGGCACTTTTTCTCTTGTTATATGTCAGACTCTCTAAACACTGAAATCTCTTCAAAGTCTATATTGGTAAGAAAAAAATTAGTGACATACCACTCTAACAATGTTAACAGAGCATTGGATTTCTTAGAACTTGCTAGAGCCTTTTCCAGTTACATGGTGATGTTGTATTCAACACAGCTCAGTGCTCTGATGTGCTCTGATGACCCTAGGGTGGGGACAGAAACATCTCTTTCAACAGGAGGTTGTTTCCTGGTGGGGCTGGTCACGCACAACACTTGTGGTTTTAGTCCCTGTCTGAGGCCAGGTAAATCAAGAACAAAAAATTGGCCCATGGAAGGGTTTTTCCCAATAACTCTGTTCCTTGCTTGTACAGAAGTTAATTGTCTCTCTATTACAGTCCACTTATACCTGCCATATGTTGTCATTCATTTTTTACAATTTCTAGGCTTATTATCAGGCCATTAAAGCCATTTATTTTAAATCTAGATACTTCTAAAATATTCTATTATGAACTATTTCATAACTAAGTGAACAATCAAAGACTGTTCTTGAAAGAAACCGGAATTTGATCGATATCATATGGGCTGGCTGTCCTTTTGCATGAGAAGAATTTGTTCTAACAAATATTCTGCTGCAGTTTTTGGCTGCCGAGATACACTTCAAAATGCCCTGATTGTCAAAATCAAAGCAAGTAATGGAAATTCTTACAAACTAAGTTCTGATCCATTCTCAAATAAGGATCTTCTTTTGTAATGAAATTGCTTTAGAAAGAGAAGCACTAAAAAATACAAAGTTTTTCTAAAGTACACTGTAAATATGGTATAAAATTGTTCTGATTGAAACAATACATTTTGGGCAGTTTGGGTATTTCCAAGGAAAAGGACCTGGACTTAATAAAAAATTACTGAAAAGATCTCATATAGAAATATACCTCTGACTGTGTACATGCTCTGGTTGAACAAAATCCTTGAAATAAACATAGATAGTTTGTGGATTTTCTCATAAGCTACACAATGTCATTGAGAAAAAGATCCCATATTGATATCTCCAGCAGAACATAAATGAGATCTTAGGTTATTTTTTTTTGTCATTCCACACACTTTTTTTTTTCAGTTGTGGAACTGGAGTTATTGTGGGCATTGTGCTCAGTGTGGTTTAATTTGAAGGTGAACCAGTGTTTTGTGTCTGAACTCCTGTAGCTTGTGGATGGTATTAATCTCTCATTGTTAGATGGTGTCAGTGGCATACGTAGCACATAGCATTTAGAAAATGGCACATTTCTTAAAGCCACACTTCTAAAGGGAGAGTCTTCCTTCATTTGGAGAGGCGTGCCAGATGATAATCCTGAAGGGATAAGGACAGATTCCTGAATCCCTCAATCAAGAATGTCACACTCAAACAATGCCTTGCCCTTGGATCTCAGATCAGAAATTAAACTATTTCAGATCTCAATTTATGGAACTTAGTTTTCCCCATTGGGATCTTACCATCTTCACCAAGAGCTGAAGTTGGATGTTGCACTACCGACTCCTGAGAGCTGGAAATTTTTATGAAGTGCAAAGTCTAACACATGTATTTTCCTTAACTTTTCAAGAAGAACGGGCTAAATTTCAGGCTTGGTATCATCCAGCAGTATCTGCTGTGTGGCACTGAGGAACAATGTGCGTATGGAACAGTGAATAGAAACCATAATCTTCAAAACACATCCAGATGCTTGATATCTTTCAGCCATGAATGATAGTGTGTTCATTGGACAACACTTGCCCAAATACACATCCCTAGCACAAGGAATATCCCCAGAAATTATTATTCTCTTTTTCTTTACATATTGGATTATTTATAGGCCTGCTGTGCTAAAAGTACTCAGTAAGGCAGGGAAGAGCAAGGTCTTCTAACTGCTAAAATGCCTCTTGATAGTTAACCTAGATTTTCCTTTGCTCATTTTCATAGGTAACAATAGTTTACATTCACTTTAAACTATCAGAACATGTACCATACTATGAAAGGAAAATGGGGCAGACTGGGATCATAAAATGCTGATAGCTAGTGGTTTTTATATCACTGACATTATTTGGACTCAAGAGTCGGGTAAATGTGAAAAATATATTCCTTAAATAGCCATAGCCTTCTTTATTATCCAGGATTCTTTTTAATTCCAGATTCAGGATTATTTTTCAAATGAAATGGTCAGATTCAAGCAAATGTCTTTTGCTGAGCCTAAAATTATTTTTCAAACAGTGGCTATTGTTCTTGGATCATGGCTGGGGACATTATTTTACTTTCTTTTAATGCTTCACCTTGAATAGAAATAAAATCTACTTCCAGAAACTGGAACAGAATGGAATAGTTTAGGCAATAATGAGCATGAAGATAAAATGGTGTTATCTGGGGAAGCACAATTCTATCACAGTAAAGCCAGGACATTTGCCATTTTCCACTTTATTCTATCATATAATAAATTTGTAGTAAGAATAATGAAACTTGGGCCAGTGTGTTAGTTACAAAACCACACTGTAAATAGGCTAGATTATCCTTTTCCTTCTTCTGTCCCTTCCATAGCTCAGGCAGGGACCCTAACTCAAGACTATTGCTTACTCATTTCTTGGGAGCTAACAAGCAGCAGCTTTACCATATGAGACAGAGAAGGACAGTGGCAAGCTTAATGTAAAAACCAGGTAATACTTATGAAATGATGATGATCAAAAGTGAATACAGCATTAATTTTTTTGGTATTTTTAGAGAAAATGACATGTAATATCCTCCTGAATAACCTTTGGAACAAGATATGAATCTAACTAGAAAAGTTAAAATAGAAGGGACAAGCATTTATTATAGTAGTTCAGTTCCACCTCCTAAGGACAAACATCTATCCTTGCTGCCACAGACCAGAGAACACAGCAAGTAGCAGGAAATTCAGTATTTTTCACAAACATGATTGTTATAAACTTTGATTTTGTACCAATTCTACCTTTCTTTGGTGAGTTGACAAAACAGCAGGAACCTCTATTGACTGAGAGGAAAGCTTCCTCCCTTGATCTCCATCACACTGGACTGGGACCAAGACTCAGAATTTGGCAGAAAAACACTTAGAAAAGATCATTCTGTTCAGAGAAAGGAAACCTTGTTTATTTCAGCTCCAAGCAGGAACAGACTCTGGCCAAGTCTCCAGGACATGCTATAAAGGGTTGCTTTAGCAGCAGCTGGAGTTTACATGGAGGAAACATAATGCGATACACCATAAGATCAGGAAACTTCAGATCTTTGAGGACATATGTTACACATTGCAGACCTCGTACTTTTATGTATTAAGGTAGTAAGGAGCATATATTACCTGTGCTGTTACATAAAACTGGACTTTTGAAAGGTTAACCACATAATTTGATTTATATAAGGTAGTGTGACTATCCAGTATAGCTCAATGAACATCGTGCAGACCTTAATCACACTGGGTTAGAGACTCCAAGGTACTGGTGATGCTCCTCATTCTTGCAATGTCTTACACTGAGAGTGAATTATACCAGCAAAATAAGCCCACAGACCCAGCAGACACTGTAGATCAGCCAGGACTCTCATACCAGCTGCTTGTGCTTTCATTTTTTTGCTGGATTCCTTAGTTTATTAATGATTCATCTGCTCCGATCAACAAAAGTTGACTGTGCGTGGAACTGTTGGCAACAGCTTTAATGGACTTCAGTTATCTGAGCCAGTTAGCCAGAAGGGTTATTAAATGCCTGCAGACTGCTTATCTATTCATAGGGGAAAAATATTTAACCTTTTCCCTTGCAAATGCAAACAAATCTTGAAGATGAAGAATATACTAGTATCTGTTTTAAGGGCACTGCACCTTAAGGTTGTAAAACCAATTCTCTATAGGTCCGTTTTTCTTCTAATTATCCTGAGTATTTCTGCAAAAAAATGAGTGGGTTAGGTGAAGAAATCATCTGAACCAATCCAAATATCTTAAGAATTCTTGTGGAATTAAACAACTGGAGAAAATTAAAAAGGAAAAAATTACATTTGAATTATTAACAATGACCACAAAAGCACTGACCATGAGATTGGCACCCTAAATCTGACCTGTTAAGGCAACAATATTAATACCACTAGCACTAGGTCTGGAAAGTATTTTGGAGTTCCATAAAATCTCTTTATCTCTGTAAGTCAGGCATGCCACTTGTGACTCAATTTACTTGTCCATACCTGAATGAACTAAGACTACTGATCATGAATTAAAGACAAAGCATAGAGACCGAACTGAAACACATTAAATTTTGTTTCAGCACATTTTGTTTGAAAAGATTCTGTTTGAAATATTACACAACTGATTTTTTAAATCAATTCTTGACAAAACAGCTTCATGTATAGAAGTATAATTGCAAAATGCAGCATTTTCAGCTCTGACAGCTGTTTGGCCTAACAGCAGTTTTCAAAGTGTGTGAAAAATAAAATTCATAAAAGCTGCACTCATAACCTGTAAGTGCAGACAAATTTTTAGCCGATTTGCCTTTTTTGTTTATAATTTGTAATTGCTGTGATACTCCTATAAATAAAAGAACAACTAGGAAATATTTCTTTTAACACGCCACACTTTAAATGGCTGCATCTGTTACAAGAGACTGAGAGAAAAGCAACTTTTATTTTCCATCATTAACATATTTAACAGGAATGCAGTTTGTTTAGCTAGTCTTAGATGCAGGATACTGAGAGGTGTTATTCAGATTTCAGTACTTCATCTTATGCAGTAGAAAGTTTTTGTCCATTCAGAGAACCCCTACTGGGAAGAATGATTATTCACATATTATTTAAGCTTTACTTCAAAGACTTAAATGAGAATAAAATATACATTTTACATATGTCTTTGCTGACTCAATTAGAACCAATATGTTTTATTTTATTTTCATTAAAATATTCCTACCATTGCTATAGTATCAGACTGGCTTTCTGACTTCTTTCCTGATTTCCCTCCTATGCAATTTATTCACCTGATGTTCCCAGATGCATCTGGCAGTGGCCAGAAAGAAGGTCCATTTCTGTGCTAGAGTTGTGAGGTTCCACTCAAACCAACAAGGCCCCAAAATGAAAGTGACAATGTCTTTTTGTCCACACTCAAATTACTGCTTTATGCCAAGGAAAAATGGCAGGAGAGAGACCTGTGGCAGTACCAGCAAGTGAACAGCAGCAATAGCAGAAATCGAAGGAGGAGGAGGAGGTTATCCAAGATCAGCCATAAGCATTTGAACAGGAAGAGTGAAGGATTGAGTCACTGAGCTCCTTTTGAGCAATTCACTGAGAATGATTTGGGATTAGCTGTTTGCCTGCCCTGATCCCAGGGCATTTTAGCCCTCATTAACACACAGAGACTGCATTTGCTTAGTCAGAGTGGGACTGGGCCAGATTATAAACATTAGTCACAGAGGGAAACTCTCCCTCCATTGTGTGATACCACCCATGTCTCAAGGACTGGACCCGTGACTGAACCCAGCAGTGAAGAGTCATCAGTCTTTCCTCATGTGGAGGGACAGCTGTATAGGAAAAAATGTTAAATTTTAATTTAGTTATTTAAGAAAAATGTTACTTTGCATGACCAAAAGTAACAGAATTCACTCCACAATAATACCAGTCCCTGGCTTAATTTCTTTACCTTCACAATTTTTTTAGTTATCATTTTGTGAAGTCAAAAGAGCTAGTTGCTGGAAAGCATGCAAAGAATTGTACTCTTGCTGCATTGCAATATTAATTTATTCTGGTTGGTGTTTAATCCACTAAAGACATTTCAAAGTATAAAATTTCTTGGATTCAACATGAAGTAACTCTAAACAGAAAGACTGTTATTACTCTTAATTTAAAAGTAAATTGTATTTTCATTCACGAAGTGAACAAAAGGACTGTAGAACATGATATCCGAAGTTAATATTCTATTTCAAAAATTTCTTCCTAATTATTTTATGCAGTTAATGATGGTTTTAACGCTTTTACTGGACCAGAGACAATGATTAGAGAATGAAAAGGCCCTAGGTCACCCAGTTAAGTACCTGAGATTGATTGCTCCTTGCTGTATATGTCAGTTGCATAAGGGGAAAGGGAAAGATCAGAAAGATTCAAACAAAACCAGCATAACGATATTTGTTCAGGAGGATTTTGTTTTTCAAGGACACTGAACAGGACATTACAATATCATATATCCAATCTGCAAAAAGAGTTTACATACCTTTTTTACAATGAAATAAAAAACTGTAATTAAAGGCATTATATATTTGGAAATGAGAAAGCAGGTAAATAAAAAGTTGTGTTTTGGCCATAGAGAGGTTGACCAGATGATCGATGGCAAGAACAAAACAATTTCCCTGTGTTATTGACCTCCTGCATTGCATCCTGTGAGTTTACAATTTGCATCGAGTAAATTTATTTTGTGCAGTGTTTTCTTGAAATACAAACAGAATGAAACAAAGATAATTATCTCTTCCATTTAGTAAGTTTCCTACAATACCAATAAAAATGAGGTTGGATTTACAAAGAGAATTGCTTGTATAATAAGCATGAGTAATAAACTTGAGGATTTAAATATCAATATAAATTTTAACTTATTTTTATTATTAGCAATTATGAAAAATTATATATTTTATCAGACCAGAAATCATTTTTTTTTAAGCATGGATTACTATGTGAGCTTCCAAACTACACCCCTACTTTACTGTATGCAAGCCCTATGGAGAGCACCTGTTTAGAACCTCAGATTCTCCCTGCTTACTTGACTTGATATCTGATGACATCAAGGGGCATTGACTGTCTAAAGGATGGTAATTTTCCATTCAGTTTAAACTTTTCAAGTTTTCACACCAAATTCTCTCTTTAAATGTAGGTGAAGTATTTCAGCAGGAGACATCTGAATGGCTCAAGGGAGTTTCTTTCAAGCAAGTGCTTTCTTCTTGAATCTTCCCTCATGAAATAGTTAAATATAATAATTGAGTTGTACAACTATCTTTCTAAATTCATATTTGGAGACAAGTGTTTCTTCTAGCATAAGTTATCTTGAACTAAAAATGCAATTATTTTATTTGACTGGTTTTAAATCCTTTAGCAAAGCCCTTTCTTGAAACCAAGTGCTCTACAGACACCTACACACTTCAAAGCATTTGTGAGATCACGTTAGAAATGTTGATATGACACAAAAAAGGGAGACCTGATAATTTCATAGTTCTACTCAGAATTTTTGAGGGAGATTATAATTAAATCTAGACATTTAGCAGCATTTTCCATTAGTTAAGTCTTGTTTCTTCAGTAGGTGAACCAGAAAACAGAGTTCTCTTTCTCTTGCAAATGAAAATACACAGATGGGGAAAAAACCACGGTTGATGTGTGCTCACCCAGTGTTTGAAATATGAGGAAGTTCGTAACAGAAGCCCTCAAGCTTCCATCAAAGAAGCCAAGGTAATAGATACACCAACTGTGTTGATACTAAAATGGCTGAAACATCATAATTCTTTTTACAGGCCTCATGGCTTGATGTCTACCAAAAGTAAACATTAAATCTATCTTGAGCAGGTTACCTCAGCAACCTCCTCGTAAAAGAGGAGCCATTAGATTGTCCTCTAATGTTTGCAGAACTTGAGAGCATGGAATAGAATTCCCCCTTGTCTAACAACTCACCTCTACAAATGCTCCAATTTCTTCAAGAATTTTTAATAGACTTTTTCTCCTTAGATGTTGAATGTGCCCATTGAGTTTGAAGGACTGACCTATTCACCCCTGGCCATTTTAGGTGTAAGAAAACTTCTGTAGGCCAAAACTATAAAAGGATCTGAAGAAAAGTAACAGTTAAATTTCTCTTGCAAACAAGACTTTGCTGAAGATATTGAGCAAGAGCTGTTGGAATTTTTCTTTCCAGTGTGTGTTGAATTCAATTTATTGGAAACAAAAAATGAAAGCAATAGAAAACAATAGCGTTGTCTTTTTTTTTTTTTTTGGCTCATTGGTGTGTATCTGTATACACACCCTCCCCATATATGTAATGTATAAAAGGCACAGTTTTGGTGTTGGGACATACTGTCTCCAGTGGGAGGGACCCCAGGCTGGAACAAGAGAGGGAGTCCCTTCCCTGAGCAGCAGCAGAGACAACTCATGATGAACTGACTGGAACACCCATTCCCTGTCTCCCAGAGCTTCTGCTGGAGAAGAGGCAGATCTTGGAAAGGAGGGAGGGCTGGGAAGAGGGTGGTTTTAAGATTTATTTTACTTCTCATTATCCTGCTCTGGTTTTGTTAGTGATAAATTCAATTAATATCCCCAACCTGAGTCTGTTTTGCCCGTGGTGGTATTTGGAGAGTGATCTCTCCTGGTTCTTATCTCAACCCATGAACTCTCAGTTACATTTTCTCTCCCCTGTCCACTTGTGGAGGGGAGTATTAGAGAGGTTTCGGCGGGTGCCTGGCATCCATCTAAGGTCAATCCACTACAGGAGGTGAAGAGATTAAGTGGCTGTGTGGGTGCTCATCTTCTTTGTTGGGGCCATTAACCACAGTTTTGAAGTTGTTGAGGTTTTTTTGCATTATTTAGTATCACTTTCCCATCTTTATTTCTATCAACCAGCTTGCTTTAACTCTCACATCATACAGCAGCATTCTCATTGGACATAGAGGCCAAAAAGTTATTAGATTTTATCAAAACTATTTCAAAATTTACTAATCCCAACTTTGAACTATTCTGTTTGTTTTCTGGCTCTCATTTACCATTAAAGAAACACTTGTCACTGGTTTTTATTCCTCTGTAATGAATCGTTTTGATGTACTTCCTGATCTCTCATGTGTAACATTCCTTCTTCACTCCTAATATCCTCCTTGAGATGATTCATGGAGTTATGCCTGGAGCCCTCCTCTCCAATCTGTCCACCCTCCTTGTGGTGTTAACTCCAGATGATTCGTACACGTTTGCTTTAGTGAAATTGCAAACTTTTTCCACACCTAAATCTTTGAGTGACTTTGCCCAGTTTACTTACCTTACTGCCTTCCTAGTTGATTTGAGCTTTAAAATTTACTTGATAATATTACCAGATATTTTATTACTTCTTTCCCTTACACTTTGTTTTGAATTATATCTGAAATACTTTATTAATAAATGATTGATTATAAACAATTATAAGGTGACATTAGTTCATCTTTTACATTATGTTTTTCTTTGTTTTGAAAGAATATCAGCCTTTATGGAGAAAAAATATAATCAAATAATTACTTGATGAAGAAATTTCAATGGAAAAATTAAAGAATACTAAAGAATACTGTATGAGTAACAATTTCTTTGCCAACACAATTATTGAATTAACATCAATTGCATGTATTACTATTTAGATTGTATTGAAGAGTGTTTCACTAATCAGGTAACACAAGCAGTCAGAAAAACATTCTCTCTCTCTCTCTCTCTCTCTCAGGAATCTACTTAATATAGTAATTCAAATGCAATAAACCAAATATCCTATTCAACAATGTGCAATTTTACATGTGCGGTTGGGTTTTTTCCTATATAATTTTTCTATGTCTTCATGCACTTATAAAAATAAAATGTATAGAAAGACTGGAAAAGGATGTCAAGGTTAGGAAAGTGTTTCCCATTATGTGAGAGCAGCAGTTGTAAGAAATTTTACAGGAAGCCAAAGAAAATTGAATTAATCTGGTATTTTCTTTTGATAAAGTGACAACAGAAGTTTCATTTCAAGGAATGATTGTCTGTTTTATTAGGGAAGTTATTGGAGTGGTAAAGAGCAACAAACCTGTACTTGATCTCTTAATGTAATAAATTTAATTTCAACACGTGATATCAAATTACCTTTCTGTCCAATTTTGGATGTTTGTAAACTTTAACTGTCTGATTTTTTATATCTGCCCAGACTGTAGCTTAGTGCAGTGCAGCATTGGACAGAAACCTGGACAGGTGTGTCACAGTCTATTTTCAATGCATTTATACAATCTGTGGTAGAACTAATTAGAGATGCTGAATATATTAACTAGAATTTCTACCATACTTGTGAAAAAAATAATTTAATTACTGTAAATTAAAAACATTTAATGTAGGAATTATTGTCCTGCTTGAATTGTCTATGTCATTTAAACAAATCTAGGTCACAGGAAAATAAGCAGTACCCTCCATCAGTAAAAAATTGAAGAGATTAATCAGTCAGAGCCTGAAAATGTCTAATATGGAGCTTGGCAGTTATGTATATGAAAATTCAGTGTCTGATTTTAAACAAGTATTCATTGAAATTTAACAGATACATTTTTTCCAAAAGAATCATCAGAGCTCTGTAAATCATACTTGTTTTCAAAAAACATCTGGAATGTAATTATTCTGGAATAAGTATCCTATTAAATATAGTTATATTTTAAAACAGTTGCTGCATATTTCATACAGACTAAACCAAATGGACAATATAAACAGATTTGCCAAAGGTCAGTGGTGATGAAGAAGAGATATATACTATATATATAGACTAGTTCATATTTATAGAGATACAATTCCTTCACATATGCATATATATAGGCTGAGTATTTCCTTCATGCTTTCACATTTTCATCTTTATATATAAATTTCTTTTCTCATACATGCACACATTTAGACCCATGCATTTGTTTCAATCAAATTTTCAGAAACAAATGCATTTGAAATAAAATTGCTACATTCATTTGCCTTTAAAATTCAGATTTAATTCCTTTTTAAGACATAATATCTCTAATAGATTTCACACCATCACTGGTACATTAGAAACACAGTATAAAATCATTTCCCTATAGACTACAGAAGTTTATGTATAAAGTATAGACATTTGCACTTAAAAAAAATGTAAATGTCCTTTTTGAATCCTAGTTTCCCTACAATCTCTCTCTATAACAAATAATTTTAAGTTGTTTCAGTGAAGCCATCTTAGTATTCAGCAGATTATTTCCACAAACAGCCCACTGTGCTCCTGACTAGAAAAGTAGCTTATAGTAATAAGTTCAGAAGTAAATGACCACATTACAAGCCCATAACTTAGACTCTAAACTCCTACAGTCAGGAAGTCATATATATGATGTGTCTCTGTTTGCATTGGTAATATAGTTTACAGAGTAGTCACAAAAATATTAAATTTTTGAGTTCTGTAGGAAAAAAAATCTCGACACAAAAATATATATCAACCTATCTCTGAAACACCTAGACTGAAAACCAATGTATTTTACATTCAGTTAGACTATTTTTATAATTGAAAAGATTTTGTTCTTAATGTGAATTTACAGCAAATAACTATGCACTAGAGTGCAAAATAAACATCACTAATTTTGAAATAATTGGGAAAACAAACCACACCTTTATTGATCTTATTTATTTTGTCAAATGTATTTTGTCATATGAATATGTCTTGGTTAGAGAACACTTTATCAAATGGATGTTTACTTAAGAAAAGCATCCTAGAAAAATTTTGGCCCATGCTTTCTCCAGAGTAAAATATTCCTTATAATTAAGGAAATATAGGTTAGATCTCATTTTTGATAACAAGGAATATATGTATGATATATCAAAACTTTCTCAATCCAATAATGCAATTTTGATTTTATTAAATTTTTGCTGAAATTTTTTGTTCTATGCTGAGCACTGATACATTTCAGTCCTGAGATGAAACTTTATTGTAACAATCATTGTTCCTGACATGCCACGTGATGAGGTGACAGGATTTGCCCACTGGAAGACTGGGAGTTGTCTTCATGGGGACAATTTATGCAGCCACAGCATGTTAGAAGCCTAGATGCACTACCCTGGCTGAGATACAATAATTTCCCTGAAGTGAACCCCAGCCATAAATCTGGCAGAGATACCAGTATCTTCTTACTCATCTCACATTCCCAGCAGGACCTGCTGAGTTTTTCTGGCTCTACAGTTTCTGTCTGGCACGAAGTGTGCCGGGAAAGGCACAAAGAATGTAAGAGCTGAATGGGATCTGACTGAATGAAGTTTAGAAGCCACTTGTTGCCAGTACCCTTCTTAAAAAAGGAAAGAAAAAAACCCAAACATATACTGAAATATACTGTACAGAAGTGTCTAAACTGAAGATAAATTGAGCCCTGAAACTTGGGGGAATGTTACAGGAGAACCAAGATAGGAATGAGGTCAAGGGTGAAAAAAAAAGCTCAAAAGATTAAATAAAGCCCTTGTTCAAGAAGAAAGGGTTCTGATTGTTTACCCACACCAAATTCAAATGGAGATCTCAATTTTTGCCCCCTTTTCATTGCACACTTTTATGGAAAAAAAAATACCCCAAAAAAACATTGAGAAACATTGTAATATAATATTCCTTCGCCCTTTTAAGAACTGGGATTTATCCTGCAAAGAAAAGGCATATTAGATCAAGTAATGTTGTACAGCAAGTTACAACATGGAGTTCTTGAACAATCAACCCCCCAAAACCCCTCATGTTTTACCACAAATGAGAACCTTTAAAATCACCAGAAAAATCTGTCAATCTTACAAGTGTCAAGCTGAGTTCTGGGTCAGGGAGAGCTAAATATACCAGTCGTGTTACAGATTCCACAGGATATTTAAAGTGGATTGCAAGAGACTTTATTCTGAAGTTATAAAGCTTTGGCTTTACAAGGTAATTTCTTCAAAGATTACTGCCAAAAATATTAAAGGTCTGTTCTGTTGTTTCTGAATAGGCAGTAGATTACTGAGTTATGTGGCATAATGTTACATATTGTAACAAATGCATGTTCTCACCAAGAGCTGTCTGGAAGGGGGAGAAAATCAGATCTATTCTGTGAATTTCTAAATATATTCCCTTTGGAAAAAAAATAGTCCTATTCCATTTCCACTCTTGAATTTTTTCATTTTGCTCAACATTGAGTTTCAGTTTATTTCAAACTATTTATGAAATGAAAGAGATATAAAAGAGTTACTGTCAGGTACTGCTTGAAAGAATTCCCTCAGGTCTTTCTACACAGTCAACAGTAATTTCATCTTAATGAGTTACCACTCATCAGCTGTGCAACAGGAGCTGACTGTGCATATTCATCTCTCACCTGAGGTCTGAAATAAGGTGTGTTTAATCTAAATTATGCTCATTACTCGCTCTAGCTCAACTTAATGGGTTTTACTTTGCAATTTGGAAAGCCTATAAGCATAAACAATCAATGCATATGATTATGCTATGAGGGTTCACTAAGTCCAGCAAATTAAGGTTTGTGTAAACCCCAGAACTGCACAAAGACAAGGAAATTTTCCTTTATAAAGTTCATATAAACTTTTCTGTAGTAGATAACAATGCAAAATGCAACCATGGTTAATTTATTAAAGTTTCAGTAAAATTGCATCCTGCAGTTCTAGGTGATTCCTTTCCGGAGAAAAAAATAATAGGACATATAGCTCATTAAAATTCAAGGTAATATATTTACTTCCAATTGGTTAAACATTGAATGAGGCATATACTAAAGTAAAGCACTTTTAACTAAGTAACATTTCTGTATGGTTGAAGGTAGACTCGATCCTGGTAAAATGAAAAAAGAGAGTACGAAATACGATATATTAATAACTGTACTTTACTACTAAAAAGCAGTAACCCAGTGGCTGATACTCTTAACTTTCAAGAAACTGAATTCCAGTGTGCTTTTCTTTTTTAAAAGTCCATATAAGATACATTACTTCCTTTTATGGAGACACTGTGTCAAAGATGATAAAAAATGCCAAAGAAATCAACTAAGTTTCATTTGCTAAGGAACTAGAGCAGTGGGGATGCCTAAATGTATCAGGTCTCAGGAAAGAGTGAGATGGTTTGCCATGTTTCTAGGACTTTATGTCAATATAATTAATTTGTTTTATTAAATTCCATGGAAACAGATTTTCATAAAGCTGGAATAAAATGAGAACAGAATTATAAGATTGTTTATGATTACTGAGTTAATATTTGTATAAAAATAGGTGGAAGAGTGAAGAATACTAGACACAGAAGATATTGGTATGATATTATTTATTATCATAAATAATATCATACCAATATCTTCTGTGTCTAGTATTCTTCACTGATGACCTTGACAAAGCACAAGATCCCTTAAATAAAACAGATGAAATTTACAATTTTGACTTCCAGCACACATGAAAGAATTGTTTGTCATGAACATGTAAGGGTTCCTAACACAAATTTTAAACTCTGATAGATGATGTGTTTATCATACAAATTCATTTTAGCTTGCATATCTTTTAATTCAGATGGTTTAATGTTGATATCAGAATGACAAAGACCCTGGAAAAAAGCAAGGTATTACACATTGTTTAATTCTTGTGGGGAATTGGGAGCATGATAAATTCCATTCCTATGTGTCTGTTTTAACAACTGTTGATAATGTAGATAACAAATGTAATAACTCTGGGAAACTGGACAATGGAGAGAGGAGAAAGAATGAAAACACATTTCTCTTAGAGTGCTTTAGCAGGTGCTTTTATTCAAACATTAGTGCATTCACATTCTCTTGAAAGATCTCAATCTGCTTTCCAACTTCAGAGCATGTTTTGGTGTATTGTGGGTTAATGATACGTTCTCTTCAATTGACCTAAAATATATAAAAAAAGAAGTAGGATGACATGAGGCTTCTTAGGCATTTCTGTGAATCAACATTCTACCAGAGCAAGGTCTACTGACCCAGGAAAAGGGAAATCACTGTTCAGTTGACCTGAAAGTAGCAAGGCATCACCTCTAAGGAGAAATGGTGCTAACTAATTTCAGATCAGCCACTTAAGACAGATCTTTTCACTCAGACTAAACCTCAAACCTGACTGTTTTGACTACTCATTGCAAACATGGTATTTACTGTATGTAAGATATAGCTGTAAAAGCAAATTTTACCCATGTGTACGTGTTGGGAGTTTTTTCCATCTCAGATTCAATACCTTGCACTACCTCTCCAATCCAGCTATCTTCAGTCTCCTAATCCTTCTGGATCTAGTCAGATATAAAATCCCTCCCTAACTGGCAATTTTCACTCATTCACTTCAATACTCCCCTTGTACACTTGTCCTGTCTGGTTTCCTTAGGTGCTTTTTGTGTTCCTGTTCTGAGCTTGAGTTCTTTGTGTTGTGAGATATGAAAGGAAGGACATCCAACATTTGCACTGTACCTGTGCAAATTTACTTGATCTAATATGTCTTTTCAGGATAAGTCCCAACAAAGAATATCATATTAAATTGTTTCTCTATTTTGGGGGGTATTTTCCATAAAAGTATGCAGTTCTGCAATGAAAAAGGGGCAAAAATTGAGAACTCCATTTGAATTTGATGTGGGTAAACAATCAGAACCCTTTCTTCTTGAGAAAGGGATTTATTTATCTTTTGGCACACAACATTCCTCAGATCTGTTTAATTGTTCCAGACTGTGTCAGGCACCTTGGTGCCTTCATATTATTCTCTACATGAGATGTTCATCATGGTTTGTTTCTGGGTTCCTGTGCAGCCTCAAAGTTCTGTTTAATACTACTGGTGATTAAAATTATACTTTTGACCATCTGATGAGCCTTAGAGGACGTTTGAAGTTTAGGGATAAAATATCCATATGAAATCGTAATATACACAAATGATGCAAATATGTGATGTGTTTATGACCTATAAAACATTAATAAAATGTTTTGATGGCATTCTACTTCTCCCAGTCACTAGGCTTACAGATAATTTTTTTCAAGTAGTATTTGATGTGTGAATCTTCATACTAAAACATCAGAAAATGTTTCTTTTAAAACCCAATATTCCCGTTTATAATAATTTAGAGCTGAACATATAAGTGACAAAAAGGAGCTTTGGTCATCAGTGAAACATGGAAGAGTGAATGTCTATGGAAAAATGAGTTGTATTTTGTTTTACAATCTGAGGATTTGAGCAAATTTTCTGCTACAGCACCATATTCTGCCCTCAGTTTTATACTTTCCTGCTTTAAAGTAGAGGCAGAAATTGAAGAGAGAAAGGTGCTCCCAGTAGACTTGGTTTGACAGGGTCTTTAATACCTTTGCTATGGTACAAGTCAGAAAGAAATCAAAGCAGCTCTCATGGCTTCCAGGACTGACATTAGGAAATACCTAAAAAACCTTTGCCTGCAGCTCCTGGGGCAATAAATACAGAGCCTCATAATGCAGATTTTACAGAGCAGTTTTCTGAGTAGCAGCATGCTGGGGTTTTGACTTTATAGCAGGACAGGGATCACTTTCTTTTCAGTAGTTTACATGCCAGCCATATGGTTAAACCATACATGAAGTAAAAAATTTAAAAATCCACATTTGGACTATTTTTTACTTTTTGTTTTTTGTTCAGGAGGACCAAAAGGTAAGTTGTCACCTATTCCTCAGTAAGATTTCTAGTACTGTTGTATTAAACAGTATGTCACTTAGCTATAATATTGGAGATGAATACTCCCTCCTTAGTTTAAGGGAAGTTTTATTCATTTATCTTCCACTACATAGGAAAAAAACTTCAGCCTTTATATGAAAGGCTATTTCAGAAAAAGGGAAGATGCTACTTTACACATGAATATCCTAAACACTGAGCAAAGAAATCAGCCCTACTTCAGATCCTGGCTTAAAATATGAAAGCAGTTAATTTAATGTATACATTAAAGAAGGACATGCTTATTGCTATTGACACCCAATAATTTTTGGTATGCAAATGGAGTGTACTCTGCTGGATTCAGAACAAGGATCTGAATCAAACTGTCAATAGTTGTCCAAGTATGCAATGCAACATTGTCAAGAAGGATTCATTGCATTTTCATAGTGTCTGAAAAATGTCTGTGAAATGTCTTCTTCCAATTTTACTTTTCCATACTGTCTGCAAGTCGGCTGCTTGGGAAACAGAAAAAAGGCAATCACAGCCCCACTGATTTTGTGAATAAAAGGATATGGTCTGCTTTCATTTTTACTGTTTTTCTTTGAAAGGATACTTGTTATTTTTTTTATCTTTCTTTTTTCTCTTTCCTGGAGGTAAGAATCATTTAAACAAAATAAATATTTAGAATTTTCTTTTATTGTCCTGAGTTCTTTTGATCCGTTTTTCAGCTCAGTGGTTGGAACCTGTTTTAAAGAGGATGTGGAGTTAACAATGTAAGGTGAATTGAAATCATCAGAGTGCCATTGGTGTTTAGACCAATCTTCTATCTCAAGAGGCTACTTAGAAATGCATTGTGTAAAGATTTCTTTGCATTTTAGGTGTCCATACACTATGTGGGAAAACCTTGTATTTCCTAGACTAATCCTATATTTTATAAGATAAGAAAACCTAAACTAGATTTATTTAGTGAACCAAGAGTGTATCGTGTAGCTGTAGCATGTGGTTTTATTTATCTGTAAAGGTATCTGCAGGGAAACAGAAAGTAGAATTATAGGATGTGCCTCAGAAACATTCTTTGTCCTCTCATGAAATCCAGGCTGGTAGAATTTTTGTACCTCAATTCCCTGGGATGACCGAAAAATCCACTTTGAGAAAAGTATTATGCTTGTTCCGGAACTTGCTTACAATAACATATTTTCCAAGTTGCCCTGTGCAGGATGAGCTAAAATTATTTACTGGCCAGACATCTGTGAATGCAGGTGCTGGGGGTGGAAAATAACTTTTCAAGATGAACAGCATGCAAGTATAAACACTGCATGAGACATCACCTGGCATTGAGTCATGGTCCTTCACAGGTGGACACTGAGCAATTATGGTTTGAAATAAGCATTGTAAAAAGGCATTGCAGTATAAAAATACTCACAGCAAGCAGGGCAGCACATTGATTTTGTATGTATATACATGCAGAAATGCCTTTCAGTCTTCTCATAGAATTTTGGAATAGTTCATGTTGTAAGATAATCTAAAGATCACATAAAAGATCATCTTGTTCCAATTCCCTTGAACAGGGACATTTTTCACTAGACCAGGCTGCTCAGAGCACCCATCCAAGCTGACCCTGAATGTTTCCAGGGGACCCTATCACCTCTCTGGGCAACCTGTTCCAGTGTTTCACCGCCTCATTGCAAAAAACTTTTTCCTTAAATCTAAATCAATACTATTTTAGTTTAAATGCAACGTTCCTTGTGCTAAACCAACAGACTCTACTAGAGAGTTTGCCCTCACTTTTCTTGTAAGCCCCCTGTAAGAACTGAAAAGCAAAAATAAGATCTCCCCAGTCTTCTCTTCTCCAGGCTGAGCAATCCCAATTCCCTCAGCCTGTCTCCAGGCCTCTGGTCACTTTTGTGACCCTCCTCTGGGCCTGGCCTAAGAGGTCCATGTTTTTCTGGTCCTGCAGACCCCAGAGCTGCTGGATGCAGGTGGGGTCTCACCAGAGCAGAGGGGCAGAGTCACCTCCCTCACCCTGCTGCCCCCTCTGCTGTGGGTGCAACCAAGGATTTTTTGTTTGTGTGGCCTGCAATCATTCATTGCTTCCTCATGTACAGTTTTTGTCACACTGACCTAAATGTGGCTGTCATACTAATGAAACGCCTGCCACCTAACAATAACATGCTGTCATATATCATTAAAATATTTGTCAAGAATGGGTGGAATATTCTTCATATGCATATTAACGCTTATTTTGCTATGGCCTATAACAATCTCAGCTATAGCATACATAGGTGAAACACATACTACCTGAAATTCAGTGTCCTGAACTAGTTTATACATCTTTTGAAAATAATAATTCAGCTGATTAACTAACTATCAGGTAAATATATTAAAATTCACTTTACATTGCAGTTGAGCCCAAGAACTGGATGAACAGTTTAATCCATACCTGGATTAAATTATATTTCTAGCTCTTTTAATGTGCTAGTCAGGAAGTGGAGAATGGCCAAGAGCATTGATCCTGTTACAGGAGAATATGCTGCTAGATGGATTGAACACCACCATTTTTTCCCATCTCTCAATGGGAGTAGCATAAATAAGATTAGTTGAAGAAAGCACTCAAACCTATATAAGTGCAATTTCCACATAATTTTTATGGGAACATCTTTCCAGATGCCCATCCTTCTCAAGCATTGAATGATGAATTTTTGATGAATGATGAATTAATGATGAATTTTTCAAGATGGCCTTTTAAACGCGTTTTCTCACTTCTCATATACTGGACTTTCCCCACTGACTTAAGAAAGGCATTGAACCTGGTGCAGTGCTAAATAAATGGTTTATCTTATAAAATCTAAAGTGTTACCTTAATCAGCTAGTGAACAGCCATTTCAGAGATATAGTCAGCTTTCCATTTAAAACACTCTTACTCCTCAAAAATTGTGCAGTATTGAAAGAGGTAAATCACTAATTATTTCTTTGAGTACACGGTTCCTAAAGGACAAAATTTCTTATTTGGACATTTTAAGCACAGAATAAGAGCAGTTCCCTTTTGAAGTCTAGAATGATTAAATAAGAAATACTACACCAATTTATGGAGTAAGAAAAAGATGGAAACGGGAGAAAATGAGGGCCATTTGATCCTTTAATTTATTTATTTTATTAATAAGATTGTAATTTATGGATGCAAATCCTTTGAAAGAAGGAGACACCCAGTGGAATCTGAGGAATTTTCAGCCTGATGGATTTGAATATGTCAGAATCCAAAGTGTGAAGTGAGATGCTACTTTTCTAGTTCCATTTTGATTCACAAGCATATATTGACTTCTTATAATTAATTGAAGATACACAATCAGCAAAAAAGAACATAAGCTAAGCTTTCACAATTCTTAAAATAAACTCATATAGAAACCCTCTACAATAAATTTTGTGGAAGCTGTACAAGGTACTTTTAAAAACAGCCAAAGAAATGTAGCAATGCAATGACTGCATTTAGACAGAAAACGCTGTATGTATGTGTGTTAACAGAGCCTGTGAAAAAGTCCCAAAGTCTCATAAATGTGTCTTCTTTGCAGTTTTGATGCCTGTTAAGATCTCTGGCAGCCCATGGATTTCCAGATATTAAGCTTGGCTTTTATAATATGCTTTTGATTAGAAGCTCAGAAGTTTTCGAGGTTTTCAAATGTGGACCTTGAAGGCACCCAGTCCTGTCTGACATTGCCCCTTAGGCTGCTCTCTAATCCCACAAAGTGACTCAAATGATAGATAGGTGCTTTTATCATGTCAGATATATCATTAACAAATAATTAGATACAATGAAACCATAATGGAATAGGTCTCAGATGATTGCAGAGATGGATTTTTTTTAATTTGTCTGTCTGTATTTCATTCTATAAATACATAGAATAAGAACTGTTTGCCTTTGAATTATCTGACCATTTTGTGTTCTCTCAAGCCTTTCCAGGGAGAGGGATAGCAGTCAGTAAATAGAGGAGAAATGGTAATGAAGAGTCATCAATTTTGAGAAGTTATTGGCAGCATTTTCTTTTGGATATAAGTTAAATCCAGCAGTTTTGCATTGCTGTTGCAATCACATCCATTTCCACATCTCCAGATGGAGCTGCTGCCCTCCACCTGTTGTCATGGAGCTGTGCCTGTTTCACTCCATTGTTTGCAAAAGGGAAATAGGGCCCAGGAGTTTAAAAAATCTTCAAGAGACTTCTGACACAAAGGAAAGTGCTTTCTTACCTCTGTAAGGGCTCTATATTTTGACAGAAAGTAAAACATATTTCCAGCAAGTAAACATGTATTTTGGCAAGTCTGAATAGGACAGTCTAAATATGAAGTGCTCACATCCAGCCAAATCCCAACTTG
Organism: Euphonia xanthogaster; assembly: GCA_034509185.1. Lineage (NCBI taxonomy): Eukaryota > Metazoa > Chordata > Aves > Passeriformes > Fringillidae > Euphonia > Euphonia xanthogaster. The sequence goes on along the minus strand of JAYDZK010000056.1, from coordinate 9,911,860 downwards.
TAATGCTCAAATAGGCAAAAGAATATTTATGGCAAGTTACACAGTCCATTTTTAAATAAAACAAGCCATTACTTCCATTATGATTAATTGTAGATATATGTCAATATTAGGAAAAAAGGCAAGTTACATTAGTTTTCTTTTGTCTGAAAAACTCAGTGCATCTTTTATGAGTCTTTATTTCTCAGCCTCCAAGTATTAAGAAGAAACTTCAGGTATTGAAGATTGCCATGTCCATTGCATTCAGCCTCTAAAAAGTATCTTACATAGTTTCTGCAGCTATTCTCAGACTGATCTGTTCCCTGGTTTAGAACCTGGTTGTTTCTGGCTAGATTAATCTGTCAGAAAACATCCTGATCTCCTTCCAGCCTATGCAGTTGCCTTTTATTACAACAAGTATAGTCTAATTTCATATGTATGTATTGGAAATTAGGTCTTCAATTCCTTTGTGTTTCTATGACTGTTACAGTACAACCTGTATGTACACCCTGTTATTTAGTTCTTTACATAGTTAAAACAGTTCTGGTGGGATTTTTTTTTTTCTTTTAATATGAGGATTATTTTCTTCACATTTTCCAAAATCAGTTACTTTTGTGAGCTACTGAATAATATCAGAATTTCAGGCTATGGCAATGGCACAAAACTTAGCTGTAGTGGAACTCCTATATGTTCAAGAGAAAGATCTTAAATTTCTCTTAGAAAACAAAAAGCTTTTCATGTTGAAAGTGATCTTAAAACTATAATTTCTAAAGATCTCTGCTATAGACAGCTGAAGTATCAACAGATTTTTATATGAGTCTAGGAGTTCTAGAAAGGTAATCTCTTCAAAAAATGTGATCACATAGATCAGCTTTTTATGAAGGCCACAACAGGCACCTTGGTGTCAAACAGATGGGAGCTTTTCCTGAGGAATAATCCAAATACCACTAAGCACAGTTTTATGGACACAGCACATGAGGTGTTCCAGGGCAGTGACATGATGATATGAGGCCTTGTTAGCTTTTATTTCCGGAGTGATTTCAGATTAATTTATAATGATTTTTGAGAAATTTGTATTTTACAGATGTGATACATCAGGAAGAAACATATAACACTGACTGACTACCAATGCTTGTCAAACACACTCCTAGAAGGCAAAGCACCAAATTAGATTTTGCCTCTTTTTCTATGTAGCTGAAATCATTGTTCTTTCAAAGGTTGATGTACCAGGTCAAAGGGCTGCACAGCCTGGAAGATCTTGTAGGCAACTGGTTTGCTGGGTACCCGCTTGGAAGACAGGTGAATGTCTTACAGTCCGAAAATTTGCACAGTCCATTTACGGATTTTTGATTTAGGGCTTTGTTCTAAGTACATGGTATTTAACTTGAAGGAAGCTAGCTGGCCAAAGGGGTTTGACTGAAGGGTTTGAAGTTAAGATAGATCTGTTCAGAAAATGATCCTTGGTACCATGACCCAGATTTAGCATAGGATTGTGTGAATCTGTATTAAGCTAAGCAATATCAAACAGCCAGAAACCCAAGAAGGATGTGCTCAGGGAAATAAGGAAAGGTCATAGGTCCAATTTGCACAGTAACTGTGAACTTGAGCACTGAGCGAGCTAAAAATGTGAATCTATTGTATTTAATTCTGTTCTGGCCTGTGACAGTATAGTGTGCTTTTATTTTGTCACAGAAGAAGGAAATTAAGCATGCAAATCTCTATTATGCAACAAAATAGAGGTTTTTGTATGGGTTGAGTTTTTTGTTTGTATTCCAGAAAATTATGTTTGTATTTCCTTTTCATTAAAAAGTCTACTGTGAACTAAAAATAAGGATAGTATTTTTGAAAAAGAAAGACAATTTCCTATTGACAGTACATATACCATTCTGCGTCTTTGACGATTGTCAATATAGAATTGAAACTCAATATTTTCTAGGAAAGAAACTGGAACTTTCTAATAGATAGCTCAGACAGTAAGTATAGATTATTTACAAAAGTATTAGTTGAGACATTTCAGACTTGATCTGTAGGTAACCCCTGACTTCAAACTCCATCAATTTTTAAAAGCTGTATTACTATGGATATGTAGATTTACATAAAAATTAATTCAACAAACTCATGTAGTAAGGATGATGCATTAAAAAAAGGTGCATGTGATAGGTTTTCTGTCTAAAACTCCTTTTATTCACCAGGAGTATGTAAATGGCAAGAACTGATTTTGTTGATGTGGAGTCATAGCTGACTGGAAGGTTGTGATATTTGAAAAAACAAAAAAAAAGACTAATCAATTACAGTTTCAGCAATTTAGCACATTAGTCAATACATAATTTCTGGCCAAAAAAAAATAAATTGCTGTTGGCTGAAAAATGTGTCCTAGGCATGGCAGCCAGTTTGCATTTCTCGTAAGGAAAGATGATTTGGGTCATTTATAGTCTTGTAATAATACACTTTACTGTTTGTTCTGGAAAACTCTGAGCACAAGTAAACCTACCGTAAGTACTTATGAATAATCTTGTTTCACTGAGTTCTGTGTTAAATTTACTTAGCAACAATCATTGCTCAAATTGTTAACAGTGACCCTTCATCAGTGAGGATGCTGCAATTTTCAGTGTTTATCTCTTTTGAAGTTAGATACAAATCTTCACACAAATCAATCTCCCCTCAACTGGAATGGGATGGCTTTTCCCTTTTATTTCCACGGTAATATCAGTTTCACACTTTTGTGTGGCTTTCTCAAGACCAAAATCAGAGAACCAGTAAATCAGCAGCACTCAAAAATGCAAGAATATTATCTACTGGAAACACAGTAAGATTTAAAGTCTTTGTTGTCATAAACTACAAAAGGGTAATATTCAATTATAATATATGAGTAAACCTGAGTAAAAATATTGACCAAAAATTTAGATAGAAACGTACTGGTTTTATACAGGGCATGCTGGCTATTGAGCACAGAGCTCAATTCAAGTAATCAGTTTCAATCTTAGAGGAGTTACTTCTAATTAGAAGTGTAACTAAAAGAAGAATCTGACTTATTCATTGATGGGTTTAGGGCCTCATTGGTAACAGGAAATGTTGAAGTTAAATTTGGGAATTCCTAAATAATTTGTCAGGAGTTTTCTATGCCTGTACCCCCTCCTTCCCTCTTGTAGGCCAGTACAGAATGTGTAAAGGACGGGCACATGCTATGGCCCAAGTATTATGAACATTTCTACTATCATGCTGAAAGTGGACACTAATAAGCTTAAAACATGTGAAACATAGAGCATATTTTATCACATAAAGATATTTTGCTCAATGTACTTACTGCATGTTAAAAACTACATCAATACAAGGGCAATAAAATTCTCTGAAAATCAATATCCAAAATGTTTTAAGGTCTTACAGTATTATCCACTTCACTGGTTTTCATTGGAGGCATCTCCTGGGTGAGGATGACCTTGCTGCGCTGCTGAATGGACATTCCCTAATGGTCCCCTGACAGAATGAACATTGAACAGAAGTGCTTGCACAGCAGGTTACTAAAGGACCAGCAACATGGTTTATGATGAAAGAGTAAGGACTGGCTTTCCAGTAAGCACCAAAATATACCAGCTCTTCCCTGAGGAAGCAGGCATTTAGCTATGTTTTCAGTCATGAAGCTTGCATGAGCACATGGATTAATATCTCCATATGTTCTTCTTCATCCAGATCAGCATGAACTCCAGGAGAATTTCCAAGCAATCTGGAAACCGTATAGGGCCAATGTAAACCAAGTACTTTAGGTGCCAAGAAACTGTGATCTTGTCCAGATCCGTACCACACCCTACATATGGGTTGTGTCTAAATAATACAGTGTAGGCCTAAATATACTTCTTAAGGAGTTGCATATGGCCTTTGGAACAGAAAATTCCATCAGCTATTCTTCTATTCCTACCGTGCTGACCAATGGATATTGATGGTATGAAGAGAGAAGTAAAGAACTAATTCAAAGTTGAACTCTCTATTTTCTACAAGCAAATCAAGAAAGTCATCACATCTTAGTTAGTAACAAAGAAAAAAAAATTGCTGCTCACATACTTCTGCTCCAAACTGTATTCATTATTCATTTTAATGGTTCAGCATCAAGACTTTTATGTTTCAGAATTGTCCCATATGACTTATTCTACACTGTATAGCCTCATGCCAATTCTGATGCTACCAAGACTCCAATAGTTTAGTGTGGAAAAGAAAATGAAAGGCGTATCTAGCATTCTCATTCTAATCACTATCAGTATTTTTGAAAGAAATATCCTAGATGCCTCAATTATTGTGCCGTGGTTGGCAGCAGAGGATGGCTTCAAAGCATGAAAACTGGATTCCTTAAAGAGAAAATGAATCCAGAAGACAAATTCCTGAAAGATGATAATGTGCCTTAATCATCATATTGAGGTTCTGAGACAAGACAAGAGGGATTTGGGAAATAACCCTTGAAATACCTGTGGTGTGGACACTGCACCACCAGCACTAACTACACTCCGTAAAACCACTCTGGTGATTTGACTCTCTAATGTAGGCATAGCCACAATGTAAAAAATAATCTCCATTATTCAAGTGCTATCTAAATTTTGTGGAATATGTGAAGCAGGGTTTGACGTCCTGTTCCTGTGGTTGAACAAAGAAGGGAACTGGCCACTTTTCTTCCAGTGTCTCTACTCCTGTGAAATTATTCTACAGAGATCTTTCCAATCTCATCCAGAACAGAATTCTCCTCAAATTGCTAGCAAGACACCCTCTGGAAAAAACAGTTCACAGTGGAATAGTGGCAGAAAGAATTACTATATTGAAATGGAGGTATATCAACTAAAGTTGGAGTATTTTATTCATCCTTTAAAATAAAAAGCAGAATGTAGGCAGGATTTAGGAAAGGACAAAGAGTAAAATTCAGTAAAAGCTAGCAATCCAGAAAGCAAAAGGCCAGGCCAACCTGTCAGAAGAATGTGCTCCAGGAATAGTCTTTTTACAGGGAAAAAAATTAGCTAATTAATACTAACTGAAGTTTATTCCAAAGTTTTTCATTAGTTTATAAACAACATATGATATTAACAATGAATCAGTATCAAGAACCCAAATTTCCAGTTACTCTACATAGGCTGGCACATAATTCTTCAAACACCAGTTTATTTAATCACAGAATCTCCCAGCACTCCAGCAATGCCATCATTTCATATGTGGCAATTCTTTCCTTTATTACACTTTTTCAATAGCACCAGATATATTCTTTTTCAGCTTCATCAGTAAAACCAGCAGCTGCTTGTTTTCCAGTTTAATAGAAAAAAATGGCCAATGTGGCAGCATGGAGTGTCTATTGTCTGTTTATTAGGTGCAAAGAATCCCAACATATTTCCTCAATCTGACCATTTATATCGCATTCTAAAGTGATTTTGTCTCTTGCTATTTTTATATTGCAAATATTTCCACATGTGTTCCACATCAAATGTGAGTATCCCTTTTGAAACTGAACATATATTCTATTAGTGAAACCAAGACTCAAATTGTTTGTAAGACTGAGATTCCTGGTTGATGCAGATCAACATGACAACAGTGGTTTCAGTGTAAAACCCTGTTAGTCAAGACCATTTTTACTGGAATAAAAAGCATCTTCTTTCAGTTCTACATCTTTTCTAGTAATTTAACTAGGCTGATTTGAAATTAACAAAAAATAACAATCCAATTTATATAAATAAGTGACATTAATGAAATACAAAAACCCCATGAAAGTATTTTCATATTTTTCCAAAATGTGTCATTTAATGGAAAAAATCCCTTTGTAATTGCTTAATTAAGTTGAATAATTTTATGAAAAATTGTTTTAAGTCTTCATATCCTTTGTAATTTCTAAAATCTGTTTTAGACTCCATTGTATGCAGGAGAAATCAATTGCGGTAGGTGGGCAAAAAAAAAAAAATCTAATGTTTTGTTTCTGGCTGTAGATCTGTGTTTGAAAAAAGGAATTGCCTTTCTGAAACTAATTTTTATTTCATGTAGTCAACAAAAAGTGGAATTATATAAAAAATAGAAATTTATAGAAAGCCATGCCTCATAAAACCCCTGGGGCCTGTACTGTTTGACTTATTCCCCAAGCAACCTCATTGAAGTCAAATACCCATGGACTTTTAAAAAGTATTTGCTTATCCTGATGGACATCCAAAGTGTACCAGCAATGTCATTTATAATCTGTGTTGCATTAGCAAGAATCTAAATGTTTTACATTGCATATCACACTTGCATCCTATTAATAGGCACTACAGACTTAGATGTATTTTTAGATTGAGCCTCTTTGGCACTGAGTTTGTCAGAGTAAACAGCTCATGGCATCTGAAATTAATTCCTAATATAATGTGAATAAGGATAAGAAAAGCTGAGGTAGATTACAATGGAAGAAATTTTCTGCTGCCTTGTGAATACTTAGGCCCAAATTTTGTTGAATTAAGTGTACATATATGCACTCAATAAGATTGTTTTAAGACAATAAATTGCTAAGTAGGCATTATTTGATGTTATATCCAATATAATGTACTCTGGAGGCTTCTGTCCTTTTATATTTATTTGGGGTTTCTTGCATTCTTCAGAGCTAATATAACCAGGTGAAAGTATAATGTAAAATTTACTAGCATTTATATAATTTCTTGAAATAGTGCACACAAAAAGGTTCCTCAGCCAGAAGAGGTACTTTGCATTGCTTAACAAACTGTGAAAGATTTAAAGACAACCAAGCATTTTGCCAAAGCAAATACTTGATCACATTCTAAATGGAATAGAAGCAACTGTATAATGTGACATCCATTGTCTTTTGGAGAGACGCCAAGCCCAAGGCAATGCAACAGTTAAATAGCATGGGTTTGGTAGAAAAAGTGGTCTTAAAGGTCTCATGATCCTTCTTCTGCCTAAAACTTCAGACAGAGGCATACTGTCTTGCAACTCAAATTTACATAAAATTTATGTATAAATTATTTCCATAAAATTTATTTATAAATATCTATCAAGGAATGGAATATTTTTGCTATCAAAATAAAATAAATCAAACTTGATATTGGTCTAGGTAAACCTTAGTGAGCTGTACAATGGAGAAGGATTGGACTGTTACTCACTGTCATAATAACAATAACCACAACAGAGATGATAATTGTAATGATAATTGTCCTGGTTTGGGCATAGTACAAATGTAAACAAAATTGGAGACAAGCACGGTGAGTACTATTATCATGACTTCTTTTGCACATCCCTCTGAAGGCTGTAAATCTGTCATACTTCCTATCAGAACTGTTATATGCGTCTTTGTTGTGGGCAGTGCTTTCTGATCCAGAAAATAGAGATGGGGAGGGAATCATTCAGGAGCATATGAGTCAATGGAAAGGAAACTATTTTGAAACAGAAAGCAGATTACATGTCAAACAGAAATGTTCCAATCTGCAAATAAATACAGAAGGAAATCCAACAGGTGTTACGACTCCAAGTCTTTTGATGTTTCTCATCTGCATAAAGGATACAGACAAGGAAACCAGCTGCAAATATGTTAGGTTTACTGAAATACAATATGAGAGGGAGCACTAAATACCAGGCCATTATCGAGGGTCCAGAGAGGGATTTGGGATTGTCTTTGCAGAGTAATTGCACAACACATGTTGAATCAACATATGGTTCTAGCAGAGGATGGAATAAATAAACCCTTTTAAAAACAGGCTTAAGAAAAGAGAAGAAATACAACTTAATAGATCAAAACTTTTTGCAGAGGGAGGGGGAAGGCCACATAAAGGAACAAAAAAAATGAAATTACTGAGTCCAGAAGTAGATGACATGGTTGTGGAAATTATAACAGTCATTAGAGAGACTTTTATTCACATTCATTTATATAACTATATGGTGGACAGGAAAGTAGGAGAATTTATTAATTTATAACAGAGAACAACATGACCTTTTGAAGAAACTCTAAATTTGAGAAGTTGACTAGGTCACTGAATTTATTATTCTTCTTCACACTCAGCAAAAGATTTAAAAAAAGAAAATAGGATTTTTTTATTAATCCTTAGGTACTTATAAGAATTAGTTCATTGCCAGTAACTTCAGTGAGATATTTTGGCTGAAATAATTTCAAATTTTCAATATATTTTTTTTTAATTCTATCAAAAATTAATAATGGAATTGCTTGTACAAGAATTTTCATTTCTCTTTCATATGTGTTTATGATGCTTAGATGAGGAATTCCCTCTTCCTTTCCTCCCCAGATTGGCTTGGTATCATCTTTGCAGTTCTTATATTCCTGGTAATCAGTAAATTATGGGCATATTGATTAGGTTGCTTATTCATCTTCACAATGATATGGCCTTGGTGGGATAAGCCTCTTCAGATCTGTAGTTTCCAGACAGAAAAGTAGCTTTCCTTCCTCTGGGGTCACTCCTAGCCTGGTGACTGCCCACAGGTATGTCATGCAATATAACAGAGAGCAGACTCAGGCTGCTGCAGGCAAGGGTGTTTGCATCATGCATGAAGCTGTGGATGGGCTGCATGACAGAAAAGCTCCTGAGTTTTGCCCTTTGCCTTCCCTTTACCTTTCACAGAAGGCACTTATGGAGAATGGCAAAGAGCTATGCAATAGAGCAAGTCTCTTTGGTCCTGGTCCTGATGCTTCTGGCAATGCCAAAGTGGTATAAATAGAATAAACCTGCCCAGAAATGGACTTGTTTTGAACATGCTGCTTTTTTTTTTTTCCCCTTAAATAAACTGTACCATAACTTTGACTGTAAGAGAGCTGTCTTTTTAGATTAATGATCTGGCCTCAGCCACACTTTTTTTCCAATAACAACTGTTCCAGCAGTAAATAAAACACTTGTAAGACAGGAAAAAAAAAAATCTCATTTTAGGCTGGGATGTTTATCTAAAGTAACCTTTGTCTGCCAGAGCTATGAACTGTAGCATACTTAGGGCAACACAGTGTTTGATCTCTTGCCTGAGAAATCATTTCTTATAGCACCTTGTTTGCAGCAAAGGGTAAACTGCTTCCTGGCTTGTTGGGCTAAGAAAATTGTTCCACCTCACAAATAAATTGAGCATTACCTTCTTTTAAATACAAAGCTTTAGAATAGTCTGAAAAGAACAAAATTATACAGCATACCTATGACCTGCCCTCTGTCCTTGCTCAACTTAAACTTTTACATCCTTCTTCTCAAAGATTGGGAAGTGACACACTAAGGCTATTTTTATAGAAGACCTCATTATATGACCAAGAACATTTCTAAAATGTGTTTGTGTATGATCTTTTGCACTGCTGCACTATTTTCTGTTCCTCACCTGTAAAACAGAGATAAGGAGAAAAGAAGTTGTGGTCCATTAAATAAAATCAATTCTATTTTGACGGTATTGCAAGATGACAAAGGAGGGTTTTTTTGCTATTTTTCTTTTTATTTTTCTTTTTTCTTTTTTTTTTTTTTTAACTCAATCTTTAATTATCAAACACCTTTTCCAGTCAAAGGAAGATATGATGAAGGAAAAAATTGCTGATGTTACTAGAGGTTGATCTTAAACCCACTAATGTCATTGCCTGGTATTCTACTAAATCGTGATTAGTGCAAAATTAATCTCTTAACAGGATCAGTCTGAAGCAAAAACCTCAAGTACGTCTTTATTTTGCTTGCATTCCTTTTAGATAAAATTAAAAAGAAAAAAAAAGGGAAAGGGAAGAGAAGAGAAGAGAAGAGAAGAGAAGAGAAGAGAAGAGAAGAGAAGAGAAGAGAAGAGAAGAGAAGAGA
>JAYDZK010000056.1:9866696-9897049 GCA_034509185.1 Euphonia xanthogaster | reverse complement strand
CTCCACCTTTTTGTAGGTTCCCCTCAGGTACTGGAAGGCCACAACTGGGTCAGTAGGTCACAGAGTGCCTTATGGAGTGTTCTCATAGACATGAATGAGACAAGGAGGTCATTGTCCTATATAGATGACTGTTCATGCTTAGGTGAATCAAACTGCAGCTAAAGGGTGGGCTTCTCTCCCTTTCTATACTAAACATGTCAAGTACTTGTGATTAAACAAACTGATGGGTATCATCAGTTTGGTTTTTCTGTGGCTCTTGTAGCTCTAATCTTCCTTTGACAAAAAAGGACTGTGAAACCATGTATCTGCCTTTGTTTGCCTGGCCTGATGTAAAATACTAAGTGGCGCCATCTGATCCATTGCTTTACTTACAGCAGCTCAAATATTAAGATTTCTGTGCAGATCCTGCTTGTTTATACTGTGTGACTTGAATTTGTGTGGTCTGCAGGCTTTTACTGTGAGGACAGAAAGCAGTTATTTCCTATCTGCTCAATAAAAGGGGATGTAACATCTCATGTAACCATTATGATCACAAATAGGAAGAATAATTATGTCATATTGCTATAATGAAATATAAGGAATAATTTATCCAAGCACTCCTATGCCGTAAAATTTAACTCTACAATAAATTGCATGAAAGAGTTCTCCTTCTTTCACATAGCACTTTGCTATAGAAATTTGCCTTATCAGTAAAATAGAGGACATTTTCTCTTTATTCTGCATTATTATGCAAAAGATAAGTTTTGAGCAGTGGCATAATATTGTGGCATAAATTCACAGTATAATATACATTGAGTGTATTTTTCCTTTGCTAAGTCAGTATTATAACATATTGATTTCTTTGCTATTAGTTCATCTGAGGATAAATAAATATGGGGTTATAAATCTGTTTCCAAGAGGCAGCATCATTCTTATAGTCATCTGACAACACCACTGTGATATGTGGCTGCATTATTAACCTAACATGTTGGTAAAGCTCAGTTGTAAATGCAGTTTATAGGACTGAAAACAACATTGTGTCTGAATAGTATTGCATTTATTTTATCATCTAGGGAAACGAATACTAATCTCTGATTTCTTATTTAATTTCCATTGCAAAGAAATATGCTTTTAAACTTTATTTACTGCTATTGTTTGAATAAATCCAAATTACAAAATCTCTGCTTTTCAGTGAGGGGGAATATATAATCATAAAATAGTATAAACACATATCAAATCATCATAAAGCCGGGTTAAATCATTATAAAGCAGGTCTTTTGCTTCTTGGATTTTGTATTTCAGTAAGTTTAAATGTAAGGCAGTCTTAAACCTTGCTCCCAAATGATTACTGAAGTTTCTAAAGAATTGATTTTACAGCGGTGTTTTTTTTTTTTTGGTTTTTTTTTTTTTTGGGTCCAGTTTAGGTATTCTAAACTTGGATTGGATCTGCAATAGCAATGATGGCATCTGGAAAGCATTTTAGAAACAGAAACTCAGCCACAATATCTGAGGAATGCAACATGTGGACAAAGTGTGCTAACTTGGTTTGTGCAACTTAGATACTCTACAGCCTTTAAACTTCAAGATATCCTTTGATGTATGCTGGTAGGATTCTGATGCAGAGTGTGCTTATGCTGCATTTATTTCTTTTAATAATATTAACATAGGACACAGTGCATATTATAACTTCATTGCATTTTAAAGAAGGCTGATAACCTTGAAAGTAAAAAAATGTCATAAATTTTTATTTTTACTTTTGGATAAAGATGAGCTGGTTATGGTACATCAGTTGAAAAGCGAAGAAAGATTTTTAAAATTTATTTTAATCTATTTTTTCACAGAAATGAGATCCTGACTTTTCTGCTTGGCCAGAAAAAGCTGTACTTATCAATTTTCTTTTCTTCATAGGTACCCAAAATATTGAACTAGAAGAGGATTCTGAGTTTCTGTTGCACAATTAGAATAATTTACTCAGAAATTGTCCAAAGTATACAAATGAAAAAATAAAAAGACATCTCGCCCTATACCATCTGCCTTGTCTCATTTTGTACTAATACAAAGAGCCAGTGAGCTTGGTTATATAAAATGTGATAGATGTATGTCAGGCTTTATATTTTCATCTTTTCCAAATCAGTATTGTAATTATATAAAATTCAAAAGTCTTGAAGCTTAGGTTTCATTTCTCCAAAGGAGACTCAGGCAAAATATATTATTATTTTGCCTAAATTTTAGTCAAAAATATGGGAACTGAAGTTTCAGAGACACCTGAAAGCATTGCCAAGCTCTTCCCTCTGGATCAAACACTAACCTGACTGGGTAGATAATGCATTTCTGTCCCCCTTCTTCTTCACTAACAGATGATGCACAAGACTGAATTCTACAGAGCTTTCACTAGGGTCTCATTTAAGGCCTACTACATAGAGTAATCTTGATTAATAATAGTCCAAAATTATAAATCACGGAAAAGTATTGCGTTGTTGCAACCAGAGCACATGGGAAGATAATTGTGGATGTTCAGCTTTTGTGTTGCAGCTAAGATCAAATACAGGTTTCCCAGGACCATGGCAATAAAAGCAAACAGATCTTTTTCTGTTTTCTGGGAGAAGATGGGGAAGAAAGGCATCAGCTATGGAAGTTTTTCCCACTAATCTCTCCAGTCCATGGGAATAGCCTAGGTGTGTATGCCTCGGGGATACCATGTCTGTTAAAAATTTCTTTGTAAATGTAAGACCTGGCAGGAAGAAAAATAGGTGCACATAAGAGAGAGTGATTACAATCCCACAATTGTAGGTACACAGTTTGTGGTAACTGGGAGTGGGGCTGTGGCTGAGCCTCATCCCCAGTGGGCACAGCTGTGAGCAGCACTGACAGCAATGAGCCCTGGAGTGCCCAGGGGCACTGACCAACCACCACAGGGAGCAGAGGGCACACAGGGGCAGTGCATGAACATGGGGGGATAAAAGGTTGGGTAAAGAACAAGAAGAGCAGATGCTTGCAGCCTTCTGCAGTGGTGTGGTGTTAGTCTGGATGAGGTGAAGCCTTCTGAAATTACATGTTGTTACTCTGTGTATGGTAGCCCTCTCAACTGTGACGTGTGCTGCCACACACAATCATAGGACTCTTCTCCTAGTGTAGTCCTTAAAGTAATAGCTAAGTAAATGTTTAATCCAACGACTGTTCCCTATACAGAAATATAAATTTGTGCTGAGATGAAGACAAGAGTGACAGTTTTCCTCTGTAGTTGAGTGCTTTAACAACCCACTTTAAAAGTCAGAGCTGTTCTTCCTGTGTGGGGCATAAGGACATTGGCCTTCTGCATGTGAGGGAAGGATCCAAAGGAAGTTGGGCATCCAGACCTAAATATCTTTCTTTGTCCTTGCCTTATATAGAGAACATCTGAGAGATCAAGACCAAGCATTTGGTAAGCAGTGTTTCCAGCAAAGCCATGGACCCTTGTGGAGTAATGATGTGAAGAAAGACATGTTTGGGGAAGGGCCCAGCATAGCCTTCCTGCCCTGGGTCCCCTCAGGGCCCCTGTGGCTAATGGAATTTCAGCAGAGGAAGGACACATGGCTACTTCTGACATGGCTACAAGCCCCACTCAGGATTGGCTATTGGAAAAGCAAGGTGACCCCAACGTCTGGGAAGAATGATGCATCTGACTCCATTGATTCAGAAGATTAATTAATTAATTTATCATACTATATTTTCCTATACTATATTACAGAATATTACACTACATCTAAACTGAAACTGAACAAAATCTTGTGACTGTCCTGACCGACCGTCAGGGCACAGCTTGCAGAGATTGGTCAAGAAAACAAAACACTCACACCAGAATCCAATTACCAAATCCCTTCAGGTAAGCAGTTGTCCATAATGCATTCCACTTGTGCACAAGCACAGGAGCAGCAAATGAGATAAGAATTGTTTTGATCATTCTCTTCTCTGCTTCTCTCAGGTTCAGAGAATGTGAATCCCACAGTGGCTGTTTCCAGCTGAGGCTCTTGGGCCTCAGCTGAGCTGTGTCCTTGGCCATGTCACCCTGATGCTGTTAGCCAGCCTGTTCTGCACCCATCTTATCCCACAGCCCTGTCTGACCATCCCAGGGCAGCTCCAAACCTGGTTCCCTCACTGGGCCTGATCCACATCCCAGGCACATCTGACGAGTTCAATAAGTTCAAAGCTCCTCAGTCTGACCATTCAACTTGTATTCTTTGTGCTTCTCCCAGTGTCTGTGTTCTAAAATTAAGGGAGTGGTGAATAAGATTTAGTGATAATATATGAAGATCTCTTTCCAGGGGCATATTAGTCTTAACTTGAAAGTAAACATACAGTCATCATGACTTAATGCAATTTTTCAATCTTTTTCTGAACTATTTGAACCTATTTTACACATTGTTTATGAAATACATACAAGCAAATATTGTATCTATTTGTTATGGCTTGGCTAAGCTCTACATATTCATATTCTTATATATATTTTTGTCTTAAATACTCTCATTGTATCCACTTTTAAAACTATAATGGAATTATAATCCTGTTTTTATGTCAAGACACTTGCTATTTCATGTTTTGCATTGCAGCATCAACAATTCTTTGCATGTTTCTTATAGTATTCCAACTTTAATATCAACAATGTTACATAAGGAAAAAATCACTCCCCATGCTTTGACTCTGTGTAATTCTATTAGCAATTCAGAGTGGGCTGGAATGTACTTCTGTCAACACTCTGCTACAATGATAAGCTAATGTTTTCCTCCACCATCACAACAGTATGTGAAAGCTGGCCTAAATCTCTGGAGGAGAGTTGGGTGATAATTTTTTGTAATGCTCCATGAAAAATACAACTTTATATCAGAGTGAGCTTTGGTATCTGCCTTATCCCCTTCAGTACTAATTTTTCAGGTTTTTTTCAATCAATTTACACTTTAAGTTCACAGCTGGATGTGTCCTTCTGTGAAGAAAAATGTTACCTTTACTCTAAAAGAAATGTTGAATGACTTGTTCCATTGTATTGTATTTCTGTCACGGCTAGTCAATCTGACAACTCAGTTTTGAATCTTGTGTCATTTTGTGCCTGCCTCTAGATCCCACTCAAAGAATTTTTTAACAAATTCAAGTTGTTCATTGTCTCATGATGCCAGCAGCAGCATATTTTCCACTAAATCCTTACCTGCTTCCTGTTTCCGGACAGTTTATGGGTCAGAATTAAAGAGAGGGCAGGGAGACGGTGCCAGTATAGTGAGGGTGTGCTGAGCTGTCGCACCAGGAGGACCAAGCTGATGAGTCCCTCTATGGACAGGTAGGAGCAGACTCACATTCACAAGCCTGGTCCTCGTGGGGACCTTCAAACATCCTGATATCTGTTGGAAGGAAAACACAGCAGGGACTAAGCTGTCAAAGAGGTTTGTGGAACATATTGATGATAACTTCATTCTCCAACTGATAGAGACCCCAGAAAGCAGAGGTGTGATGCCAGAGTTTGTTCTCATCAGCGAGGAGGGTCTGCTGGAAGGTCAAGGGCAGCCTTGGCTGCAGTGATCAAGGAAAGGTGGAGTTCGACATCCTTAGGGCAGAGAGGAGGCTGTGCAGCAATCTCACTGCCCTGGACTTCAGGAGAGCAGATTTTGGCCTCTCTGGGGATCTGCTTAGTAGATTACCATGATATAAAGACCCAGGGAAAAAAAGGGGCCCAAGAAAGCAGGTCACTATCCAAGGATTCCTCCCTGAAGAGCAACAGAGATCATCTACCTGGACTTATACAAATGTTTGACACTGTCCCATGTGACATCCTTGTCTCTAAACTGGAGAGGCATGGATTTGATGATGCTAAAATCCCAGCATTAGCCACAAAAAGAACTAGAACTATAAAAACAAGACAGAAGAATCTTAATTATATCAGGGATGGAAGCAGTCTAAATTTCAGTAGTAAGCCATAAATTTGGAGACTGTAATAGGGGAATAGTCGCTCTGGGTTATGTGGTGAGATGATGAATCCTCTGTGAAAGTTATTTTAATCTGCCTGTAGTACATGATCTCTTTTTTTTTTCTGTAAAAGGTGATAAATTACCAAGATTATTCTTTTGAATAATATATCTATCATCCAATGAACCTAATAATCTTATATCCTCCTTCTCAAGCTTATTGCACTACTTGAGTTCAGGCTGCTGATCCAAAAGTAACCAATACAGTCACAGCCTGCTCTTAATGCTTACTAATTTCATTGCTATGTCTTTTCTGTGGGGTTATGCACTGATAAAGAAATGTATAATACATCTTTGCACTGGCAAATATGCCATCCGTAATAAAAGTTGCTGCTTGGAGTTTATTTAGTTTTAAGTTCTTGATATCAGCGTTCTTGCAAGGGCTGACTTCCAAACAATGGATGCCCAACTTATCCCACTATCAAATTTATTTCAAGATGTTTCCTTACTGGAAACCAGAATGCACGAACAATTAGCCATAAACTTAAAAACAATAATTAACACATTCATCTTGAATTATCGTGGAAATCTAATATTTAAAAAAATATAAAATCAATTCCCTTTTGATGAGCTTTATATGACAGTTTTGTGCAGAACCCCCCAGTTTTGCTTATTTTGTTATGCTTCCTTTAAAACAGAGGTCTATAATGGAAATAGGGACACCCTTATGTACAACTCTGAAAAATGAATTACAGTCATAGAAATTCACTGAAGTTTTACTGAAATCTCTCCTTTATTCTGCAGAATGCTTTTCAGGAAATTGGAGATTGTGATATTGTCATTGCCACTTCTCTAAGTTTTCTACTCCCAGCTCCTTTCCTCAGTCCTTCTGAATTTGAGCTTTGTTTACTCCACTGCATTTCAAAATAGCTTTATTTCTCATAATATCTCCTCTGTTGAAGCACTTGAAAATATTAATATCCTTTTGATATTTGTCATAATGTGTTGCTTAATAGGAATACTAAAACTCCTTGAATAATTTGCTGGAAATTAGGCATATTCAATCTCTGTTAGGCTTTTAGTAAATCCATGCAACATAAAGGATGGATAACATAATGAAACTCTTCATTAGATTTCCAACAATCTACTCCCATGAATTATGAATACTGATGAATAAATTTCTGCAAGTCTAATGTACTTTATTTGAAGCACTGAAGATCATTTGCTATAGTTATTCAATTTACAACTTGAACTTAGATATACCCAAGTGGCTTTCAGTTTACAAGAGATCAAAATGGATATTATTTAACCACTCCAGCTTCTATGACAGTAAAATAATGAATCAATACAGCTAAGCACATGGTAATTGACTTATAGTTAAAATGTTTCTTAGAATTAATGAAGAAAATTGGTATTATTGGTCCTATTTGCAGAGGAAAAAAACCCAACTCCATAGGTGTGTGACAATGGTGGAACCTCCAGCACTACTGCAAAGGTAGATGGTGAATATTTGCAATAATACAAGAAATTCAGAGTACTTAATGTGGAATGTTCTACTGGACTTCTGTTTTTATAGTAACAAGAATAGAATTTTAAGTGCCTTTTTCTAATAGTTTAATATAGTGTTATGTAAAGCCTGTAAAACAACAAAAAAAGTCCCAGCTATTCAGCTGTAGTATTTTTTTCCAATTTTATCTGAAATTATTTATTCTTATTTTCTTTGTTTCATGCTCTCAAGAACCTTAGTCATTGACATCTGTGCTTTTCCCATTCCTTTAAGATATTTTCTAGAAATCAAAATTTATAAAGGGAACAACAATTGTATCATCCTTAGAAGAAAAACCTTTAAATTTTATTTATTAGTACATTCCTAATATTGCAAATATATACTAAAATTTTTATATTATTTTAAAAATGTCTGAAGTTATCACAATCATCTTCTTAGCATTAGTTGTATAAAAATAACAAGAGTTAGAAGAAACTTGTAGGAAAAGCATTTTATACTGTAGTTTTTAGATGGGTTTACAGCTAAGGAAAGAAAAAGGATTTTATTATTTTGGTCTTTTAACCATCTTTTATTAGATGATATTATGATTTCTAAACTTTTTGTAAGTAATTCCTTACTCAATAATTTATAATAATACAAGAAGGTATTCTTATTTCTAGCTTATAAAATGGTTGTGTGTGTGCTCATGGCCCTCCTCATATCTATTTCTATTTCTCAGTGTTGAGTAGCTACACTGAGAATGACAAAGAAAGCCTTTGTTGCCAGGTACTGTCGTTCTCTGTGGTGTAATCTCTTTGGAGCTGTTACTTGAAGCTTTGCTGATCAGAAAGATTCTCAGTCCAACACCTACTTTTTCTGGGGCAGCTGAAGATCTTCTGAATAGGGATTTGCCCATTGCAGTGCTATGGCTCTTACCTGTGACCCAAGAAAATAAAATGAATAATTGGCATGTATCCATACTGTATCTTCAACACAGACTTAACAAGCATACATGTCCTGTGCAGAGTTATAATTTATCCCGGTCTGTATCTAATACAAATAGAAAAGACCTAGTAGATATCTGGGTATGTCATCTAGTCTGACTTTAGCAAGGCTGTTCCAGAGATCATTGTTCTAGTCCAGCCTTAGATCCTTCAGTAAGAGAAGTTCAGCAACTTTCCTAGGTAAACTATTCCAATGTTTTTTTTTTTTCTATTAGAAAATAGTTCATTCATTTATTTAATCTCAGTCTCCTTTCATGTGTCCTTACACCTTTGACATGTTCTCAGGGTAGGCATAGCAGCTGACCAATCTTCATTTATTTGTGGTACCTCATTCAATCTACCTTGTCATTACACTAAACTGTTCTTTCATCACTTACAGGTGTTTTCCTTTGGGCTGACTATATCGTTGTTCAATAAAACTGTAAATGTGGTTCAATTTAAGAGCTGTGCAACAAAAAAGCTACTTGAACAAGCAAAAGTGCTACAGAGAGCAAAGATGAAGGAAATCTACTGCTTTGGAATTCTACCAAATGAACCCTCCGGACATTTTTTCTGCTGTCTCGTAATACCTGAATTTTAAATGCACAATCTGCTTATCAGGCTTTGCACTGATATATTCACTCCAGCTGTTGTTTCCTAGGTACTGCATTGATGGCGGTGGCAGTTCCTCTATTGCTGCATTTACTATCTTCATATCCATCCCAGGAATATCCTTGAGACATGACTGCTAGAACTGGTGTCAGGCTGATGCCTGGAAACCAGTGTCAGACTGCTGGTTTGTGCTGCTTGGGTTTGCTTCCCAAGTCTTCATTTCTCAACTTAAAATATGAGCAGTTTCTGCCTCTTGATTTAGTCATGTTTCTTTTAGGTGTTAATGGCAGCGAATCACCATGGGGTGGGTACCTCATGACACCCCATTAGCAGCACACTTACACAGATATCCCAAATTGTTACTGGTTTTATGTTCTGACCACTCTGACAACTGTTAAATTCTGGAGGATTCTGCATTTCCTTTTGCAGTGAACACCATCCATGAAAAACATTTGCATTCAGAAAGGTTTGTGGCTTTCCGAGAAAGCCTGCATAGTTTCTCCTACTAAGTGTGGTTGGTCTCCTGACTGAATTGGAGTGTCCCTAGCACAGAATTCCTCCCTTTTATTCTTACTTTTGGACTGTCATGTCCTGAAATTATTTAACATGGTGCACTTGATAGAAACCCTCCCAAACACAGGCTTATGCCACTAGGATACTACTAAGAAGGTTTTTGGGGTTTTTTTTTAAGTCAGCTTATTTTAAGCAAACAAAAATTGGGCTTGATTCATGCATTATGAATCCCCACTGGGTTATGCTGTTTTCATGACTAATTTCTCTCTCTAACCACAGCTTTACAGCCTATGACCTTACAAAAGCAAGCTGGCTGTAAGAAAACATGGGCTTGTTGTGCTGGCTATGCCTTTGCTCATGTTCCAGGTCCCCTGTGGCTTGTTAACTCTCCACACACATACTACTTCAATTGCCTCCAGGCCAACTGCTGCTGTTGAATTGCCAGGGATCATGAAAGTACCATGTCTCTACTGGACACTTCAGATTAAATATTAAAAAAAATCATTCTAATTTATGTTAAAATCAATCTAGATTCTTCTCAATGTCACTGTATGAAACAGCATAAAGGAAAACAAAATATTATTTTCAGTCTTTTGTAGTCTTATATGCAATCTGCAAATCTACTGCAAATTATATCGCTTTGATATTAAGTTATACTAATGACAGGGAATAGATGCCACAATGAGAGACCCAACAGAAAAGAACTGGTATTATATGACCAATTAGCACCTTATCAAGTAAAAGTTGCTAAATATGTATTCACATTCAATTATAACAAAAAGTACTTTTGCTGACACCTCACTGGAAAATATTAACTATATTGTCAGGTCCAACGAATCCTGTGTGATAGCTGACTTCAAGAGAAAAATGCCAGATTACCATTCAAACATAAGCAATAACATTTTTGATAAAGCTTCCTCTAATCCTAAATTTGACTTCCTCATCCTGCACAGTTACAGAACTGTGAGTCGCAACTTTATAATAAAACAGAAGCGCCTGATCTGAAAGAAGTATGTGAGAGTAGTTGTGTGGTGGAGGCAAGCTCTTGTTACATAAGCATACATATGTAGACATACATAAATATGTCTATAAAATATATATATATATGTATATATAGATATATACACATATATGTATTTTTTCTGTTTGTGGTCGGTGTCTGAATGCACCACTGTATGGAATGGGCTAGGCAGTGTGAGTTCTTATTTCATTTATCAAAGTCATGAAATCTTGAGTTCAATATTTCTTAGACTCGTGTATTTCTGGAAAGAAGATCTAAATGATGAGGAAATAGCATGAGCAATTTAGTAGTTGAAGCCTTTGTGAACTCATGTTGCATCTCTGACCTACAACGATCTTGGGGCATGACATATTTTAAGTAAGTCATCAAACTGAAATCAAGCACCTTTGATCATTAAAAAAACACATTGCACTGCTTGCAGGAGTACACAACATGTTAAAGTTGGCTTCTGCACAAACTTTAAATGGGGCAATTTAAAACTGGGTAATTCAGATGGGGTCATATTCCTTATTATTTCTGTATACACAGGCTTGTTAAAGGAAATTTTTCTTCACTTCTCTCTTCTGTAACATGTACTACAGCTGGCAGGAACTTAGTATCTTCTCCCATATTCCCACAATACATTAAACACATGCATATTTGCACTCAATTTTTGTGGAAGGCCTTTGAAGTGAGATTAAAATCCTTTTTTATGTAGTACACAAATTTACACATTGATTTTCTAAGGACATTAGTAAGATGCATTGAAAACAACTGTTTAATTAAAAAAAAAACCTCTCAGGTTCAGGTAGCCTATATTAGATGTTCAGAATAACATCTCATCTCAGTAGGATTAATTTGGGCATAAAATTTATTCAGTATGGATTTCTATTCTGTCTTCTGGTTGTGTAGAGTGAATCAATGCTTATATCTCTTTTATATATATATATATATATATATCTGATTTTTGAGTTTAAGATTCTCAGTAAGGAGATTTCAGCAGAATACTGACTCTGTTATAATTAGAAAATTGCAAAAAACACTCCAACATGCTAAGAGATGTGGGCTATCGTCTTTAAGATGCAGAGTACCTGAACAAAATCTTTAAAGTCCGACCCTTCCTTCATAATTCAGAATTGCTCTGAGGTCTTTTCTCAGAGGTATCTCTTTCCAGACACCTGAAGAAGGAAGTACCATTTGTGTGTCTTGGTGAAATGGGTTACCCCCTTGGGTGGAGAGGGGTCTAGATGTTTCCTCCTCCAGGGACCCATTCTGGAAAAATCTTAATATCTGGAACCATACCTAAGGCCTGTCCCATCCAATGGCTGTACCTCTGGGGAGGAGAAACAGAATCATGTCTCAAAATGAGAATATCAGCCCCTTTCACTAAGTATC
Organism: Euphonia xanthogaster; assembly: GCA_034509185.1. Taxonomy (NCBI): domain Eukaryota; kingdom Metazoa; phylum Chordata; class Aves; order Passeriformes; family Fringillidae; genus Euphonia; species Euphonia xanthogaster. Next base: position 9,885,154 of record JAYDZK010000056.1, on the reverse strand, counting down.
ACTAAAAGTGCAAAGTCTACCTTGTATATTTCTGGTGCTTTTATTCCCTGTAAATCTCAATACAGATGGAATCTAGGGGTTCTGAATCTTTCTGATATTCCAAGTGATAGACTTAAGTGTTTTCTCACTCATTGTGTCATATGCTACAAAAATAGTATATGTGACACTTCATTAGTTGATGCATATTTAAAGAAATAAACATTCTTACTGAGAATTCTGTGGCTTAACTTCTCACTCTGGCATACAAAATGAAAGGCATATTTGTGACACACTTGGTTGTTAATAAAAATGACTGATGACTAAAAGGAAAGTCCAAGTTTAAACCAGTAACTATTTCAGTATTTATTAGCTCAGGATGAATAAGTGAAGCAATTATTAAGATTTCCAGCAAACAAGCAAAATGTTAATTGTGTCACTCAGACACTGAGCGATTTGTTACAAGCATCTGTATTGAATTAGAGAAACATATTGAGTTTTAACACTATGAATATTAAATGTTATCTTCCTGGCCATTGAAATATTACACTTTTCCAGTTTGAGCTCAAGCAAGCCTTCATTAAATTTCACTGCAGGGAGTGATTCTCCAATCACTCATCAAGACAGGACCTTCTAATGTCTGAGTACTAATTTTAGGTGCAACTGTAGTTTTAGCTTTTTTAATCCATACATGGCTTAATTCCTTTAATGCAATAAGTGTAACTGTTAGATGTGAGGAAAATTATGTTAACACTATAATGTAAAAATGATATTTTCTTGATAGCACACATAGCATGTGCCAAATTGATAGAACTAGTGAGATTATAAAATGGCCATGCTTAGTAGCACTGCAGTAATTAAATTCCCCATTTAATTCCCTAATTTGCCAGACTGAATGCTAGGACATCCTTTTTTTTGTTTTCTAGTATGGTTTGGTGGCTTTTTTGTTTGGGTTTGTTTTTTTGTTGTTTTGTTTGTTTGTTTGTTTGTTTTGCTTAGCATTAAGCAAAATATGTCAGTGACCCTGATAACATATGCTGAGCAGTTGCACCTAATACAGAAAAAAAGAAGAGGAGACAGGTAAAAGACAGAGGTAGAACATGGCTGGTAGGTGGATAGGGAAATGCAAACTAATGAAACACTAAGAGTAGGGAACAAGTTGATAGGTTGGACTCAAAGATTAAAATTATGACCTGAAAAATGTAAAACAAAAGGTGAAATTTTTGAACATGTTTTGGGCTGTGTAAATATTTTCCTAGGCAAGTATTAGAGCCCTGGTTGTTGCTAACTAGGAAAAAATATATAAGAAAAATTTTCATAAGAAATAACACGTCTTAGCAGAGATGTGCCTTGAATCATCTGATATCTTTGAATACAACTGCTAGAACTAAGATGTTTATTTCTCAGAAATCATCTTCCATTGCAATTAAGCACTACCTTTACACTGAAGATAACCAGAATTCATTCACAAAATACATTTCTTCCCCAAAAATCTAAAATTAATTGGATTGGTTTAGGTTTAGTTTGTTTTTTCTAGAGGGATTTTTTTTTTTATGATTAAAAATGTTTTGGGGTTTTTTTAGAAGTATCTTCTTAGAAAAGTCTGACAATATTGATCAACATGTTAAAATGAGAACGGAAGGCATTCCTTTTTACTTTTGAGAAAGTTATAGTAGGCTTGTGGGCAATCTTCACAGAGAAAATGAAGCTCAATTTACTGCATAAAGTCTGTCTTAGGAAACACCTTTTTCAGTCTATTTGTTAGGTTCATTTTTCATCTAGAAAATAAGTACATTCAGGCATAGATCATCTGCCTCATCTCATCATGCTTATGATGCAGTATTGCAGTAAGGAGTAATTTTAAAGGACATCTCCTATTTTAAGACAGCTGTAATATTTCCTGTGATCTGGATTTTACTTTTTACAGAGAATTCAGATATTAGCAACACTGAAGACATAAGACCCTTAGGGCATTTTCTAATATTTGTGGTTCTTTACCCACTATCTATGGTGTCTGAATCTATTTACACCACACCATATCTCACTGTCACTCAACAGGTAGAAGGATGTACTCTTATCTCTGTAGCCTTCTGCTTAGTATGAGATATGGCTGAAAAGCAAACAAGATGTAATGTTAGAAAATCAAAGAAAACCAAAGGTCAAGACTGCAGAGAGAGAAGTCTATTGCCTCTATATAAACAGATGGATCTACACCAAAATGTGTCACTCAGGGTCACCCACAACAACAAAAGTCTGGTGGGTACTGTTCAACAACAACTAACTTGGAGAATATTGCAAGACTGGTCAAGTATATGGAAACTGCTTTGAATAATATAATTTCATGGTATTAGTTTTTTTAACCCTTAAAAAATAAGGAAAATAAAAGAAAAGTGAAGAAAATTACTACTTGAGAGAAACAATTATGCCAACCTATAACCATATACATACATAAAACATACTGTCAAATTAAACCAGTTATGCCCTTTGCACCTGCAGCAATCAGTCCAAGAAAGGTAAGCTTTTGGAGCGGAGTTACTCTGAGTTTTATCCTTACTGATAATTCCTATAAATCATTGATCTGAGTGAGAAAGAAAAAATGTCACTCCTAAATCATAGCTCATTGTCCTGAAAGATATAATATATTTTGGACGTGTAATAGATGATGTGCATTCCATATCAGGGGCTTTAAAAAAAAACAAAAAACCTAACAAAGCCACAAGTGAGTTGCATATAATACCTATTTCTCATGCATAGCTAATGCCATTTTGGAGTCTTCTGCTGGGGCAGCTGCTGAGACAGCTGGTTCCTTCCCCTTCCGATGATAATAGCTCACTCACACTTTGGGATTGTCAAACCTTTGCAGATAGGACACCCAATTTAAGCTGCTCTGCTCCTGTTATCCTTCTCTCATTGCTCCCAATGACAGGGCCTGCCCTGACCCCTATTTTAGCTTTGCTAACAGGTGTTATTCCTTCAGTTTATTCTTTAGTATATGTATAGTAATATGGCCAACAGTCTGAGGCTTATGCAGTAACCTTCAACTTATGAGAAACTAACAAACAGCCTCTCCTGTTCTCTATCTGTAGAAATATCTAAAACCAAAATTTTCAGCCTTCTGGACCTTTTTTGTTTTCATTTTTTGTCATACCAATGATAGAAACTATTGCTCAGTTCATGTTGGCCACCACCCAGGCATAACCTGCAGTTATGTGATTTAGATCCATCTGCTATTCCAGTGTAAAAATGTTTTCAATTCTATCTATGATCATTGTGATAACAGCCAGTCTCCCACAATAAAACAATATATGTAAAATAAGCATGTCTCAGGATGCCCCACTGGCCCCTTATTTCGCCTCCCTGATTTTGAATCTGAGATTTACTTCCAAATTTTAGTCATGTAATTCTGTAATTATCAAGTTTCTGCCAATGTGTGCATGTGTTAGTAAAACGTCACAATAGACTGAGGAAATATTTCAAAATCATAATTAACCATTTTATTACCCATCATATGTTATCAATTTCACTGCTACTACACTATAGCCTGACTGAATAACCATATTCAAAGATTTTTGTGTTTTAAAGATCCATAGCTAGGAATTATAATTAAATTATGGTTAAAAATATAAAATAAAAAATTTATATTTACTAGATGTTTAATATAGCACTTAGGTTTCTTTTAGAGACATATGTTCATTAGATCAAAATTGCTATTCTCTTTCTCCACTCTGATCCATTTTAATTTTCATCCTCTGGTAACCTAATTTAGAAATATAACCTCACAAAAACTTAGAAACAAACTTCAAAGAAAAAGGAAGACTGCTAAAAGCGAGTTTTACAATGTTACGAGCATCTGGATTTCCATGTTATAGAAACAGATGGGATATTGATCAGCATTTTTTTCAGAGTGGGCAGCACCTGCAGCCTACAGGGGATAGATAATACACTCCTGCTCCTGTGGGAGATATCCTGTAGACTGTTACCAATCTCAAGGTGTAATTTAGTAATCTCTATCAAAAGAAAGGTTGATTTTTTTTTTTTTTATATTTTGGAAATTAATCCAGTCACAGATGGGCCTGATCCAACAGCGGTAGAAATCAGTTGGAAGGCTCTCACTGATGTCAGTAAACTTTGTACTTGGCAATAATTAGAATATTGTGCATCTTTCCATGAAACAAGGCAGTAGTACAATGAAAGGGTGGAAAGTTAATCATACACTTGAAATTGTAGCGTGTGGCTGAATACTGTGTTGCACCCTCAGCAAAATCCTGAGATGCTTCACCTTAATTAATTATTTTCCACCGTGTTGCTTCAATATTTTGCAAAGACCATTTTGTATTTTGTTTTCAAAGACTACCTAACTTGAAAGAGGACTATCGTAAACAGCAACACAAATAAATATAAACACAGGAATAGTGGTATTTTGAGTCTGCTATAGCCAGTCCTTGTGTGTGATTGTGTTATTTATTCATTTGTATAATTGTTTATTTTATCCAACTATGATTTCATGAGCTGTGTATATGAGCTCTATAAGCAGGTAAGCCATGTATAACTGTCTAATATCTTCCTGCCTGTCTGGAGTAAATTACTGGACAGGAACACTGAATACTGTATGTTATGACCCTTGAAATTTGAATCTCTGGCAGTATACTTTATATTCTCTCCAGAGCATTCATAGAGACATGTACATACAGTTCTTGCTGTATGTACTGTACATTACTCAGGCAAGATACTCCATATCGCAAAAAGTGAAAGATATAAAGTGAAGCCAGTGCAAAATGTACTCAATATTGCTATCAATGGGCCCAATAAATGGGTTTAAAAATGCCATGTTTAAGCAAATAGTAAAGCATAAGTGAAATAGCCATGTGTGTGAAGGGCAGCGACTGAAGGCACTTGGAGCTGTAGGGTAGAGGAAGGCTTAAAAGCTGAGAGGACCAGGTTCAACATGGAGTAAAAGCAATTACACTGACTTAATCAATTGCAAACTGATGGTGAATTCAGGAAAGCCTCCAATAATTTTCTGAAAAGGGGGATAGCTATACCCTTTACCTCTCAGCAACAACTACATGCTTAGAATTAATATTCTGGAGTGATCATTACTTAATGTGCAGGAAAAGTTGAAGTGCACAACATTCCACAAAGGTGAGTAACATCAATTTTCACAGCTGATTTGTTATTTCAAATGAAGGTCACTCAAATTACATGACTGGGCCCATTGTAAAGCCTAAAAGGGCGGTAGAGGTAGAAACAAAATTTAGAGGTTCTAGTTCACAAATTTAAAGCAGATTAATGAATTGTATTACAAGGCAAATCTTAGTTACTCAAACCTTTGCTAACATTCACAGTGGGAATACTTGACCCTGCTGTAAACAAGAAACACATTCCTGCCCGTTCTGCCATGCAGCCAATGGTACTTTAACACAAGAACTCCCCCAATTTTTCCTCCCTGCATGGGAGGAAAAGCCTATCCATCCAGGAGTTCACTTAATGACAAGCTGAGTGCCAAGGTGTGTTTTTCAGGGTAGCACTATATATGTAAGGGGTCAGGAGAGAGCAGCTATGTGCTTTGGCTTCCCTCTCAGAAGGCTGGCCAGCTGTCTCCCAGCATAATGTGCACACTGAGGCAGCTGGACAAAGTATTTCATAAACATATGGGAAGAACACATGTGTTGTTACAGGTCACTTGGTAACTCACGCTGTGGAACGCCTTTCAATTCCCGCATGAGGACTCGTGCCCTGGAGACAAATCTGTGGTGGCTTCTCCCCTGGGAAATTACCTGATAGGCAAGGCTTCAGCTATGCCTTAATTCAATATTTTTAGCAGTATGTTGAGGAAGTGGATAAGTCTGGCAGAAAAAAGTTATCAAACAAAAGAACTGGGTGACAGATGTAACAAGAGATGAATGAATAGCTTTGGCCTCCAAGCTGTACTTCTGGAAAATAAACTTTGGATGTAAAGTGTTTTTGCTTTCTTTTTTAACGCAGTTTTATTCAGTTTGAAAATTCTTCTACACTGGAATTCAACTGGCATTTTAGAAAATACTGTAGCCAAATAAATTTCTGCAATTCTATTCATTGAAATTTTTTTTTTTTTTTTAATTCTGGCCAAATAGTAAGAACATAATTTCCTTATATTCCTTTTTAAAGTATGCCACTAGTTTCCCTCTAACAACCTACTACTCATACAAATGTGATACCATGTAATGGCATGGTGTCCTTTTTTTAACAAATTTTTGGAATGGAAAGATTAGTTCACAGAGAATGAATACCTGATATTTTGTCTGAGTCATGCTGTTTATTCTCTCTTGTTTCAGGAAGAGTCTGAAGCAGGTTGAGAAACAATCAGTATCCCACAAACACACAAAAAATGCTTGGAAGATCTCAACTGCTCAGAGATCATAACCGCACACTTCATGTACAATAAAGTGCATGTGAGTTATTTTATTTCATGCAATCTAAAAAATACTGAACATATTGCTCTGAAAAGGAATGGGGATGCCTGTGTAAGAAAAAATTAAAAATGAGGCATTATAAATTGCCACTGCCTTTAATGTGGGCTTTCTCTAATTAATGTGCAGAAAGCAATATATTTATTATTTTATTTTCTAATTTCTGTTTTCTAATGCATATTTTTATTTCAGATTTTTTCCCAGACACTTTTTCCCAGAGATTGTTAGTATGCCTGTATTGAGTAGGTGGCAAGATAATTTTCTGCCTTGAGAATACTTAATTTACAGTAATTGTTTTTGTTTGGTTCCTTGTTTGCTTGGTTTTTTTTTTCTTTCTTGGTCGTTGATTCTGTCAGTTCTTTATCCTGAACTCAGCTTTTTATAATATTGTGCATTTCTAATTTTACAACTGCTTATTATTTCCATTAGTGTACTGTAAATTTTTAGAGAAATAAACAATACATACTGAAATAAATCTGTTCCCAACTCTGTAACTTCTCATGCATACATTTTCCCTTGTATGTGCAAGTCATTACAATAAGCTCAGAAATATTTTTCATAAACCTAATTAAATATAGGAGTAGTTGAAAGATTAGTACCTTCCCCAGAATTCCTCATGTCTGACAAATTTGGGTGCAATTGTTTTCTTTGGGAAGAAGAGGGTTTTGTTAACATTCCATTTGGCTGAAGAAGTTAGAAAGAAATCCAAAGAATAATCTGAGAGGAGCAGACAGGTGAGGTAATGCATCTGCAGGGAACGAGTGCATTTCAGGCAATGTGACCCCAGGTTCAGCTTCACAAGATCAATGTCTAGAAAGCCCTAACAAGTCATGAAACTTTTTTATGTTGATGTTTGTAAATTGGGGGTAACCACTCCTTGCCTGCTGTCTGACATAGGAGCTGTGTTTCCTGCCCCATCCCTTTCTCTTTTTTAGGCTGCTGATAATGGAAGCTCTGTTGGTTGCTAACACAATACCCCAGCACACCGAGAGCCTTGTGCTGTCCACTGACAGCCAATATGAGCCTAATAACTTTTTAATGGCTAAACACACATGCAAACAGCAGGTTCCCTGGTCTTGGATAATTATATTTCACAGCCAGATCTAGATCCCGACTCTTTTTTTCAGGTTACCACCTCAGTGAGTAACTGGCTTTCAGTAGTGTATTCAGTGAGAGGAGCTTTAGGAAAGAAAAGAGACTTGAAAAAATGTTTACAGAACTTTTTCTATGGCTGGCATCAGGCATTCAGTTGTCAGTGATATATATTTGTTTGCTATTGCCTTTCAGAAAAATCCCTTAAAATTAAAAAATGCAACCTTTGACTTACAAATGAGATGAGAAAAATAAAAAGGCAAATAAGAGAACAGCTAAGCCAGTGTTCAAATAATGAACTATATAAACCCTTTAGTTAAAATGAGGACATATAATTGGAATCATTTTCATTGGTTTCAGATCAAGACTGAATCAATAAATCCTTCCTTTTAAGTCAAAAGTTTTGTACCATATCCAAGCTTTTCATCTTCAGTTTTGATTCATTAAAAACAGAAATGAGGCTACAAACATCCTTGAAATAAAGAAACCAATAATTGGATTTTTTTCTCTTTTTCAATGAATTCTGGAGTATTGCCTTCACCATATATTTGAAAGGTCTGCAAACATAACACATAAAAATGACAGCTTATTTTTAAATGCCTTAAATTTTTGTTGTTTTTGTTGTCCTTAGTATTATTTATAAGCACATACAGTCAGAATCTCTGTCCCCAAGATACATGTGACTTTGTTTCACCAAAGTAAATAAAAAAAATCTGCAATTAGTTGTAAGAACCAGTACTGTTTTCTAGGACTGTTCTATGGCTTCCAGTCAAAGAAATTCCATATCCAATTAAAGTTACATCTTCTTTTAATATGAGTTCAAAGATAATAAAATCGCCAAAACCAAAACAAAAATCCAACAAAACAACAGAAAAAAAGAAAGAAAAATTAAAACTACCATGAGAAAAAGAAAAAAAAACCACCTTTCTGCTCAAAAATGCAATGAAAATTATCTCCAGTTGTATATTGAAATTAAGAATGCTGAAGTTCTCCTGTGACTGCTGTCAGTTTAACAGTGGAGTATCTGCACTTATTTAAACATTTCTTATGTTAGACCAAATCAAAAGTCCACAAAACCAAGCAGAAATGTGTTTTCTGTTCAATTTGTTTTGAACTATGCCAATGTAATTAAAGAAAGAAAAGGTCTAAAACCTCATCAACAAGAATTTCTTTGTTAAACTTCATTAAAGGTATGTTCAGTTTCTATTTACCTCCTCCTCCCAAAGTTTCGGTGCTTAGTTTGAAGGAAGGTCATGAAATTCCTTCTATGATAAATGTTAATTATTAGCTGGCAGAAGCTTTACCTGTCCATATCTGAAAAATAGTTGAAATATTTGCAGTACATTTCAATTACAAGATAAGGTGGACTTCACATTACTCACATTTTCTTTTATTTAAATTTTCTGAAGCATTCTATGAGAGTTTTGCTGAATTTTTTGAGCTTTTGTGCGGTTACTATTAGTTTCTCCAAGATTTCTGAAAAAATACACAAAGACATCTGATGATATCTGTAAAACCTGTATTTTTCTGAAGCATAAAATAAGTGTGAATGGAGAATTATAGAGAAAGAAGGAGGCATCATTCAGTCTTAGCTTCATTATGCTTTCATTCCTGAACCTGGGAAACATTTATTCTAATAAATGAAATTTTCTGTCTCATTTTTTGTCATTAGTGAGTAATGAATATTCCCAGAAACCCCAAAAGTTATTTGTGTTTCCTGAAACCATTAGAATATTTGAAATTAAACCTTTATTGGCGTGTGGATGATGGATTAGTCATGTGCCACTTAGGAACAACAAGTGTTATAAATTTATTCCATTGCACATGGCAGAGGAGCACACAGACTTTCTGGATGAAGTACCATGTTTGACTTGATCTCTGTTTAAAAAAAAAACCAACAGCATGTGTAGATGAAAAAAGTAATGAAATGTTTATAGGAATTTTGAAATATGGACAGCAGACTGCAGTGTTTCCTCAATTGTTGTGCCCCTTGCTAGAAGGCAGCAAAGTCATCAACCAGATCTAACTAAAGTTACCTCCATAGCACTGTCAGGACTCACCTTGCAAAAATAGCATTGCTAATGTAACTGTTCCAAATACTTGTTGTCTACGTGTATCTTTAAAGAAGGAAGTGCCCTTTTTGGATGAAGGGAAGTGGATTTTTTTTAATCTTCTGTGAAAACTTAAAACTAAATTGAAGTCTCAACAATCCTTGTATAACTCTCTCCATTCACATTTTGCTCAGTTGCTGATGACACAGTCATCATCTTTTCTCTTGCTTTCTTTTCCTTAAACATTTCCTTTGAGTGTTTTTTTATGCTTTTGTATTGTTATGCAACCAAAATGGCTACATACCTCTGTCCATTGCAACTAAATTGTTCTAAAATATACCCCATATATATATATATATATCTGTACATATGTATAAACACACACATACATATATATATACACACACACACACAGATATAAACAGCAGTAATTCAGAGTTTTTTCACTCTAATCCATCCCAAGGGATCTATTAAAAAGAACCTGAGTTACCCTTGCCTTCAGGGGTGGGTCATAGCAACTATTCCATCAGTAAAAATATTCATTTTAGTCATTAAATGGTTGGGATCAGAAAGAAAGAAGTATATATGACATATCTTTAGGCACTTAATGTAATTCAGTTATATTTCAGTTGCAATATGAAGTGGTGTAATTATGTTCCTACAACCATTAAGGGATAACTCCCCAGGTGGACACTTTGTCCAAACCATTTTTTTTCCCTAATAATTACACAGCATCCAAAGAAATAATTATGCTGGAGGAGAGAAATTACTGTATCATGGCAATAATTATGTTGAAACATGAGAGAATTACACCAGTACAGCAGAAAAAAGGTAGTTGAATAATTCTCCTGGGTGATGGGCCTAAATAGACAATTCTGGGAATCTGGCAGGTCTGTCTTCAACAGGATACTGTTTCTGGTAGGAATTCAGCTTGTGGAGCTTATGGGCTGGTGATTTCCCTTTCCTCTGTACCATGGTCAGATACTTCAGACACCTGGAAAGAAAATTTCAAGGCTAGAAAGTTGTTCAAGGAAATAGAACAATGGAACACTGTGGAATACTATATTCATCAATATGTCTTTTCAAGCATTTATCCTTTACCTCTGTATCCCACAGAAAATCTGAGTGGGCATTGCTGTCATCTTCAGGTCATCTCAGGTTTTAGGCAATATTTACCTAACAAAGGTCATACAGAACCACAAAATCACAGAGTTGTTGAGGTTGAAAGGTACCTCTGGATTTGATTTGTTTCAGTCTCCCTGCCTAATCAGGATCACCTAAAGCAGGTTGCCCAGGACTGTGAGCAAGCAGCTTCGGGATCCCTCCAAGCATGGAGGCTGCACACCCTGCCTGGGCAATCTGTGCTGGTGCTGTCACCCTCACAGCACAAAGGTGATGTTCCCTGATGCTCAGAAAGAACCTCTGTTGCTTTGTTTTTCTCAGGTTTTTTAAGCCTTCTGATGTTTACATTCTTGTAACAAATTTTCTTACGTACTTTATGTAAATAACATTGTTTTGCATTCTTTTATAGAAGAAGAGAAATTTAATAGATTGTTAGTTTGTCCAGTGTCATTAAAAAGGTAGCACTGTCATCCTCCAATCCACTGTCACTTTTAAAAATATATAAATGTTGGAGTCTGAAATTAAAAGCTCTCTTTTTTACCTTGGAAACTCCAGTATCCACCTAATTTTATTTCATGTCCTAGAACGACAAACCTCCTGTGTTTCCCTTTGTGCCTATTGACTCTGGTCCTGTCCCAGGGCACCATGGAAAGAGCTTAGCTCCATCTTCTCTGCATCCTCCCTCCCCCTGAGCCATCTTGTCTCTGGGCTATACAGTCCCAGTTCTCTCAGGCTTTCCTCTGAGGAGAGATGCTCCTGTCCATCATTTCTTTGGCCTTTATTGGACTTTCTCCAGCATGTCTGCATTTCTCATGAGCTGGGGAACTCCAGATGTGTGTCACCAGTGCTGAGCTGAGGGACAGGATCACTTGCTTGTTGCTGTCATCCTGTAGGAGAGTAAATATTTACTTTAAAATGGATTTCAATCATTATTCTTAGGACCAGACATGCACAGCAGCCTCAAACCTGCACAGCATTAGATGTGGACAGTTTTTCATACTACAAAGAACGGATATAGCCAATAACACCTTATTTAGGATTTTTATTGTAAACACATATGGCTAATTAGATTTCACACACATTGCTCATTCTCTTTTTATCATTGAATGAATGTTGAACAGTTAGCCAATATCTTGTTTTGATTTGTTAAATTTGAAAGACCGCAGATTTCATGATAAATATAAAGACTGTTACAGTAAAATAGGCAAAAAAAGATGTGAAGCACATCCATCCTAGATTTAAGAAGTTACCATATTTTCAAACATATCACTTTGAAAGCTAAATGTTGCTTGATCTCCATGGTGAGTTTAAATGAAATTCAATGCATTTGAAGTTGCATCTTTTTTGCATGTGTAAAATGTTAACTCAAAAGGCACTGGAATGAACACCATCAACAGAACTAAAATTCACCTGCAGGATTATTTAAAAAGTCAAATGTTGGTTGAGTTGCAAATTGAGAAAAGATGTATTTTGATTTATCTTTGCCTTTTTTGATTTACTTTTAGCAAGGAGAATTAATAGGACATTAATACTTTAGAGACAATATTTAATGCTACTGAATCCAGATACCAGTTATAATAATTGAAAGAAAAGGACATGAGAAGCAAATATTTACAGGGAAAAAAACTTGGTTTTTATGACATAACATTGTTGGCACATAGGTGGACATTTTTCCTGAAAGGTTTTACCCAAAAAACCTTTACTTCATGAGTTCAAAAACTCTATATGTCATAAATGTGCTAAATATAAATCTGCTACTAGCCCTCCAATCCCATTCAAGTAATTAAACTTGCTATCCTATCCATCACTTTTTATCCCTCCCTAGTAGTACAAAGCTTTATCACAAAACATACCCTGAAAGATTAGTCATTGCACGTCGCTTAAAGTTTCAGAGTACTCAGAAGACTGAAAGATTAAACTTTTTTCATTAAAAGTTACCTAACCACAGACTTTTAGTGGCCCATTTTTAAAAGTAGATTCCTTAGAGTCTCTGGAAGAAACACAGGTTGCTTGTGTTCCTTAGTTTGTAATGCTCACAGACCTATTTTATGATCTTTTTCCCTGAAATACTTTAAAATAGTTTTTGCATGTGATTTCTCCTAAACCAGCAAAATAATAATGAGAATCTCTTACAGAACCCAAGATTTATTCTATCATTGTTATGCATGCTGGCATCTTGAACACATTTCTGGGTAAACCAACTCCTTATAAAGAAAAAGAAGAAAAATACGTTGGAGTGAAATGACAAGGGGAACAGGGTTATCTCTCTCAAGCAAGCAATCACAGATCTCCTTTCACCATGTTCTTCTGGGCTGATTTATGATCTCTGTGCAGAGCCCGTAGCAAACAGTTACAGTAACACAGTGCACTCCCCAGAGGCAGCCCTGGTGAACCCTGCAGCCCCTCACAAGGACTGTTTTCTGAGGTTCTGTACAGTTGATATCAGAATAAATACATCTGGCATAGATTTAGACCAACTTTATTTCCAGCGGAGCTGTCCAACTGTTCAAGACTTATTGAAAATCATTCTTATCCTTGAGATAACAGTGATCTATTTATCATTTTCTAATAGATAGAGACCCATGAAAGGGATTATGATTCTGTGAAAATTAGAAGGAAAGGAAAACAAGAAAAAAATAAATGAAATCCTCAAAGTAAATGGCAAGCTGAGAATGTAAACTAAAATATTGTTTATAAACTTTCTCTAAGAGTTGTTCACTATTTTCCATAAGTGTATTTTGTTTGAGATGGCTTTAACTTTAATAAAATGAAAAAAAACTTGGTAAGCCCTGATGTGTTATGTTCCTTACCAGCTAAAAAGAAGGATAAAATCCTCCTGCTGTCCTCCCTGAGAGCAGATGGCAGCACAGCAAAACACCAAAGTTCAAAGAAGTAAATCAGCTGTACTTGGTATAAGGCTGCTGTTAGAACACTGACCACTACCACACTCTGGCATTACCAAGAACTCTCCTTATTCATTCTTCAGTGTGCCTTCCTAAAACCAGTGAGCAGTTTACACCATCTCCTCCATGGTGTATAACTTCTTTCTCCTGCTGAATTTCCTTGCTTTATTCACAAATTTATTCATGGGAAGAGGAGAAAGATAACATAACCAATAGAGTCACCATTGATGTGTAAAGTTAAGGCAAGAATAGACAAACCTGCTGCGTGGGAAGGAAGTAGAAGGAGCTGCTTGAAATTGTTGTATCTCAATATCTGCACATCCACCAGCTCTTGCACTGTGTATTGTGCCTTCCTACCATATGCTACCTAGCCAAATTAAAGAGTAGGCTTGTCTGTTCTTTATATTTCTGTATGACAAAGAAATTGCTTGTTTCAATCTGAAAGATTTAATTTTTTGGTCCATCGAGTATTATTCAAAAGTTCACATTTTTCCATGTCAATTTGATTGAATGATTTTATAAAATGAAAAAAAAAAAACTTCTTGGATAGATAGACTGTTAAATACCCATTAAAAATATTTCCTACTAAAAAAAAAAAAAAAAAAGAAAATTGCTTTCTAAAGTCAAATATTTCCTTTTAGAACTCTGGAATTAATGTACATTTCATGTGAGCTTTACATCAGTGAGAGATCAAAAAATAAATCTATGACTGGCATTTACAAAAAAATCAGAGAAATTGTTACGTTCACTTTCTTGAAAAACAGTGTAAAAAATTGTATTTAAAAAAAAAAGGAGATAAAAAGAGAAAAAAAAAAGGAAAAATCCACTACTTCATAGAATCATAGAGTCATTTAGTTTGGGAAAGATCTTTAAGATCATTGAGCCAACTGTTAATCCAGCACTTCCAGGTGCAGCACTGCATTGTGCCCCTGAGCAGCCTGTTCCAGTGCTTGGCACCCCTTGAGATGAAGAAATTTTATCCTAATATCCAACCTTAGCCTGCCCAGGTGAAATCAACCGGGGGCCATTAACTTTTGTTGTATTTCCTGTTACCTGGGAGGAGAGACTGACCCTCACCTGGCCAGAACCTCCTTTCAGGTATCTGATGAGAGCAATAGGGGATCCCCCGAGCCTGCTTTGCTCCAGGCTAAACAATCCCAAGTCCTTCTCTGTAAGACTTGTGCTCCAGAGCCTCTACCAACTTTTTTGTTCTTCTTTGGACACGCTCCAGCACCTCAAGTATTTCTTGTAAACTTATTTCTGTTTAATTGTGTTGCTACAACTTTTAAAGAAAAAGCAGAGGAATGTATATTAGACATTATGTTAATATCCCTTGGTGGAGAGGTTCCAGAAGAACAACATCCTGTCCATACTTTATGGGGCAAACATTACAATTTATGAGCCCTCAAACTTTTATTTTTCTAATTTAAACTCATATTGTCATCCATCCTTGAAAATAAATTTGAGTTTTATTGACTGTGTTGACTACACTACTTAAAAAGTATGTCCTTTTAAACACTTGTATCTATTTAAAATTTAAAACCAAAAAGAACAAGTCATTAGAAACAGATTGAGAGTAGAGAGTAAAGATGGGAGATAGCCAGAAATTAGAGCCCCTGACCTGATATACAGCTGATTACAGTCAGCACCTCTGGAGCTAGTCATAAAAATATTAATTCAAAAGATTTTTTCCTGTGTATTAAATAACATCAGAAATCAGAAGTCTTTATTTTATGTGGGATGGTTATTTTGAATTCTAATACAGCTCAGCTATGAAAACATCACCTGTTTCTTTTTAAAACTAAAAATGGCCTGGATCTCAGGGTGGGATCCTGAATTGTGCAGAAAGTCATGAGCAGGCAGGAGGAGAGATAGGAAAAAAAATTGAGGTCATCATTTTGATTATTAATATCTTTTTGCATAGACCTAAACTCAAATGTCCCAAAGAGTAAGAACAAGAGGAATACACTTGGATAAAGGGGGAATATCAGTAGAAAGGTGGGGAAAACATCTTGCTTCCCATCAATTTTAGTAAAAGCTTTGATGTTAATAAATTCTTCTTTATTTGTAAAGCATACATAAATATATCCTTGCTCTGTCTGGCTTACACTGCACCTTATAGGAGTTCACTTTGCACCATAAACCAGGATCCTGAATCATACACTTGCTGTGTTTCTGGAAACTCCTTTCATAGATATCACAGGAAATCGTCTGACCAAAGGCAGGCACCTGAGTGTGGTGTCCTGTAGCAATTCTAGGGTGATATTTAATTGTTACTGTTGAGTTAGAGTTAAGTAAATTAATTGTCCCCTGAAATGGTTGGTTTCTGTACAGCAGCTATAGAAAACAAGAACCAAGTTCAGATTTTAATGAGATATAGACATTTTGGGTCAAGGGAGTCAATGATTATCATCCCAAATGTTATTTAAAATTATTTCCTTCATGAAAATTACCTGCTACTTGTTTGATAACTTGATAAATTATATACAAGGAATTCTTTAGGGTGATACTCACCCTAAATTCAAGTTTAGCTTATATTTTAATGCTATATCACTAAGGATAATCATTTTTACAATGGAAGTTACTCTCTTTTCCATTTTGTGAGCATTTCTGAGACCCTTAAAGGGGGATAATTAGAAAAGCAAAGGATATTTTAATTTTGACACCAGACTGTCAAAATTAATTTTCAATTAATTAATTAAAATTTATCTTGAAATAAATTGCAATCAGTCTAAAACTGTGATTGCAGGGAATTTTAAATGGAATCTCTTTAACATTATAATTTATTAAATTTAGCAGGATAAACTTTGTGTTTCTGAATTATAAGTACAGAATTTTTTGTATTTTTGATATTGTAATGCATGCAGTGATACTTCTATGAAAATACCTGTTTACTTCTGCGCTGTAGTGACATTATGCAGAAATGGTGCTCTTATTTATGATGACAAAAATTAACATATATATGTACTTCTATATATATAGAAGTACATTTTTATGATGCAATTATTCTATATAAGATCTGTATTGGTTACAGGAGGCACAGCTGTGGTCTGGAAATAAAGGACAGGGCACATCTTCAAATCATTGTGGAATTTTACTTTGTAAATGCTCCTTGCACTATCAAATAGTCATCTGGGGATCACACAATGTCTGGTGTCCAAAAGATCTGGAATCTCATAATAGAATGAGATTTCTGACTGCTCCAAGTTTTGAAGATTTCTAGTGGTTTCTGGCAATTAATTCCAGTATATTTATTATCAAGAGGCACAGTACTTCACAGGTTTAGATGTAAATTTAATGATGTTTTATGAGGAAAAACTTCAGATGCATTAAGGGGAATATATTCTCTTCCTGTCCTAAAATTTCATCTTTCTATGAAAAAATTGAAAGTGCCAAAAACTTAACCTGACTTTTAAATGTTTAATTGTTTTTAAATGAATTTACAAATTATGGGCTTAAATGTTTGGCTGTTCAGGGAGGGTTTCTTCAACCCACAGTGGACTCTAGATTTTCTTAATGTGTGCTGGGCTGCAGTGTGAATATTTTTGCTGTTAGCAAAGGCCAATTACTACTGTCAGTCCAGAGAAAAAGCTCTTAGCCTTGTTCCTAGGTCCAGCTGTTGCTGTTGGTCACACCCAGACAAGCTCTGGGGGCAGCTGGAGGAGCACGTTTGCCCGAGGAGCTGACCCTTCACTGCCAGATGGATGAGCTCACCCAGCAGCAAGGTCCAGCCTTTCGCCAGCAGCAGGAAAAATTGGGAACACAGACAAAATTTATGGAATGGATCTTGCAAGGCTGAAGCTCAGTTCTGTTCCTAAGGCTTAAGGAAAGGGAGGGGTTTAAAGATGCTGTCAGCAGATTATCCCATCTGAAACATTTGAAGCAATTACACATTTTACCTGCAAGGCTAAGCCTGTTCCTAATTTTTGGGTCCTGGTTTCATGAAGGAAAAAAATTAAAAAGCAGCAATAAATAGCACTTGATTTACAGTTGTTGGTTTTGGTTGTTTACTTATTAATTACTGTCAGAGGTATGCCACATTCCTTTAGTGTACCCAATACCATACTATATTAATTTCAGACAAATTTTGTCTGAAAGTTATAAATGCCTTTATAACTTTCTCTGGGATAAATAGAGGAAGAAACAAACCATTTTAAAGATCTTTATATATTTTTTCTGGTCTATGCTTTTTCTTTGCTTCACAATTTATGACAACTCCTCTGTGGCTCAGAATAAGTTTTGTACTCTTCTAAGAGTAAAAAACAACTAAAAGAGAAACTGTTGTGCTTCAGGAATGTTAATCTGTGCAAGGTCTTAATATCCTTAAACTAAAACCATGTTTTTAGGAGAAGAGTTCTTGTTAAAGTAGGATTTCTCATAAAATGATGTTTTATATAATTTCTATTTATATTTTACTTTGTTGAAATTCACCTCTTAATTGTGACTCTATGAAATACACAGAGCTGTACACTGATACCTATGCATATTTTTTGTGCTGGTTTTTTATGTGAATGTGAAAATGAGGTCTATTACTCGAGCTTGTCAACTTTTCAACATTTTAATTGTAATTTCAAATGTTTGTAAAGCAAAAATGAAAAGCTAGCTGTCTCATTGATTCCTGTTATTGTGGATTAATACCATTGGCAAAATAGAAAAAAAACTTGCTAAGAATGATCACAGTTTCTAATATTTCAGTTACTTAGAGTATTACATTTGGTATCTGCAATTTTTTTTTTTAATATGAAGTCAATAATAAGTTATTGCATAAGTTTTTAATTTTACTCTCATCTCGGAAGGAAGGAAGGAAGGAAGGAAGGAAGGAAGGAAGGAAGGAAGGAAGGAAGGAAGGAAGGAAGGAAGGAAGG
>JAYDZK010000056.1:9815645-9866634 GCA_034509185.1 Euphonia xanthogaster | reverse complement strand
GAAGGAAGGAAGGAAGGAAGGAAGGAAGGAAGGAAGGAAGGAAGGAAGGAAGGAAGGAAGGAAGGAAGGAAATTATACTCTTTGGAAAATAGACTATTACTGTATTTTTTTTTCTGTTTGCCAAAATATCTATTTGGAGCAAGCCATAATGATAGTCCTTTAAATTTTCCTGGAAAAGAAAACTTTGAAAATTTTTTGTCACAGCAACCTCTCTTTTTGACTAATGAAGATATCATCCCTATGAAATCCTATCATAGGGAAAATTAAAGTTCTCTCTTTCTGGTCACTCAGCAAGCAGCTGTGTTTGGATTTACACACTGATTCTGCATGTTGAGAAAACATCTTGGGTTCAAGGACTGGATGTTTCTTTAGCCACTGATCTGTTTCCAGAACACAAATCCCTCCAGTCCAGCTGACTTATGCTTCCAGGGTGTCCACATCTTCCAAACCTCTGCAATACCTTAAACACAACCTTTCCAAAGAACCCTGTCCCCATCTCCCCGTCTATCACATCTTGACAAGTTAGGGACATAAAGAAAAGGAGTGGAAAGCCAGGATGCCTGTAGGATGATGAGCACTCTGATGATTTTTTGGCAATCAGAAAACCATACAAAAGCAGCCCTGACTAGTCACTTTATAGAAAGAGATATGAATTTTGCTGGTGGTGTAAATTAGCTGTTCTTTAGATTTATCAAATAGAAGTAGACAAAAAGAAACATGTAGAGCTCTCCAACTTAATATTGGAAGAATGAAATATATTCACATTCAAACAGAGAGAGTTTAGCTGATGTGAGCAGTGACAAGCAGAATTGTGAAGGCTCCTTTTGATGTTTATACATTGCAGTACATAGGTATGGGGCCATCATTTTCATCTCACTACATGAACTGGTCCATCTGGATGGTCACATCCAGGAGGTAGTCAAGAGCTCAGTGTTTTGATGGAGATTGGTGACAAGCAGAGTTCCTACCAGATGGAGTCAGGATCCATACCAGGATGGCTGCTGTGTAATAGCTTCATCAATGAGACAGACAGTGGGATCAAGTGCACCCACGGCAAGGTCGCAGACAACACTTAGCTGAGCTGTGTGGTCAACTTGTCTAAGGGATGGGAGGCCTCCCAGAGGGACTTGGACAAGCTTGAGAAACTTGGGAAACCTCATGGCTTTCAACAAGGCCAAGAACAAAGTCCTGCACCTGGCTTGGGGTAACCCTGGTATCAACATAGCCTGGGGGATAAACAGATGGAGAGCAGCCATGCAAGAAGGACTTGTGGGTGCTGCTGGATGGGAGGCTGGACATGACCCAGAAATGTGCACAAGAAAACCAGTCTGGGCTGCGTCCAACCCAGCGTGGCCAGCAGGACAAGGGAGAGGATTCTTCCCTCTGGTCAGTGCTGCATCCAGCTCTTGGGTGCCAGCACAGGAGGGGCCTGAACCTGTCAGCTCCAGAGGAGGGACCCGAAATTGGTCATAGGTATGGACACCTCTCCTATAAGGAAAGACAGAAGGACTTCATATTGATCAGCCTGAAGAAGAAAAGACACCTTTTTTTAAGAGAGAACTTATTTTGATCTTAGAGTACCTAAAGGGGGCTCATAAAAAAGATGGGGATAGACTTTTTATCAGGTCCTTTTGTGATAGGACAATGGGTATATGGTTTCAAACTAAAAAATGGTAAATTCAGACTAGATATAAGAAGGCTGGTTGTAGTTTCAAAAATGGCTGTTGGCTATGGGCCTGTATCATGTGCATGCAAGCAAAAATATTCAGAGTAGTTCATTAGCTTGGAGATTGTAGAGAAATCCCTGTGAAGCAGAAGAGAAGCTGCAGAAAAACAGGGAAGGGGAAACTGCTAAGTTTGATAAGACTCTAGGGTACTTTTCTTCCCATAGATAAGAAGTTTCTATTCGTCTTTTCTTTTCATAAGACAGAGACCATTAGGAGAATTAAGTGCTGATGTATAGCCCCTTACAGAATTCATGAGGATTTAGGAAGGAAGGAACTTTCCCAAAATGAAAGTGTTTAATAAAATCTATATAACCCTTTACATATAAACAAGGAAGACGTATGAATTTTATAAATCTTTCCTGGTCAATAAGAATGAATATTTAGAAAAGCAACATAGGTTTATAAAAACAAATTCTTCCAACTTTAATAATGACTTTTTTTTTAATCTAAGCAAATGTAGCAACTGTTTTCCTCCCTAAATCTGTCCCAAACCAGAACAGCAACACTATAAATTAATCAATCCTGTATTAAGAAGTTTTTATAAAGGTCATATTAAAACTGTTTTTAAAGTTTAAAAATAATATTTTTTCTTGAATGCTAGCTAGTTGCCAAGTCTCCACTTTGACACTAGCTCCACTCAGTTGGTCTTATGTACTACAAGCACCATTACAGTGATCAGGATTCTTTGAAATACCAATATGGAAAATAAAAGCATCCAGGCTCTTGAGATTTGGGATGGGGTTCATTTAATTGCCTTCCATCTAAGGATATTCTATGATTCTGAAGTTGACAAGTTCTGAGTTGTTTATTTAAAGCTGTAGAATATTTGGCATAGCTACCATCTTGGCATGTCATGGGCACTTTGTTGAAATCATTTGAGGTGGTTAGAGGATTTCAGATGGTGCAACCTGGATTCCTAGGACCTTTCAAGTACCAAGCTAGAAATCTTGTATTTCTTTGATTATTTAATTTCCACATCATGGCAGAACTTCGTCTTAATGGGAAAGCTGCTGCTCAGCAGATGACTGCCTAAATATTCTGAATTAGAATGCTAAGTAGGGCATGTCCAGTGTAAAGAACTTGTTAGACATTTCTCTTCCTCTGAAATGCCCTGGGAGCCTGGAAGAATCAATCCCTTCTGTTAAAGTGGTGCTTGTGATTCAGAAAGATGGCTAGGAAGGATGTAAGGTATTGTTTGCTGAAAATTATACTCTCCAGATACTTGGTACCTAGAAATTAATTGAATTCTGATTGAATAAAATTTTTAATTGGGATGGAACCCATTCTTCTGTCAAAGAGCTAAAAATTATAGGCATACAGCCTTTTCAACAAAAGAGCAGCTGAATATCCTCATGAGAACCATGCATACCCTGGTCATAAGAATTTCTTTCCTTAAGAAACAATTTGACTTTTAATTTCCTCGAACCAAGAGGGATATTCTACAGAAGAATACTGTAGAAAGATAATAGTTAAACTAATATCTATTATTTGATAATTTACAGGGACATAAAAACTTAATGGAATATTGTATGCAAAGCATGGTTGCTCTAGCCAAGTGCAGTCCCAGGAGAAGATCACATACATCTGTAATTTCACATCCACACTCACACAACCTCTTCCCAATATGGAACATATCTATTTACATTTGTCATAGCTACTGTATGTTAACTTTTTTCATAGTAAGTAATATGAAACATTGCCTTGAGTGGATTATTGACTGTGGTCAAACTTCCTCCTACTGTTTGCAAACTGAAACTAAACAGGAAAATCTGAGTCCTTTATAGCTGCATATACAAACATATCTATGTACAGGCTTTGAGAAATGCTAAACTGTAAATGAGTTCTGAATGAAGGCCACCCCTAATTCAAGACAAATCTGTCTACCTCTGAAATATCTCCTCCAGTCTGAAACTACTTCAGTGTTAACCCTATAATTCTTAAGACAGCTTTTTCCACACATTTATTTGGAAACCTGAAAACCTCCAACAAGGTAGCAACCACTTTCTAGGATTGTGTTTCTTGTTACATTTTCCTACTTCCTGGCTGTTAAAAATAGTGTTTTTCTTCAGTCCTCTGCAACCCAGTTATATTTATAATCAGATAGGACTGCTATTCAAAAGTCATCTGGACATGGTCCTGGACAACCTGGTCTACCTGGCCCTGGCTTGAAAAGGTGGGCTGAACCATTGGACCCCCAACAAGTCCCTTCCAACCTCAACCCTTCTGTGCTTATGTGATTTTGTGTCTGCCATAGTCAGTAATTTCTCTTCTACAGTTTATTGCCTAGTTACAGATTCTGCCTGGGATGAAGGGAAGTAAATTACACTATTGAAAGGCAAGTATATTACACTATTGAAAAGCTGATTTTAGAGGGTGAGTTCGATTGTTCACTGGTTATGAGGTTACAAGGGAAATAACCTGTGGCTCTTAAAGAAAAGAAATAAAGATGTTCATCATTTTGTCAAGGGGAGAAAAAGAAAAAAACAGGTGGAGGAGTCAATAAAACTAATGACTTTATCTTCCTTTTCTTTTTTTTCTAAAGTGGTGAAAGAAGACATATGTGTCACTAAAGAAAGAACTGAGCCAAAAAACATGTAGGGAAAATACAAACTTGTGTATCATGTCCAAAAGTTAGTTGGTCTAATAATTATCATCTGGCTGCTTGAATTATTGCAGGTAAATAAAAGCTTCTCTTTGAACTCTGTTGATGTACACAAACTCGAACTGGCTTGAGATCTGAAATACAGTAACTGCAAGGTTTTCCTAACTTATCTTTCACTGTGATTGAACATAGAATTATTAGTTTTGGAGGTTGCTTTATTTTTTCTCCATACAGTGTAACTTATACATGTACAATAGAAACCCCATAATAATAGCTCCCTCTGTATTACATATTCCACTTCAATCATGGACTCTCTTAACATTTAGGAATACTTGTCGAAGGAGTCAGCTCTGGGTGAATGCACAGGGTGACTGGGGCCCAGCTAACAGCACACAACTTATTGGGAGTGGAAGAATGTTGTCAGCTTAATAGGAAATTGAGAAATAAAAGAAATTTTTCCACAGTTCTGGGGGAAGGCTTTTGGTGTTATCATGACCATGTGTCTTGCATGTCCCACTTTGTCATCTCCAAATACCATTGCAGCACACTGTGCAGCTGCAACTAATTGAAAGCATTTCCACTGACCCATTCTAGAAGACACAAATCCAGGTTAGTAAGGATTTAGGAGAAGAGCAGGTAGGAGGTTCCAAAAAGGAAAAAGAAAGAATTCCCAGAGAACAGAATTACAGGTATACTGATAGTACCAGTGTGTGACTCCTTTCTGCAGGTGACTGCAGCCCATGTCCCAAAGTGGCTTTTCCACACCAAGTTCTGTGCTTCCTGAAGGGGGGTGGGGGGGGGTGGCAGTAGTGATGTACATTCAGTAATTACATACAATATTTTCTAGCCAAAAAAGAATATTCTACCATAGAAAGCATCATGGTAGAAGCCATGTTCATGAAGACTTTCACACACTCTTTTCCCCAGTGTCTTTACATTCACATTTGGAGTTAAGAAATTAAGAAAAAGCTTATTTGTTTCTTTAGTTACAGAAAGAGTTAAATACTTTATTATACTATTCAGAATATTTATCTTAAATGAATTCCTATAGCATTTCCCATCCTCACTTTTTTTACTCCCACTCTAATTTTAGAAGTTTTCTTTTCCATTTAATGAACTTTCTCAATTCAAATCTCTTAATCCTTTCTCAAGCACAGCCTGATGAGTGCCAAAATACTGCTTTGGAAACTTAGGACATGACCTATCTTTCCTCTCCCTTCTTTGAGTCCCTTGTTTTGTTCTTACATTTTCCTACAACAAGCAGTCACATCAGTATATATTTGTTTGGAACGGGCTGCCCAGGGAAGTGGTGGAGTCACCATCCCTGGGGATGTTCAAGAAACAACCAAACGTGACATAGAGCTATGATCTGATTGACAAGGTGGTGATTGGTCAAAAATTGAACTCTATGATCTTCAGGGTCTTTTCCAACCTAAATAATTCTGTAATTATATGAATGCCTAGGCTCAATACCGAAAGAATTGTCAGAGAGTCAGTCACAGTGTGGTAATGAACATGTTTAGTATCTTTATGTCAGACTATTCCTTTTTCAAATCACCCTCACGTCCCTACGCATCATTCAATCCTCGACGTGGGGCAGCCTAGTGCATACACAGATACACCCAAACAAATTAGATTGTGGAATGGAAATGTTCACATATTTTTATGTTCACATATTAGACTGTAAGATGCTCATGTGTTGTGTTATTGTTATGGTTTGACTTTGGCACAAAGCCAGTGCTCCTATGAAAATACTTTCTTTTTGGTGTCTACTGTGAATGTGACTAGGAATAGAGCAAAGCAGGCTCTAGCTTAGGAATAAAATGAAAAAAAACTTTATTAACTTACAACTATATATAAAGAGAAACACACACAGAACTCAGAATGAAAACCTTCTAAAAACATTCTTCCTCTCTCTACTAAATTTCCAATACATCTACTCCTCAGATCATCAACTCTCAGTCTATCATCACTCTTTAGGTAATCAATTCTCAGTTCATCAAGGAGAGAGGATTCTCTCTTGTACCATTGGCTTCCCCAGGAAACACAGTTGAGACTTCATGTGTTTCTATGTCACACGTGGCACAGCCCGGAGAACATCTGCCATCGTGCCATCTTCCTCCCATGCCCAGTGCTCTCACCACTGCACATGGACCAGAGCTCCTTCTAGGGATTTTTTTTTAAGGGTGCTTTGCCCAGTTCTGAAAAAGAGCACAGTCTTTCACTTTTGGGACACCTGTCTCTTCTAAATTTCAGCCCTGGGGCTAGAGGGGTTTTAAGAAAAGAGATGATCTTCTCTTTCACTGAAGATTGAGGGCACTACTACTCTCTTCACCCATCGTCTCTGTTCATGCACTCTTTCACATCATATCAGTGCACTTTCTTGGCTTTGAGCCATTGCCTCCCCCTAAATGCAGTCTCTGAGTCACAGGAAAAATGATTCTGTCCATGGCTATACAAGAAAAGTCTAGCCAAAGTCTACTCCATCACTTCTTCTCACTTAAGATTCTTCTCAACTTCTCTCGTGGCTTATTTCCTCTCATCTCATCTCTTTCTCTCTTCTCATTCAACTCTAGGAGGAATCAGCATTTGTAAGGTTTCTATCATTTAAGAAAAGAGTTAAAATTTCAGGCTCTGCCTGGCCAGAACTCCCACACTGCCCTGCCGGGCACTTTCTCACCGCACTCCCCCTTTCTCCTTCTCGGCTGGCTGTGCAGGGACCTTCCCCTCCCTTCTCTGCCCAAGGCCCAGCCTCCCTCACTCAGGCCCTGTGGCTTCCCCTCTCCTGCCCAGCCTGCAGCCGGGCAGGGCAGCTCTGACCTCCTTCCCAGACAGAACCCAAGAGAGCTTCCCCCTGGGAGTTGTCTGCTTTTAACCCCCTTGTCTTCTCAGAGGCGTATCCATGTCCTCAGTGGCCACACCAGGAGCCAACATTCAAATCTGAGCACTTAGTTATATTGTGGCTGACATTCACAGCATAGGTGGGAGAGCATGACAGAGGAGTTTCAGATCAGGTCTGCCTTGAGAAAGCATAAACTGTCTCAGCGACGTTCAGTTATAAAATATGAATAAACTACAGCACACACAATTTTTGGGGTTTATAAACTGAAGGAATTCTAAAATAAACTGAAGTAGACATTATTGCATTGTCAGTGAAGAATTCAGATAGCAAAAATAATATTTTAAGAATCAAATAAATCACCCCAAAACAGTCCAGATTGGAAGAAGATACGGTTTATAAAATAGCACACTGTAAATCAAACTTACCTGTATGTCAAACATGTCGAATCGAATTCTTTATTATAGACTTTATTTTATGATTTATAATAAATTTTTTAATGTTTTCCTCACTATCTAATTAATGCACATTCACATTTTCATCTAACTCAAGACGGGTTTTCCTGTCCTTTAGGCTTCTTTGTAAGGCATTCGTGCTATTGATTCAGTCAAGGATTATAGACAAGACTAGACCATTATGATCTTTTCATCTGACCTCAGCAGACATAAATTTTTCCTTAGTAATTCCTAAAGTTAAACACCTTTCAGCCACAGCAATCAATTACAGCATTAACCTTTAACATTTATGGCCCACTGATATTTATAATCAGAGCTCTGAAAAGTATATTAGCAGTCAACATATGGGTTTTTTTCAGAAGGAAAACTTAAATTTTATCTGGGGGTTTCTATACACTTAGAAAAACCACTTTCTTTTCAGATAACTCTTGACAAAAATCAAACGAAAAGAGAATTTAAAATTTTCTTTGGCTAAGTAGAGCATGTCATTTATGGGAAACCATCCAAAAATATTTTTAAGCTTCTAATAATCGGAATAATAATTCTAATGTTTTTGTGAGTATTCACATGAAGACAAAGCTTCATTTGCTGGTGATCTTTGTATGAGAGCACTGATATTTGGCAGAAGCTAGGAATTTATTGCTTTAACATTCTCAACTGAGCACTGAATCATCCCTGCAACAAAAAAAAAATAAAATAATTGTATCTCATTTTTTCTTAAAGCATATTTTATAAAGTACATGGAAACCAAAACACTGAGATAATTATATGATGAATGCTTTCTGGCTGTACTTTATGCCCTATAATTCCTCAGAGAGACATTCTTATAATCACCACGCCTCTGTTTTCTCATTTTGGCTCCCAAAAATTGTATCTGTGAAGGCAGAATATGCTAAACTGTAGCAGACTGAACTTATAGTTTGTTCAGAGCTGATTTCACTCCTGTCTCAGAAAAATGCCCTAAGAGACTTGTCAGGTGAGGGTGCATTAGGACAGATTAAATTTTTGCATATTTCACTGAGTACTGCAAGCCAAAATTCCTATAGCTTGCTTCAATTTGGCAGGAGGAATCATAGGAATTATATGTATAAAATGGGCTTCAGTAAACCTTCTGTCAAACTGAAAGCTGATCAAGAAGTTTTGACACTAAGATAATTTTGATTAGCAATGTGATATTCTATATGCATCCTTTTCTTTCAGTTGTGACTGTTTTGGGGTCACAATTCTTTGAGCACAGCGATGCCTATAATTATGGGATTGAACAAGCACCACAAAGTGTGTCTTGAAAATAAGCAACAGAATCACAGAAATTGTGGAGACCTGAATTTCAAGGGGAACTATCACAAACAATACTAAAGCAGGTCAGCTATGGCTTTACATGCCATTACATCTTGAAAATCTCCAAGAGTTCCAGGCCTCCCTGTGTGATCTTTGCACAGTGAAAAATTCCTGATGCCCAGTCTGAATCTTCAGTCTGTGGGCTTCTTTCCAATCCAAAATCACAAGATTAAATACGGATTGTGATTTCGGAGAATAACTGGATTATGGAATATTTGAACAGTACTGTTTGATCAGCAACATTTTCTGGGGACCAAGAGAAGCAAGAAAATTCTCTGCAGTTCTGCAGAGGAAAAATGCTGTGCTAGATGAACCAGCTTTCCAATAGAAGAATAGGATCATGCCAAACTCATGTATTTGGTGTATTCCCAGGAAATAAAGGCAGAATATTAATTCTGTTCCTCCAATTTTGGTGTGAATAAGAGAAGAGGCTCTAAGAAGACGTCCATCAAATGTCACCATCCCTCCCCCTCTCCCCACCCCCCAAAATCATCACCCAGTATTTTCTAACAATAAGCATTTTGTTAAAATATATTTCAGGAATCTGTACTGAAGTAACCAAATAATACATAATGAAGGAAGCACCAGGAAAATTACATGCTTTCAAATTGATGTGTGATACTATAGCATAGTGACCTCCCAAATCTTGCTTCATGTCAGGGTCATCACACAGCAGTGCCTACACCAAAAACTCCAGGCTAAGTCTATCTGTCCCTGAAAACATCATTTTCTAGGTCCTGCTACTTCTCACAAACAGCATGTCTTTATCACAAAGCTAACTGTGGAGGAGAAGCTTCTTAGAATATTTCTTACTGAACAGCAGAAAATAATATTCTGGGCCCAACATTTGAGTCCTGACAAAGAAATGGAATTTCTGTCTCTACAGAAAGAGGATTCAGTGGCAGTTTTGGCTCACTAAAGGTTAGCAATTATGGGCTTTGGCAATTAGGTCTTTGCATGTAATACCTTTAGGTACATGATGTGTTTCAACAGGAGTTTAAAAGCACATTTAATCCTATTCTCTTCCTGTTAACACAATACCAGAAATCTTCCACTTCACAGGGCAGAGCAGAGAGTGATTAAGCCTTCCTTATTCCTATTGCTTCCAACTCCAAAAAGCCTAATGATTTAGAGTGCATTTCATAGTCCAAACTTATTATAATGATAGACAGATGGAAATCTTCTAAAGGAAAAACAGCAGACAGCCAGAGGAACAAGAAAAATTATAGGCTACATACAATCCCAGCTTTGTTCTGGAAGAGAAGAGCCTCACCCACATGAGATATTAGGCTTTGTATGAGAAAGTAGACTGCCTACACTTCATATGTGTGTTCATACATATGTCACTTCTTAAAAAACAGGTCACAAGAAAAAGAAGATATCATATTTAACACATTAACACCACATGCTATTTCAGACAGGGAGATGAGATAGCGTGGTGAGCAGACCTAACTCTTGGTATTTAAACTATTAATCATAACTTCTCCTTTCTAGCAGCATGGGGGAAAAAGTTAGCATAGTTAACATATTTCTCATGCATATGCTAGCCTGCACTTCTGCACTGTAAATGAGCCATCTTTCCAATACCTTGATTTGATCCACTGTGTCTTTTAATTTCTTTGTAGATTACAGTAATCAATGGCAGCTGCAAGGAGAAACATTATTTTCATTATTTCAGACCAAACTGAAAACAAACTTCAGGCTGTATGTCATGGAATAAATTAAATCTCTTGTACTTCAGATTACATTCTAAACCTGATACATCAATCACACCCTCTGTGTGTTGTGGGCCCCTTTTCCATCATGTTCCTGAGTGACCTTTCACTGTGTTTAAAGGATAATATAACAAAGTAGTGTTACAGAGGTCATTTTACATACCCCTCTTACTTTATGTGCTTACAATCCATTGCCATAAAAACATATTAGAAATCTAAATCAAACAGACCTAGATTATGTATGTTCAAGAGATCAACCACTGGTTGGTCTGATTAGGCAAGAGAAGTTTAAGAACACAAGCTACAACTTGTATAAACTACTAATACCAGTTCCAGTAAACTTTCAATATTCAGAGTTCACAG
The DNA here is from genome assembly GCA_034509185.1 of Euphonia xanthogaster. NCBI lineage: Eukaryota > Metazoa > Chordata > Aves > Passeriformes > Fringillidae > Euphonia > Euphonia xanthogaster. The sequence continues at coordinate 9,855,595 of JAYDZK010000056.1, read as the reverse complement.
ATTCATGTGGAGGTGCATTGAGTCTAAAGCCTGGTTTTGGTCTGAAAACCTTTATGCAGAATAGTCAGAACATTCAGGATAATCCTTGCCTACTTTTTCATTTTCCAAATCAATGGTTTCTGCAACTTATGTTGCTCATCTACAGATTTTCCTACCAAAACTTGTGTTTCAGTAACCTGATTTTTAAGGTGGTTGGGGAGGAAGGTAGGAAAAAAGTACAGTAAAAATTAATGAAACAAATAAATAAGTATTCTACTGGATAATAAGGGTAGCTGCAGAATTATTAAAACGGTGTATCTACAATGTTATATTTTTCTTATTCTGAGAGAGGACTCAATCTAGACAATGTAACCCAAAACATTGTGCTGTCTATTCACCTTTTTTATCAGTAAAGTAAAAATGTCCCCAAGTCTTACTGAAGTTAACAGGACAGCTTTGATTTATGCCTTTAAGATGCAGGGAAACATTCATTTGCTATTTTATTTTATTTTATTTTATTTTATTTTATTTTATTTTATTTTATTTTATTGCAGGGAAGGCAATAACTATTTTCTTATAAACAAGGATAATTCCTCTTGTGTGAACCACAGCAAAACGAATCAGTTTCACCTTGATATTTCCAAACATACTGAATTTTGTTGTGATACTCACACCAAGTACATATTTTCAAAATGGAATTATCCCAAAGAATAGCTCCTGGTAGCCCTTATTAGATTTCAAAATAATCAATTTGTATTAATTCCTCAAGCTTCCACTATTAATACTCTTCTTGCTTATGCAGAAGAGTCTCACACTAGGATTAGTGGTACTTTCCCCAGCAAGAAGAAGTTATCCCAAAGCAGAAATTGACAGGCTACATTTAAAAACAGAACCACAAACCATTCTATTTTCTTTATCATAAAGGTACAGCTTATAGATTGGAAACCATTGCTAGCTTTTCTTTTTCCCTCATGCAAAAGGGAACAGACCGAGACAGCTGCAATCTGTTCTTTCTTAACTCAAACTAATTTCCTACTGTTGGAGGTTCTCCTAAGAAACTTTCAAAACCAAGTAAGGACTTGAATTAGTGCCACGTAGTGCAAACCTTAAGTCTGCAGTCAAGGAATTTGATTTTTGTTATTCAGTGTGGAATTTGAGTTTCCTTACTTTTACTTTAATTTTACTATTACTTTTTATCATGGCAAATAATCACAAATTTCAGTAAGGACAGAATTTATATTTTAGAGGGAAGGCTATTTAAGCCCATTTAAGATCCTGATGGTACCAGGAGTAATTTTCACTGTTAACTTGTGCTGCTTTGCTTTTGCTGTACAACTATGTTGTTTTCCTTTTTTATTCCTACAAGATGCAGGAAAAACTCAGATGTATTGATTTTAGACTCATTTGAATAAACCCACACATCCCCACCCTGAACACGTTCTTCCTTGTGAACTTTGTGACTGATATGAACTCATTTAAGTCAACAAGCAAATTTCAGCACTGCAAGGTTAGGGTCATGACTGTTGTATTACTCTGGGATCCTATATAAGTCTTAAGATTATATTTAAAATTGTCTTATTGTAAAGTCAAAATCTATAAAATGCTGAAGTCAATAACTTCATATGATGGCCAACAAAAATCAGTGTTTAAGTAAGAGAACATCTTTAGACCAATTTAAGCCACTGTAAGATGTATATCAAATACTGTGGGCAATACCAATATTTAAAGTCCAAGAAAGTTATTATTAGCTTCCTGTAGAAACAGCTCCCTAATGGAAAGTTCTTGGAAAGTTCTTTGACTCTCCCACAAAAGTCCAGAGACTGTTTTAAAACTACTGTTGCTTTAAAGAAGATGGCCAAGCTGCTGACAGAGCAGAGCTTTGGTGTTAATTGTGACTGGTTGTGCCCTATCACTGTTATATCCCCTCTTGAATTGGCTGTAAGTGTATTTCAGTATCACATGTATTTATTCAGTGCAATTGCTGTAGAGAAGGTATAATACCCTTTTGACTGTAGCATCATGTATCAGTTTCAGATGTCAAATATGTATGTGTAACCATAGATTTCTATACTGCAAACAAATATATTTTTGATAGTACAGGGAGAATGAGAAAAAGCTGGTGTTATGTTCTGTATCCAAATGGCAGGTAAGGAGACATTTGTTTGATACATAGAAAAATTTGGAAGGAGTGGTAGGAAGGAAAAGTGATATGTCAAGTCAGTGTCTAAAACAAGGAAATTTTATGGTGACTGTGGAAATAGAACTTTTGACCAATAGTGTCATCTCCATTTTTATCATGAAGCCATCCAACCTAACTTGAAGAATTTAACTGAAGTACTTAAGATACAACATGGTCTTCCCAGTCATCTTTTTTTGTTTTTATACATGAGTCTGGTTTTATGTCTTACACAGTGAATATTTTGTGTACTGTAAGCCAAAAGTCAAGACAGGATTACTGGAAACTTTTCAAGTAGAAAATAATAGCAGGCACAATAATTTGAAAGTATCCTTACTCTGTAACTCGGCTTCCTGCTGTACATAAGTATCTGGGTATCTCACTTTGACTGTAAAGTGGGAGGAATTGCATTTGTCTCATAGGAGCTGGTGATCAGGGATCATTTAAAACTTTAAGGTTTGCATGATGTAGCATCATTCAAACATCAAAGTTTTCTTTCTATTCTTCTCATTTTGAGAGGTTATAAACATTTCAACTACTCTTTTCTCGTTTAAAGCTTGCAATTTGAAAAAGGAGGGAATGCAATGGGATGTTTTTGATTGAAACCTGCTCTGGAGATGCTGTGTATCACCTTGAGTGTTTTGTCAACCTGGTTAGCCTGACACCTAGTCTGCAGAATGAGGCAATGAAGTGGCTCCAAAACTATTCCTGGTTTGGTGATTACAGAATTTTTCAATGACCAGTATTGGTCTGGTCTGACAAACAGTTCACAGGAAATTAAAGCTATTCTGAATTGCAACAGCTGCATGAGCTCCCAGCTGGCTTTCCAGAAGCCAGGGACTAGCAGCATAAAACCAACTGTTAATATCCTATATCACAGCAGTGTTGCACTCAAGACCTTGTTATGGCTAAAGGGGACCTTGTGTGTGAAGCCTAGAATTTACTCTTGGCTCAATTGAAAGCTTTAGCAGCATAACCAGAATGAAACTAGCATGTATTGTTATTAGTCCAGATACACTGATGCTAATACAATTTAAATAAAAAGCAAGACTTGTTAGCAGTACCATATTTCAAAAGTTGTTATTTAAGTAAACCATCTATCACCAAAATTTTATTATCTCAGTTTTTAGCCTTACCTTTGCACTGCTCTCTGCAGCCTAAGGTCAACAGCTCAGCCTGGAAACAATTGTGGGGATTCATGAGTTCCTTGAGAAACCTTTGGTGTAAGACCCTGGTTCTAATGATGGGGGTTAATTCCTTTTTCAGAAGGAGTGCAATGTTAATGGTTTCTTCTGTCCTCTTTATGCCATTTTTGTGTTTTCTAATGTGCTTTACACTCTGCTCTTTTATCGCTTTGCATTGTATGCTTGTTCCTTTTCCTTTTTTTTCCCCTCACCAGCTCCTGAGTTTTGATTTTTTTATTAATTGATTACTGGTGAGTTATTGACAGCCCTGCTACCGTGGGGATAATACTGTGCCCTAATCTTCAAGGCCTCTGCTGTCATCTAAGCTTTGTCCTTTAAACTTCACCACAGTTACACTACAGTAGTTCCCTTTTCCGTAGCATAACCACAGGCATTTCACCACATAACCATAAAATGCTAAATAAACTAAAACTAAGTAACAGCCACCTTGTCATTAATCAGTTATTGTTAAAGCTAAAGAAGCTGGAGAAAGACAAGCCAAGTCCAAACACAGCACATGTGATGGCCCCAGGCCTGCAGCCCAGCTCAGCTTAGAGCAGAGCCAGAGTTCTGCTGTAGTGGGGATTCTGTACTTGCTGGCCAACGAGATTAGAGCAGAAGGAAGTGTATTTACTGACTTTAGCACACAGGAATTATCTTCTGGCATAGGCACCACAAATGACATCTTAATCTGCCTTTGAATCTGAACAGCTAAACTGTGTCACTGGTGCAGAAGTCCTGGCCCAGAACACTGAACAACTGTACAGCAAAGTACATTTTCAAATACTGCCTATTTATGTCACTAAAAATTGCAGTATTAAATATTAAGATAAAAGATCCTTATTATCTTAACATTTTGACATCATAAAGTGACTTTTTGTGGTTTGTTTTTTCTTTACTTTTTATAAAACAAAAGTAAGTGAAATGTAAATTAAAATAATATTAAAATATACAAGCAAAACATATAGAATTTTTAGAGAGGGAGTTGAAAGAATTTTGGAGGAAAAGATTTGCTAGTCACCATAATCATATAAATCAAAACTAAAATTCCCAGTGATTATAAGACCTTTTTTCTTTTTAACTATACTGTAATTAACCTTTTATTTTGTGCCTTCTCAGAGACACAAACTCTGTTCAATTTCAGCCTGAGGACAGACTAGAAAAGAAAGATGTTTCCTTAAAGAGGATTTCAAATTTCAAGTTCATGGAAGATTTTAGTAACTGAAAATCTATATGCATTTAAATGTCTCTACACGCTGAAGATATCACTTTATGTAAAATAATAATTCTTTCCCAAAAGACTGTGCAATAACTATCTCACTGTAGCAGTCCAGAGCTATGTTTAAGGGAACCTCTTAAAGACAGGAAGTCACAGCTTCCATTTGGGTAGGATCCTGCTGATGTGAATATACAAAATTAGGGTCCATGATTCAGTTACTTCTAGCCTAGTTACTTCCTGCCTTCTCTACAAGCATCTGGAGAATAGTATCTCATCTCCCCACTGGACTCTGAAATCAGATGCAGGGAAACAGACTCACAGTCTCATTAAATTAGATTTCTATTCTAGCACTGGAAGTGGTTGTTTTAAATAGAAGTGGTCAGTTTGTCAGCTGCTAGAACTGGAGATAACCTTACTGCACAGTACATCCATTAACTTCCATTTACCAAGGAATCTCTGGATTTTCTTGTCCCATAGATGTTTTAGCTGTTTGGGATTTTTGCAAAGAAAAAAATTCAAGGAAAATTAATTTTCATGGTTTTTGGGCACCTGCTGGGATAATCACAATGGATCACTGAATTTGATTGCTAAAAAATATGCTAAAAAATCTTATGTCTTCCATAGGTGACAAAATATGACACAGATGTTCATCTTAGGAATCATGTTGGTGGAGCTACTTCCAGCTTCTTTTCTATTTTAAGATTTGTGAATTCCCTCCTACACTATATGAGAATACAGTTCAAGTGGATGAAGGGCCAGCAATTGCACAAGTTTAGGAGTAAAAAACACAGCTGAGAGGTCCAAATTATGTCATAGCCTAAATACAGCTGAGTGTGAAGATATCACATATGAAACACACTAGGTAGCAGTATGTCAACCTCTGCACAGAATGCCTTGTTTGGCTGGTGGAAGAGTAAATTCATTTGGTCTAGAAACTCTTAATATGAACAATGATGCAAGCTTCAGCTACACAATACACTTAGAATAATAAACTGATTTTATTTTTAGGGTGTTTTATTTATTTCAATTGCCTAAAGAATTAGAAAACCCCATTTTAAATTAAAAAAAACCTAAACATTTCGTATATACAAAACCATTTATGAGTCTTTTGTTCTGTGTTCTATATATACCTAAACTCACACAGAAAAGCATAACAGGAACCAAGAAATACAATATTTGCACTCTTCCTCTCACCCAGTATGCTGTCACTCAAAGTAGGTCACAGGCATGAGAGAGTAAAACAGAGGAAGTCTGTATGACACCCCCCTCCAGCACTCCCTGATAAACAATGGGGCCTGCAGTGCCAGAAGTGATGGCTGTGAACTCTGTCAAGGCTTTAAAGAGATTTCTCTCCCATGAATTTATACAATCTGAAGCTGTATAAGCTGTTGACATTCAGAATTCTGCAGAAAATACCAGTATGTAAATTCATGTCAGATGGATAAATTTTTCTCTACCTAATTTTGAACATAAGAATCCCCTGCCCAACCCAGTTTCATCTGCAAATCTTTGGTCCTTGAAGTTGAAGAGACAATTAATGGATATTTCCAGTTCAGGGTTTCTTCTGTCCACAGTTTTACATTTTTCTACCATACTTCCATCATTCTTCTTTCAGCCATCTCCCTGTAAGGGCAAAGGGTTCTTTTACATACTCTGCTTTTAATTTTGTTTCTGAGCGGGCTTTTGATAGGAGTCTGCACCTCCTACCTAATCCAGAAACTGTTCTCTGTTTCTTGCATTTTCCCCAGTTTCACATCTTCATTTTTCACACAGTGATTTGATGCATCAGTGTGTTTACAGAGGTATAAAAAATGTTCTTTGTTTTGATTTCCACCTGTTAACCACAGGATCTCTTCTATCTAATTGTCTCATTTCAACATCATAACATAGGTCAGAGCTCTCAGAGCAACTAGATGAAAATAAATTTGGGACTGATTTTTTTGCACATTTATTCATATTCTCCCCCAGATACCCAGGTTTGCAAGTATTTGCTGCAAAACCTTATAGTCAGCTGTTGCTTTAAGTGCCCAAACACACAAATTTTGTCAGCTTGCCTTTGTCCTCCATTCTAAATCAGTTATGTTAACATCAGTTTTCCCCACAGATCTTTGAAGGATTTCACTGTTTGACTATATTACTGTGAAATTTGACCACTAGTTTTCCATCTTCTTGCTAGTTCATTAACAATATGTATAACTCCTGTCATGTCTCATTGACTAGGGCTTCAAAATAAGGAAATACCAAATTGGATAATTTCAGTATTTGTATTTCCTGTGCAATCTCAATATGACAAAATCTTCAATGTAATCTCCTATTTAAGTCTTCCAAAGTTGCCCTGTCTAGTCACAGCACAAAATCAACCAGAGCTCTGTAAGGATGTTGCATATTAACATTCCCATAGATATGGAAGATGACTATTGAATGACAAAAGTTAAGCATGAAAAAATGAAGTGCTTTTGAACTTTGCCTTGAGAGCCCCGAGTCTGCATTTGTCTTGAAGACATCAATATTAGAATCCTGCTTTAGTAAAATTTGTCCTGGATGTCAGTAGCCATGTTTTTATATTTATTTCTGTGTTCATCCTTATTTTCTGGTAAGAAATTTGCAGATACGCAAACAGTGTGTTTTGAGCAGTGTCATGGTATATACTTAAAAAACCCCAAACTAATAGATGACTCAAATTAAGAGATCCATTTGATTTACTGTGTGCATCAGCTTTGAGGTTATGACCTTCTCCTGTTTCTCACAGCCACCAGTACCATCAAAGATGTGAAAATTAATGAACAAATGCAAAGGACGTGGATGTCATGGTGAGGAATGCCATGACAAAGCACATGCTGATTTTAATAATCTGTTGCAACTCCTACATTTTGGGCAGCAAACATACCTTGGGCTACACAGTAAACACTGCACAATGTATACACAACGTAGATTGGCTGCTCACAAGTGAGCACTCCCCATTCTCTAAATGGAATAAATACCATAAAATTATATAATTAAAGGCTACATTGTAATGAATGTATAAAGGACACCAGTATGAAATAATAAAAGCAATTTTAGTTGCAATCTTTCCTAATCTGACAGTTTTAGAGTACAGATTTATTAAAAAAAATCACTTAAATAATTGACTTAATTATAAATGTTTATGAACATTTTTTCAGAGAATTGTCTGAAGTCAGCAAATACCCAATAGCCCAAGCTGGCTGGTCCTAAACAGTGTAAGTAAATTTCCTTGACAATAGTTCCCTGCAGTTGTTCATGCTGTTTCCAACTGGAGATTTTCCACCAAAACAATTTTGACAGAAAATACCAGTTATTTAAAACTGAATCTTCCCAAGGAATCATAGTGAAGTCAATATTTTATTTTTTTCATGAAAGTTTTTCTATCAGTCATGAGCTAATGTTTGTCAAAGCAAGTACCACACTAAGATAAGAAAGGAGGAAGGGAAAAAGAAGAATACTGAGGAGAAGGGATTGACAGGGGTTAAATGAGTGAGGACTTCCAAGGAAACATGTCTGTCATGTTTCAGACCAAGGATTTGAATCACCATATAAGCATGATTTAGGACCATTATTGGATGAGTTTACTGTAGTTTGTGTTGGTGGTGTTGTCTCATTTTTAGTAAATAATTTCATATTCCCAGAGACAGAGAAAAGAATATTTTCTCTAAGTCTATTGACATAGACATGTGAAAAGGACATTCATCTGGACCATGGAAAATTAAGTCCAGGATTGAATAGCAAGTGCTGATTCAACACTGTTCAAAAGTTTGTTTTTCAATGAGGGAATAAAATGTAGTGTTTCCTAACCTGTCACCTGGTGAACAGCTTATTTACCCGATCTGTGGGTACCTCATATTCAAGTTTCTCACTTCTGTCATGCAGAGTGGAGATGCAAGCTTTTGTACCACCAGTGACACACCTAATTCCTGTACCTATTCTAGGTTTGAGAACTAGGTTTTATTTTGAAAAGGCCTGTAGGTTAGTTTGTCAGTCATTAATACTTTTGTCTTTAAAATTCAAATCTGACATAATTTGACTTAATATTGTAATTTGGCAAGTGATATTTATGAGCACTTGAGAAACTAGAAACTTTTTTTTGGTCCAAGGTTAGTTGAGATAAGCTTATCTATAGAGGTTCTACTGTAGCTTGTTTAGATAGTTGCTGGAATCAGTTATGAAAGCATAGATTCTAGTTCAGGAATCTTAAACACACCAGACATGTTCCAAGGCAACTAGTCTAGATTGAAGTTCATATTAACGTAGTTTCACTAGTGTTTTTATAACAACAACAAAAAAGTTGAGATATTTCAGCTAATTTTAGGGCATTATCTGAAAGAAAAGCTATGGATTTGTAGAGAAAAATGTAGGCCAAAATTAAGAATTGTTAAAAATAAGCTAACCTGTAAGGAGAGAAAAGATAGGGGAGCAAAGAGAGAAAGAACATGTCGAAAAAAACCCTCAGGAGATGAGATGCAGAGAAAATGCTTGGTAAATTATGTAGAGCAGTGTGAAATGTATCTACAGAGGAGCAGAAATCATCCTTCCTAAGACTGATTCAAATCACAGGGAGAGAGGTCAGGATAACTGGGGAAGAGGAGATGCAAATAGTAGAGATAGATTCTATGAAAATAAAGGTTTATAGTAATGAATAAAATCTTTCAAACAGGAATAAATCTGTCAGAACTCAGGAAGAGTTGGGAGAAAGGATGTCTGAAGTTGATGCAAAGGCTGAGTAGTGGTTGGTGACAAAGAAGAATTGTAATTACTGGAATTAAAAAATGAAAAACAATGACAGGCAATAAAAAGTCATCATTCATAGCCAGCACTAATTAGAGATTAGCCTGTACTTCATTGAATTTCCATATTGTTACAGTAATTTAAAACTACTTCTATTTTTCTGCTATACACAGACTGAAAAAGAAGAAAGTGTGAAGAACCGTGCAGCACACTGACTTTGAGCATTAGCATAACCCAGTTACAGGCACGAAGATAAATGAGTACTTAATGTCAGGTTTCAGGGAGAATAATTGTGTTTGGGTAGAGAATCAAAGGCAAATGAAAATGAGAATGTGAAAATGAAAACAACTCTTGTGTAGCAACAAAATCTAAAGAGGTAAAATGTTCTAAAAATGGGAAGCCAGCATAAATTCATTCCAGTGTCATAAAAAACTGGCATGTGAAATCACAGACCCTGTACCTGGAACTATTTAATAAAACAGTCATATAGAAATTCTGCTGTCTAATGAGAGTCATGCAAGAGAAAAAAAGACCAATTTAGATATATTTCTCCATTGCATGCCTATATTAGAATGAGCTATAGATGAGGGGAATAATTAAAGACATAAGAAAATAATAAATGAGGTAAACTTCAACATGTGTTTCCCAAAGGCAGATGTTCTCAGAGATCTTTGAAAAGGTAACTTCCTTGATAAGGAAATCCTTTTCCAAGCTAAAAGAGATGTTGCAGCTTTTGTTTCTGTCTACTTTGGTAAAGGATTTGCTGCAATGGCACAAAGGAAATTCCATCTGAAACTGGAGGAGATGGGGATTAGCAGAGGGACTGAGTGTTGAACAAAGGGATGGCTCAAGAAAGACAGTGATTGAGGAAGATAGTATCTGGCTGGAAAAAGGCTTTTAAGCGAATGTCTCAGTTTATAGTCTTTAGAAAAGTCTGAATTAAAGATCTAATAGGAAAATTCAAACCTTATTGTAAGTATTATTGTAAACCAGTAGTACTGGAAGTCAGCATAATTATAGAGGAAGACTGGAATCACCATCCCAAATCTGAATGACTATGACGATCAAAAAAGCTCTGTGGGGAGATCTCTGCTGAAGAAAATTAATTTAAACCAGAAGAGATGCCAAGAATGGCTACTGGGCTATCAGGAAAGAAGGAAAACCTGGGATATATGAGGAGACTTAGGGAGTTGAGAATCTTAAAAACAACAAAGATAATAAAGAAAATAATTTCTGCTCAGAAATATAAAAAAAATGGAAGAAGAAATAAAGCTAATAAAAAGCCCACAATACCATTCATAAAAGGATACAATGAGAAAAAGGTGATATAATCACTAAATGGGCTTTTGATTTTTGGGCAAATTTCCATGTTTAAGAACCTTATTTATAACATGGAGGTAGAAAAACACACAGAAACAGAAGGGTTGCTGTTCCGTGCCACAGCAGGGCACCACACTTGACTGGAGGAAGAGCAGGCAGGCTTACAGGTTATATATTACATTACTGCCTGCTGGATGCGTGGTCAAAATTAATCTGGCGGCTGCGTTTCAAAATTATCTACTATGAAAGGTTATTAATGTGGAAAACATCTCTTACATTTAGTATCATTTAAGAAGGTACAACATTTAACTTCTTTGTGAGGTACTGTGACATTTTGACTTATAGCAGATCCCTGATTATGCTACCTCAGTGCCAGCACTGGATTATTAGGAAATTTATTTTGATTTTGAAATGTCAAAATCTGACTGCCACACCAAATCTGAATGTGACCTGTTTTGGTCTGACTGAGATCACAGGACAAAATAAAAGCTTTTGTTGGCATACCTTCCCTTTTCCTCAGCCATACACACAACAAAAGGACTTTGCTCCAAGCTACCTGAGCTCCTGGTTTGTACTCCCAAAAGTTCATTGATGAAATTTATAAAACCAAGACTGTTGCCTTGAGCTCATTCAGGTCAAAAGTATCATTTTTTTTAATTGTCAAGCCCAAAAATGCTGATAAAAGACATTATATCTACCTTAGCTCTTAACCTCCTTTAAAGGACAAGGTTTTTTTTTTTCAATTTGATCTGTGATTCATGTACTATTCACACAGTTCTTTAGATATTTGATCTTAAGTGCCTAAATGCATAAAAATTAATAATATATTTTTGCATTTCAGCTGGAGGTGAGTTCATTATATTAGTTCCTGGAAGACATGGTGCTCCCATGTGACTTTTTTATTTAACATTGAGACAAAAAATCTGTGGTACTTAATGACTCATTTATCATTTTTAAAATGTACACTTTTGTCAGGTTTTAAGTAGTTTCCTAAACCATTCTGTGACATTTTTGGCTATAAAAGAGTGTTCCAGATATCAGGCCAAATAGGTGAATAGAAAAAGGAATTATGCTGACTCCAGATGTGATGACTTGAATGCCAGCAGCGTTTGTTACTTGTAGTTCATCCTTTGATGTCTTCAGTCTGCAGCTTCCAGACACCAAAGAGTACTCACCTAGGAAAGTAAAAGTCATACCTGACTTCTGAGGTCAGCATGAATTGATTTCATTCACTGCAGGACAGAAATGTCTGCCATGAATATGCCCACATTTAAAATCAACTTTTTCTTAACCTTTATTTTACTCTCCCAATAATATTTAGGATATAAACACAGAAAATGCACATGTATGCCATATGTTGACATAACACTTGTCAGCAAATTTTAAAAATTGTTACTTCCTTCTATATTAAAAAAAGATAAGCAATAAATGGTGGAAATCTTATTTTCTTCATTGATTTTGTGCCAATATCCTTTTTAAAATGTAAATCTAAAAATACATTGCCATCGAATGATTTTAAGCATTTACTAAGAAGGCACAGATACACAATCCTTGATAAAGAACTGGGGTATCTTTGCTCTACTGCCACCTTTCCCACTTATTGTGATCATCTTCAACAGACGTGTTTGTGTTGGACAAACATAGCTGCTGTCTAAATGTCCTGCCTGCTCCCTCATCTATCTGCCTGGAAGGACATGCTGTTTGTGAGGACTTGAGCAGCCTCCTCTGGTAGGTGAGATGTTTGCTGGCATTCAGGCGCTCAAAATGCTGCTACAATGTGAATTCAGCTACCTTAATTTAGCTTTAAAATAGAGTTTCCATGTGACCTCATTCAGGAATGCAATTTTCTTGCTTTTCACTCTCCTTGAACTTAATTAAGTAGGTTATTCAAACTACATGCTCCCAAGCAGGACAAGACCATTACATGTCAGAGGCAAAAATACTTCAGATAACCTTTAAGTTGCTTTTTCTAGACTTTTACAGAATATAAAAGTATTTTTCTGTTCAGACTTGAGTTCAAAATGTGTTTGGATCCTTACAGCAATCAAACAATTTCTGATATGTTTTGGTTTGGTTTTTTGATAGATCTACTGATTTCATTTGGCTCTTTAATGCTAAGAGAATAAGGAAAAGTAAAGATGCAGGAAGACCATGAATACTGTTGTGCTGTAAGATTGAACAATGTGCTTGAATCAGTCTTGAATTATTAAAGTTAGCAGGAGATTCTTCATACTGTTTTAACCTGACCAAAGGTAAAAGTAAGTATGAACATAAAAATGATTTCAAAATGCTTGATGGTGACATTTAATCTGTAGTGATTAGCATGGGGCTTACAATAGCAAGCATTACATCATCTATCCTTTAAAGCAGGAGGGGCATTTTGTACTTTCCAGGATGGGAACATGATATATTTCATTTGTTCTTAATCCTGATGAAGCTGTAGCCATAAATAATAGGTATATCTCAGGACAAGACACTACATGTAATTATCCAATTAATTTTGTAATCTACAGAACTACTTCATTCTTAGAAACAAAGACAATTTGAACTAATTTATAAGGGAATGTTTATTGCTCCTCAACCACATCCTCAGTAGGTGTTAATATATGTGTCAATGTAGAAGTAACTGCTTTCAGTAAAATTTAATGCTTGCAAGAGTGAAAGTTATTTCAAATATGTTTGCTCTCCCACACTCTCAGAACAGCTTTCCTAGATTTCATGTTAGAAGAGAAAGGCATAAACAATGTCACACATAAAATTTATAATAATATGTAAAATTGAGTAAAACCCACTAAGACAGGAAGTTAAGGATTAATGATAAATGTATGATGCTAATATCAATTAAGCCATTGCATGCATACAAGAATTACAAAAATTAAAAAAAAAACCTCCTTTGGGTATGCCTGTAAAAATAAAAGCATGCAGAATAAATGCTTTTTCTAATTAACAGTACAAAAAATTAAAAAAACAACGTACAGAACATGGATGTTGTAGCATAATGGAGCAGCACTATTTCTATTGTTGGTGAAGAATTGGGATTGTGCAATCATTCTCCTTCAGGTTCATTATAAGGTGGTGGATGGTGCGTTCAATCACCGATCTTCTAAAGACTAACTAATTCTGGGATTATTGCATGAAGGAGATTTAATTTCACTGATTATATTTATTTCACTCTTTCAATAGACACATATTTAAATTATTTATTATAACTTTAAATTTAGCTAAGCCTTCCCTCTTATTTCAATTTACTATGCCAGATAGCCACTGAATAGGAAGATCCCCTTTGGATTATCTTTATTTTTTTACGCAAATTCTGAAGTAAAAAATTTAGGAAAACTAAGTTAATGTAAGTTACATTAGCATATTAAACAATAATTATGTCAAAACTTAATTGTACCTAAGATTTTCCAAGTAGGTACCCACATAACTGTTTTGTCAAGTGTAGTAGCTGCCTAATTTATAGAATAGATACATTCACTGAAGTAACAGAAACAGACAGGTTTTTTGAGTTTGAGGCATCAAGGAAAAGATTTTTACTACCATCTGGAAGAATGTTTAATAAAGCATAAATTGTTTCTAAATCAAAATATTGAAAAAGAAGCGTCTATAAAATCTTCACATAATTCTAAATTTCCCAATAAATCATGCTTTGTAGATAGTGCCCCTCAAAAAGAAAGTACTGATTCCAATGGAATTAGTGTTCTAATAGGGTGAGAATTTTTGATAGAATTTCAAAATTCCATCAAAGCACAGAGGTTGCTTTCTGAATCAAGAATTTGTCTTATAAAATTAAGGTACAAAGATAACAGTGGCCAACCTGGCACCACCAGTATTTCATCTAATTAAATGGGAAGAAGAAAAACATATTCACTATTTAGAATTGCTTGCATGCCTACAGACACAAAAAAAATCTGTATCTAGCTGCTTTGAAAATATTTTTTACTGAATATTTATACCCCCTCTCCTCTACAAACTTGTGAAACCAAAGCCAGGTTATGTCATGATTTTTCAATCATGAATCACAATTTGCAAAAAGATAGTCATATTTCAAGTTACCAACACCAACTACTGATTTTGATGGACTAGCAAAATGATATTTTCTAGTAGAGCTAAGAATCAGGTCAATAATATTTCTTTTTTTTTTTTTCCTTTCAAGCAAACAGAACTTTGTTCTAACTCTTCAGTTTGGCAGAGAGGCATTAAATAGTTTTAAAGTTCTGTTAGCTGGAGTGACTTTTGAAATATTTAGAGGATGATTCTATTAGAAGCAAGTTCTACATGTGCTGTATATTTCCTCAGATTAAGCAACTTTCTTGTGAGTCATAAGGAGGATTATCTATATAGTCTCTTTGGAGGCTCTTGTCTCTTCAGGAATTGCTATAAACTTCATGATGTAATTTCATCTGCCTTTTGGTCTGTGTTTATTAGCCACTTCACCTAGATTAGTTTCACCCATAGGAAACAATAGCAAGTGGGCAAATATGGTCAACCCTATGCATATGCTGCTAAATAACTCAGGACAGGTAAATAAGACAAGCTGTGTACTTGAAAAATAAGATCAAAATAGTAGTTTAAGAATGTTTCAGAGAGGTATCTCTTAGTACCTCATGTCAAAACTGTGCTTTCCTCCCACTCAAACTGCCTGAGGTATCTGTGTCCAAGCCAGCCTCCCCAGGCTGACTCTGACACACAGGAAATGTGAGCCTCAAAAGGTGAATCATCTGACACATAACCATGCTGCTGCAGATACCATGAGTAGCTCTCTGCAAGGGGATATTTTTCTCTGTTAACACAAAAACCCACTACAGGAGCCAGCTGAAAAGCAGTAGAACACTGAAAGACTTCATTTGGAGAGTACAGCTGATGGTCTTAGGTCTGCTGTACCCTGAAGTGGAGCTGAGTCTTTCTTTAGAGCAATTCTGTGTTGGACACCTTCCTGCCCCTCTGAACTCTTCACACCTGATTTTTACAATTTAAGTAGTGAAAAAAAAATTGTAAAGCTCCTGTGCCTCTGAGGTTGTTTTTAGGAATAGAAGCTGTTCTTCAACAATCAGAAAAAGTAACCCTGTGATTACACAGCAGCACCAAAATGAACAGGTAGAAGATTTTCTGCAAGTTTGACCTTCAAATTCGCTATCTCCAAGAAGCTTTAGACAGCCATAATTTTCATAGTTAAAGGGCAATATGTTCTTGAGTGTGGACCATGTAGGCTTCCCTGACCTACATAGGTGATGCAGGTCTTCAGTACTTAGTATGCAAAAGTATTTTTTCCATTGAAGGACTAATTTGCCACTTTCTATTTTTGTGCTTTGATTATTCAGGTATTATTGCAATACTTTTTTATTCTAATATATTCCTGCTCAATTTCAAACCTCATTGTTCCATTTAAATTAAACCTTTTTACTACCAGTAATTACTCATATGAAATTATAGGTCCTGATTTAGTGTTTTCTTTTCCTCAGTATTAGGGTTGTCATAATAATTTACCCCTGTGAACCTGCTTAGCTATCAGGAGTTCCAGTGCCAGTCTTAGATGCACTCTTTTTATAACCCTCATTAATCTCAGCAGCAGTGCCAAAATAATGCTTTTATTTGAACATTTTTGCTTTCCCACCCTATCCTAACATAGTCTATATAACTCACAGTCTGCATTTGATCTGAATAAATATAGTGGACTGCTGAGTGTTCTTACTGGGATGGGATGTCTCAGATGCATTCCACATGTCATTGTTTGCTTTTTCATTTCTTCTGGTTTTTTCCCTGTTTTCTATTGTGAGTCTTTTGAAGTTTACAAGCCAAGTTCTTCTCTCATTTGTATAAGTGCAAACCCATCAACTCAAATAGGTCTAAGCTAAGACAGGACTTGGATCAGTTCCTACCACTTGCTGAAAATCTTAGTCCCCCTTTCTAGACAGGTATCTTAGCTGCTGGCCTCATTCTCCTGTTTCTTTTCAATTCTTCTCTAAGAATGTGCAAGGATAAGCATTTATCATACATGCCATGGATTCTGGAGTTTCTTTAATAAAAATAGCCCAGCATGTGCCTGTCACAAATTTCAGGGCATGCATATTGCCTACTCAAAATAAAACAGCTCTTCTCCACACTTCGAGTAGAGATGGACAAATATGGATTTAAAGGCCAGCCAGAGAGATCCTAATAAGTGCGTGCAAAATTCAAGCAACAGATACCCAAAAGGTTTTTCTTCTCCTTGGTTGTTGTTTGTATGTTTATTTTTTTTGTGTGGGAGTAATTTTTAACATTGCTAGGTACACAGTTGTACAAGATGTACACTGCTAGGTACACAGTTATTTCCACTTAGAAAACTGCCTTAATAAGAAATCATGAGTATTTAGGCTGGAGAATCTAGAAAATTCCCTTATTCATTGTAGCTAAAAAAAGTCCTCCCTTCAGAAATCATACAATGCTTCCAGCTTTGCAGTGTGCTTGTGAGACTGCCTGAGTCACCCTACAATATTTACAGGGGTATATTCATTTCAAATGTGTTCCTGGCCAACCACCTCAATGGTTAGGAAATGTTGATTCAAACAGTAAAAGAGGTGAAAATATTCCATTAATATTTGGAGTAGGATGAAAAAATAACAGAAAAAATCTGATAAAGAGAGGCAGGAATATAAAAATTGAGAGATTTGGAGTTATCTCTTGCCTGGAGAGGTTGTGGAGTCTCCTTTGCTGGAGCTATTCAAGAACTGTTTGGGCAAATCCTTTGCCATGTGGTCTGGCATAACCTTGCTTTATCAGGAAGGTGGACCAGATGAGCATCACCAGTGATTTCTTCCAGTCTCAACCATTCTTAGATTCTGTGATCAGTGATGTATCAGGTCCATCTAGAACCTCATGTGTGATGTTACAGCAAGAAGCGTTCTTGACAAAAAGACAGTCATGGGTAAGAGTCCCTGATCCCTAAATGAAATTTCTAGCTATAACATTTCATTTTTAGAGAGCAGGCTTCAGCTTAAATTTTGCTTTAGGTCTGCTCCTAATCAAGTGTGTTTTTAAAACTTTCAAAATATATTTTATCCCCTATCTTACCTTATACTCCAACGGCTATGTAATCAGAAACATTCTGAATCCCTTGAAGACAAGTTGTATTACAAGTTTTGTTAAAAATTTTGGCAGACCTTGATTCAGGGCTGAAGCCTAAGTTAATGAGCAAATAAAACTTTTTTTTTAATGTTTGTGACTACCTCCTTGAACAGGTAAAATTTCCACTGATTTAGAGAAGCAGTTGTTCATCTTTAGGATCTCGTGGTTTAACCTGACATACGAATGCAGCCTGGTTTTAATCAGTTCAGAGTGTAGTTGAATCAAAGTCATTAATATCACCTGGAGGCAAGTGGTCTTCATTTAATAAAATCTCTTTGAAGTATCATAGTCTGCTTGAGAAAAGGAGAAGGAAAAATGAAAAGACTATTCAATGAAACAAACAATATGATCAATAAACTCTCCAGTGAGGAAAGCTCATGGAAAAGCCAGTACTGTCAGTGCTGAGGCTGCAGTGTACAGGGTACATTTGTTAATGTACTCAGTAATGACTTTTCTAACCAGAAATGGCTGGAGACAGGGACAGCACATTTTAAAAAAAAAGAGAATCATCTCCTTAAATAACTATTACAATAGGAAATTGCTATTCCATGTTTATCATCTGATCAGGGCTACTAAAATGTGTGTTTTGTCACTGCCCTTTTTATTTGTTACCCTTACACAGGGTGCTGTTAAATCAGTGATGCCCTTTGTATTCCAGGTACTTTAACTTTGATTTTTATTGTCTGCTCTCCCTTACCTCCCCAGCAGCTGAAGGCCTGGATTCAGTAACAAAACTGTTGGTGCTTTTAGCACAGACATATCTGAAAGAAACTCATGGCCAGCGCTGAGGAGCCAGACTTGAAAAAATCTGAGGAAAATTTGAGGTTTGAGGACTCTCTTTAATCAGTTTTTTTTTGTTTGTTTTTTTGTTGGGAGTTGAGAGTTGTTGAGAGTTTTTAATATTTGCCAATTGCTTTTCCTCTCATGGTCCCTTTTTTTAGTAGTGAAAAAATATTCTCTTTCACTCATTTAGATTTTTATTATTCATGAAATAATCTCTCAAGAGAAAAAGGAGGAACACTTTCTGGTCTCCACCATTAAGACCTTCTGATTTTCCTATATTTTGCTTTTTTTCAGCTGCTGTACCTTGGTTTACTGTTAACCAGCCACAGACTATATGTCTGATTAGAGATATTTGGTTTGGTAATGTAATTATTTACTTACCATTGCTGAGATTTTCAGGAGAATATCGAAAAAGAAATGAGATACTGGATGAAATACTCCCTCTGCTGTCAAAGGGAAGTATAAGTTGTGGAAGGTTTGTTCCTAATGCTGCAAACATTACCAGGGACAGAGGACATCATGATCCATTAAGTGTATTTCTAGCTGTACTGGTTAGCTGTGCAGCCTCCAAGATCTCAGCTCTTACCTTTAGTCTGGAGGAAACTTAATATCTGAGTTTGATTATTTCCTCTGGAGCATTCAAAGTTATTAAAAGAGATAAAATCAGCCTGCTTCTTTCACCATAAATCCTACTGCTAGCCTATTTCAGAGACATCATAGGCAGTCAGCAGCTGGCTAAATGCCCTCTGAACACAAGTTGTTCTCTTGACTTTGGTGGGTTTTGCACTGGACTGTCAAATAAAATTTATCTCAATTTAATTTCTGTTAGTTGTTTTCAGCAAACAATTCGAGCAGACAAGAGAATATTATGTCATGAGAATAAGGTGGAAGTAAAATATGTAATAATATCTGAACATATCTGAACTTTTGATGACAGAAAGCAGGAGAGGTGTCCCTCAGTTTATCAGGGCTAGAATATCATGCAGGGAACTCTCCAAGAACAGTGATCTAATTCTTGCTGCACCAATGCATATCTCTGAATCTGTAAAAGTGCACTTCTGTGTGTTGTACTGAAACCCTGTTGGCGTTGGCTCAGTCCTGCCAAAATGTGATCACAAATGTTCGTGTACCAGGCGCCACACGTATTTGCTTTGATAATGTTCCTGAGTTCTTTTATTCACCTTTTGAGAACTGTTGTATGAGCAAATATTTGTTCACAAGAGCATTTCCAGAATGTGAAAATATGAAGACCACTCATGAGGGAGGAATGTGTATGAATGTTTGAACAGCAGTTTTTTAAAGTCCTTCTGAGGTTAAGAATCCAAAGGAGAGAGAACACAATACCTCATATTTAAAAAGTCACTAAAAAAAAGTCTGAAGCCCAGCAAAATTTGGAGATTCCCCCAATCATAATGTTTTCTTGTAACATTACTATACCAGACAGAACTGTAATCTCTTTTTTATTTTCAATCTCTTAATCAGAAGCCTAAATGAAGTCACTATGCCAACAGAAGAGACCTTTTGAAATATGATTTAATCCAATTAAATGGACATTATTCAACAGCATTTTTCTTTTTTTTTTTTCTTTTTTTTTTTTTTTTTTTAATAAGGACCATTAAGGAGGAAAGTAGCCTCAGTCCAGAAATTCTCCTTTATGTTTCATTTATAGATTTTATGGATTATACAATTTTGGGACAACAGCACCAGCAGAGCCCTCTGCTGCTTCACACCCAGAATAATGCTTTACACTCTCTAAGAGGTCCAGGCATGGTTTAACCATTCTCTCCTTTTCAGGATAAGATGTGCTGCAGGTGTATGGGTACAATAACCCCTGAGATGATTATAATTTTAGTCTGGCCATTATTGCATTTTTCTGTATGAACAAATAGGATTGAAACCTCCACAGGCTTAGGATACCCTTGAATTCAGGTCTTTTATTTCTGAGTTAATGCTGTGCCACATAGATGTCACCACTGCAAGCAAACAGGAGAGCCAACGTGTCATGCTCCAAATGTGCCTAGGAGCACTGTGCTCCCATCAGGGTTTCTGTGAGGCATGCAGCAGGAGAAAGACCTGTGTGTATTCAAATCCTTGAAGATGCTGCTGAGGATTTCCATTAACACTGCTTTGGGTTGCTGAAGAAGTCTTGGTTTTCCTTCTCAAATCTAAGGCCTTATTGATCAATTAAAGAAGTCAGTCAAGTTTTCCCTGAACTGCCTTCTCATACTCATATATTCCTGTCTACACTCACCCAGTTTCTGGTGTAAGTGAATGCTTCCAAGGAAGACTGAGTTCTTCCCTAGAAGACACCATATTGCCTTTACATGTCAACAAAGCCTCATTTATTGAGCAAACAGCTCATAAAACCATAGCACTGAAATGTCCATTACCTTTGGCAGATGTACCTGGAAAACAGGGACAGTGCCTAGCTAAAATAGTCACTGTATCTGCCCTGAAGTCAGGACCCAGATATTTTGAGACCTATAATTCCAGAACTCACTAGAGTTTTCAGGATTTTTCCTTGGAACAAGGTGAACCTCACTCCAAGTGGGGTTTAACTCCTGACCCCAGAGATGGGCTCCCCCGGTACAAACCAGCCACTCCTGGCTCACCTCTTCATGTCAGAGCTCCCAAAGCTCCCAGGGAGCAGGCTGGGGAGCTTTCCCCTCGGCATCAGGGAGCCAGACCTTCGGAATTTCTCTTGCTGCTCTGTGACACTGGCGCTATTGTCCCTTCAAGCTCCAGTGAGCTGGATGCCAAATTCACAGACCAGCCACCCATCTCATTATTTAACTCTCCTTTTTATGTGGTTCTCAAGCAATGCACAGGTTTTGGAAAAGGCTGTGTGTCAACTCACACCTTTAGGCAATATGACAATAATTGGACCGTATGTTCTAGCACTGCAAGGAGTATATTAAGCTGTTTATCACTGGTACATTAAAACAGTAAATCAAACAGGAGACTTGGATAAGTCAACACAAGATTTGTGTCTATTAGAGCAAAGCCACAGGCCAGAACCTCAGCAAAAAGGCAGTGAATTAAATTAGTCAAAGAGTAAGCTGCACTCTTCATGGTTGTGTGCAATTACATGCAGATTCAGTTTCTTTGAAAGAATTTGACAGGAGAAAATTTAAACTAAAAGTTTCTGGTAGACCAATAAATCTTGCTTTCCATGACTCATATCTCTGTCCCCTGGCCAAAAAAGAAGCCAGATATTTTATCTGTGTTTGCATATGTGGCTAGAATTATAAAGCCCCACTCAAGAAAACCCAAAGGGGAAAATATGAAATTTCATAGTATTCTTTGAATATAAATGCCCTGTTCATATTCTGTTTCCATTACATAAGATATTACAGTCCCATTCATGAGAAAATTCAGGCATAATAAAAGTATATTACATCTAGTCCAGGCATGAATTTTTTGGTCTATCAAAATGTTTAACCTTTAACTGGTCAAAGATGTCTTTGTTATTTAGGAGTATGCACTGTAGATTATAAGATATTGATGCTAAGATCAGTTTTTGAGTGGGATTCTTTATATTTTTTGTCTTTATATATTTGTGTATAAAATAGCAGTGTTTTAATAAATGTTATTGATTCTCTCTTTTCAGGTTCCTTTCCTTACCTGAATCTTTACTGCCTTGATTTGTGAATAACTAATTCCACTAAAACTATACAAGTCTTAATTTTTAAAAAAAAATAATCAGGGTAGAGCCAAAGGAAGTCAAAATGAGATCTGTAGCAGAAATCATAGCTTTATTTATATTTACATGAGATATTCAAATCACAAATTATTTGGGAAAAAAAGAAGCCCTTCATCAGCAGAAAAAATGGGGAAGAATTTCTACTTTTCAGAGGATTTTTCAAGACTTTATAAAAGGGAATTATTGCATCTCATTTTTTAAACTATTAGGTTCTTAATTCAGGGTCTCAAGAATTGCCCCCAAGAGGCATTTGTCTCTCTCCTTTGATTACCTAGACAGCCTTGGACCCTGAAATAGATACCTTCAAGTGTAGTTATCTGTTAGGAAAGTGTTGATTAACACATAGATACATTAAAAATGAAATTAATAATAACTTAATTGAAAACCTAATGGTAATAGATGGTTAATTATGTTTTATACATGCTACAGTTATCTCTTTATTTTTGTCTGTGTCAAAATCAAGTGAGAAAGCTGAAGAAGAGGTAATGTACTAGAGGTTACATCAAGGTCAGTAAATCTTGTGAGACCTCCATTAACTCAATGTGACAAGTCTCTTGCACACATCAAGGAGTATCCTTGCCCCTCAAAGGAAAGACTACTCGGAATAGTCTATGTCTGACTAGTGTTCCCTAAATAACATCCAAACATGAACATAGGCTGGAGGCAATGACTGTACTTGCAACCTTTCTAACAATCTCTAAGGCTGGATTTTCTCAGGGCAGGTCTCTTGCCTATGCCTTGGTCCTTTGTCTTTCAGTACAGCCCAAATGTCCTCGTACCTACACCACTTTACCTACCTCCTTGTTATGTGCAAAGCCAAAAATATCTCATGGGGTTAAAGCATAGAGAAAGTGTGTGCTCCCTCTGGGTAAGGCAGGCCAAGGGTCCAGGGTGCTAAGATGGATAAGCTAATTTCTACCTAGGGAAACAAATGTCAGAAGGGGTCAGAGAGGCCAAGGGGAGATGCCATTCCCAGCCTCAGAAAGTAAACACCTGCATCTGCTCTGTTGGGCCCACATTTTTACCCTGTGGAAAGCTCCAGATGAAGAGTTTAACTGGGCCTTTCTGAGTAACATTTCATCAAACACCTGCAGATTTTAAAGCTAATTAAGCAAAGGTAGGAAAGACAGTAAACTGCTGGAATTCCCACCCAGGACATGCATGTCCAGTTTCCCCAGCTGCTGAGCCTCGGGTCTCAGCAATTGCATCAGGCTCAGGACCACCCACCATCACTTTTGTCCCTGTTGCCCCTGCTGTCACCCACTGAGCCCTCCTCCCAGTGCCCCCAGGGAGAGCCCTCACACCCCCATGGTGTGTGCAGGCTTTCACCAAACCCCTTTGTTACCCTCCCTGGCAGTCTGGCAATGCCCGGCACAGGGGAACACCTCTGGTGCACTGCCACAGCCAGAAGCAAATATTGCCAGAAGGATTTAATTTCCTCTTCTCACTGTCTGCAGAATTTCTCTGCAGATCTACTTGCCCAAGTACCTTTGAAGGCAAAGCTCAGTTTGCCTGCAGGCAAGCAGCTCATGAGGCCAGTCACCTGCTCCTATATCTGCAGCAATGGACACATTACACAAAATAAATTGGCTTTCAAGGTCACTGTCCTGCACTAGAGAGCCACTGGTGTGGTGAGAGAGGGAAGGAGGCAAGCCAGCATTACTGCCACCAGGAGAGCTGAACAATCTAGAGCTTTTCCATTCCACCATACATTTGCTCAGTAATAAATGAGCATTATTAGAGCTGGAGAGAATTTCCCAATTGAAATATCTTGATGAGAAAAAAAAAAAAAAAGGAGATTAAATAGCAATTTTCCATTCCGGTACTTCATGAAAACCTTAGAAAAGGTCCAGATAGAAGTCAAGTATAGACATTGACACCAGAAACACAGTAAGGCACTTTGTGATGTTAATTAAAGTGCAATATTATGACAAATGGTACATAAAGACCTGGCTTAAATTTGTGTTGGAGAGAAGGGCTTTTAAACAGAAATAAAGAACCTGCAAATAAAGTGCTCCCTGAATTCTTAATGCATGCTTTTGAGTTAAATATATAGGGTTTTTATCTTTCTTTTATTGGATCTTCTCTAGGGTTATAAATAATTACTGTATTTTTGCATGTACTTTTCATTTTTTCCTTACCAATTAACATCATTTTTTGTGTCTTTTAAATGTCAGACTCAGAAATTATAATAGCACACCACCATAGTCAGTTTGGTATTTCTACATCTCTTCAATCTAATACTGAAGACAAATTTCCATGTCTGTTGTGCTACATCTGTACTTATGGGGTGACAGCAGGGTACAGTCATAATGCTGTTTCCAACACTGTGCTGAATCTGATTTAGTTCTAGCTGTCCTTGCACAGTTTAAATTGCGTCTCACAGGCTTAATCCAGATTCTACTGAAGGCAGAAATTTTGTAGATCAGAGAAGGAGAGAATCATAGAATACCCTGAGTTATAAGGGAATGTCAAGGATCTTTGAGTCTGACTCCTGGTCCTGCACAGAAAAACCCAAAGGATCACACCATGTGTCTTCTTGAACTCTTTGAAGCTTGGTGCTGTGACAGCCTCACTGGGGAGCCTGTTCCAGTGCCCAGCCACCCTCTGGGTTAGAAATCTTTTCACAATACCTAACCTAAAGCTCTCCTAACATGACTCCAGGCCATTCCTATCACTGGTCACCAGAGACAAAAGATCAGTGCCTGTCCCTCCCCTTCCCTGCATGAGGGAGAGGCAGAGGGCCATGAGGTCCTACCTCAGTTCCTCAGTAGCCTCTGGTGCAGACCTCTGGAAAATGAGACAAACTGTTTTCCCTCTGTAAGAGCCAAACAGAGGACTCTTCTGAGCCCTACACATCTTAGACAATGCTGGTTAATGATGCCTAAAGCTGTGAAGGTGTCTGATGCCTCCTGGTATCTGTCATTTTATGTGAAACCTTGAAAGACTTGTCTGCTCAGGACTTTGCTGATGTGCACATTCCTTCACATACAAGAGTGTGTGGTGAAACAAAAGTAAATCTAAGATTATCCTGTGCTTCAATAAATGCTTTCCTACAAGTTTTTCATTTTGTGTCTCTGAACTTCACTTTGATGCCAGACAATAATACCATCTAACTGAGAACTAAAGACCAAGCTGTACAAGCACACTGTGCACAAAGGTAATTTTCTTTGCTTCCCAGTGATAAAGCATATGAAAGAAATTATGGCTTTTCCCTATTATTCATGGGGCTGATCCAAAGCCCATTAAAATCAACGGGGAACTTTCACATTAGTAAGCATTTCAAAACAGATTTTAGGAGATTTGAGATGCAAGGCCAGTATTTTCAAAGGCGTCAGAAAAGAAATTTAGGACATGGGCTGGCAATAAAAAATAATTAAAGGATTACTTTTTTAATGAGTACCACTACCACTCAAGAGAAGAGCCATAGTAACTGACTGCATGGAGAATCTTAGATTTTTATGAATGCACAAGAAAATGTTAATGTAATTATTTTTCAGCCGCTATCGACCCAGGAAGATCATTTATCCACAACACTTCATCTCAGGATTCACCTTGCTGACTCTATCTTACTAAGCAGCTGAGATTCAAGCTGCAGGGTATCCTGTGCTGCCAAAGGAGGCTTTTTCACAGTTTCTCCCATTACAATTTCTCTGCTTTCTTTGAAATGCTACAACATTCATCTTTCACTGGAAAGAAGAAAGGAACAGGACTTGTCATGGTAAATTGCCTAAAAATTTCTCTACCCTTTCAAACCTGTGATTATTGTACACAATATAGAAGTGATACAAATTCAACAGGAGAGATTGGGAAGCTGCCTAACTCTTATACCAGTGTTTTAGCAGAGTGGCATTCTGAGCAATAGCATCACCTAACTAAAGCCCTTCTAGTGAAGCTAACCCTGATTGTTGCAGGTTTAAAACAGTGGGAACTACAGGAACATAGCACACTAACGACCCAGCAGCATTTATTTTTGTGCTTCAGCACAGAATCAGGCTGAAGCAAACCTCATTCCAAGGGCAGCTCAAATTGCTTTTATTCCAGAAGAGCAAGCTTTGACACAAGACTGAGGAACTGAGTTTTGATGGATCCCCTGTCCCTGATAGGGTTTGGCAGCTTGGGAGAGGCAACCAAGCTCAAAGTTGCAGCATCACACCATTCACTAATTTTCCTATTTATTCCACTGTTCCATATATTTACATATATGTGAAAGCAATGCAGTACCACAATTATTAGACATTTTTATTCAGAAAATAGCAGTGACTGGAACAACAATAGCAGTGACTGCTATTCAGAGATTAAATGCACTGGCCAGACTGTTTTAAAAATTATGCAGCACTTCATCTTGACAGTGTGCCTTGGTTTAGCCAGAAGGTGGATTTTGTGATTAGTATTGTCAGACACTTTCTTTTCTTTATGTTCAGAATCCGACTGTTCTGCAGATCTGAAAAACATAACAGAATGAGAAATATGCTTTTAAAACCAGTCTGACAACTGCAATTAAACCATCTCAATTTCAGATATTTGTAACATCCAGCAATTTAACGAACACCTTTCATCCATAACAGCTCAAGGCATGTTTGCTTTAAAAGCACTTCAGTAGAAAATTTCAGCATTCCACCCCTACTAAGATCCTTTTATAAAGAATGCACTTCTAACTATAGAGACTAAAAAGGGTTGAATATTCACTAGTATATAATTTTCAACATGGTTCACAGACTCCTGGGGGAACTATGCTGAGATGAGGGCAAATCTACTATTTCTTTAGGGAATACATGTAAGAATAGCAAAGAAATTATTATAGAATCATCGCAGAATATCCGGAATTGGAAGGGACACATAAGGATCATTGAAGTCAAACTGCACAGGACAACCCCCAAAATCACCCCATGTGCCTCAGAGTATTGTCCAAACACTTCTCAAACTCTGGCAAGCTTGGTGCTGTGACCAATTCATGGTATGTTAAGCTACAAATAAGTAAGTGCAAGTAATGACTTCCATTTCTGTTGTGCTTTTGTGCATTCCTACTCAGCTATGAAATCAGAACAGGTGCTTGGGTTCCATCCTTGACAAATTATCTTCCAGCAAAATTGCTGGAAGCCTCAGTTCCTTACTGTTTGCAGTCCTGTTCTGCAGGAGGTCAAGAGGACCTGAAACCTATATAGATGCACCCAGAAGAGCAAACCATTAATGGGATACTTCTTTGGAGTGTTTTAAATTAAATAGAATCATTTTCTGATATATTCTCCATTTTTGTGCCAGGAGAAAATACACTTCGGCACATTGTTAAAAATTGCTAGAATTTTGCTGACATTGCGAACCATGACATCATTTTCCACAGTCTTTGTACAGTTATGATGAATGTTTATCAGTTTAGTAGGTCTAGAAATTTTAGTCTTTCTTTTTTAAACATCCACCTAAATTTTCTGTCCTATGGATAAAATAATGCGATACACAGCACTACAGTTATGAGTAGGACTCAAATCTTAGGGGAGATGCATAAGCAATATGCTTTATCAATGAGATTAAGTAATTGCATCCTGATGAAAGATCTGTTTAACTCCAAAGAGCTTTGCTGGCTGCATTCCTGCCACTTCTGCTTCCTCTGGCAGACATTGGTTGTGCCTTTGTGGCAGAAGCTGCCCTAAGGACTATGCAAAGGAAGACCAGCTGTGCAGCAAATGTGTGTTGGATCATCCCTTTCAGACCTGAGTGTGGTTAACCTTTAAAATATATGATCAGTAATTTTGCTTTTTTTGTTTGGTTATTTTTTCCAATTTATTTTATTTAAGCATTATGTTAGAATAGGAATATAAGGGGGGGGGGGGTGAATATACAGCAATGGTTTTATATAGAAAAGCAAACTTACATAGGATAAAAAACAAAGATCTAGGAAAATCAGCTAGGAATCACTGGTAAACACAAATGATAGCAAGAACCCTTACCTGTGTATTATTGGTACTATGCTGTCAGTCAAATGAAAACAAAATTATTATTAACTTGGATCATCAAGTGACTGCTCTGAGATGGCGGATGGTTGCCATAAAATATTCACTGATTTTTGAAATTTTGAAGCAAATTTTTCCTGTCTCTGAAAGCATAGGCAGGAGGACTGTTGATCCTTTAGAGGTAGCAGACAGGATCTGAAGCCTTGCCAGCCTGGCTTGGCAATTACTTTTGCTGCCAGAAAAAAGACATGGACAGCCAGTAATTGTTTAACATATGAGACTTTGAAGAGTTTCCAACTGCACAAGAGTTTGATTTAAAACAATTGTAGAGAATAGCAGAGGGTTTTGAAGCTGTCTGGTTGAGCAGGAACAGTATTGATATTCCAATGCTGCTTATAGCTATATGTATCAATACAGTTGGAAATTCCTCTTCCAAATTATGGAAATGCTAGCAGATCCTAAGTATACTAATCCAACAGAGATGATGATGATGGATTCAGACAACTTTGGTGAGTCTGTTTGCTTTAAAAGGCTCTTTTGCTCAAGCTATTCCAATAACTTTGAGAAAAACAGCAAAACAGACCTGAACATGAATCTCTCTACCACAGACAAGGTTTGTTCTAGAGTTTCTGAGCCATTCCCTTCTCTTTGAAGGGTGGTTATTGCATAGGATAATCAGTCAGAAATGTAAATCCTGCAAGACACCTCTGAATGATAACAAATTTTCTTATACACTCTCTAAAAATAATTTATTAAGAGAAAAGTTGTGCAGTTTTTAGTGAACTCAACAAATATAAGAACGCTGTGTTCATATGTTGTCTGTCCAGCTTGGACTATGAGATAAAATTCATGTATCTTGTTTTTATTAGGAAGATTTTGAGAAGTGAGGGAGGAAATTAATGCAACTCTGAAGCCATTTTAAATTATATAAACCTGTTTGTTAAGGTGGATATCACCCACCATAAAAATTGACTTGGTTTCCCCCGGGGTACACGGGACATGTGAATCCTTCTCCTCATTCTGTCTTCCAGAGAATATGGAATATAGCTCCGTAATGTCTTGACAAAACACACTCTTTTCTTTCCCTTGCTTTAATCTAAAATGATTTGTAACTGAACATAACAATTTGTTCTTCAAGAAGTTGAAAATATTTCATTCAACCAAAAAGAAAAAAAAAAAAGATTGTCTGAAACTACCACAAAAATCAGTTTCATTTACCACTTGCATCTGAACAAAAAACCTTCAAGATATTATACATACAAGTTTAGTCTTAGGCTTGCCCTAACATGGAATGGGAATTTTCTAAAGTCATTAACATTTTTGTGGACAGGAAAGCCATTTCTATCCAGCTAAAGAGGAATCATGAGAACATAATATAACTATTACATGTGACAACATGATTATGCAGATTGTCTGCAGATGTGAACCAGAAGAGCTCTAATGAATTCAGTGGGTTCTACTGATTTACATTAGCTGATGATCTCAATTTGCTGCATTTTGAAAGAATGATAGAAACAATTTGTCCTTATTTTTTTTTTTTCAGAGATCCTAGAATACTTTCTGAACTCTCCAGTCCACATATTCTGATTCAGTTCTGTCTTAGAATGTCAGACTACCTATCCCTGCAGAACTATCCAAAAACCTGCAGAGTATGTTTAAATAGCGAGAGACTGTGCTGTTGGTAAAGCAGAAATGCAAAACCACAGAAAATTTTTGAGTAGACGGCAGTAGATAAAATAAGAGCTAGGTTGAATCAAATCCAGTTGGCTTCACTTGTACAGGTCCTCACAACACTGTAGGTTGTTGTATTCTATCTTAGTGATTCACTGATAATGAATTTGCTGACATTGCAATTCATCAGCAACCATATTGCATATTGGTTACATGGAGCTCAGGGATGCTTCAAATGTAGGCTGCCATTATTGTAGATTTCTTGTCTTGCAAAAACTCGTCAGGTGGGGGTGATGAAGAAGTGGAATTCAGAATGAAGAATACTCACCTGAGATAGTTTCTATTGTGGAGCTAAGTTTTCCATTAAAGTTCTTTCTAGTGAACAAACTTGTTCTGAACTGTATGAAAAGTCCTGGCTCCTGAGGAGTCTTATATCTAGATAACAGTGCAAAATATGTTTCACATTTTCAGTACTTAATATTGTGTGATGCTATGAACTCCAGGACATTTGTGATTGTTCATTGCTTGATATAAATGGAACCATTGCAACTCAATTTAAATTCTGCTTCAGTGGAAGGAAATTTGTCATCAGTTTTTATCCAAAGTTAGAAGAAATAGAAGGAGATGATAAAAATTTTAGATGAGCCTTGAATGTAGTAACAATTCTAAAAAGGCTATAATTCTGACTTTACTCTGAAATCCTTTTCAGGAAGGACTAATTTGGAAACTGCTGTCCTGGGAAGAAATATTTACCACATTTTCCTGACCCTTGCACCTTCTCCTGTCATGCACTCTGATGCTTTTAAAAACAATATAGTTTTGGATGTATTTGTCTTCATGTGGAGAAGCAGTCTCTAAAGCAGAGATTTCTGGAGGCACACAATTTGCAGAGACATTTTCAACTGTATGGATGTGGCAAAAACCTTGTCAGTAAACAGTGTATAGGTGGCTTTTCTGTCTTTTATAGCAAAGCAAAAGTATAGTTAGAGGAAAAGAAGTCTTTTTCACAAGGAGGAAAACCTGTAGAGAATACATCAAGAGAGAAACTTCATGGAGTTTCTGTCTTCTTCATAAGAACTCTATACAAGGGTTACATTGGTTTTGTAAGTCTGCCCAGTCTAATTAAGACTGTCTGTATTAAGTTCACCAGTAAAGATCTGTTATTTGTAAACCCCACATGCTTTTATTTTCTGCTCTTATGCAGTTTTCTATTTCTTTGCTTTTAACTTCATTTAAGAACAACGAAATCCAAATTCTACAAGGAAGAAGTATTAAATCTTTATGGAAGCAGATGTTGCATATATGCTGACTGCATGAATTATCAGGTACATGGCTCTTAAAAAGACTGGTGTGCTTGCCTACAAACATTATGTGACTTAATAAAATGGTTTTTATATACTATTAGACGTGTGTGTTTGCAGTAGGGCTGTGCTGCATTACAGCTAAAAGGCCTGAATAAATCAGTGACCAAAGTGATTTGGCCATAAAAGACCCTCAAACTGGAGCTGTTGTTAAATTCTAGGAGTCAGAACATTTGCATTAAAGACAATGTAGCTACTAAGAGGGTGCTGCACTATCATGTCAAACAGTGTGGATTTGCTAATTGTGAAAAAAACTTACAAAATTTTTGTTAGGACTGTGAGGTCAAATTCTATCCAGTAATTAATGCTACTGACTTTAGAGAGTTTCTGTCTTGCTGTTACCATCAGGGTGTGTTTCTTAATTTAAAAATATATTATTATTAAAAAAATGGCATAATTTCTCATGTTTTCTACTACAAAAACAATCTGTAAAGCTATAACTTAACCAGGAAGGAGAACATAATAGAATATATTGAAATGCTGAGTTCACTCATGCTGGAATTACTTAATCATGAGAAAGAGTTACATTAATCTAAATGCTATAGAGAGAATTTGGAAAACATTTCAGGTTGCTGATGTTAAGTTCTTAATGTGAAAAAGGAAGAGTAAACCAACATTTTCTGACAACAGTGCCATGCAGAGATTCCTCCACCAAAATTGTCATGTACCTGATACTAAAGCCTACAGGAGAATGGTTTCTTGAGGTCTATTTACAAACTGCTTCAGATGTTAATTATTCTTTCATGGCACTATTTCAGATTTAAAAGAGATTTATTGTTAGTATTTGTTGGGTGACTATCAGAGAAGAATAATTCACTGCAGAAAGCAGAGAGATTATGTAAAAACCTATGGGCAGTTTGAGAAGGGTTTCACCTGCCCAGGAATCAACTTGAGCATCCAGAAGTTGGATGCTTATGTCTGAGCTAGGTATTATGTGTGCATTAAATGGTCAATGGAGAGAAAAAAGAAAACTTCAAAAAGGGAATTCTTCTAACCTGACATGTTTGAATTATAAGACACTCACTTCCCTCTACAGACTACAAAGAGACCCTACTGTAACTTAGAATTAATGTGTTCAGCTATAGGCATTCACAGATGAGTTGAGTTCCTCTTATTTAGACTGGAAGATTTGGTTACTGATTTATGGAACTTAGGTGTCACATTTTTTTTTTCCTTTCCACCCCCCCCTCTCTCATTCACACACTCACAAACCCCTCACAGTTTTGAACTGAGATGTGAGGAGAGCTCCCGAGATCTTTGTAACTGTTTCCATAGCCTTAGCTTAGAAAACAGGTTTTTTAATACATTTGTCTATTTTGCAGTGCTCACAAATGTTTGAAATACCCAAATCATATGAGATAAAGGGAAAAATTTAAAACTGGAGATGTGCAGGCACTCTGAAAGTGATGATGTGTCTCATGGATCCTGTGAGAGCTGAAAGGCAGAAACAGAAAATTCTCATTTTAGAGACTACATCATGTTGATGCAATGCAGAATTAGTTTCAATACTTCTAAATACAGCTTTGCCATTGCCCTTGAGTGGGACTGGATAAGAAATCTTCATTCTCGTATCACTATAGCAGAGAAATTAAAATAGTACTGTTGAATTTTTTCTTTGCAAAACTGTTTTGGGAATTTTCTAGTTCTTACAATATAGTTGAACATGAACTATTATATAAAACTATTAAATAGCACCTAGATATAAATTCAGGTATGGCTCATAGTTCAGCTGAGAAAAGGATTTCTTCTCTTTATACAATTGAGGCCATGTTTTATGCTTGTACTTGGAATTAAGGCTTTGAAGTACAATATTGTATAGGATTTATTAACATGTTTAATGATGGATATTTGATAGCCTTTTTTTTCTTAGTTAATAGGGCATCTAGAGTGTTTAAATTTAGGAATATTCAAAGCCTCTGCCTATGGGGAAAGTGTAATTATGTGCAAAGAGGCTTTAAAGAAAGGCTCACAATGCAAAAAAAATATTTTTGTACTGCTAAACTTTCCCAAGTAGAGGAGACCAATATTTGTGTTACCTCATTTCAAAGTTACTACAAGTTTTCCTGAGAAGCTTGGCATATGCCTAATAATTACTGTAAAACTGCAAGGAAATCAGCCATTCCAATTTGCTTAGATAAAGCTTCTTTGAACTGCCTTCCAACACTGGGCTCCATTCATAGCACATTTCATTCTAACAGTGTTTCCACTGTCTGCTATAGAGGGGCAGTTTGCATAGGTTTTATGAAGCACAGCATATGGAATTCCACATGCTGTTTGTTACAACCAGTGCATCAATTACATGCACTTCAGCAAAGACCTTTATCCACAGTGATGAAAAGAGGTGTGTGTTTTCAACAAGATGATATTTTCAATCAGGGCAGCTTCCTCCTGATTTTTTATCAGTATTAAGGATGTTTTAAGATACATTTGGAAGT
The DNA here is from genome assembly GCA_034509185.1 of Euphonia xanthogaster. Taxonomy (NCBI): domain Eukaryota; kingdom Metazoa; phylum Chordata; class Aves; order Passeriformes; family Fringillidae; genus Euphonia; species Euphonia xanthogaster. The sequence goes on along the minus strand of JAYDZK010000056.1, from coordinate 9,821,972 downwards.
TCACAGTATAGGTATACTATGCAGTCCAAGAACTTATCTGTTCTTATAAAATTCATATTCAAAAATTGGAAAAGTTAAGCAGCCTATTGCTTAAAATACCAAGTGGATTACATCAGGTGTCTAGCAGGCACAAAACAAAACCCCAAAAAACGGAACCAAACCAAACCAAAATAAATTAAAAAAAAGAAACAAGAAACTAACTACCTTTTTTATTCCTGGAAGAGAAAAAGGTTTAGTTTTCAAAATTAATGGAAATTGAATGACAGCCAAGATTTAGAATTATAGGTGGACCAATTGCTTCATTGGGTGGAAAAATTTATATCTTCTCTTATTGATAAGAAACTAGGCCTAAATTGTGAAATTAAATGAGCTTTTTAATATGAGAGAGCATTTATCGTGTGCAAATTAAACCTTATATACTTTCAACAAGATACATTTTATAGAGAATTTGCATATTTATTTATATGCTAACTGCCAAAAATAAAGTATGTAACATTTATGGCTGTTCAATTGAAAAAAAAAAAAAAAAGCAAAAACAAGATACACACTGTGGATATAAATATGCTTTTATTCCTCTTTCATATTGTGATGATTAGTTTTCATTTCTGATTTGGAAGAAATAGCAAAAGTACAGAACCCAAATTGTGAAATGGATCTTTCCTGATTCTGAACAGAATCCAGCCTGTTGAAGAGATTCCTGTGCTAATAACAGATTGCCTCAGTACAAGATGAGATAACATAGAATTCTCTTCTGTCAACCATGGGCAGAAGCAAAGGTACTTTTATTTGATTGAGAAATGTCAGAAAAACTATTAAGCAATAAGATTTAAAATAAAATCTGCAAAACCAAGGAGATTTTGCAATGGTCGGCATTCAGCAATTTCTAGAAATGCCAGGTAAATATAAAATAATAGGACTTTTAAAATAACCTATTTTTGTTCTACTTTCTTACCATGTATGGAACCACTTACTGTGGAAGGATTGCAATAGGAAGCAGTGAGCTTCAACCAGGTGCTCTCCATTAAGTGCTTTTTGAGCCTGGTCTTATTTCCAGGTACCGTATTGGATATGAAATGTAGACTGAGCCATTTTCTCCTCTGCCAAGGCCAGCCATTGGGAGCTGGCCATGACCCAGTTGCTGAGGAGCTCTGTGCCAGCAGAGGAATTACTTTTAATGATAGAGCCATATTTTTCTCAGACTTAAAGTTGAAACCACTTCTGAAATCATCATCACCTTTGTTAGTGTGGATACTCCCTATTTTTTTGCTTTGCTTATACAAGTTAAGCCAAAGTTGAACCCAAGCAGTCAATATTATTGTAAACTGGGGATAGCTTGAACTGTAGGACATTAAAAATAAGGGCATATGGCTTTTAGAAACACTGGATGCTTTATTATTCATTCTCTTCTTTAGTATTTTAGTAAAGATTTTAAGCTGACTCAGATTTAGGATTTCTTACAGATATCAGATTGCAGGCACAGTGAAAAGCAAAACAATTATTGGGTGTGATCCATTAAGAAGAATTCAAATAGCAACAGTTAACAATCTGTAACACCAGGGTAGCTGTGGGCTTTTCTCTATGCCATAAAAGACCCTCAAAGTTACCATAAAGCTTCATTCACTTTTAGTGTGATAGGTTACACATGTGATGGTTTATTTTACAAGTAAAATCTGCATGTAAGCTGTAAAGTGCCTGAATGCTTGGATTACAAGATGGAAAAATAAACAACTGCAATTAAGGGATCAAGCATTCCAATATTGCTCCTATTATATCATGTGATTTTATTTTCCTAAAAGCACTTCAGAGAAATGTACTGCCAAATTAGGAACTTTAATGTCTTCTGAGATAATCTGTGATATGTGGATATTCTATTTAGAAAAAACAGCATTAACATGTTGACTATAGAAAACATTTTCTGTAAAACCTCTCCTGAGTAATTTGAAAGCTTTAAATCTGTCTAGATAAATTATAAATTATTTAATTCTGTTTTTCTTATTCTGAAGGGTTATTATACACATTGAATTTTAGTCTAAAAGAGTTATTACAAATTAAAAAAAAGTATATTTTAAAATTTTTTACAAGTTTGGAAAGCACCCATGAAATTGGGTGCTATAGAGATAACACTCCTTTTCAATTTATACTGCATTGTGCACTGATTGTGAAGTTCATGCAGTTCATTGCTATTTTCAATATTAAAAAGGTTTAATTGAATCTATTGAAAAAGGGTATTGTGCAATGGTATTGCAAAGAAGTCTACAAAAGGTGCTTCCAAGGGTTTGATTTGTAAGCCAAACTAATTTTGAATGCAGGTACATGTAGAAAGCCTTAACTAAGCAAAGTCTGCAGTACTGGAGCAACTGGAATCTGTCAGTGATATATTCAAGCACACAAATTTTCACCAGTTATTAACACTCACCCTACTCTCTTAGGCACTTCATTTTTTGAAGTACTTTGTGAGTATTAACTTTAAGAATGTTACATATTCAGAAATGTAGTAGATTACTCAGTTTATGTTGATATGTTTAAAAAATAGTATTTGAAATTTTTTTTTTTCCAAAGAAATCTTTCCAGGTGGTGTAAGATTTCAGAAGGGACTTAATTTTATAAATTTTATTATCATTAACAAAAAAGCCCCCAAAATATCAAGTTTTAGTTGACACAAAAAATTGCCATTTTGCACCAAATTCAGGTGTTTTGTATAATTAACCCACTAAGATGCAGGGATGCCTAAAAAATAAGAAAAAAATATATCCTAAGTAAAAAAAAGAAAAAAATTAAACACTGTTTTTCTCTAATATTGCTATCTACTTGGCAAGGCATTATTATGTGTATTTTCCTATAATTACAGTGTCTTTAATCAGCACAGGGACTGTATAAAGAATGAACATCTTCAGCAGATGACTTTTACTACCTCAACACCCAAAATACCTGTGAAGAAAAAGCTAGATATTGATTTTGAGGGAATAGTGCCATCTGCTGAGCCAGTACCTTCCATTCCTGTGGAGCTCCCTAAATACAGATTTAATCCAGTGTGGTGAACTTGAAAAATCTATCACTCTCCAATCTTTCAATACTACTCCTATGTTTATAACTAGTTGTTTTTGTTGGTTTTTTTTTCATTGTAAATTAAATTTATTCTACTGGCACCTAAATTAAAGGCTCAGCTACTTGGATGTAGCCCATACCCACTAATGGGCTTGTGCTCTGTAGCACAAGAGGCTCAGAGCCTCCGTGATATCACAAAGTGCTGTTGGAATATAAATAATGACAAATATGTGTCCAGGCTCTTACCTAAGGAAGGAAGACCACTCTTTCCAGTTGAATTATACTGGCAAACTCAAGTTTTTTGCAAGCAACTAAGCCAGGGAAATTGGTTTAGGTTAGCTTAACATAAAATGTATCCTATGCGTAGCAATGATATTTTGGACAATGTAATTTTTTAAGGGTTTTTTTTTTTACTAGGCTTTCAAAAGACAACAGATGATCCAAGTAAAACAGAAATACAGAAGGTTTGTCTCATTTGAGAATATTTTATTTCATAGCCTTAATTTTGTTCTTTGATGGGATCAAGTAGCCTCTCCTCACTATAATTTCAGTTAGGAAGCCTATAAATCAATAAAAAGGCATCCGAAGTAAATGGACTAGAAAATAAACATTTTTCTTAAACCAGACATTTTTATCAAAACAATCAAGGCAAGACATGTGATGGCAAAGAGAATCTGTCTATTTTTCAGTTCTCCCATCAATTTAGGAGAAAGACAAAGACCTAATGTGAATGCAGCTGTGGGGTTTACATCCCTAAAAATTGTTAGGCATCAGTAGTTAAAAGTCGCTTTTTGGTTTGCATAAAAAGGAGGTTGGAAAACCTCTCCTTACATTTTGTGGACTGAATTTATTCTCCAAAATCATCATAATAACTCTTGGTAAAAACTTTTGTAAAACTTTTTCTTTAAATATTCAGTAACAAATCTTGTAGAGAAATGTATTTGAATAGTCTCATTTTTCAGTCTTCTCATATCTCTTTAAGTTTCTGTTCTGTACAGACACTGTCCATTAGTCTTTCTATTGCATTTGCAGGAGAATTAACTGAGAATAACTAATGAATTTAGGACATATCATTGTGTGAAATCCTGAGATTATTGAGTCAAAGAGTTCTAGATCTCTAGTATTCAATCTTAGTTTTGTTATTTTGTTGATCCATCTATAAATATATTTCCAATTAAAACGTAATCTGTGAATTATAACTGTGATGTTTGAGTCATAATTTTCTTCCATTTTTCTGAAGTGAATGAGGGATGAGAAACACCAGTGAGGGAAAACTTCTGCATGCGATCTGTGCTTATCAGTAAAGGATGAATATCAGAACTCAGAACTAAGCAGAATTCCCACTTGGTTTTCAGAATTAATTTCCTGAAGGATAAGAGGGAAAAAAATTTAAAAAAAAAGAAATTATTTTTGTGGAATGAAAAGTTTTTAAAAAATTGCTTTATTTTGGACAAATTAACTACTAATTTACATGTATTCACTTTATTGCAATGCTGAATGGAAAGTACCTCTGTCATTTGTTGTAGGGGAGTCTGAGTTTTATGTAGAATATTAGTCTCAGGAGAAAAGTTTTGCATTTCAATGAATGAAACAATAGATTAAACAAGAGTAGCATCATATTCTAAATTAGAGTTTAGAACTTTGGAATTATTGGTTAAAAAATTATAAGGAACACAGGATTCTCGACTGTGCCTTGTTTCAGAGTGACCAGGCAGTACTTGGCAAGAGAGCACCCAAGTGTGCAAGACACATATAAGTCGCATTCATAGGATTTAATATTCTAATGCAAAATGCACCATTAAATTCCAATTTAATTTCTTTTTCCCTATCTATTCATTAAGATTTTTCATGGGTCAAATTCAAAGAACATTTGAAAACAAACAAATGAGATATGGCTCAGCTGGACATTTCCCTTTAGATTTAAGAAGGTGAAACAGAACTGAATTCAGCTCCCTACTCTAGGACTAGCAGACAGCTTATTCACAACATTTATTGTTCAGATGAAGCCTATGTTTAAGGGTAAATAATAACAATACATATAAACCACTACTTTAAACTGAGCATGACTGATAGTCCTTGTCAGGAACTTCAGAAGTTTAGACTGGTTTTGTAGATGGATCAGAGGAAAAATTGAGATATAATGGTAAGCAAATATATAGGAAAAGCAAATGTGCATATTGCATTGGAAAAGTCTATAAATGGCCCTGGAAAATCCAGGCAAAGCCAGTGTGATCAATAAAATATATGTAGAATTTAAAGGTAGTCAGCCAGCAAAACAATAAAGTATTTCCAGGTACATTGATGCACTATTGGAATAGCAAAATCTCTTACATTTTCCATTCACATACAATCACCTGCAATGGGTTTATACATTGAAAGAACAAATAACTGTGTATTGGTGCTCAACCAAAAGGGTATTTAGGAAAAGCAGGAATGGTATTCTTATGAGAAAGTCTATAACGGTTTTATAAAGATGGAATACAATAACTTCCTGTGTCTGGGAGGAAAAATGCTGCATTTTGAAGAAAACAACTTGAAAGCAACAGATCTCTCCTTCCTCTAACTACAGTGAGAATGTAATTTTAATTCAACACAGTAAATAAAACACATGCACGTATACAAGCACACTTGTATCGGCATTATAAACAGAAAGAAAAGAAATCACAAATTTCTCCCTAGAGCCTAAGCTGCAGAATTATTTCAAGATGCTTATTATGTGATAGACAGTATAAACTTTAGGGAATGTAAATTTCAGCTGGGAAAAGATGCTGAAGGATTGAAGGAACTTGAAGGTGTTTATTACATGAAATTAAATATTGAGTAAAAGGACAGAAAATCTTCAGGCCTTCTGAGTTTGAAACCCTGCAGTAGACAGAATTTATGTTTCAAAACTTCTCTCAAGACCACGAGAAAAGTCATCACTAATTTAAACAGACACTTTTTTTTCCTTCTCTAGAACACATACATTGTCATATGTGACAATAAAAAAAAAAATCTTCCTGCACATACTTTTAATCTTGTCCTTTTGTATCTTTGCAGTAGTTCCCTTGTCTCTCATATAGACAGAGCACAACCAAAATACTTCTCTGTACTATTTAGGTAATTTTCCTCTTGGATTTAGTATTACCTTGTGCAAAAGGTATTAGGAGCAGAAGGTTATGAAACTTCTGTCATAAATTGGAATGGAATGGAATGGAATGGAATAGAATGGAATGGAATGGAATAGAATAGAATAGAATAGAATAGAATAGAATAGAATAGAATAGAATAGAATAGAATAGA
>JAYDZK010000056.1:9797239-9815545 GCA_034509185.1 Euphonia xanthogaster | reverse complement strand
GAATAGAATAGAATAGAATAGAATAGAATAGAATAGAATAGAATAGAATAGAATAGAATAGAATAGAATAGAATACTGATCCTGATTTTCTTAATATATAAAATAAAACCCTGTATCCCTATTTATCAGAGTGAGGACTGAAACCTTCCCATGAGAAATAGAATTCCTTTTTAGAAAAATCTGGAAAGTGTTTTCTGAGGGGGCAATGGGGAAACAAGGGTAAATAAGAGTATTAAGTATTCTAGTATGAATAGTGTCTAGTTTGTGTTCCTCAAAGACCTGCACTTGACATAAGAGACAGGAGTCTATTATATGAAATATAATAGACTGAAATAAAGCAGATTTTATTGCACTGTTAAAAAAAAATCAAGAAATGTTCAAGAAAAGGGGATTTTGTTAGCCACAAGTGGAAAAAAAAATCATCATAAGACAGCCTTCCCATTAGAAAGGGATGGCCCTGGTGCTATTTTTCAAATGCCAGTGGCATGGCAAGTGAACACTACCCAGTAGACTCCTACAGCTCATTCCAAAGTGTATTCTTTGAAAGTTCACTTTTTTTTTTGAATAATTTAAAACAGGTATAATTAATTAAATTTCTCATACTTATTAAATCCTCATAATAATATAATGATATCATTTACAGATTGTATCTGAAAATAAAACCCCCACAAAATTTATAAAGCTCCTGGGTTTTATCATAGTATATTTAGAATGGTTTAGGTTAAGCTTTTTCCCAGCTCTGGCTGTGAACCAAAGAAGAAGGCACTTTATTTTTACTTGATCAGAGAGAAGAGGAAAAATAGCAACCTTGATTTACATTAGAATTTCTGAAGTTACATTGATGGTATTGGGTAAACCATATTATACAAGTCTTTCCAATGGGATTGCATGAGAAGAAATTTGGGTTCTAATGCAGATATTTACATGTTTTTTTCCAATTTCATTTTCTATTACTATTGTACAATATCTTCTCTTTCTAGATATTTTTTTAACTTTTGACCTCTGCCTCTTAAAAAACAGACAAAGGAGCATTAAAACTGTTGCAGGGAACTGACTGGAAATTAATTAAAAAACAATAAACCTCAAGAAATTCAGTACAAAAGGAGAATTTGAATGCTGCCATTATCTGATGATCTTTACCCAATCAATACATTATACATGTCCTCCTCTACTTACTATAAAGGATCATGGTACAAATAAATCAGAAATCACTGTAGATCTACATGAGTCACAACTGTGGCAGTTCTATCAATGAAGAATCTGTCAGACATGACCATTTTTCAAGGCATGAAATAAGTTTCATTTTTTAATACAGTAATGAAGAGGAAATTTAATAAGACAGAAATTCCTTTCCTCTTGCCATGCTCTCTTAACTCCCACTCATGAGTTGTTGTGCTCCATGCCAGAGAAGTGCTCCTTTCCAGACACATGGCGTGTTCCAGTTCCTACAGAAGCCTGGTGGATTCAATGTGAGTTAGGTCACCTTCTTAAAATGGGTTCTGAGCAGGCAGCAAAGAGCACAGACCAGCTCTTTATGAAGCAGTTTCATTGTAGTCTGGCGTGTCTGAGGTATCACTTCTCTCACTGCCTTCTCTCAGCCCAATGGCAAGTTGACCATCTGTCTGTAAAGGAGAAAGCTTTGATATGTATGAGCCACTCAGCTTTTACTCAGCTTGGAAGCATTCTGCACATCAGTGTGAAATGCTCTCAGAAAACCTACCATGACAGTTTTATGAATGGAGTCCATTGTAAATTTCAACTTTGAAATGGAATTTATGGACTATGCTTAATGCATAAAAGGGGAGTCAGCTGGGGCAGGTATCTTGGAAAATCTCTATGATTCATGAATAGTGAGCTCCAACTTTTCCTTTGCACTTCAGAGAATGATTTTTTTCATTTGAAGAGATTTTTTTCTCCTTCATAGTGCTGATGATATAAAGTTAGGAGAAAAAAAAATAAAATAAAATAATAAAAGAGAACAAAAACCCATTAAAAATTGAAAAAAAAATCAAAGATTCTGAATCAAAATATGCCCAAGAAATTAAAGCAAGCACAGCAAAAATCAGTAAAATATACTTCATTACTTATAGAGAAATTTTAATTTTCCAGGAAGCTTAAAGAACTAGAAATCTATATTGAACTATACAGGACACTACCATGCAACAGGCATTACTTTGTCCTGACAGTGAAAAAGAACCTAGGAATGAAGATTTCCTGTGATCATGGTTCAGATGGAGATTTGAAGACTGACACCTTTTGTGGACAGGTTTTCCTTTGAACTTTAAGGCTTATTAACATCATCCAACAAAAATTTCATTATAGAACTGCTTGATTGTTGTTAACGGCATCTTGAAGCTTTTTTCTACCTTTACTACTACTCCTCAGCTTACTTTAATTGTCTAATCCAAGAGCTTTCCTCATTTAACTACACATTTTTCAACTGAGTTTCCATACTTTGTTAATTCTTCTTTCCTTCATCCCCAAACCCTTCCATACTTTTCAATTTCCTTTCCATTTCTTTCCAACTGGCCAAATGATCCCCTTCTTCTACTCAGATACTGTCACCCCACACCAGCAAGCCATGGTGGAATTGGTTATTCCCAGTACATCCTTTCTGTGTGGGCATTTTGCTTGTTTTTGCTGCCATCTGACTTGTGTTTTAGATCTTGCACTTACTAACAGAGACAAGCTAAGAAAGGTGGTTCATTGCTATTCAAGTAAAATTTTTCTGTATTTTCTCAAGTTAACTATGCTTATGCTACAGTGGTCTTCAACAAGATTTCTTACATCAGAACCTTTTAATTCCTCAAGCCAATATTGCCTGCATCTTAGATTTACCCTCAGCTGCACATTACCTTGATAACTTGTCATAGTTCATTATAAATATAGACCCAGATTATCTTTCAAAAGATGTTCTCTGAATTTTCTCCAACTTCTGTACTGAATTGCTCTAATCTCAAACTCTAATAACGCTCTTGGAAGCAGCAATGTGAAGAAAGTAGGGAAAAGTGTTTATTAAAAGTGTAAATTATTTCACATATAAAAACAAATTGCTGAAAGGAAAATAATTTATCAACTGCATAAAACTCCCCACTCATTTTTCCTTTGTTTTTCAGCACACTATATATTGAAAAAAAATAATAAAAGAAACAAAGATAATTTATTTCCATGACATATGTAAGGGGATGCCTTATCTATTCCCCTACTGGTGGTTGGAAAGAATTCAAAACACTGAAGGCTGATACAGCGTAAAAGCCTGAATATTGTATCTACTTAACTAATTCATTTTTTCATCAGCAATAAAGGGATGGAAGCTGGGCCAAGAACCAAAGCACCAGCCCCAAAATGAATATGCATCTCGGTGTCCTCTGTTATGAGATTCTGGAATGGTTTCAGGATCTGGCTGTATGTTAACTAAATGTGCCACTTAGTAAATTAAACTGGTAATTTAATTCAGCAAAAGGACCAAAGAAACTAGTGAAGTTAAATCAGTGCTGAATTTGAACCCTTTTGTCAAAACACAAACATGACTTGACTGAAGCATTTGCATTAGGCAGGGTTTTTTGTGAGTGAATTAAGAGTAGGATTTCTTTCACTATTAACCCACCACCACACTGGAAAAAGCCTAAGAAATTCAGAACAACTTTTCAGAATGTATGAAGAACATAGCTAAGACCACTGATTTATTTTCCTAAATATATATTAGTTGGGATTTGGGGTTTGGTTTCAGTTTTTTGGGGTTTTTTTTGGTTTTTTTTTTTTTGTAATCCAAAACATCTGAAATAGTAAATTCCTTGCATAAATCTTAAGATTACCAATCTCTCAAAAGACCAATGTCACTGGTTGAAAATGAGAGTGAATCACGATGAGTAGCACCCTGACCTGCCAGGCAAGTACTGATTCACACAAAGCATCCTATCTTAAAATCCAAAGAGAAACGTTATTGGCAATTGAGCTTGTAGAATTACTTTTCGATTGCAAAGACCAAGGTCTGAAATTCAGTCTAAGGACAGGCTGCTTTAGTTATAGCTGCTCCTTGTTTCCTGTATATTTCCTGTCCTAGAAAAGAGGTATTCAGACAAATGACATGCTAGTCAACCCCTGTGTGAAGCTTTAACCAATAAATTCATGCTCAGATTTATCTTTTGTTTGAGATAAATTCATGTTTCTCTTTAAAGCCATAGCAGTACAGGTAAGCACCACCTTTAAATGATTGAAGGAATAACAAACAGGGTGATGGGTTTCTTCCAGTTTTAGAGATTATCATCAAAGGTTGAAAGAGACTGTGAAAAAGGGTTTTTAATGTGAAGTAAGTTAAGGCAAGCTTCTCGCCGGAAAGCGCGTGGTCAGTCAATTTATTGATATTTTTGGATTTATCTGGCCACAGGATAAGCTAGGACACACATGAAAGAAATAAAAATAATCTTGTTCGGCAATTCCTTTAGCCTGAGAGCTGAAAGTATTCTCATGATGTTTGTAGCCAGAACAAAGCTAGATAGAAATGGAACTTAAAATGGTCTGGTTCAATCAAACACACAGTACAGCTTCTGGAAGGAACACTGTCATTCTCATGGCTCCTGAGCCGGTCCTATCTTAAACTTGAGTTGGACTCAAAAGGAGAACAGTGCTTGATAAGATAACCTATGATTAATAAGGCATTTAAGTGTGTGAAAATATTCTGAAATTCCTGTGTACCACCCTCCCATCAGATTGGGTTTGCCTTCTAAAAGCATTTAGTTCAACAAGGGAAAAGGTCAATTCAACTAGACCAGCCTTTCTTCTTACTTTTCCAAAAGCTTATTTGAAAAGGAAAATAACTTTGCTTTAACATTTAAAAAGTCAATAAAGTCAGGAAATCATTACCAAAAAATGTAAATTGTTATATTATTAATATGGCTTTATCTACTGAAATTATGATAGCTTTTCATTCTCCTACTTTGTAGTAGTGTAGTCTTTTCAACCCTACTCTGATTCTGGCATCATTTGGAATTTAAACTACTCCTTTTACTTTAATCATCAGAAATATAGTCAGATACCAGAGTCACATGCTGCTTTATTCTACTGGAAATGTTCATATATTTCTTGATTGCTGTAAGTGATGAGACCGCACACAAAGTGAAAGCAGACTAAGGACAAATTACAGAAAAAAGCCCAAAACTCTGTTCCTTCTGCTTATCATGTGGTTTGGACTGAACAGAGCACAATGTGGCTCTGTCTTATAAATAAGCCTATCTTAAGCTGGCAAATTCTGTGCCTCTGAAGACAAATAAATTGGTGGCAGCAATTTGGTTTAAAATATCTCCATTCAGATCCCTAGGCAAGTGTGTATGCCTTGGATTTTTGAGCTGGGAATCTTAAACCTTCTCAATAGATTTCCAACATTTTCTCGTTTCAGCTAGCATGGAAAGAGCCTCTGAGAATTGAATTTACAGATGTATTCATTAATCAGCTCAACAACCAGCATCTAAAGATCTGTAAACTCTGCAGAATTATGGCATCCCTAAAGTTTTCTTTCCCTGTCCCTGCAAAAATAATATTTAAACAAGGAGCATCTGTAATTTGCAATGTAAATTAATAGTTAACCAAAAGGACAGCTAAAATCTCCACTATTATTACATGTTGATTAGACAAGCCTTGAGAAAACACTCTCCTGTTCGACTTTTATCGTGTTGGATTTTTTGTCTTTCTCTTTTTTATTTCAACATTTGAGTGAAGTGGAAACTTTTGACATTTGCAGTAATATTAGTAGACCTCAGTCCCCTTGATTTTCTATAACAAGAAAATTATCCATTAATCTCTGACATATATTGTACACTATAAAAATTGCAACTGTTTACTTGGGCATTTCCTTGTCTCTGTAATGTCCTTCAGAAAATAAATCATGTAACCACTCAATCCCTAAGGTGCCTTCAAGATATTTGCTCCTTTAGCATGGTATGTACTGAAGTTAAGCTACTTTGAGCATCAAGCTGCTGAAAGCTCCACTTTCATGTATTTAAGAAAACTTGTATCTAATTTATCTAAAAAAACCCTCATCTGTTACCTCCAGTAGTCTGGATAAAATGGAAACTAAACAAAATTACAATTATAAATTTAAATCAAACACAGGTTTTTTTGAAAGGTGAAAACCACATTTTGGGGTGGTTCAACTGCACAGTAAATTTGTCTTATTGTCAGTTGGTAAACACAGCTGGCTCCGTGGCAGATCTCAACTGGCTTCATGTATTTCATCTAGGATGGTTATTTAAAAATAAAAAAGTTTTACTTCTGACAATATCATATTATGTTTTTGGGTTACAGAGTGAATGTGGGAAGGTTTATATTTTGCCAGAAAAGGGGTAAATGTTCTGGAGAGGCCAGCAGGCACATGTGAGTAGATAATTCAATATGAGTTTTTTTAAATGTTGAAGCCTCATGTTGCAGGTCAGGAATACATATCAAAATAAACCAAAAGATGTGCTTTCATCTTGTCACTTACCGTGTTATGACACTTCATCTTTCAAGTGCCCAACAGCCTTTTGGACATTCTATTTCCCTTTCCAAGTAAGGGAGATAAACTGACCTTTATAAGTGTCCAAGAAATCTAAGCAACTTGCAGTGGTGGTTCAAGATAATGTTTCTAATAATCTATTTTTTATTTTATATTGTGTACTTAAAAAGAAGGTGATTTTTAAAAGTCTGATTTGGACTTCTGTAGAAGAGTTTTCTGGTGTTGTTTTCTTTTGTTGGTTTGGGGGTTTTTACTTCTTTGGAAACGTGAAATTATTTATTATGTTATGAAATCTAATTGCATTTTTACATATAAATTGGGTCTGAGCCCTTACTTACACTGCTTGGCATGGCTGAACACAGCAGGAGAAGCTCTGGATCTCTGTCCTTGTTAGCTTTGATGATTCTGGGTTTCATTCACTACCTTCTGCTCTGCTGTGTGACCTTCTGACCTTTTACTTCAATCTGTCAGAAAGAGGTCATCCACGTATGTGCTTAATTTAATTAGATCTTGAATTTTGTCTCTGGGCAGTTCTCTCACCTTACATCAAAACTACTCAGGTAAATGGGCTGTTTAAGGAGAGATATTATCATTACCTCAATGCCATTCTGTATAAAACTGAATTCGTCTACAAAGTATTCCTTTTAATTTGTTACTTTTTACATTTTCTTTGTAATTTATGGACTTGAAAGAGGAATGATCAACAAAAATATCTTTAGATTCCTATAAAAAAGAGAAAGAGAAATCAGTTCAGGTGATCCAAAGATTATGAAGTTATTTGTGGATTTTTTTATTTACTGTGTAATTGTTGATAATATTGCCATGCCTGTTTCACTTGGAACCCCTAACGCATCTGTCCAACCAAACATCTTCTTACACTTTGGAAACCATTCTGAGAAAATGTGTTAAAACTCTCGTTATTAAGCCGAAAGTTAGATTTATACAAGTGTGAGAAACAACCCATTAGGGGAATCACACAATTTTGCCATAACCTTATATTTACATTGGGAAATGAAACCTCACTTCCTACATCACAGTTTTACTGACTAACACAGCTATCGATAGAAATGGTTCCTTTATCTGAGCAAACCTAGCACATGACAGCCAGACATAAAACTGGAATTAAACCTTCTGGCTCTCTGGGCTGGTTACTGACTGCTATCACCAAGCTCCTGACTTCTGACTGCTCTCACTCTTTTCCTGAATGCCTCAGTTAAAGCAGTTTCACTCTGTTTTTCTTCTGATCATTCCAGTGTTGAATTCTACCTAAAATGTCTCCACATACAGGCCACATGCACCCAATAATAGAAGAAAGGAAAACACAAAATATATGGGAAGCCTAGAGAAAGCTTTTATCTCCTCACAGGAAATACAGAGACAGCATGGTCCTCCATACATGAGGTCTGATAAGCAAAGCTTGATTTTAAGTTGACCACAGTCTGATCCCTCCTTTTGCCTCGATTTCTGCTGTGGAAGCAGAGCTGAATGCAGAAATCCCATCCTTTTCCTTTTCTGTTTTATTATTTTATTGTAATTTTCTTTTACCTAGAAGTTGTTTTCCTGGTCCAGTCTCTGTCTATCTAGAAGTGCTTTGGCTCCTCACCCAGGTATACAAGAGTTTGTGCTGGCACAAGAGAGACAAAAGGGGGAATTTCCCTTTGCTGGACTTTGATCAATTTAAGCCAGTAGTGATGCTGGAGCCATGGGAACTGTGCTGGTGTGATACCACACTCAGGATGAAATGCTCCTGGTCTGGGCACCACTACAGAGAGTTCTGACTTCTGTGATACTCACTCCAGCACATCAAGTCTCCCTGAGCTCCTTCCTGGTATGGCCAATGCTGCTGATGTGGCTGGTTTTGCCCTGCTCAGCTCGGTCTAGAGCCAGTCTGCCCTTCATCTGTTCTCATGCCAACATATACATTGTGTTTAGGAAAAAAACACAGAACAACAACAACAACAAAAAACTCAAACCAACAAAACCAGAAACAATAACAACATCAACAAAGAAACACCCCACAAAACAGAACAAAATCCCTGAACAATCAACTTGGTTTGGCATCCATAGTGTAGACAGGATTATTTTGTTGATTTGAGCAGTCACTTTGAGAAAACAGCACCTGAAAAGTTACGTTTAGAATAGAAGTATTGGAAGATCTGTCTGTAAGGCTAGAGATATACATGAGGGAAATTAGGGTGCTGAGAGAGGATGGGGTCGTGCAGTTATTTTAGGTCCCTAGAAAATTAATTTGTCCAGCAAAAAGCCAGATGAATAAAGGAAAATATCCAAACCCACAACAGTAAACTATTTTAGAAACTCATTTTTTTCTCATGCTAGGTTGCAAAAAAATTCATCCCAGATAAGATTTACAAAACTTTTGCCTCAATCCAGAAAAAAACAGATTGTTTAAACATAAATTATTTAAATTTATTAATTAAGAAGAGTTCAAACATACTGTATAAAGGGATAGATTGAAAACAGCTTATACTCCTATTTTAAAATGTCAGAGAAAATAACATCTGGAGGAGGTAATGTCTTAAGAAAAATCTGAATGCATTTCTAAGTATATATATATAATATATGAGCATAAAATTTTAGTTCAATATATTCTGTAATAGACTAACCAGTCTATATACACATGTGTATTCCTACAAATATCTATATATTTAACAACTTATGCCATAAAACACATTTTAAAAATATATACAAGCCTCTAAAAATTTTGACAGTTAACTACAAGCTGTATTATGTCAGCATAGATTGAGGTCAGTTGGAACTCTCCAGTACTTTTTAAGTGAAAAAAATCAGGCTTTTTCTGAGCTTCCAGCAGTTTTTAGCAACCATCAGAAACCTGGCATACTATCTACAAGATTATAGATACAATCTGGGGAAAGATAAGACCTCATTATTGAAAGAATTGCTAAGACTTCTTCCACCTTCAGTAGCACTTAATAATAGTTAATACCAGCTCTTTGCCAAAATATTTTAACTTCAGAACTGGCAAATTTTTTGAAGGTCTCAAAAGGGATTGAGACATTTATCTGGAGCTTTGTAAATCTAAATTAGATTACCTTGATTTCTGGACTAGGTTTCAAGTGAAAACTCAACTATTTCTCATCATTTTTGCCTTAGCTGCTTGATTTGAAATAAAATGCAGTGTAAATCCACCTAATAAAGAAGCCCGTAAGGACTTGCTTACAGGCTGGTGAGCTGTCACTAGTGGGGCTCTGCAGGGCTCCATCCTCAGCCCTGCTCTCTTCAATATCTTCATTAACAGCTTGGTCACTGCACTCAAATGAACACTAAGGATGTTTGTCAGTGTCACTAAACTGGAGGAGCTTTTTGACTCCCTTGAGGGCAGAGAGGCCCTGCAGAGAGACCTCAGCAAATTAGAGGGTTGGGCAATCACAACCACATGAAGTTCAACCAGGGAAAGTGCTGGGTTCTGCACCTGGAACGGGGAAACCCTGGATGTACAAACAGACTGGGGAATGAAAGCAGTGCTGGGGAAAGGGACCTGGGACTCCTGGCTGAAAATGAGTCAGCAGTGCCCTGCCAGCCCAGAGGGTCAGCTGTGGGATTCATATTCTCTGAACCTCATAGAAGCAGTGAGAGAAGCAGAGAAAAGAATGATCAAAACAATTCTTATCTCATTTACTGCTCCTGTGTTGTTCACAAGTGGAATGCATTGTGGAAGATTGTTTACCTCAGGGGAATTGGTAATTGGATTCTGGTGTGAGTGTTTTGATTCACTGACCAATTGAATCCATGTGTGTGTGAGGACTGTCAGCTGACAGTCACGAGATTGTGGAAAGTTGAGTTGAGTCCTTGGCAAATTCATCTTGGATGTAATTTAATATAGTGTGATATAATATAGAATAATATAGTAGAATAAAAAAAATTATTAGCCATGGAGTCAGATGCATCATTTCTCCCTGCCATGGGAGATGCCCTGTTCCGATAGACAACCACATCCAGGGGGCCATCAGGGCCAGGGAGGGGATTGCTCTGCTCTGCACTAGGGCAGCCTCACTTTGAGTCCTGGGGGCAATTTTGGGTGCCACAATATAAAAAAGACACTGAGCTATTGGAGAGTGTGCAAAGGAAGGCCATGATGATGGTGAAGGGTCTGGGGGATGAATCCTATTGAGGCACAGCTGAGGTCACTTCATTTGTTCAGTCTGGAAAAGAGACAGAGAGGAGAACACACTGTGGTTTTCTGTATCCTCATGAGGGGCAGTGGAGAAGCAGATACTCATCTGTTCACTCTCAGGACCAGAGACAGGACTCAAGGGAATGGCAGGGAACTGAGTCAAGGAAGGTTTAATTTGGATATCAGGAAAAGAGTTTTTACCCCGAGGGTGGCTGAGCACTGGAACAGGCTCCTCAGTCTCAGCACCAAGCCTGAAAGATTCCAGAAGCACTTGGACAATGCTCTCAGGCCCATGCTGTGATTCTTGGGCTGTTGTGCTCAGGGCTCCATTCTGATGGATCCCTTCCAACTCAGCAGATCCTCTGGTTCTATGGTTTTATGATTCTATGACTTTCACATCAGATTGAAGAAGATGTTTGACACCATTTTTGCAATTAAAGCCACCTCAGACTTGGTGTTACCCAGATACAATACTTGGACGAGCACAATATATGGCATTTCTCATCTGCACTAGACCTGAACATGCAAATCAGTGTTAAAATTTAATTGAATCCATGGAATCAGATGAGATGATTTTTCCTCTCCCATGTATGTGCTGCTACATAATTGGTGCATGGAATCTCTCACTGCTCTACAGGGCACTCTTTGAGCTCTAATGTTTGTGCAGCGCCAGTTTCCCTTCTCTGGAAAAAGTGGTTTCTGATTACAACAGAGCTTTCACAGCATGGCACACAAACTAACTCATGCAGCATGAAAAGTCTCAGAAGATTGGGCATGATAGCAGCCAGTTAAATTTCTGGAAGTCAGTATTTAGCACAAAAGACACCTGAATAATATCACCATGAAGGTAGAACAAATAATTTGTAAACTTCTGAGGCAAAAGCTGGCACAATTTACTTTTTGCTTTTCTAACTGTTCATATTCTAGTATATTCCTTAGCTTCTAGCACTGTGTTGTTATTTGAGGACCTATGCAGTGTAAAGTTGGTTTTATTGCTTCATTTCTTTTGTAATGGCCTATCTATGTAATTACCTTTGCTGCCCTCTGACTGCCTTCAATCTGTCAGACCAGCTCTTCCTCACTGCCAGGTGAGACACATTATCTATGATGTGGCAAGTTCTGGAACATCTGCAGAGAGGCGACTAACACCCCCATGAGTTTGTGCATCAATTTTTCAAGATACCCTCTTTTAGAAAAACCTAGTCCTTGGTTTGAAAAGCAGAAGGTTTGTGTCAAGAAGTGGTTGTTGCTTTTCATGTGGAAAAGCATCAACCAGCACAGCTAAAAGTAGTTCATGTACAGTTTAAGGTGTAGCCCAGCTGCTCCTGCAGGGATGACAGCCTCAGTTATAGGGTAACACACACAGGGCTTCTCCTTTGTTACTAGAGTGGAGTTTTTGCAGCAGTTTCTAGGCATTGTCTTAAAGCCTTCTAGATTTTTTGAGCCTTATTCTAGGATCACAAATGACCTTTCTTTGTTATAGAAGCTGGAAGGACTTCTTTTGAATTTAAAACATGTTATTACTTGGGGAAAGTATCTCAAGTTGGCTTGTAAGTCACTGCATCAATGCAACTTAGTGAATACAGAATATTTGCATCATCTCCCTTTGAAAAGCACTCATGGCAATTATGATGAAAACACTATTAGCTGCTTCTTTAAAATAGCCTATTTATTTTCATTGTAATTATCACAAAAGTTGTTCAGCAGCACATCATTACACTCTTTATTGTACTCATTACTAAGGATACCTGTTGACATTATGAAAAATGTAATTTTCTTATTCTCCCTTCCCTCATACAGCCTTTTCAATTGAAAGCTGTGAAGAAGAAAACAAAAAGGAAAAAATTTGGCTGAATAATAGTAAACTCTTTAAATGCAAAACTACTCTTATCTGTATCTAATATCAGGAGGTTTATGATGATAAAGGATTCTTCTCTTTCAGCCTTCCAAGATCATGTAGCACATTCTCCCAAGACTGAGAAGCTAGATTCTCAGTTGCCACTGGTCATCCAAACCCTGAGGCACAGTTTGCAGAACACATGTTAATTATGCACCAAAAATTCTTTAATGTGTTAACAGCAGGAGCAGACAGACAGCATTAGTGTTAGTGTGCAGAGCTGGGATTATTTTCTGCTTATTTTGAATAGGTAGTCTTTTTGCAGTCAGAAAACCTCACTAACCTTGTGTTTTCTAAAATATTTGACATTTATATTTAGTTACACTCGAGGCTAAGTTTTTGGATGATTTTGAGAGTTTTGCTGTTTGTTGGGGTTTTTTTTTTTTTTACTGAGGACAAAGGGAAGTTTGTAAGACAGGTTTATTGACTGTCTAGAGTACTTTATATTCCAGTTTCTCTTGTCACCTACACAAGTAATCACATATGTTTTTAGCTTAGTTTCAATGCTTTCAGCCAGACTGATGTCTGGATTTTTATTTCACAGAGTGTCTGGGCTGCTGCTGAGAGGATTCAGAGCTCCACTGAGCATTCCCTACTTCCATACAGAGCACATACACAACACATGCTTCACACTCCTGTCAAGACTCAGAACTTCCCCACATTCTGCCATGCTGCATTTTTACAACTATCCTAAAGGGATGTTTTAATACCCTTTCTTATCTGTCTCCGAAACTAACTTTCTTCATGCCACAGCACTGACATCTAGTTTGGAACATATGCTGTGATGGCATCATAATGGTTAATTTTTACTGCATTACATCTCCTGGTTTTAATTGACAGTTCCTATAAATGATGTGTCTTCCATATCAGACTAGATACAAATTCAGAGACATGGCTCACCTCAAAACATTCTCCTGGGCTAAGATGCTCAGCAGCTGCTTTCTCTTTTTCATACGTGTGTGTTTGGGGGGTTGCCTTTTTTTTGTTGTTGCTTTAATTGTGTTTTTAAGTTGTTTTCTTTTTCGGGTTTCTCATTAAGCTGCATATTGATGCTCTGCTCAGAAAACAATGCTGACTAGCTTTTTTAAAACAAAAGTGTTCAAACAAAGACTGAATTAAAAAAATCTATAATTCTTTTAGGCAGGTACATAGTAAAAAGTAAAGAAGAAATGGTTTTTGGTGTACACTCAATGAGTAGAGGCCAAAGGTAGGGTTATTTTGGAAGGATTGTCTATCTAAGCTTTAGATATGCAGCCCTCATTGTCCTTGGAATAGTTCCGCTTTATTCTTTCTGTAGCACCTTTAGTGCTGATATCAGCTTTTTGGTTATGTAGGTGCATTCATCACTACAGACTTTAATCTGAAACTATTTTTGAATTCTGATCAACATAAATATTCCTGAGAGCACACACGGTGTGAGCACAGATTATAGGAAACACAAACAAGAATATCTGTGACATCCTGGGGGTAATAGAAGCAAGATAGGCTTCAGTAAGGTTCTTGGTGGGGTATCACAAAACAGCCCTGTAGTCAGATTATCGCCAGGAGGGATATGGACTAGATAGGTGGACTGCTGGATAGGTGAAAACCAGTTGTGTTTCTGGATTTGGGATAATGTCAATTCTTTGAAATGTCTCACTTTAATGGTGCATAATTTCAAAGAGTGGAAGTACTTTAATGTAAAACAACAAGCTACCATTTAAAATCTGACTGGTGCTGAGCTACAAATAATGTTCCTAATGGGGTTGGTACAGTGCCTATAATGTTTAATTTATCCCCTGAAGACCTGGAGAATGGGACAGGAAGACAGCCTCACCTCCTTCACAAGTGTCACCCTGTGGGGTAGAGTCAAACCCCAGGGAAGGGCTGCCCTTCAGAGGAAAGGGACCTCAGCAAGCTAAATAGATGCACCCAGAGAAATGGCAGGAGTTTCAACAAAAACACATGTGAAACCCATAGTAGAGACCCAGGTGTGTCCTCAGAAAATTTCAAAACACACTTTTTTTTTTAAAATCTAACCTCGAATTTAGCCATCCACCAAGACGCTGGATTTGAAACCTCTTCAATTCCCTCCAAATAATGTTTTTTCTGTTTCTGTAAGTTTTCTGTAGTCTTTGCTTAGAAACAAACAAACAAACAAAAACCAAACCAATGAATTAAAAGAGCCCTAGAGGAAATGAAAAGTAGTCATAGAAGTAGAACCAGTAGCACATTAAAGATTTGGGTAGAGATTACTCTTGTCCTTCTGGTAAATCAAACAATTAATAGTGTCAATTAATATGTCCTGTTGAAGCACTCTGTATTAAGTGACTGTACATTAACCTAAAATCAAATTCCAGAGGAGCTTTTTGTATTAAGTGACTGTATATTAACTTAGAGCTAAGTTCCAGAGGAGCTTTTTGTCCCTGTGATTAGGTCAGTAGGGATGGTTGGATGATCTGAATTGCATTCCGATAAAGGAAGATGCCTTGAATCTCTTCTGATCTTTTCTTGTGTTGTAGCTTTTGGTCTTTTACTATTGATCTTGAGTTTGAAGGTATGGCTATGCAAATCTCCTCCCTGTAATTCCCCACTGCTATGGGTGTTATGAAGTTCTCATCTGCCGCAGAGGTTTGGTTTCTGTTCCAGAGCTTTGCTCTCTGACTAAGTAATCCTGTGGTTTCTAACTACTAAGGACCACCCATGGTCCCTTTTGAGCTTTCCTGTATCCTGTATTTCTATAATTTCTAACTTTTCTTGTTTTGGGAGCATAAGAAAATTCTTCTGTGGGTTCAATTAGGAGTACACATCACAGACTAAAGCTTGCTTTATTTTGTATAAAATATAGGCTTTTCCCTTGTTCTTGCTTTGTTATTTTTGGAAGTAAGGAGCATTCCCGTGCAGTGTGCCAGTGTGTTGGCAGATATTGAGCTAATGATGTGAAGTGCTTCTGCATAGTGAAGGCTGAAGAATGCCAGGCTAAGCTTTCAACTCTTTCCCTCACCCCTAAATAGAAAACAGCAGTGCTTTGTAAATGCTGTGAGCTGAGGGTACGATTGCTTCTTTGGTGAACAAAAACTGGTGGAAATGGCCAAATAAAAGCTCGCCCTGGAGCACAGAGCCAATGTAAATTGCTTGAGACAATATTGCAGGGCAGAGTCAGTGATGCCTGGCAGTAACCTGCCAGTCTGGCAATCCAAAGCTACTGTAACAGCTTCAAGTTTCTTCCAGGTCACAAGCTAAAGGATTCTTAGAGCCACTCCAGGCTTTATAAAAGGAAATAAATTGCACAAGTATGTTGTTCCAGTGCAAACACCCATGCTGAGCCTTCCTTCCCAGCAGGTAATTGATGCAGCATAAGTACAGATTTGGAACATTAGTATCTACTTTCCTAAACTTCCTTTTAAAAACTGAGTTTGGACCCATATAGAGGGAGAAATACACACTAGAGGGAGGGTGGATTATATTGCTATTTTTATAACTGTCATAATCCATGCTTATCTAATTTTTCTCCAGTCAAGCTATCCTGCATGAAATTCCCCTTTTCTGTATTCACTGAGCTGACTAAAATAAAGAGGTGAATACATTCAGAGAATTTTGTCCCAAATGGGTATGTATGAAAAGGCAAGAAGATGTTAGAAGAGATATGATCAAGGGAGTTTTTTGGTTCTGCTATCACTGCTGGAATAAGGAAGCAACCTTAATATAAATAGTGTGTGTATTTAAACACATAAATATGTATTTATATGAATTTTAAATATGTACATTGACATATGAAAGGGCACACACATGAGAACTGAGACCCTCAGTTGTGAAAAAAAAACAACAAAACATATAAGCAAAATTAAATAGCCTGTCTTTTCCTGTAAAATTTCTGTTTACTACTGTCTAGCATGGTGACAGATATTTCCCTAATTCCCTGTGATTTCACAGAATGATCAAATGCAAAGGTGACCATTGGAGCTAAAAGAGTTTCTAGACCTGAATCAATGCTGTCATAAATGTCCCCAGGAGTCCAACAATTTATACGTAAAGGGACATAATTCATGCTGCCAGTGGATTCTTATGGTCTCATTCTACATGACTTGTTCAGAAATTTCAAAACAAATCTCAAATGATTTTAATGTGTTTTGGACAAAAGAGACTATTATAACATCATTAAAAAAAAACATTAAAATGTGTGATTCTGTTGGCCAAAAGAAGACAACTTAGAGCTCTGTGACAGACATTGAAGTTGGAACTAATTGCCCAATGTTTCTTTTACAATGACTGGAAATAAAAAGAATAAAAACCCAACTCATCCAAGTATGGGAGTCAAAGATAAATCAGCCTAAGTTATTTCCTACAGGTATGAATTTCTCTTCACTGGCTGTGAAAGGAGCGTAGGGTAATCAGCTCACCTGTGGGCATACACCTTGTAAATCAAATGATAAGAATTACACCTGAATGCAAACAGCCTCACTTAACCCCCATTGGATTTTGAGTACTGTAACTCCAAAGTCAAGTAGGACACCATAAACACATTTCCAATTTTGGTAAAGTCACCTTGAGCCTCCCACTCCTGTCATTGAATGTCTATATCTGAAAGCAGAGAAGATATAGCAAATTTTCAATACAAGCACTCCCCTCACTCTTGCTCCTTCTCCTCTGTAAGTGCAGATATTTCTTGTTCATTATCCTCTCTAGTCTTCCTTGCCTTTGTGGGACCTTGGTCTTTCCAATCTTCTGAGATGAGCATACAGTTTCTCGCCCACTCTTTTCCTTTTGATTTATTTTCAGTAGTCTTTTGTTAAGTTGTGGACTTGACAGTGTTGAGTTTATGATTGGACTTGATGGTCTTATAAATATTTTCCAACCTTAATGATCCTATGATTTTTTGTCTCTCTGTATATGGAGGGGCTAGACAGCTGGCCTGCAAGCAAAGCTGAGTTAATAGAAGAAATAACAATTGATGATTTTTCAGTGTATCCATAGCAAGGAAGAAGACAAGGCCACTGTGGCAGTGTGTTTTTTGATTGTAATGCATTTCTAGTAGTCAGTTTTATAATCTTTCCTATTTTGTACTGTTACAGCACAATTTATTATTAATGGATTGTTCTTTTCCCTGCTGTGTTGCTGGTTTTGCCCTAGCTGTCCATGTCCCCAAAGACTTGTCTTTTGTTCCCTCTTCCTCCTCCCATTGAATGTCAATCCCTCACCAAGCCTGGTCCTTTCTCTGGAAACTTCTCTATCAATTTTGTATCCTTCAAAACCCCATTGGTTTGTTTAAGTTATTCTCCTCCCCTGCAGTCCCCTATTAGTTTAAACATTGTATTTCCCGCCTTGTGTTCCACCCCCAATTTCTCCCAGTTGGTCAAAGATTGTATCCTCCCCTGGGACCTCCTCCCCTTTATAAGTTGATGTATGCGTTTGAGCGGGTCTTTTCTGTCCCTAAACCTCTCGGAATGAGCTTCTTTGGAAACCATAAAAAAACCCCTCCCTGATCCTTGTCCCTACCGTCGGCGCAGTCCGCATCCACCTGTGCCGTAGAGCAGCCGTGCCCGGCAGCCACACCCCGGATTGAGCAGCTTTCTGGGGGCGGCCAGCTCATGCTGCTGGTGCCAGGAGTTGGTCGGGCCAAAGAAATCTGGCAGGTGGATTTCTATTAGAAAAGATACAGGAAAATTTTTGTAAGCTAGACTACGTGCCTAAGTAGATATGTAGTATACGCGCCTTATTAAATTTCTATGAAACTTTTGCCAGTTATATTGACATTAATTGCTTTGCACCAATGAATATAATAAGCTA
>JAYDZK010000056.1:9749759-9779114 GCA_034509185.1 Euphonia xanthogaster | reverse complement strand
AATTACCATTTTCACAAATTATGCTTAGGCACCTTGTATCCTCAAAAGGTAACGTGCATCCACTTTCAAACTCTCTCAGTGGAGTGATAAACCTCCCTGGTTTTAGATTTCATTTGTAGAACTAATACAGCTATAATTAAAAATAAAATTAAAAAAAATATATTTTTAGCTCAGTTGTAAGAGTTTGTGGTTTTTTGGAGAAAGGTAAGGTCTGCATCATCCTGTTTGTGCTTAGCAAATGCATTGTCATACAGTCAACAATTTTACAACTCAATTTAAAAATAGCTCTGTTAAAATGCTTTAAATGTCATTGTACTTTCCATCTTACTTCCTTTATTTTTCAACTTCAAACCTTCTAAAGCATCTGTTATCTGAACTTGTGGGATTAATTGTCTATCTTACATGGCTGCACAGGTTTTCTGATACAGACTGCTTAATCACCTCTTTTACAGTAGCTCTTTAACATTTTTGTAATGTCTGTGGTGAACAGACTGGTATTTTATTTCATTTCCCTATTCCTTATCAGTGTCTAAACCGATTATGGAGTGTTATGGAGTCTTTTCCTAAGCATAGGCTTGGACACAAAATGCTACACCTCACATGTTTCCTATCTTTGCATGAGATTTGGGGACAGGTATCTAATACCATCATCATACCCAATCATGATCTTGCAGAGGCACAAAAGGTACCTGCTTTTCTTTAAATAACCTTTTCTACAGTCAGAGATCTTTTTTAATGCTGGCATTGTACCAGAACAGAAATAAATGCATTACCAGGCTTTTAAAATATTGTTCATCTCCTGCTACCTATAGAAACTTCGCTGTTCATCCCTGCTCTGAGAAATGAGTCAGATGGAATTTAATTTAATAGGAACTATTCCTTAAGACTCTCATTCCTAGAAACTCCCACTTCATACTATTTTTCATAATCAAATCACAGAAATATTTATAATCCCCACTCTTTTTTTTTTAAATTGTGATCCACAGGTCTTTCATTTCATCTTCTCATTCCAAAAGTGTGTCTTATACATAATTCTGAGAATCATATTATTTTCATTCTTTTTGGGAGATGCATTGGCTCACCATAGCTTATTTCATTAGTTATAGTACACTATGACAGCATAAATAAAATCAGCAGATGTGGCCAGACTTTTAACTCTCCATTTATCCTCTGAGAACCAAATTCTGAAAGCTAATTAATTTTTCAAGATTCCTGAAATATCTTTTTTGATGTAGATTATGTGTATCCATCTGAATATATGGAAAATCAGTTAGCATAAATGTAACCTGCTACTCTGATACATTTTTGCCCCTGCCGGGTTTTTTATTTCACTGTGGCTGTTATTTCAACTACTTGTTTAAACACACTGAATGTGTGGATAAATACAGAGAAAGTATTGTAAAAGGCTGTTTCTACACTTATGCAGGTCAAATGGAACTGAAACTCATTAGTGACCCTAATTCCACCATAAAAATCATGACAACTTTATAAAATATACATTTAACTTATGTTATGACATTCATGTCTAGAAAGGGGGATTTGATCAGTTAATGTGAAAACTACCAGGGTAGTTCCATTAATCAGATTTTGTTTCTTTTATGGATATGAATGTAAACAGTTGAGAAAGTGTGAGCTTGGGAAATGTGTTTATTATGTTATCCTTTTAACCTCATGAACTATTTAGTGTATTTAATTTAGAATTGCATCAATCACTCTTTCCAGACAAGACTCTGTATAGATAATTTGCATTCCTGAGAAATCACAGGAATAAACTAAGAGGTAATAATCAATAAGCAAACCAAGAAAATCTACATAAAAGGATTTTTTGCTAATTTTTATTTTCCCCTGGGGTGGTGAATCTCTGCTGTCCTACAGCAGGGTCAGGTGGATTGCCCAGGGGAATGGACAGTGGCTCAAGAGCACTGTGAAAGTGGGATGAGGGCTAGAGAGCAATTGCAGCTGCAGAGAGGACAGTGCTGAGCTGGATGGGCCAGCCCTATGAGCAGGAGTAAACTATGAACCTCCCATCATCACAGTCATGAACCTTGCTACAAGGCAGGACATTAAATTTTCAAACCACCCCAAGCAAGAATGAGTTTTAACCACCTCTTATTCTTCCAGTTATGGTCTTTAATTTACTAAGCAGCAAAATCTTCTGTCAAGCAGGGAAGCACATACTGCATTAAACTTACCTTAGAAGAGGTAGTAAATGTATTTAAGAAGAGTCAGAGTAGGTGGGATAGTTTGCTGTATTCTGGGGTTTGGCAGAACTTGACAGGTGAGTTCTATCCCTTACTTCACCCATGTTCTTTGAGAAGGGACAAAGCATACAGTCAGAGGAAAAGGACTGAATAGAGAGCTGTCTTGATATATTCTGTGGTATAAGAGAGATCACATCTGGCCTTTGCACATCTAAGCTGGAATGTGCTCACCTATGGCTTTTATATATATATAAAAAAAAAAGCATGTAATCTAAAAGCATTTTGATTCTTCTATAAATTACTTAACAGAAGACTTTTTTGAATCTTAAGTTGCTTCAACGCAAGTAATTCAACAGTGAGCACGGTGTATGCACAGTCAAAAGTTTATCTGGCTGTGGTTTCCCCCACAGCAGATGGGCTGCCAGGTCACTGGTGCCACCACGGATCGCCCTTGGGTTGGCCCCCTGCAAAACTGGTGGTTCAGTGAAAACCAAAACAACAAGACATTTCTTATTTCCCAGTCAGAGGCCACAAGTCTCACCCCCACAGAAGCAAGGTGGCTACTGAATTCACCATCAATTGTTTTGGTGTCACAATATCCTGATGGCTGCTACCTGTTCAGGATTTGGTGGCTTTTTCCAATCTGTGAAAAGACATGACCTGTTGTAATTCTGCTGAGTGACTCCTCATCCTCACTGAAATCACAGGTGACAGGGTTGCACATTCAGTAGTTTACTTTTGTTTATAAATTAACCTCATTATGTAGGAATGTAAACTATTTTAGGATAAATTGAGACTAAGAGACTGCTCTAAGTCTGCTTCTCTTTAGAGTTAGCACACAATGAACTACAGTGAACAAGCTCAGGATCTTCATCTTTCACCTGGCAGATGTTCTTCATGCTGTGTGAGAAGTAATTAATTAAACTGGTCACAAAGGGCAAACCTCAGAGTAATTTTTGTGAATGCCATGGGACAGGGAGAGAGAAACGGCAAGTGTTTCTCGCAGCAGCTTGTGAGAAATTTTAGGGACCTGGAAAGATATGCTAACCTGTTGACTATAAACAATTTGCAGGTGCTGCTTTTCTACTTTATTTTTCTGTTCCTCTCAAGGACAGTGGGTGAGAAAGATGTTTCTGTCAGTTAGCCAATAGAATAGAATCTATGGTACCACTCCATAAAAATTGCGCAGTTCTTTTGAATAAAGCCTTCTTTGCCTGTGCTACGATCCTGCCTGTCGCCTGTTCCTGCCCCGACCCCGGTGCACGAGTGACAAATTTTACTTTTAATCTTTGTTCTGTAGTTTATTATACACAAAGTAGGAACAGGCAAAATTGTTTTATTTTACCACCTTACTCATACACCACACTTTGGCAAATGAGATGCTTATCTTGGTATGGAGAGCATTTTAGTCTGTTTGGTCAAGCCAGAAAGGAGATTGATGAAGACATGAAAGGGGAAAAAGAAATAAAAGTCAAAAGGGGAAGTGTGAAACCGGTCAGAATTTTAATGAATGAGTGTATATACAGTGCATATAATGCATAAAAATTGTGGATATCTGATACCTTCCGGTAAAGGATTATAGACACTTCATTTAGGAAATCTCTTAAATCAGCCAATAGTTAGAGTGTTTCTGAGCCAGATAAGAATGTCAGAATCGACATCCAGGGCTGAAGCAAAGTCCAGAGCCTTTTACCAGATGATCATCAGTAACTTATTTCTCAGGCAAAAATCACATAAAGTGAGACAAACATAGGCTGATTTTTCATACTGGAGATCCTGCCTATTTTCATCACCCCAGGAAATCCCGAGGTAGACAGTTCATCCAGACATGGTACACACACCTACCTATACATCCCAGGATGGATCTATGCCAGATGAATTTATCAGAGCTCTTTTATAAACTCGTTTGCATTTGTGGTCAGAATCCTACAGCAATGCATCCTACAAGTTACAAAACATGCATTGTGAAAATGTACTGCTTTCAAATCTTCTACATTGTAATCCTGAGGAGTGATAACCTCTCTCTATAAATACTGCCCAGTACAGATCATGATTTTACAAACCCTTGTAATCTCTACAGTCCACTTTGTAGGTAGACTTTCATCTCTAGATTCCAATGCTTTTAACAACCCTTCAGGGCTTATGCAAATCTCTGGTTTGGAAATCTTTTTTTTGTGTAATGAATTTGCACTAATTGAATACCTGACTCACTGGCTTAATTAAATGGAAACATCTTCTGTGAATCACAGTATTTGCAGGAGTGAGAAAAAATAGGTGTGTGGAGAAGTTCCCCTGTGTATATACAAATTTTATTCAGAAAATGGACTGTGGCTGCACTAAGTTGATTAGCACTGATGGTTATGTAACTGGTATGAGAGGTAAGGAAACATCATACATCAGCACAACCAGATCAATATATATTTATTTATGTCTTAGTCCACA
Organism: Euphonia xanthogaster; assembly: GCA_034509185.1. Classification (NCBI taxonomy): domain Eukaryota; kingdom Metazoa; phylum Chordata; class Aves; order Passeriformes; family Fringillidae; genus Euphonia; species Euphonia xanthogaster. The sequence continues at coordinate 9,774,471 of JAYDZK010000056.1, read as the reverse complement.
AAAACTGTGAGATAACTTGAGAATGCCCTAAGCACAGAGTTGTCTTTTCTGTATTAACTGTTTATGATTCTTATTCATGCAAAGCCAAGCTGCTGTATTTTACCAGATGCTCAAGTAAGCCCAAAAGAACCACTAGATGGCATTTGTTAGCTGCAAATGAACTAAACCCAACTAGCTCTGAAGGAGGATTGGCGGGAAATTATTTATCTACTAATAAGAGTCATGTGGATGGTTTCAGGTGAACAATATTGTGATTTAGGCAGAGGAAAAAAGTCAGGATTAGGGCTAAAATTAAATCCAGAACATCAGAGACACAAAAGAGAAGAGTCTTGTGGAAGTGATAAGCACAGTTAAGTCCAAAATCAAAATCCTTGGCAAGGAAAATATACATTTGAGCCTGACTAACAGAGAACAAAAAAGCTTCCCAGCGGTTCTCACAGGTAAGAGTCACTTCACTTTCCTGTTACAGAAGTTGCATTCCTGCTTGTTTAAACAGTTTAAAGCCCTGCCCTCATCTCCTGTAGCCCTTCCTTTCACCAGGATCCTAGGCCACTCTCTGGGATCTTGGTCCCTGTCTCCCCCAGCAGAGCAACATCTCTGCATCTGCTACCCAGAGCTCCCACCCTGAGCAATCTGAACCCCTCCAGCCACTGACTACTGCAGCCAGCCCACCTCTGGGCACCTGCCCTGCTCATCTGGAGCTCACTGACCTGCTGCCCTGGCTGGGCTTTGCCATGTCCTTGTGCCCACAGCCCTCCCACTTCTTTCAGGATCTGTCCAACCCCAGCTCCCCCTGCCAGATCTTACCCTGCCCCCCCTGCAGGACAATATCCCAGCCTGGCTCGAGTCAGCTGAGTTGTTCTGTGCAGGTGGGGTGCTTGAAACAAAATAGCAGAAAAGGTTACAAAATACATGTTTTTCCTATTAAAACGGCTCTAGAAGAAAACATCTGAGGTTATTCATAACAAACCACAGTAGGAACCTGAAAAAAAATTGCTTAAAAACCTCCCTTTGGGGTTTGTAGAAATGAGGGATTGCCCCTTTTCCTGCTTTTTCAACCCGGTGCCTCCCCACCCTGCAGTCCAGACTGCTGGGGTGCAGTACAGGGCAGCAGTCTGACTTGGATGTGTGACGTAAGGCACTGGAGGGCATTTCCAAGTCTCTGCTTTGTTTTGTTTTCAGCCAAAGGGTTTTCAGCTGTCAGGTGTTCTCTTTTTCCAACAAAAATAAAAGATTAAATTGTCTGCAAAAAGCAGGCACCTTCCAAAAAATGTCCTTCTAAAGAAAACCCAATATCCTGTTGGAAAACAGCTTCAGTGGAAAGCAACCAACAAGAACTTTGTTTGGTTTTGTCCCAAGGCCAGCTGCTTCCCTTAAAACTTAACCCACTTTTAGAGAGACACTTGCTGCTTCATTGTAAGAGAAGGGGAAAGACAGAAATCATGTTCCAATGGTCGCTGAGATTGTCTAATGTGAGCATGTAATAAAGGATCGAGCATCCAATAAAGGATCGAGCATCCAATGAAGGATCAAGCACCTCTCTGTTTAATTAAGGAGACCGAGGTACAGTTGTGCTGACCAGACAGTTTTCATTGCTGCTGTTCTGCTCTGGGCATTTTGTGTAGAATTTTGCAGAACCAAAATGGTATTTTGTAGGCACATAATTTTGTGTAACTGGGAGTGGGGCTGGCCCAGCCTCATCCCCAGTGGGTGCAGATGTGAGAAGCAGGTGAGCAGCACTGACAGCAATGAGCCCTGGAGTGCCCAGGGGCACTGACCAACCACCACAGGGAGCAGAGGGAACACAGGGGCAGTGCATGAACATGAGGGGATAAAAGGTTGGGCTGAAGAACAAGGAGGGCAGATGCTTGCAGCCTTCTGCAGTGGTGTGGTGTTGCTCTGCATGGGGTGAAGCTTTCTGGTGTTATATGGTGGTTCTCTGTGCGTTGTGGCTGTCTGGACTGTATGCTGCAGCAGTATTTGCGTATCAACAGCTTATAATGCTAACACCAATATATTACTTAAGCTGGAAATAGCATCCAGAGCCTGTTGCAAATCATTCCAGTGTGTTAAAATTATGTCAGTATTATCATTTGTAAAAAGGAGCTTATATTTGATTCATATTGTTTATTCATGATATTTTATTTTCAATCTGAAGTGGTCAAGAGCAAAATATCTTTGGTTCTGGATTATGAAAATTGTGTATTCTTTGATGACCAACATGTTTGATAGTCCAACATATGTATTACAATAGTTTTACTGTCATAGAAATAACTGCATGCCTGTTATTAAACTCAAAAATAAACAATAATAAAACAACTGAGCTATTAATAAATTTGGAAATGGAATATTAATTTCAGTTACCAATTACTGTGCTGTTTTTGTATTTTATTTAGCTATTTGGAAATGAAGTGAACAAAAGCTGTAATTTCAAAGTCAATCCTGCTGACGTTTCCAAATGGATTTTGTGTAATTCTTCCTGTAAATACAAAGTTTGCAAAATCAAAGTTCATGATGGGTTAAAATTCCCCATAAGGAGTTTTTGATTAAATATTTGCATAAAAATAACTTTATCAAATTTAAGCTTAACTGAGTCTCAATCATGAGACTATATATGTAGATAAAAAATAAAATAGAAGGAAAATATCTTTGCCCTGTATTTGCAAGTAGAAAAAAAGAAAAAGGCAGGGGGCGGAAGAGGCAATTGAATCAAACACTGGGTCAAAATGCAAATCATTTTATGGACTTTGTTCACTTCTCAGACAGTATTGTTTAGCCAGTTCTGAGCAGAAAAATGAAGTCACTTAAGGGTTAAAATATTTTGAAGAGACTTGCTATGACTAAAGGCACAGATTTGGTCCTTGGCTCTGCTATTTTTACATCTGTGCAATGAATTTTCAAGTGTCTGCAATTTAATACTCTTGTCACCTTCACAGAAGGAGCCAAAACCTATTCACGAACCACATCGAACCTTCCCGGAGTCCAGCAGGTCCCTCCGGCAGCCTCTTGAGAGAAAGAGAGGAAAAAAAGAAAAAAAAAAAAAAAAAAAAAAAAAAAAAAAAAAAAAAAAAAAAAAAAAAAAAAAAAAAAAAAAAAAGGCCAAACCAAATTCATTCCTGGTTCACTGGTGGCATCTGGTGGCCACCCTGCAAACCAGCAGCGTGTGCCAAATGGAATTTGCGCGCCAGGTTTAGGGCAGGTCATGGGAGCCCTGCTCTCCTGCATGGCTTCTCCGAAGGGCAGAATTCCTCTCCCTGGTTGCCAGGTCACTTCTTGGTTTTCCTGCCTCTTTTTGCTGTTCCCTCCCATTCTTCTGGCTATTCTTCACTCCAAGCAGGTGATTGTCACTTCCCCTTTGTGGCCTCACCTCGAGTCCTGTGTGCACTTTTGGGAACCACAATATAAAGAAGATACAAAGCTCATAGCAAGTGTCCGAAGGAGGGGCACAAAGATGGTGAAGTCTTGGGGGGAAGCTGTGTGAGGAATGGCTGAAGTCTCTTGGTCTGTTCAGCCTGGAGAAGAGGGGACTGAGAGGAAACTTCGTCGTCATTTGCAACTTCCTCATGAGTGGAAGAGGAGAGGCAGGTGCTGATCTCTTCTCTCGGGTGACCAGTGACAGGTCCTGAGGAAATGGCCTGAAGCTGTCAGAGGGTCTGGGTTAGATACTTGGGAGAGATTCATCTCCCTGTTGGTGTTTGGGCACTGGAAGAGGCTCTCCAGGGAACTGATCACAACACCAAGCCTGAGAGAATTCAAGTACACATTTCAAGAAGTGTCTGGTCAGTGCTCTCAGGCACACAGTGTGGCTCTTGGGACCATCCTGTGCAGGGGGAGAAGTGGGCTCAATGATTCCTGTTGGTCTGTTCCACCTCAGGACGTTCTGACAGCACGGTGATTACCCACCTCTCTCCTTCCCTCTGGTAAACCCAGATCCTGACTGGACTGTAGAGCAAGGTGGTGATCCCTGCACTCCCATCAGTGAGGTGGGGTTGCTCTGGGGTAACTGGGCAGAGCCCAGAACTGAGAAACCCTTCTGTTGGTTCAGAGCTGCATCCAGGGCCGATGCCAGAACACTTAAATCATTGGACTGGGGCTCTGAAGAGAACAGTTGCAATTTGGGCTCCAGGAGAGGCCAGAAACATTTTAAATATGGTCTAGATTTAACTCCTGACATCTGCACTATTTATTCTTCTTTCCCATAACTACTCCTACTGCCTGACTACTCTTTGTTGACTCCTGGGAATGAGTAAGTTCAGAACATGATTAAGACATAATAGGGATGGCTGAAAGCTAGCCCATGCCTGTGACATCTGCTCTGACTGGAGGAGGTGGAGACACGGAGGGCAAAAGTTAAGTTACTCCTTCACTCCATTCTTGGAAGAGCCAAGAATAAATAATAGTTCATTTTCATTCATGGGAATGCAAAATACAAGGAAACGTAGAGCAAGCCAGAGCCTAGTGAGGCCAGCTATGCTCATAAACTATATGTGTGGAATGGTTCCATAGAAAAAGATTGTTCCATGTACTGTTAGGAATCTCCAATGGTTCACTTAAAGATTAGCTTAAACTAAACAGATCATATCTTGAGTTTCTGAATTTCAGTGACTGTCTGGCAAAGCTCATAAAAAAAAAATCAGCTTTATAAAAAGTTGATGTAATAACCTACAGCATATTCATTATAATTACTGAAGACTGTAAGAAAAACAACTCACAATAAATTACTTCACGGTTATTTCTAATTTGGAAGGATGTTTTCCCACAAACACAAGTAACTCCCATAGTGGACACTCCCTACAATTTTCCCCACACAAATTGCATTTGTGGACAGTAAAGAACCAGGCTTTTATAACCATATGAGATTTCTATCCCATTCTTCAGGGAACACCAGTACCACTAATATGTAAATCCTCTTCCTGTACTCTGTCAAGTTATTAACTGTTATCCCTTCATTAAGTATCCAAATGCATCCTGAACAAGATCTAACATATTTTGAACATTTATGGTTACAATGCTTCATTAAAAGCAAAGGTATGAAATAGTTTTATCACACGTATTCTTATTAGACAAGTCTGTGAAGCCCTAGAAATTCTGACGTTTGGTTTTGTTCTAAATAAAGAAGAGAAAGTCTTAGGATTTTTCATAAAATGTGATATTTCAAAATATTTCATTTTATAATTATAACTGAAATAATGATGTCTTAAGGAATCACTTTACTGTATTTAGAATATTTAGATAAATCCAAAAAGGACATTCTTTTGACAGTTATGAGTTTTTCTAGTGCTGTGTCAAAAGATTAGAAGATACAACTAGTATTTGCTGCTAACAAAAGGTTAGAAGATACAAAACTTATTTTACAAATTTTTAGCAGATTTTACTATTGAACACCCCTGTTTTGGGCACTCCTTCTCCAGTATTAAATATGTAATTAAAAAAAATGCCACTTGCTAATATAAAACTGTAATAGAATCATGGAATCAGAGTTGTTGGGGTTGGAAGGGGCCTCAAAAGTTCATCTTGTTCCAACCCCCTGCCGCAAGCAGGGACATTTTACACTAGGTCAGGTTGCTCAGAGCTCTATCCGTCCTGTCCTTGAACACTTCCAGGATGGGGCATCTTCAGCTCCTCTGGGCTACCTGTTCCAGTGCCTGACCATTCTCTGATTATAGAATTTCTAACATCTAATCTAAATCTCTCATCTTTTAGTTTAAAACCATGCTCCCTTGTCCTATTTAAATTGGCCTGTGTAAGAAGTTGCTCAGTGAAGCAAATTCGAAACATTTGAAAGCAAATGAGAAGCAGCCTTTGACTTTGTCTGTCTTTCACTTTTTCTCTCTGTACCCCCTCACTGCAACACATCAGATAGAAATTCTTGTCTAACTCCCTTCAGACCCATTCACTGAGCCCTTTTTGTCTCTGTACTCCAGCAGCAAACCTGAACACCTCCAGCCTTGCACCATTCCTGCAGAGAGGGGCTGTGCTGCTATTTTATGCTCTGAGCTGAGGCACAGCTGATCTGACATCCCCAAGCAGGGACAGCCCCCGAGCTCCCAAGCTCCCACCCCAGCACTGACGTACAAAGCACTGGAATGAATCAGTCCCCTGCTGGTACTGAAGCAATCCAGGCTGAGGTCCCTGCTCTGCCAGAGCAGGGGGAATGCTGACACAGATCACGCACATGTGCTGCTGGATGATGTCTGGGCTTAATATGCCCCTGGAATTTTGACACCATGATGTGCATGTTTAGTCACTTTAGCATTTCCTTATGAAGGAAGACCATGCTGCATACCCGGTACTGTCTGAACCCAGGAAATTCCTCTGGCTGCCCTGGAGGACTCGAGCCCCTGTCCAGGGGGTTCAGAGACCTTGGCACAGAGCCCAAGACCCCTGTGCCTTTGATTTAGCCCTTGGAAAAAACAATTGCCAACCTTATACGAAGAATTACAAGCCACGAAAGTTTAAGTAGAATGATACTGAATTTATCACAGAGTGAAAAATAGACTTTTTGGGGTTTTTAGAATGGGGGGTCAGGGGGCAAGATGGAAGAATCAGAGTGTGTCCAGCCTTTCTCCTTCTTCTTCTTGGCCTCCATCTTCTGCTGTGATGTTGGCACTTTGAGATTGGTTTAGAGTAGAAGCTCCTGTCTAACATAGGTGATAGGTATTGGAAAATAATTGTAAATATTATACACGTAGTTTTTTGTATAAAAAGATAACACTGCCCCGGGGCAGGCAGAATGCCTCTGACTGTCCTGCTGAGCTGACCTCGGCAGGACAGGAGAAATAATTTTATAGATAAGAAACAATAAACAACCTTGAGACTGAGAACTGAAGAGCCCCGACTCTTTCTTCAACTGCCAAGCTAAGAAAAGAGACTTTCTAACACATCTCAGAGTCACTCTGACCAGCAAAGATTCTGAGATGGTGCCAGCATTTATACTTGATGTTGTCATATGTCCTTACAAAATGAACCTTTTTTAAAATTTATTTTTATTTCAGGATCCTTTCTAATGCACTTCTAGTTATTCCCTCTCCTTCTGTCATGACTTGAAAAGAATAATTTTCCATTTTTGCTGGTCTTAGTCATTAAATTTGTTTCCCAAACTGCTTTTGCCTTTATTTCTGGACCAGGAAAAACTGAGCTTTAACATAATTTTCAAAGAACAATGCAAAAACATATGCACGTTCCTATTTTATTAAGACCCAGAAAGCATAACCAAGTCCATAATATGCTTATTGTGCCTACCATTAAAAGAGTTCATTACCATAAAATTGATACAAATTTTAACACATGAATAATTTTAGGGATGGTAATGTGCCTATCTGTTGATGAAAAGATGAATGGGATTTTTTTTACTTTCAGAAGTAGAATCTTAATGTTTACATTTTCTGAAATCTAATTCCTCCTAACTAACCCCTAATTGAAAAATTTGGAATACATTGTAAAGCAAAGTCAAGAATAATGTTATTCTGGATGAAAAAACACACCAGGAAATGCAGGTTTATCAAAACCAGGACTCTGTTACTTTAATAATGCAAGAAAGCACAGATGAGTAGCCCAGTAAACTGATATTCAAACCAACAGTGTTATTTACCTGGCAATGTAAAAAATACATGGTAATGCCAAAAAACCCCAAACCAATAGGGGTTTTCTTTTAATAAGTGACATATCAATCTTAATCATGAAGGAACGTTTGCATAAGCATGTTCTAGAAGCAACCATCTTACCTTAGTTTGTGCAGCAGTTCCCATGATGTGGTCTTGAAAAGTCCCTTGATGTTTTTGCAAGACTTGGTTTGCTAAGCCAAGTGTCCTGGACAAATGCCACTACATCTGGGGCTATAATGAGAATACTTTTTCTGCTGGTGCTCAAGTGATTCCCAGAATGAATTTTCATTTGTTTGTTCATGAGCATTGCATGTTCAGTTAATCCAAACATGAAGCAGTAGAGCTTCAACTCTGGAGTCAGTGTTTTAGAAATCACCTCAAAGATATAATGATCAAAACTCACTAATTTTTTGTTCTAGAGCATGTATTCTCCTTTAGTGTTTCAGGATAAAACCTCTTCTGCTGAACAGACAGAAAGCCATATGGTTTATACTGTTAAAACAATCAGAATAACTGTAAATGAAAATATTCATTCTAAAATAGCTAAATAAATTGCAGTGATGTGAACAAGTACACAGGACACTGAAGATTTTGAGAACAGGAAAAGGAAAAAAAATACCTGGGTGGATTTATTTTTCTTATTAGGTTGCTTGACTCAGCTAATGGAAATACTGCACCTGCTTAAAATCTGAATTTTACTTGAATTAAATAAGCAATCTTCCACTTTTTCTAATTTTTCTTGTAGTTTATGTGTCAGTCCCTACAGCATTTGGAATTGTGCTTACATACATATTACTCTGAAAATATTTTTTTTTAGTCCTATGACAAGCAATATGTTTTTTAAAGCACAAACCTGTCCCCCATATTTTCAAAGGAAAAGACTGAAACTTCAATTAATAAACTTCACAAATTTTCATAATCCAGATAATTTTTCAGCCACTTAACCTTCTTCATAGAATTGCTATTATCATTGCCATATTCTGTACTACCTTGTGAAAGTCACCCAGCAGGAGTCAAGGTAGGATGCTGACTTTCTCTTTTGTTTGTGAATCATTGCAAAAAACAGAGGCAAAAAACAGAGGCAAAAAACCCCAGCATGAAATATCAGGTGAAAGAGAATAGCTGTCCATATTTACTTATTTTCTCATACACCAAAGACAGAAAAAAAATTAAGTAACTATCCTGCAAAAAGCACTGCCACTTTCCTTTTTTTCAGTGTTTCTTTGGACTTTGAAAATATAAAACGCTCAACTTTAAAAATGTAGACTAACAAAAATTCTCTTTTCCTTTGTAGTTGCCCCACTTTGCCAGTTCAAACAGGAAATGAGGAAATACTAAAAGGGGAAAGATGGCCACCTAATGTTTCAATTTTATTTCTTTTTTGAAAGTCTACACATGTATCTGTCTTTCTAAAATCTTGTATTCCCTTAAGGTAACCTAACCAGTCTAACTTCATCAGACATCTCAGAGTGTGGAAATAGGTTCCCACAGTAGTCTCAAAAGGAAGAGTTTCTTGTCCAAGTTTGCTGTTCAGGTCTTTCAATACCACTGCTATCGTTGTAATCCTGGATACATATTGTTACAGCAAATATCTCAAAAAAAGGGAAAATCTGTAAACTACATTTATAAGAGCAATGAGATCTAGAACTGCTGGGGCATGCACCATTTACTAATGAAAATCACAGTTAAAAGAATGGTTAAATTCTGGATCAAAGATTTTTAGCCTTTTGAATAATGCTGTTTCTTAGCAAAAGAATTCTAAAAAGTGTCCTGTAAAATGTTCAGTACATAGAATATTAAATATGGGAAGTGTCAATACCCGGGCTACAGTGCTCCATATGTCTTTTCTAACATAAAGCAGAACTTTTAATTTCAGAAGATGATGTGGTTTCTGTTGCAGCCACTACTTTGGTTTATTTAATCCAAAAAGTTTTTTACTTTTTGGCTTGCTTCACTAAAATCTGGTCCCTCAGCTCTCCGGACTGACCTTCATAAACAGCCTTATCTCTGAAGCAGGCCAACCCACAAGCTTGGATGCATTTACTGGAAATCTGTGCAGCTTTGGATGTGACATGAACTTTGCTTTCTAGGCTGATGCTAGTGGCAATATAAAAAGAGCTGAATTCTGAATTTCTGCTGATGAAATGAGAGCCCTTTACAGCAATGTTGACTTCAACTCTAAAGATTTTATGCTCTGCAAGCAAACTGTTAATGAGCCTTAAAATGTCAAGAATTATATAATTTGAGGTGCAGGTTAAAGAGAGGAAAGAAAAAACTCTCTCCTTGAGGAGAGATTTCTTGAACACCCATGGTTAAATCTTAAATGTTCTGGGTTCCAGAAATATTTTCCCTGTTCAGAAAAATCTCACAGGGGCTTTGAAATGTGTAAGTATTCAGTCTGCAAGTGCTGATAGTAACACAAATCTGCTTAATCTTAAATAGTTAAAAGCTCTATTTTCATCTCTTTCCAGAAGATGGTAGCATACTCTTAAAGACTTCTGCAGAACTTAAACAGTCTTCTAGAGTGGGAGTGCTAAAACTAAAACTAAACAGAGAGTAATTAAGAAGAAATAATTCAAAATTTGCACATATGAAGTTTCAGTTGCAGAGAGATTCCGTTTGGTCTGTGCTTTCATGATCAAATTTGGATCTTCTGTTTGCTAGCATCAAAATATTCTTGAATAAATAGGTTACAGAAATACTGCATAAAAGGGAGCAGAAAATGTTTTTGATTCTGAAAATTATTCTGCTGTATCTGAGAAAAGAACACAAATAATTGTGCAATACATTGTCATACAGAAAGCAAGAACAATAGGACCACAGGTTCCCGAACCTATTGCAGTAATGTTAATGCTCTTCTGAAAAGGATTTGTAGGAACAGAGAAAAGGTAAACAACTGCTATTTAAAATAAATATGCAAACAAGCAAAGTTTAAAATCAATTAACATTGCTATGTCAAATATGTATTATACATTTGGAAGTATGTCTGTGACCAAATACTGTCAGTGCCCACAGCTGGAAAGATTTGTTTCATTTACCAAATTTAACTTCTAAAGAATTCTCATTATATTTACTGTAACTGACTGTAAATTGTAGACTGTTCCTTGCCCTTATTCACAGAGAGGCTTTCAGACTTGTGAAATCAAACCAAATCAAGCCAATCCAAACTGAACCAAGAACAAACAAACCAAACACATACACACAGCCCCTAAATAGTTTCTGACAGTAATTTCAAGTATCACTCTTTGAGTATCACTATGTTTGATTTAATTATCCATTGTCTGAATCAAATAAATGATATTTAATTAAATTCTACCAACTGAAAAAAGATCCAGTCCAACAGAGAGTTTGAGAATTTTTCTTGTTTTGGTACATTTAACCTATAGTTAACCACTCAAAGTTACACTGTGTAGGCTATAAATCAGAGTTCTGTTTTGTATTTTTAACTGTATGGAGGGTTTTAACTGTATGGAGGGTTTGTATTCTCTGGTTTGTATATTTAACTGTGTGGAGGGTTTCATACCTTTCTAGCTTATAACAAGAGCCAAATGCTGTTCAGTATTTCTTTCTTTGAAGGCATGCAGGCACTTTAAGTAATGGTCACATTAAGTATCTCTTTCTGAAAAAACTTATGTCTTTCAATTAAGGGATTTCTTCAGCCACTGAAATAATTTTCCTCTATTTTCTTAATTTGTGTTCAAGCCTTTAAAAACTTTGAACATGAAAATACGGAAACTGTATTTCTAGAAAGTATACAGGAAGAAAATACTTCTCTTTTCACTCCTATTGGGTGTTTCCCTGTAAATGAAGTCCAGAAAAGGACAGGTTTTATGAAACAGTAATCTGTGCTGCAGAGATTTAATACTTTCTTTTGTGATACCCCCTGGAAGAGATTAGGATACAATGACGAGTAATGTCAGACACCTTCAATCTTTCCAGGTGTGTTGCTTTGTATTTAGAGCTGACAAAGCATTTTGTGGGAGGGATGGATGTTGCCAGGAAAGCTGCATCTCTGGATGCAGCTATTCCATCTTCTGCCTCCTGCCACTGTGTCAACTTCATGTCATCTGGGAGCTGTTATTAATTACATATCATTTCACATAATTCATGAGAGTGCTGAATTCTTGGTCAACTGTTTGTCATTGTGAAAGCTCCTTAGGAGCTCCTGCTTCTGTAGGTGGCAGCACATTGACAGCTTCTCCCTGGGCTCTGACAAATCCTTCTGAAACCGTTTCGCCCGCTCTCCTGTGATTGCTCTGCAAATGTTTTGACAACAATGCCATAAATCCACACTAAGGAGTTGCAAGGGTTATTGCCTTGATAAATTGTGATGCCCAAAATGAAGTGGAGACCCTTCAGTCCTGGAACACTGTCCATAAAATACTGATCTGCAAATCTTTGGATGTTACCTCAGTTTCCCATACTAACAGGGCTTAGAACAAGAGCAAAAAATTACTACTGAGCTTTTGCAAAAATAAATTAATCTTTCAGTCAGGCTAGTCAAATTTTACCAATAATGCTGCTAAACTTTCAACATTTTTCTCTTTTTGTCACAGATTGAAAAAATTTTATATTAAAATACCTAAATTTTAATTAGAATTTGCATTGGATGTATTGTAATTCCCTTCCCACTTACCATGAGTAGTTGCATTGGACCCACACAAAATACTTGCCACAAAATACAGGCTAAACGGGATCTTTCTTCTTTAGAAAAACCACAAAAATGAGCTATCCATCTCGCTAAGCAAAGCTTCTTCATTGCAACAAACTGCAAAAGCAGTGATGTTTGTTTAGAGTGACCCTGTGCGTCACGGTTTGATTGTCTGCATTTTTCCAGATGTGACTTAGCTTTTTCATTCTTTCTAATCTAAATTCCTCCAATGAAGTGCCTCTGGATGTAGCAAAATATATGTGCAAATTAACCCCAGCAACTAATAGATCTTCCACAGCCCTGGTGGTGTCAATGAATGGTTTAATCCTGTGTTTTCAAAATGTTCGCTCCCTGTAAATGTGGTTTATCTGAAAAGCACCACATTTGTCTAATAAGTGTTTCATCTTACTTTCCAAATACAGGACAGAAATATTTACAGAAGATAAGTGCAACACTGAAGATCACTGTCATCTCTATTCAGCAATAAACCATGAGTGTTGCTAAACTTTAAAAATCATTGTTTTCCTTTGTCATACATACATTCTTCTTCTTTCTATTTCTCTTATTTCCTCCTATTAAGTTTATTTTTAACTCTTTCTCTCTTTCTTTTTTCTCAATTTTCTTTTTTGTCTCCTTTTCTTCTCATTCTTTTTCTTTCTCTCTTTTCCTTTTGCTTTCATTTCTTTCCTTCTTCTCTCACTCTCATCTCACTCTTTCTTCCTGCTTTCTCTCTTTACTTTTCAGTTTATATAAATGAGACTACTCTGTTTCCTTCCAGAGCTTTTACACATTTTCCTTCCATTTCTAACCACTATATTTACTGTTCCAGTAAACCAAATTAATTTGTTTTCTCTTTTTTCTTTTTAGTTTTTTAACAATGGATTTTCAGCCATGTGAGAAAGCCTTCTTAACTTTTTATATAATAATTTTTTTCAGTTCATCCTGTCTTTCTTTGTTTTGAGAATAAAGGATGTACTGATTATACATTATCAGATAGAGTTCTTTACACTGACTATAACAAGATAATGATACCAAGTCTCTGGTCAGACATAGCCTTACAAAGTTTAGTAACTTCATCTTGCAGAATGAGGCCTAAAATATTGCTTTCTTATGCTGGCTCCATTACCTTTTGTATTATAAAATTAATATTGACTCTTTTTCAACTCATTTGAAAAACTCTAGAGGTTTTTTTGGTGTTTTTTCCTCTGTAGCAGACTCTCCCTGATAGCCTTCTCAGAGTCTGTAATTAGGACCAACACATCTATACACATTGGAGAAGGTGCCCCATCAGATTTGACCCTTTAATATTTCCTTTGGTTTTTTGGTGGTCCACTGTATATAAATTATGGGGTTTGAGTTTCTGATTTTATAATCTTCCCTTTTCTTTTTTGTCATTCTCTCCATCATGTGTATTCTGCCTTCTCAGTCTCTGATTCTCTCAGACCCACTGCTGACAATAAGTTCAGGAAGGTTTCTGGCTACTTTGTTTTTCTGTTCCAAGAATTGTTCCCTAATGTTTCTACCTGGGGAACACAAACCTCGTGCATGCTGCAACATCAATACCATGGAATGAGGATCCCAGCTCTGGGCTGCTGGGCTGAGCAGACAGCTCTGACATGCAGAGCAGCAGGTACAAGACAAAGGCTGGAGCACTGAAGTAGCCATAGACAAGTTCAGAGAGGGTTTTAGTAACATTTTGTCAGAAATAAATAGTCAAATAATGGGTTAGAGGGGAATGAAGAACTGAATGAGCAATATCTTTAAACACTGGGGATATCTGTAACTGCAGGGATATGCGTGAGAGACATTTATTTCAATATTGTGTCACTGAACAATGAAATTAAAGGATTTAGACAGTTACCATCTGTTGTGTCTGGTCTGCAAGTGTCCTGACACTCTGAGTTCCTTATGGCAGTGGCTTCTTAATTTGATTTACTGGCTTAGTGTGTTAATTACTTATCTGGCTATCTCACTCCAGGTTGTATTATTTTCAGAATTTGAAAAGGTCATAAAAAAATGAAAGTCATTTTTGGAGTAGTGTGTCTCAAGGAAATAACGAGAAATAGATACCATATAGAAAGAATAAACGTGGTTATTTTGTAAGGGATTGGGCCTGATCCAGTTCCACTGAGCTATTGTGAGTCTCTTTGTATCACTTCATTTTTCTCAATGGATGGTTGTAAAGTCATATCAGTGTTTCTTGTGAAAAGTACTTCACTGTAAAAGTTAAAGTACAATTTACTTAAAAGAAATAAATACTAACCTTTGATTCGTGTATCCACACTTATTGAACACTGGTGTGCTTATGGTTCCTGAACTCTTCACCAAATGTTTTCCAAACTTTTAGGTGCTTACAGGACTCCTAGCACAAGGCTGCCTTAGGCAGAACTCTTAAGGGACAAGCTCCACTAAGAAATATCATTAAAGTTCCCAAAGTGACCAGGTAAAAGAGACAGAGGGAAAAGAAGTAGAGTTTCCTTTTTGTTTTTTTTTTTTTGTAATTTACTAAGATATTAATGCTCCTTCAAAATCTCTCCTTTTAACCTTTCTATTCCAACCACCATCCACTTAATATAGCTCAAAGATATATTAGTTATTGGCTTGTAGTTATATTAGCTTGAAGATGTGGTGAATCCCAAACACCAGAGCACCCAGGGAATTTATTAAGCTTCTTGTTTATTGGATTATTAAAAAAAAAAAAAAAAGACAAGTGGAACAAACGGTGTCAGGTTATTCAAGCTAGACAAAAAAATATACACTTTAATTCTTTCAAAAAACAGGTATGGAAACTCAAATCTGAACATGGAGGTGTACCCGAAACACCTGCATTAGCAGAGACAAGGCACAGGAGAAAATATAACCCTTCATTAGCATTGGCTGTCATATGGATTGGCTGGTCCCTGTAAGATGCACACATTTGGATCAAGCAGGTTCTACTTTATTGAACGCTGGCAAAGTCACAGCTCCACTACCACTGTTTGCATTATTGTGAAGTTACCAAAAAATATAAGAAAGATGCAGGTGATCCAACTATAAAGCTAAAAAAAGAAAAGTGCCACAAAAGCAATAAAAATCCAGGATGTACAAGAGCCAGGTAAAATAACTACAGCTGACTACCTCTATTTATGCACATGCACAGGCACAGCAGGCAGATACACTCTTGTGGGATAAGCAATCTGTTCAGAGTGTTTCATTAAAATGCTTTATTGCCTGCAAAGAAATCTATCATTATCTCTTGATTCTTAAGTAGAAAGAGAGCTGATGAGAAGATTCAAAAGCAATTTCAAACCTACTTATAATAGGATAATAGTATTCTATGGCATGGCAGTGTAAGTAGCAAGAAGGTGAGTGTGATGCCAAGCAGAACATGGAGACAAATACAAAAAAGTAGACTACAGCCATCCATACAGAAATTTGGCAAGGATACTGATGTCAAGTTTCAAATTATTGCAAAGATGGGTATATCATCATTAAATTAAAAACTGTTCCTGGTTTCTATCCTATCCAAGGAAGAGAACTCTCTAAGATGACATACCCTTCCTCTTACTGGCTTAGTTTCAAGTTATAGAAATGAAAGTTTTAAATTGTCTTTCAGTACAGTTATAGCAATCCAGATAGCTTGCTCCAGATTGTTCTCACTTAATTTTAGGCAACGCACTTAGGATCTAAATTAGGAGTAGAGTTGTCACAGACTTTTTACATATTATGTGTTGTAGAATAAACAGTCACATAGAAAAATTTCAGATGACAGAAATATAATACTGTATTATTTTGAAAGTTTTCTTTCCCCTAAGTGTCACTCTTAAATCTGTAATTCAGTAAAGCAGATATATCCTTTCAAAACAACTTTATTTTCATTTTACAAAATCATAGTCAAAATATTGTGAGGTTGCAGTCAGACCCTGACCTTATGTCAGCAAACTGCTCTCTTGATATTAAATTCAAATTAAGCTATTTTACTTTCTGATTTCTTTGCAAATGTTTAACAGAGAGAACTTGCTCTCAAAAAAAAAAAAAGGTTTCTAATAATAAAAGTTTCTGAATAACTTTCATTCACCCACTGACCTGCATGGAAAAAGTCTGATGCCACTTTGAAGGGAAATCAAGCACTGATTGTGTCACTCAGTGCAGCCACAGGCACAATGAGGATGGCAGAATGGTAGATTTTGGAATCAAATACTCAAGTACAGTTATTCTTGCTGGCTAGCTCTGCTCTCAGCTCACTCAAAAATCACTTCAATCAGTGGCTGTAAGTGTAATAATATCATGATTTGATCAAAATGCATCCTGATGGAAAGCCTAAGCAGTTGCCAAAGAGTGTGAACCAATTATTTGTGTTGTCTGGAAATAATGAGGTTGCAGAGTAAGGACCAAAAAAATCCAGAATAGATGCCAAGGTTTGTTTTTTTTTAGTTTTTATTGTGATGTTCTCCTAGTTTCTAAGCTGGTGGTATTTACTGCACACAAAGTGTCCTAAAATTTCATTTCTGGTTTTCAGAGTATTAGAGACCTACCTTATCAATAAAAAATGTCTATCACTATTATTTCTCACAATAAAATAAGTGAAGTGAAGTGAATAGGTAAATTTTTATCCAAACACTTCAAAGGAAGCAAATGGCACTGACTTGTGTAATATATGTTATTTTATATGCCAGACTACTGACAGAAGCTTCATAAATCACATCCTAAAGAACAAAAAATAATTTCTGCTGCAAGTACTTCCACTTCTCCAACAGCCAGTAAATCCCTTGCACAAGCACATATCTATATAACTCAAAAACTTGCATGAACACATGACATGAAACTGTAATTTGACATGAAAAATTAATATTATCTGTTATCAATATTTATATCTAGAATGACATTCATGCAGAAACCTATGGCTATGGTTAGAGTTATGCAGCAACCTATGACAGGCTTAATCAGCACTGACAAATTCACACATGCAACTATTGATCACAAATCCAAATTACTTTAAAACAATGAAGTCAATATGCATCTGTCTGAAGGTTGGACTCCTGATGTCAGAGACTGGTGAGTAGTGCTCATTAGTAAATATTGATAGAGTGGAGGATATTTAAAAGTTTTTCACATACTAACATAGTAAGACTTTGCTGGTGGTGTCCTCTCATGTATTATTGTTTCTCTTTTTCTCATGTATTACAATCTGCTAATGGCAAACATCTGTAATTTATTAAACATTATTTATTACCTTAGCATATTTTATTCCTACTGTTGCGCTCAGAAACTTGTTTATGGGAAAAGAGGAAACATGCCCTCTATATAAAGCAGATAATTTATTGTTAGCATAATTAAAATCTCAAGAGTCTAATCAGGAACTGTGAGCTCAGATAAGATTGTTATAGCAAGAGAGAATTAAAATTAAGAAAGTAATGGTTACATAATGAAAAAATAGAATAACAACAATAATAATAATAGCTTAAATTGTTCTATAGACACTTTTTTGTTTACATCACTTTTCTTGGTGGTGAACTCACCTACCATTTTTCCCCTGAATCCCGGGTTGGTGGCTGAATCTGGTGCTGGAGTGATGCCATGATGAGTTGTCCAGAGTTTTCACTGGCAGGAAGATGATATGTGTGTCAATCGTTTATTCTTTGTCACTCTGTGATTCACTTGGGCAGTTTCCTACCCCTCTTCCCATTCTGCATTGCTCTGTAACTCCATGTTACATCTGAATTTACAGAATATGGTGAATTAACAGATATTGCATAATTCTTTTATTCCCTTCTCCTAAGAGAAACTTTGGCCAGCTGCAGGTTGGCATTTCGTCTGCTGACCACTGGTGAGTTGTTTGCAGCCATCTCTGGTTCCCATTTCTTCTCACTGAAGCCCTGAACTCCTCTGCTCTGCCTCCTGCCTCTTCACCTCTCAAGGTCCCTGATATTGTGCCAGGATTGAATGTCTCTGCATGACATCATTGTGTTAATGCTGAAAATAGCTCATTCTGAACAAAAGAATTACTTGTCAGTACAACCTCTATAAAACTATGATTGCACCATTGTCATGGTTTTACCCCAGAAAGCAAAGGTGAACCAGACAAGCCACAGCCACCTGATCAGGTGAAGAAAATTTCTATTTCAGCTAAACTAAGAAAAAACCAAATCTGCAGGTTGGGCTATGCAAGTTTATACAGGCAAATCCAACACGCCTCAGTCCCCAAGCCTGGCCAGCTCAGTACAAAGCCTGTGGCCTGCTCCCAGCAAGAACATGTTACAGGAGAGCACAGCTAGGCTTGCAAAGGTTCAAAATGTTAACAGTCAAAAAATCAGTGTGGGCTTGTTTGTATCTCACACAGTAAGTACAAAATAGCTCTTCATAGTCCAGTTAAAAGACATCTTATCTCTACTGCTGAAGTTTCAGAGCAAGTTAAAAAAATATCCTTATAAACAGTTTTACATCAGTTTTATGATGCAAATTTTTGAGTGCACTCAGGCCCAAAATTTCCTCTGAGGAAGAAAGCTTACAGATAATTCAGGGTATTTAGAAACTTTGGTTTTGTCTCATACCCTTAAGACAGCTAAAAAAGTTTTTAGGAAAAGCTGTCAGTTACCGAGTTTAGTGATGGACTAAGACTTAACAGTGCTTTTCCTTTTCAAGCATTGTGAATAATTATCACTAGCTTCAAAGACACTAAAAACTAAAGTTTTCCTAGTGATTTACGAGATTATTAATATTTTCTAACAAAGTTCCATAATAGAATAGAATGTTGTGGGCAGGCATCTTCCAAAATGTTTTTCAGAAACAAGAAAATTTATGTTACATGAAAATGAAAATCTTGAATTCTATTTTTTTCCCTTTTTTCCCATTGCAATTC
Organism: Euphonia xanthogaster; assembly: GCA_034509185.1. Classification (NCBI taxonomy): domain Eukaryota; kingdom Metazoa; phylum Chordata; class Aves; order Passeriformes; family Fringillidae; genus Euphonia; species Euphonia xanthogaster. The sequence goes on along the minus strand of JAYDZK010000056.1, from coordinate 9,755,378 downwards.
CCCAAAACATTAAATCTAAGCAATATCAAGCTGCACTTGCCCTGCTCTCAGTTAACTACACTTTTTTTTACACTGCTTTTCCTGTTGTCTAGGTCTATATAATTTTTCAGGGCCGTGAGCCAAATGACACTTGCAGAGAGCTCTGCTTTGCCATAGCTCAGTGAATGTCTAATAATCAGATAGAATAACACACTAATTTCGCTAAACACATCTTGTGTGGGTTCTCTGTATATATATGGCCTAATTTCTCCAATATACCTTACTGAGTATTTGCCAAAGTGTGTAAAGGAAAAACTGAATTATGCTTTTAATTTTCTCTAATTGCATTTGTATAAAATAAGCCTTTGATGAAAGTGTGAATTACTACTTTTCCTTTGCTGGGTATCACCCTGGGCTCATTTTCAAAGGCAAGGACCAGTGTTAGCCCCAAAAGGTGCACTGCCAACCACAGTTTTAATGCTTTGCAGAAAGTTAATATAACTCAGGGTCTGAAGAAAGGACCTGCCAGTCAATTTGTCATGGAGTCTGTTTGTGTTCATAATCTGTTACCAATTAAAAGAAACTGATCAAATCACAACCTCTCAGCTAGTCTTCCCTTGTAATGGTGTAAACAGGAAAGCAGTTCTAAATGCTTATCCTATTAAATATTCCATTAAATGATTTAGTAAGTTAAATAAAGCTGTCTATTCTTTCCTGTCTTTACTTTTAGAAACAAAATACTATATATTGAATCCACATTTACATGAATATTGATATAGTTTAACATAATGATGTGGTAGACTAAAGAACAGTGGGTGACCTATGAAGCAGTGAATGGCTGCAATAAAATCAATTAATAAAATGGCAAAATCTGCCCTGGATTTTGTAGTTGCCAGCACAGCATAGAAGAAAGAAAATAGCTTTTTTTAGCCTCAGGTTCGCATGGTCTGTTACACTTTTTCCAGGTCAAATGTAGAAGGCATCTTGCCATAAGAAGCTCAAGGAATACACATTAAAAACAAAAGTGGTTTAATTTTATCAATTGTAAAATACAGATCTGAAAATGCTATACAGAGCTGGGCCTCTCAATTACTGCTCACCAACATTTTTCAGTCTATCTCATCATTAACTTAAAATGTATCAGAATTTTTCAGACACAGTTCATTTCTTCTGAACCATGGTACAAATAAAAGGCAATTGAGAGAAAAAACTGCATTCTACCAAACAAATATTTTTTCCTTCCTTCTCTCTCTTTTTTGTTTTTGTTTGTTTGTTTGTTTTTGGTTGTTGTTGTTGTTGCCTATGGGTTTGGGCTCATTTCCACTTTTAAGCATAGATTTGGAAATAATATAATCAATCTTTTTTATGCAATGGCTTTCAGAATTGGCAGTAACCATGAAGATCACATTCTGGTGTCAATGCATTTCTCTGATTTAAATACACAGATTCAGATGTGAAAGAACTTTGAAACCTAATTCAAATTACATGTGATTCACACAGCAAGCCAGGTAGGTGTTTTGTCAAAAAATGCAGTTTCTAAGATAATTATAATAGAAACTGGTCTCTATTTGGACTAAAAAGTGGACAGGCAGCTTAATGTATAATGAGTTTCAACTCAACTGAAAGGTTGCTTTATATCAACAGTGCATATAAAGCTAAAACAATTGTTTGCAACTGAAACTTTGTTTGCATCCATGTTGAAAACTGTGGTGCATAATTCTCATGCAATTGCTCTTTGCTATTTGAGTCAATGACCCTATGAGTGACAGCAATATATTTTAATGTGAGGAAAATTAGCATCAGCTAATTTTACCACTGTTGAGAGCTGCTGAGCTGAACTAGCAAGGCAGCACATTTCTCTTTTCATTATGGGATACCAAAGTGTGGCATTATTTCAAATTATTTTTCAGAAGTTTCAAGAAACCTAATTTTGACTCTTTAAAACTCAGACATCAATAGGGTCTCATAGTCTACTCTTTATTTAGGTATGAAGGTAAATTCAGAGGGTGATTTCTCCCATCCAAAATCAATATTTTCAGGATAGTCTCATACTTTAGGTTGACCTTTTATCTGAGTATCAGATTTTGGTCTTCCTAGTCATTGTTCTTATATCCAAGGTCAGGCAGAGACTTCAGATCTACTTAGGCCTCTTTTCACATAGTTCTTTCCACTGGACACAGAAGAAGACACAGAGAAACCTCCCTCCTCGGTTTTAGGGTTCAGTTATCAGCCAAACAAAGGCAGTTAACAGCTGTAAAAATGCTGATGTGTTGATATTCTTGCAAAATACTTTTGTCCCATCCCACTCATGGTTAACTCTCTAGAAGTGCTTTCTTCATCTGCCCAATTGCATTATTAGGTGGTCTGTGAGTAGTTCAAAAGATATTTAATAAGGATCAAAAAGATAGGTCACAGCAGATCAACATCTTGTATCATGCATGCAACAAAACATGCATGGTGCCTTTATTTCATCTGTGTGTGAAAAGTTTGATCATTTCAGAAATTTGAGACACATTAGTCAGAAAATTCTGTCACTGGTATTCTGCAGTGTCATCTCATTCTCATTGATGAAATGTTCAAATCTCTGTTAAGAATACACTGAGGCAAATTTAGGCACACACACACACATGAAAAAAAAAAAAAAAGCCAACATGAGATATTTCATAGTACCTATGAGAAATGACAGAGGTCTTCTCTTTTTAGATGCACTTTTCTGAAATTCATCACGCAACTTCTTTTCTTTGCCTTTGTGTCTTTTCCATACCTATTTTCTGTACAGTATTAGTGAAAGTAGCTGAAAGCCTGTGAGTATCACAGCAGAGGTAGCTATAGTTGGCTTTGTGGTTTGTTATTTCTCAGCAAAATTCTCATTGACACTTCAGTTCTTAGCTTTATTCATAGCAAATTCTTGTATTTCACTCTTTTGCTTCCCTGTGAGGTTTTTAAGGCTTGGCTACCTCTGCATAACTTAAGTACTCTTCTATCTATGATAATTAGTCATCTGAAGCATAAACAGTCCTCCACTCTAGGTTAAGCTGGTGTCAGCATGTTGTGTTGGCTGGAGTCTTGCTTGTGTTTTTCTTCACTTATGTCCAGAGCCTAGACCTTCCAAAATGCTGTGGGACAGCCTGTGCAGCCTCCACATGCTCACCTCTTTCGTTCAGCCTTCCACAGAGCATTTCAGAACTAAGTGGAAAGTTTTCATTTGGCTTTCCCTGTGTTAGAGTATACATGTACTGGCTTTCTTGGAAGTCTACAATGTTTCACTTGTCTCAAAGGACTCCCAGCAGAATCCTTCAATGTTATTTTTGTGTTTAACACATGACTTGGCAGCAACTTCTGTTTGCATGGTTGGGATGAGACTTTAAACACTTCGAGGTTAAAGGATCTTTCAATGGTGGGTGGGCATATTGTGTAATTCTCTTTTACAAAAATTACATTTTCATATCTAAATCCTACTTAGTCTGCATTAAAAGGTCCTTCCATCATCACAATAGCTTTCAAGTATTCTGGGTGGCAACTCTAATAAATAAATCACAGAAGAAAACTATATTTATAAAAAGGCTTTTTTCCTACTATAAAATCATAAGATATCTACAAGCTTTATAAACTATATTGACATTTTTAATGGCGAATTAGAGACATGTTTTTGATTGTTTGGGGTTTTTTCCACAGCTGGTCATGGATAGTACAATCAAGTCAAACAATTATATTTACTAAAATGCAACAGCACCAAGCCTTAGAAACTGTAAGACATATATTATATCTGAGATACCTTTCCCTGAAAATAAGACTAAATGGAAGAAAAGCAGCTTCTTAGTGTTGATCTGTACTTGGCTAATTTTTGGGAATTCAGCTTTATTCACATGTACACCTATGGCAGTTTGCATGATCTGAGCCTGACAAAGCAGCTTTTCTACTGTAGTCCTGCATAAAATGGGCTCAACCTGTATTTTTTAATTGTCTATTAAATAAAATCAGAAATTGTCAAACAAAAACTCTAATAAAAGCCTGCAGGTCTATGTATGTCATAAAAGTCAGATGAAGGCCCACACAATGGAATCTGATTGTGTGACTACTCAGAAAAAAACCTATTAGGGCTGGAGAGGTAAACCTTATTGGGAGGGTGATTATTGACTAAAAAAACTACACAAGATTCTGAAGCCACAATATAACATTATTCTCTCTAAGGCACAAAAAAAAAGAAAGGAAAATAATCACAGGATCACAAAATGTGCTTAGTTGGGAGAGACCCAGGAGAATCATGGATTTCAACTCCTGTCCCTGTGCAGATCAGCCCCAGGAGTCACTCCATGTGCCTGAGAGCATTGTCCAAAGGCTTCTTGAACTCTGTCAGGCTGCTGCTGTGACCACTGCCCTGGGGAGCCTGTTCAGAGCCCAACCACCCTCTGGGTGAGGAACCATTTCCTAATGCTGAACCTAAACCTCCCTCCAGCACAACTTCAAGCCACTCCCTCAGGTCCTGTCACTGTCACCACAGAGCAGAGATCAGGGTCTGTCCCTCCTCTTCCCCTCATGAGGAAGCTGTATCTGCAGTGAGGTCTCCTCAGTCTCCTCCAGGCTGAACAGACCCAGTGACCTCAGTGCCCATACGGCTTCCTCTGAAGGCCCTTCATCTACGTTGCCTTCCTTTGGACAAGAAATACAGCAAAACCCAAAATTTCAAAGTTCTGCTGAGAAGTAAGGTAGCAGGGAAAGACTTGACCAGGAAATGTAGAGAATTCAAACATGGCTGATATGTTTGGTGGATAATCAGAAGCCCAGCAGCAGAAAGTGTGATAGATTGTTTTACTGACATCTAGGACTTGACAGAATTTAATTTAAAGTTTATTAGTCTTTTATAGACTGAACTTAATTACAAACAGTGACCAAATAACCACAGTAATTAAACATCAGGTGGCCAATCCTGCTCACAGATCACAAAATCTTCCTGCCACAAGTCTTTGTTTTGCTGAGCTCACCAGAGGGAAGTAAACATCTGGAAGCCTCAAACTAAAGCAAACATTTATGGTGGTGAAGCATAACTCAGCAAGCAAAGAAGAGTATTAAATAAATTCTAGTCTTCATTCTGCCATCTTTGTTATTTTTAAAGAGTAAACTTTTAATTGAAATAAGATGATCAGAGACTTTTAACAAGACATGCAAGTTAGGAATGTATAAACATCTCCCCATAGTGGAACCTACTAGTTCCATCATTAAGAACTATACTGGCAGAGGTTTATGTCATTCTTAATGAATTTTATAACTACATATCAGCATTGTTGTACAGTCACATTATCAGTCACACATTCCACTCCATAGCAGCTTTTTGTGGTTTTAAGGTATTTGTATTTTATTTTCCAGACAAATCTGCTCTGTACCCAAGACAGTGACACCACCATTTCTACAGCTCTGTGATTCAAACAGGGACTGGATCTTGTTACAGAATGGTGTTATAAACTGAAGCATGTAGGACAATAAGCACTCTTTTGGTAGTGATTTGCCATTGTGCAGCCACAATCTATTAATATTATTATTTAAATGGACAAGACTGAAGAGAGATAGAAGAGAAGAGAAGAGAAGAGAAGAGAAGAGAAGAGAAGAGAAGAGAAGAGAAGAGAAGAGAAGAGAAGAGAAGAG